>JALJVW010000184.1:78840331-79440331 GCA_024865655.1 Emberiza elegans | reverse complement strand
CCTCGTCACTGCTACTGCAGAAATGAAATCATTGAGGTGCAAGCTGAACTTTCGCTGGCAATCTATCTACCTCATGTCACTTATTTACTCTTAATTATATAAACCAGGAAGAATAGTGGCGAATGTTGCCAAGCTACTATCAGCACAACAAATTATTCCTTCCAAGTAGAATGGAGCTGGTCTTTGCTACGACTGAGCCTCCTCAGGTCTGTCTGGAATTTAATCTGTTTTATAAAAGGTCAGGATATTTTTTCCACTAAAGGAAATGGAGAGGAATGAAAAACTTTATAGGGCTTAAAAATCAGTGGCAAGTTGTGGATGCGATAGGCAGCAAAAAGAGGAAGTGCCCTGAGCGGCTGCTGTGTCTAATGGCAGATTTGCCCTTTAATGTTTACGTCTTTGGCTGATGAGGAAGGGGGAAAGGAAGTGTTTTTTTCTTTTTTTCTTCCAAAAAAAGCTGTGGAGAACTCCTGTGAATGGTGTAAAGCCCTCTGCTGAGCTGCTCCAGTGGGGCTGCGTGGAAAAGGAGAAATGGTGAATGCGGCCGTGGTGCTGCTTGGGAGGAGCTGTGCCCTCCCAGTCCCTGCCATCCCTGCCCTCAGACCGTTCCAGATATTGGGAATTGAGCGGTGTGTGTGCCTCGGTGTGCTCAGTGAGGTGGCTGTGTCCTGCCTGCAGCTCTCGTTGGCATTAATGTGCAGAGTGCTGCAGTCTGGCTGGAGGGGAGCTGCCAGCTCCAGCCCCTGACGTAGGGCTTTGTTCTAATTTGGGGATGCAGAGCGTGTTGGGCTCTGAGTTGGGCTGCTGGCTTCCTTTCCCCTGCCTTTGTCTGGCTGGCACATGTCCCTAGCAACTTTCTGCAAGTGCAGAGCAATAGGACAAAAAATAAATTAGCCGTTTCAGCATGGCAGGCTTTAGCTGCCCAGAGCCCTTGTTCCTTGCCCGGAGAGCTTCTATAGCAAAGCAATTTCCAGTGAATAATTAGGCAGCCACTTCCACAGAAGTTAACATTATGTTATTTGAAATTGCAGGTTCAGCGTGAAGCTGATTGCACAAAAGATTGCAGGCTGAGGAGGATCAATCCCAGAGTGTTTGTGCACAAAATGACTATTTCCAACGACAGAATTATTGCTGTTTTGCAGGGAGTTTGTCTCTGTGCCGTGTTTGTGTGGGCTGCAGTTAATTTGCTGGAGGCTCCAGCTCAGCCCAGCGCAGGGCTCTGCTGCTGGAGGACTTTACTCCCTGCCCAGGCCTTTGTGGCCCTGGCTCGGGAGCCTCCCGGGCTCCAGGAGATGGGGAGCGATGCAGAAAGTGGTGGCTGGGATGTGGCTCTGGGCTTGCACTCCTGGGCTGGCAGCTGTTGGGAATGGATGCAAGATTTGAGGGCTGCTCTCTTGCCTTCTCTGATGGAGCTCTCCAGATAACACCTCTGGCCAGTGTTCTGTGCTCTCCCATACCTGTTTGCTTGTTTGGCTTGTCCCCGGCTTCATGTTCTGTGTGTGCTTCTTGCTGGGTCTTTTTGGAGTTATTTGTTACCTGAAAAACAAAAGAAAATGCGTTTACACCTGGGTTACAGGTGATTTGGACAAGGGACAGCCTGTATGTTCCAGCATCAGGAATGCACCCCGGTGGGGTCATGACTCACCCCACAGCAGGCTTGTGCATAGCTAATTACACGTTTGCTGCCTTGATTGGTGTTTGATTTGATGCTGAAAGCAGGCAGTGGAAATTATAAAGACTTTGGTGTTAAAATTACAAAACTGGGGCTGAGATTTCAGGCACAAATTATAAAATGTTACCTGTTATGTAATGTTAGTGCCTAAAACACACTTGCTTTGGTGTCAGAGACCACAATGGTAATGAGCAAGGAAATAAATGCAGAGTCTGTGAGCGGAAGTTTGTCAAACTGTGCTTCTGAAGTCACATTGAAGTCCTGCTTTCTGCTTAGTCTGGGCTTTTAGTCTTTTGTTTTTCTCTTCCCTCTCATTTTTCTGGAGTTGGCTGCCTCAGGAAAGGTGGAGGAGGTTTTCCCTGTGCCCTGAGGGCTTTGACTGCCTTGGAGAAGGTTTTGTGACCAAGTGAGTCCATGGCAGTGATTTTATTAATTAAACAGCCTCCTTGCTAACTAGCAGGGTGATCTCTGGCAGTGTTTGCCTTGCTGCTGTTCAGGGCTGGTATCTGCTAAGGAGTGTGGGATCTCCAGCCAGGCCCCTTTATCCTTTGGGGTGCACATCCCCGTTCCCAGGCTGTGGGATCTCCACGAGCCCCCTTTCCTTTGGGGTGCACATCCCTGTTCCCAAGTGTGGGATTTCCAGCCAAGCCCCTTTGGGATGCACATCCCTGTTCCTGAGCTGTGGGATTTCCAGCCAAGCCCCCTTTGGGATGCACATCCCTGTTCCCAAGTGTGGGATTTCCAGCCAAGCCCCCTTTGGGGTGCACATCCCTGTTCCCAAGTGTGGGATTTCCAGCCAAGCCCCTTTATCCTTTGGGGTGCACATCCCCGTTCCCTGCACAGCTCTGGAGCCACAGTGCAATTGATGACAGCTTTGGTGAGCATTAGGGAAGTATTTCACGTGCTTTAGACATCACTGAGTAATTTAACACCTCTGAACACGGTGTGGAACAAACGAGGGAGCAGGTGCTGAGTGGAGCTGTCCTTGGGCTGGGCGGGTTCAAGGGGAGATCCTTGGCCTGCTGTTTCCAGCCTTTGCTGCTGCATCATTCTCTGTTTGTTTGGACTCTTTTTTTTTTTTTTTCCACTCTGGAGGGAATCTGTCAGTTCAAGTGTGGTTTTGATCGCTGTAAATCTTCCCCTTGCACAAGTGCCGGGTTTGGGTTTGTTTTGCCAACATGGCTCTGAGTAATGGAGGGGTTTTGGTAGAGTGTTGAGCAATGTTTAGTTGACACTTTTAAAAAAAGAAAATCCACCACTTTCCATGGCCTAGTTTATAGTAACTGAAGAAAACTGGCACGGAGAACATTTCCAAGTTGAGAATGAAACAGGTTTGTTTATAGTAGCCACGATTCAGCATTGAACCGCCAGGATAAAAATAACCAGGACACGTGGCTGCAGCAGCCCAGGAATCTGCCTCTCGTCTGGGAAGGGGAAGGGCACAGGGGTGGCACTGCCAGCCTCCAGTGAGGTGCTGCGCTTCAGCACATCTGTGCTTCCCTCCCAGATGGGCACCGTGCTGACCCCCCTCGTCCCTGGGAAATGTTCCATGTTCTGCTTTCCTGGTGAAAGTCAGAGACAGGGAGGGGTGAGTGATGAGCACGCAAGGAGTTACTCCTCCTTCCTTCCTTCCAGCCGGGTGAGTGGCCCTTGCTGCCTCTGTCTCTCTCAGGACACGTTCCTGTATCCCAGTGTGCCCTCCTGGGGCCGAGCAGAGAGCAGGGCCCCTCGGCGCCGGGGTGGAGGAGCTGCACCTCGAGATGCCATCTCACGCTGTCTCTAGGAACTGCTGCTGTGGTTCCTGGGCTGCTCCTTTCTGTGCCTCGCTTCTTTCTGTTCCTTTTCTCTCACCCTCGTTTAAACTCAGGCCGTGCTCTGCGGGTGCAGGGGCTGCTGAGCCATCGTCTGTGCGGTGCTGGAGCTGGCACCGGCAGCACTGCACAGAAATCCAGAACGGCTGGGGGTGGAAGGGAGCTCAGAGCCCCCGCAGGGCCCCCCTGCCACGGCAGGGACAGCTCCACTGTGCCCAGGCTGCTCCTCAATACCCAGCCTGGCCCTGGGCACTGCCAGGGAGCCAGGGCAGCCCCAGCTGCTCTGCCCACCCTGTGCCACCCTCCCAGAGAAGGATTGCCTCCCAATATCCCATCCAGCCCTGCCCTCTAGGCTCACTTTCTCTTACACTTGGAAAATACTTGACAAGGATTATGAGAGCTTCCGTTATCTGCTTTGAGACAGTTTTGATTTCTGTGACTCCACGGTGACTCCAGAGCTGCTAAAAAGGAGTATTTTCAGAAAAGCAGTATACTAGGCTTTCATTTAAACTTCCTATGATTCCAGAGGAGCAACTGATTCTTCTTTTTATCCCCTGAAAAGAAAGGATGGAGGGCTGAAGCTCTGCAGGCAGGGCTGTCCCTGTCAGAGCAGCAGGTGTAGCCAGGGCTGTGATCACTGGATGCCAGCCCTGCTGCTGCTCAGTGCTGCTCAGCAAAGACCAGGGACTGGAAACCTTGGAGCTTCTCAGACTCTTGGGCGAGGAGCCAGCGGGTTCCTGGGGCAGGGGTGGTGCTGCTGGGAGTCCAGGACTGCCCCAGAGTCCCAGAATGGCTGCGGTGGGAAGGGACCTTAAAGCTCACCTTGTTCCAGCCCCTGCCCCGGACCTGCTGGGTTCCCTGAAATGATTGCACTCTGTAGGTGCTGCAGAACGTGATTCGACCTCAAACATGGTCAGCTGGAGTTTGTCTGGTGTAGTGAACTCTTCCTTGGAGCGTTCAGGGAGGAGAGGTCCACAGGGACAGGGTGCTTTGGCTTGAGCACTGCAGAGATGCTTCACAAATGCTGACACTTGAAAAGCTATTAACTCTTTTTTTAATTCTTTTTTTTCAGTTCCTTGTGGGGAGCCTGGAAGAACCTTCAGTAGAGCTGCTAACACTGATGAGAGATCTTTTATGCCAAGGTAAGAGATTTTTAGTGTTCTCATCATATTTTAAATGAAATTTCAGTGAACATTGGGGTGAGTAATTGATAACTGAAGTTCTTGCGCTCGCTCTTTCAGTGCTGTGTTTGCTCATTTTGGTTCACGCTTCTCTCTCCCCACTGCCCAAATTATAAACTTCTTGATGAGCTGCTGAAACCTTAGAAACAGAAGTATCTCACTTTTGCATCAGGTTTCTGTCCTGAGGGGCCTCAGCCCTTGTCCCCAGGGCCTCCCCCAGCTCTGCTCCTGCCCTGCTTGGGAAATACCCTCGAGTGTGCTGCTCCCTGCCTGGGCCAGCCCTGCTGCAGGAGGGGCAGGATGCCTGGTGCTGCCTGGAGAGGGCACGGGGGCCTGGTGGCACCAGCAGCAGCAATGCTCCTGGTAAAGAATGCAGAGCACAGGTGGGTTCTGGTGGGTCAGGTGTCTGATGGTGTAGGAGCAGAGTGTTTTGGTGATTACAGATGCAGAACCCTGTGATTTATCGCCCTGCAGGTGATGCAGGTGGTTTGGAGAGTGATGGAGTGGCACAGGGGCTGCAGTGCTGGGGGGGCACTCGTGCTCTGTGCCCCTCTTGTCCTGCTGGAACCCAGGGCAGTGCTGGGGGGGCACTCGTGCTCTGTGCCCCTCTTGTCCTGCTGGAACCCGGGGCAGTGCTGGGGGGGCACTCGTGCTCTGTGCCCCTCTTGTCCTGCTGGGGCTCAGGGCAGTGCTGGGGGGGCACTCCATCACTCTGTGCCCCTCTTGTCCTGCTGGAACACAGGGCAGTGCTGGGATGGCACTCCATCACTCTGTGCCCCTCTTGTCCTGCTGCAGCCCAGGGGCTGTGCCTGGCCAAAGGAGCAAGGAGACACACTCAGCTTTTCCTTTATTCTTGCGCTACAGCGTTCTGAACTAATGAGACCAGTTTCACAACATTTACAGTTAATTTTTCTGCACTCTTTAGTGATCACACTCTTCTCCTGACTCTGAAGGAACATTTAACAGCCGTAGTTCAATTCCATTTGGAAATGGAGCTGTTCCTTCGCAGCATGTGACTGCTGCAGAGAGCTCTGGATGGAAATGAATGCTGCTGTGTCTGACTGTATTTAGGTGGGCTTCAGCAGTTGCCAAATGAAAAGTTGGCTGGGATGCAGCATAGTAATTTCTCGAGCACTCTATTCATGTTGTATAAACAGATAACATTAACATACTTGTGAAAGAGCTACAAGATAATTAAGGCGTGTGGGGTTTACAGTAATAAGGCTCGTGCCTTTCAGGATCTTGGTTTCCTGTTGCACCTGAAAAAAAAATCAGCAAATACTGTAGAGAAGAAATGAGAAGTTAGTCTTGTACTGCTCCCAGCTTAAAGTTTCCCACAAGTATTTTCTACTATAAATAAGAAGTGAAATAGTTCACAGCTAAATTTAACCCTTAGCTTGATTGCTTTCTTGGTTTTCTTTAGTGGAACGGACTGTGGGACTGTAGGAAAATGAAGACAGACTGGATCAATAAGTTGCATTTATGCTTTATAAAAAAGGCATCAGCTTTTAATTTCTAGGGATTATGAAGGGGGAAAGAATTGTTAATTGGAATTCCCCTGTCCTTCCCATTCAAACTCATGGTTTTAGAAAGAAAGGAAGTGAATGTCACTTCTCAGGGAAATGGCCAAGCAGAAGAGCTTACAGTTCCCAGAATTCAGCCAGAACTGCTGTCAGTGTCCTGGAGTGCACAGCCTGCCTGCTCTGCCTCTGGGCCGGCTCTGGAAAACCCCTTTTGGTTTGAGCTGGTTTCAGTTTGCAGTTAGGCAGCTGCAGCTCACATGGGCTTCAAGAGCTGGGGAGGAGCCTCCTGCAGGTGCTCAGAGTGATGGGCTGCCCTGATTGCTTGAGCCTCGCTCCCTGCCCAAGGCGCGGGGAGGGAAGGGCAGCTTCCCTTGGCTGTGTGACTGCGGAGCCTCGGCGCAGGCAAGTCCTTGATTTCTGTTATTCTGCCTTGAAATGAGTTCCAGTTGTGCTGAACGGATCACAGAAATCTGTGTCCCTCTCCAGCTGCCCGTGGGATGTTTGAGTTTTGTTTGAGCCCATACCTGGGTGACACTCAGCCCGTGGGACAGGCTGGGGGCGAGGGCTGGGGGATGTCTGGGGAGGGTCCCCAGCTCCTGCTGGTCCCAGTTCAGCTCAGACTGGGTGAGCAGCAGCACGTGGGGCTCCTCTGGACTCTGTTTTACATCTTCCCCTTTGGAGTCCGAGTGGCAGAAGAGACCCTGCCCCGATTCAGTGATCACGATAACTCCAGGCACAGATTGGCAGGGAGTTGTCCACATTGCACGGCTGCAAACACAAGATCCACCCCCCTGATCTTCGCAGGCTCCTGGGACATTTCTCTAGCAAAGCCCTTGGAGGACGTTTTCCTTTCCCAGGGCTGTGTCTGGGAGCCCATAGTCCCTGGCAGGGCTGGTTTGAGGTGCCTGAGCTGGGGCTGCCCGGGCTCCCAGCCTGGCGTGCCTGTGTGTGTGCAGCCTTACTTGGGAAGGAAGCACAGCCCTGCGGAAGGGGCTCGGTGCTGAGCTCATTGTTTGCTGCAGGGACAGCCCAGCCTGCTGCTCTGTAAACACTCTGGCCAGTGTTTATCGCCGCCTTTGTCATTTGCCTTATTTGTCAGGGAATCTCGAGGAGCAGCACAAGTTTGCTGCTGCTGCGTAGTGACTTGAGGGAGTTGCAAGATTTCCATAAAAAGGCAGAGTCTGTGCTGGGCGAGCAGAGAGCTCTGCCTTGGCAGCCGTGTGCTGGGCCTGACCTTTTCCAGAGAGAAAACACTGACCTAAATCCCTCCCTGCTGGGGGCGGAGGGGACAGGGAAGCCTCTTGACTGCTTCTTTCTGATCTGACTTTCCTGTCCCGTGCTCTGGTTGGTGCCACGAAATGCTGAGGAAGCAGAGGACGGGCAGTGACAGCTCGTGGTGCCCAGCACAGCCTCTGTGTTTGTCCCTTGGTGTGTCCATCCTCTTCCTCTCTGGATGTGGAAGCAGAGGACGGGCAGTGACAGCTCGTGGTGCCCGGCACAGCCTCTGTGTTTGTCCCTTGGTGTGTCCATCCTCTTCCTCTCTGGATGAGGAAGCAGAGGACGGGCAGTGACAGCTCGTGGTGCCCGGCACAGCCTCTGTGTTTGTCCTTGCTGTGTCCATCCTCTTCCTCTCTGGCTGAGGAAGCAGAGGACGGGCAGTGACAGCTCGTGGTGCCCGGCACAGCCTCTGTGTTCATCCCTGCTGTGTCCATCCTCTTCCTCTCTGGATGAGGAAGCAGAGGACGGGCAGTGGCAGCTCTTGGTGCCCAGCACAGCCTCTGTGTTTGTCCCTGCTGTGTCCATCCTCTTCCTCTGTGGCCCTGCAGGACCCAGCTGTGGCCATTTCCCCTGACCTGGGGCTGTCAGAGAGCCGTTCTCAGCCCGAGTGTTCAGGAGAATGAAGCCCAAGCTGGCAGCAAGGGCAGTGAAGGCATTCTCACTCTCAGGAGGGCTGCTGCAGGGCAGCTCCCAGCTCTGTGCTCTAACTCTGCCCTTTCTGTGCCCTGCAGGTCGCTGCTCTCTCAACAGCCCACACCATGCGTGAGTACAAGCTGGTGGTCCTTGGTTCAGGAGGTGTGGGCAAGTCTGCTCTGGTGAGTCTGGGGACAGCCCTGCGCCCTCCCAGCCCCGGGCACTGCGGCTCTGGGGTCATTCTGTGTGTGCCAGCACTTGACTAGCACTGTGCCAGTGCTGGGGAGCTGTGTCACGGTTCGGGAGAGGTGATTAATTGCTGCTAATTGGCGTGTCATGTCTGCTTCCTGCATGGGTGCTGTGCTGTACACAGCTGTGAGCATTGCAGGCCCAAGGGCAGCGGCACAGCAGGAGAAATCTGGCTGGAATCAATCGCAGAATCAATCCCAGAGCTGGGGCTCAGCCCTGCACACCTCCAGGGCTCTGGGTTTCCCGTCCTGAGTCAGCAGCTGGCTCACAACGCCCGCCCTGAGGAGCATCCACAGCCCTGCAGAGAGGGAGGAGCAGCGCTTTGCTCTCCTGGAGTGCTCGTCCTGTTCCAAAGGAGAGCTTTACACAGCAGAGCTGATAGGGAGGCACTGGGACAGACACTCCTGTCACCCATTTATCACTCACCAGCCAAGCAGCTCTCCCCAGCAGACAGGCAAAGAACTGGTCAAGTGTGAGTTATCTGCAACAAGGAACTGCAGTGTTCCTTGTCACAGGCATGATAATGGCTGAGCAGCTCTCATGTCCTGCCTCATTGTTTATTCTGCTGCCACAGCCAGGTAATAATCCTGGTAAATCGCCTGCAGAATCCCAGTGAACAGGAGGAGAGATTACTCAGTTGTATATCAAATTTGATGTGCTCTTCCAGCAATGCCATCCTAATCACTACAAAGTGTTTACAAGGTGTAATTTTTTTACAAGCTCTGTTCCTCCACAGCAATGTAAGCAATCTGTATTGCTTTTTCTACCAGCACTTCCCTGATTATCTTAAATTTTCTTATGTAACACTGAAAGACTCACTAGGTGAAGTGGGGCACTTAGTAGTGTGCTGTAAATAAAAATTACTCAGCATCTGACATACTTGGATTTCCTTCTCTGTGATGTGAAGCCTGAGTCAGCACCATCCCTGACCTTTTGATCAGCTGAAATGCAAATACTCAAATAGTCTGGTAAACAAAAGTTAAATTCTTTTTGACAGGCTGGGTGCTAAGTCAGCATATTTGGTAATTCATATGCATGAATTTGGTAATTCATGATCCGTTATTTTTATAGCAGCACACAGTAATTGCCAATTAGCAGCTAGGAGTGGATAATATTTAGCTTTCACAGAGTCTGTGTACTTATTTACAAGCGCTAGCAAGGAGAGGTTACAAGGTGGGATTGAAAATAATGTGGGGTCACTTTAAATTTCACTCTGCCAGCTGCACAGACTGACCTGTGCCACAAAGAGCCTGGTGTTCGTGTCCAGCCCCGTGCACTGGCTGCGGGGACAGACTGGGGCTGTTCCACTGCAGATCCTGCTTGCTTTGGCTCTTCTGTGCCAGCCCAGTGCTGATGCTGCTCCTGGTGACAGTGACGGGGTAGCAGAAAACCCTCACAGTTACAAAGCCACAGTTGTTCAGCAACTTTTGTTTCCTGTGCAGCACTTTTATCCCATTTCTGAGGCTACAACTCCTCTGGGTGACACGATGTACAAGGGTGCCCCGTGGTGCAAAGCCCTACAGAGCACTGGAAATCAAGCTGGGCTGCACCACCCAAACAGAGGAAACTTCTGCAAGTCTTGGATCTACACAGAACCCAAAACACCCCCAGATCTGCAGCTTCTCCCTTGGCCTTTCTTTTCACCTATAATAGATGAAGTCCACCAGAGATCAAGAGTGTCACGTGTCAGTCAGATTGTCACACTCAGGGCAATTTTATTTTCAAACTAGAAATGTTATGTCTTTTTCTCTGGTCCTCACTATTGACTTTTAAAAGCAGGTTTACAGTTGTTGCTTTTCCCTGAAGTGCTCCTTGGTGGATGTTTCTGGTTGTGTTCAGCTCACTTAGGATGTTTTTCTTCCCTTCCTCCCCAGACTGTACAGTTCGTTCAGGGAATTTTTGTTGAAAAATATGACCCAACAATAGAAGATTCATACAGAAAGGTAAAGCACCATCGTTTTTGTTTCTTCCAAGTCTCACAGAGGGAATTCCTGGGGCTGCTTTGGGTGCAGGGCTGGAGCTGCTGGGCAGAAGTCTTGCAGGGTCCCTGAGCTGTTGCATAATCCAGGCACAGAGCCGCTTTCTTCCCTGGATGGATGTCAAGTGAGCCATTGTTCCACGGATTAGCAGAAGTGTCAGCACATTAGAGGCACCAAAACATACACTAAAAACTTGTGACATTTGTGCCTGTGATAATTAAATTAAATTGTGGCGTGAGTTCTGCTGTTAAATTTACTTGACTTTCCTGGAATTACCCTCCTTAGATCCAAGACATTTCTCAGAGAGTGGAAGATTTGCAAAGTCTCACTCTGAGGATCCTGAAATATTTTGCATTTTCTTCTCTTCCTTACTCTCTTCTCTCCAGGCAGCAAAGAAAAATTCAAGTTTTAAGGTGCTTTGATTTGCAAGAGTGGATTAAGTTGAGATATTTCCAATCTCACTTAAGTTGAGATGTTTACAGTGAGCTGCTCATTTAAGCCTTGCTAATGAAAGGAGTCCTGGAGCATGTGAGCTGACCCAGATGCCTGGCTTGGGGCATAGTTAATCCTCTAAGAGCAGAGCTGCTCAGCCTGGGGATGATGCAGGTGCTGCTCAGCCTGGGGATGCTGCTCAGCCCTGGGGATGCTGCAGGTGCTGCCCAGCCCTGGGGATGCTGCAGGTGCTGCCCAGCCCTGGGGATGATGCAGGTGCTGCCCAGCCTGGGGATGCAGGTCCTGCTCAGCCTAGGGATGATGCAGGTGCTGCCCAGCCCTGGGGATGCTGCAGGTGCTGCCCAGCCCTGCAGGTGCTGCCCAGCCCTGGGGATGATGCAGGTGCTGCCCAGCCCTGGGGATGATGCAGGTGCTGCCCAGCCCTGCAGGTGCTGCCCAGCCCTGGGGATGATGCAGGTGCTGCCCAGCCCTGGGGATGATGCAGGTGCTGCCCAGCCTGGGGATGCAGGTCCTGCTCAGCCTAGGGATGATGCAGGTGCTGCCCAGCCCTGCAGGTGCTGCCCAGCCCTGGGGATGATGCAGGTGCTGCCCAGCCCTGGGGATGATGCAGGTGCTGCCCAGCCCTGGGGGTGATGCAGGTGCTGCCCAGCCCTGCAGGTGCTGCCCAGCCCTGGGGATGATGCAGGTGCTGCCCAGCCCTGGGGATGCTGCAGGTGCTGCCCAGCCCTGGGGATGATGCAGGTGCTGCCCAGCCTGGGGATGCAGGTCCTCCTCAGCCTGGGGATGCTGCAGGTGCTGCCCAGCCTGGGGATGATGCAGGTGCTGCCCAGCCTGGGGATGATGCAGGTGCTGCCCAGCCCTGCAGGTGCTGCCCAGCCCTGGGGATGCTGCAGGTGCTGCTCAGCCTGGGGATGATGCAGGTGCTGCCCAGCCTGGGGATGCTGCAGGTGCTGCCCAGCCCTGCAGGTGCTCTTTGTGAGAGCCCTTTGTGCAGAGGTGCTGCCAGAGCTGAGATTTCTCTTGCCTGTCCCACTGCAGAGCATTCATTCTGAGCTTCTGTTCCCTCTTTCCCCAGCAAGTGGAAGTAGACTGTCAGCAGTGTATGCTGGAGATCCTCGACACAGCAGGGACGGTAAGTGCATTTCTTCATCTCATTGCTGTGCAGTTCCTTCCCTAGGAGCAGTAATCCTGCCCAAGCAAAGGCAGTGAGTCAGTGCAGTCATTTAAATGAAGGATTTTGTTAAATAACCTCAGTGAGGTGAGTCCCAGTGCCTGGTGAGCTCTCCCCAGTGCTGGCACGCAGAGCCTGGTGCCTCCTGTGCCACCCCCATGTCAGCTTTCTGCTCTGGGAGGGTTTGAAAGCTGAATTTGCCACAGGCTGCAGCAGTGCCAGCCAAGGGGCTGCTCCTCAGCAGGTGCCACCAGCAGAGCTGCCCTGGCACCTCCCTGGCACCGCCCTGCTGTCCCTGCCAGTGTCACCTGCAGCTGGCACAGCCCTGCCCAGCAAACCGGCCCTGGGGGCTGGCAGCGCACCCCGGGCACCTGGTGCTCCCTGAAGTTGGTTTTAGTGAGAAAGCGCTGGAAATCCTCAGCAGCAGGAGCAGGAGTTGTTGCTAGGTGGGTCTGGTAAAGGTCCTGGCCCTGCTGGGGCTCTGAGCTGGCACTGGCCAGCCTGCTCTGGCACTTCAGTCAGTAAAACCATGCAGAGATGCTTTTATTGCTGCTCCTCATCTTTCCCCATTTTTCCAAGGAGCCCTCTATAAAGGGAAAAAAAACCAAACCACCAAAGCAAAGGGAAAGAGGGTGTTAATGCTTTTATTCAATTTCCATGCTCCAGTGGGTTTCTGTGAGGGGTAAATATGTAAATCCATCTGTGGCACTGCGTTCTTGTCTCCAGTACAATAGGAGTGTTCCTTTGGAACTGTTCATTAGCTGCATTCTCCAGCTAATTACTGTAAAACCCGTCTGCTTGCAGGAGCAATTCACAGCCATGAGGGACCTGTACATGAAGAATGGGCAGGGGTTTGCACTAGTATATTCTATCACAGCACAGTCCACGTTCAACGACCTCCAGGACCTGCGGGAACAGATCCTACGGGTGAAGGACACCGAGGATGTGAGTAGAGCATGGCTGGGTTCCTTTCTGCAAGTGCTTAAGGAGCTTTGCTCTCAGACCACCACAGCCTGGGTGTTCACGTACAAAGCTGCTTTCAGAGGATCTCCTTGGGCAGTGCTGAGGCAGTTCCCAGAGCCTTGCAGCTTTCAGTGCTGTTGTTTGAGGCACAGCACCTGCTAAGGGGCATCACAAAATCTGATTTTCCCGTGTCCTGGAAACCACAGTCTTCTGGAATGCTGGGACTTGACTGAAAGCAGCATTACTTCACTTTTTCTCCTTTAAACTCCTTTCCAGGATTTGCATTTTCTTCTTTCTCTGTGCTTTATTTCCCTCAGAGTTAGGGGCAGTCATGGTGAGGATGTTCACAGCAGCTCTGCAGCTCTCTGGCCCTGGGGGCTGGCAGGGCTGGAGGCAGATTTGGCAAAGGGAGCTTCAAAGCTGTGGCAAAACCTGTCCCCCAAGGAGGTCACAGTGCCAGGAACGGAGCCATCGGGGCCTGACAGAGCCTTGGGGTGTTTGGGGTGTTTGGAGCCCTTTTGAAGTAAGGACAGATGAGCTGTGGGGAGTTTGGGGTGGGACAGAAGATGGGCCGGGCTCAGGTGAGGGTGGCTCTGTCCCCTGGATTGTGGTCCTGTGCTGGTCCCTGGCTGCAGTGGCCCTGGGCCCTCCTTGCTTTAAGCTGAGCTTTTATTGGTGCAAAACTGATTTTTATTGGTGCAAAACTGATTTTTATTGGTGCAAAACTGCTTTTTATTGGTGCAGAACTGCTTTTTATTGGTGCAGAACTGCTTTTATTGGTGCAGAACTGCTTTTATTGGTGCAGAACTGCTTTTATTGGTGCAGAACTGCCTTTCCTTGGGGCAGGGCTGGCTGTGGGGTGAATCCCTGCTGCAGGATGCTGAGCTGGGCTCAGGGGGAATTTGTGCCCTGAGCTGGGCAGGTTCATCCCCAGCAGACACTGCTGCTTTCCTCTGGGCCTCAGGAGCTGAGTGCCTGGGTAAAATGCATTTACTTGCTTTGTGTGTTCCTGTTGAAGACAAGCTTGAGAACCTTTTGGACGTTTGAGCTGCATTTTCCTGGGTTAGGAAACGTTCTCCTTTCTGTCTTTCACACCAGAACATGTCTAAAGTCCCAGTACATCAACCATTACATTATCTGTGTCTGGAAGAGTTTAAATTCCAATCTTCTGCACCTAACAGCAAATGATCAAAGGCAGTTGCTCACCAAACTCCATTTTTGGATAAACCATTAATACCTTCTGCAATAATCTTACACGGTTTCGTGTCTTCAAACCTGTACTGCTTACTCATATCAGTATCACTTTTTGCCCCATTATTTCACATCTTCACACACTTTGGTTTTTTGCTGAACGTGTTCATAACACATTTTCAGGTTTCAGTATGAGAAATTTTCTCTTAACTGTCTAGAAAACTCTAAAGAACAGGATATTTACAACTCTGTGTAAGCTGATAGAGCCTGTAGATCTGATTTCAAATGAGCTTTATTTGCATTTGCTTCATCTGTACTGTGGCTTCAGGTTCCTGATGTAATAAGGAAAATTTATGTCTCCAAAATAAAAATATGATCATTCTCTAATGGGTATGGCTGGGAGTTTTAAGGACAGCACAGTCCACGTTCAACGACCTCCAGGAAGATGGAACAGATCCCACGGGTGAAGGACACCGAGGATGTGAAAGAGCATGGCTGGGTTCCTTTCACCAACTGAATGGTGCTTAAGGAGCTTTGCTCTCAGACCACCACAGCCTGGGTGTTCACGGACAAAGTTTCTTTCTCAGAGGATCTCCTTGGGCAGTGCTGAGGCAGTTCCCAGAGCCTTGCAGCTTTCAGTGCTGTTGTTTGAGGCACAGCACCTGCTAAGGGGCATCACAAAATCTGATTTTCCCGTGTCCTGGAAACCACAGTCTTCTGGAATGCTGGGACTTGACTGAAAGCAGCATTACTTCACTTTTTCTCCTTTAAACTCCTTTCCAGGATTTGCATTTTCTTCTTTCTCTGTGCTCTATTTCCCTCAGAGTTAGGGGCAGTCATGGTGAGGATGTTCACAGCAGCTCTGCAGCTCTCTGGCCCTGGGGGCTGGCAGGGCTGGAGGCAGATTTGGCAAAGGGAGCTTCAAAGCTGTGGCAAAACCTGTCCCCCAAGGAGGTCACAGTGCCAGGAACGGAGCCATCGGGGCCTGACAGAGCCTTGGGGTGTTTGGGCTGTTTGGAGCCCTTTTAAAGCAAGGACAGATGAGCTGTGGGGAGTTTGGGGTGGGACAGAAGATGGGCCGGGCTCAGGTGAGGGTGGCTCTGTCCCCTGGATTGTGGTCCTGTGCTGGTCCCTGGCTGCAGTGGCCCTGCGCCCTCCTTGCTTTAAGCTGAGCTTTTATTGGTGCAAAACTGCTTTTTATTGGTGCAGAACTGCTTTTTATTGGTGCAGAACTGCTTTTTATTGGTGCAGAACTGCTTTTTATTGGTGCAGAACTGCTTTTATTGGTGCAGAACTGCTTTTATTGGTGCAGAACTGCTTTTATTGGTGCAGAACTGCCTTTCCTTGGGGCAGGGCTGGCTGTGGGGTAATTCCCTGCTGCAGGACGCTGAGCTGGGCTCAGGGGGAATTTGTGCCCTGAGCTGGGCAGGTTCATCCCCAGCAGACACTGCTGCTTTCCTCTGGGCCTCAGGAGCCGAGTGCCTGGGTAAAATGCATTTACTTGCTTTGTGTGTTCCTGTTGAAGACAAGCTTGAGAACCTTTTGGACGTTTGAGCTGCATTTTCCTGGGTTAGGAAACGTTCTCCTTTCTGTCTTTCACACCAGGACATGTCTAAAGTCCCAGTACATCAACCATTACATTATCTGTATCTGGAAGAGTTTAAATTCCAATCTTCTGCACCTAACAGCAAATGATCAAAGGCAGTTGCTCACCAAACTCCATTTTTGGATAAACCATTAATACCTTCTGCAATAATCTTACACGGTTTCGTGTCTTCAAACCTGTACTGCTTACTCATCTCAGTATCACTTTTTGCCCCATTATTTCACATCTTCACACACTTTGGTTTTTTGCTGAACGTGTTCATAACACATTTTCATGTTTCAGTATGAGAAATTTTCTCTTAACTGTCTAGAAAACTCTAAAGAACAGGATATTTACAACTCTGTGTAAGCTGATAGAGCCTGTAGATCTGATTTCAAATGAGCTTTATTTGCATTTGCTTCATCTGTACTGTGGCTTCAGGTTCCTGATGTAATAAGGAAAATTTATGTCTCCAAAATAAAAATATGATCATTCTCTAATGGGTATGGCTGGGAGTTTTAAGGAGAAAAATTAATCTTGAGTGTAGTTGTGTCAGGAAGAGACCACAAATATTAACACTGAAGCAGATTAAAACCACACAGTGTGTTGTAAATCACCAACTGAATGGGGCAGAGATTTATTTTCCAGCTGGACAGGACTGGGTTTCTGCTCACACAATGAAATGCTGGAGGAAATGGAGCGGGTGCACTCCCTGATGAGCAGCTCGTGGGGGTTCTTCTGCTTGCCCTGGGTGTGAGGAAGCAGGAGAAGGGGCTGGGCTCTGGCTCTCCCTGTGCTGCCCTGCTCCCAGCCGTGCCAGCCAGAGCGGGTGACAGAGCCCACGCGTGCCAGCCTGCGGGGCACAGAGCTGGGGCAGCCCTGGGGCAGCTCCTGGCACCCTGCAGGGACACTTGGGCTGCTGGGAGAGGTTCTGGGGCTTTTGTGCCCTTGTTTAAAGTGTTACAGAATCCCAGAGTGACCTGGGTTGGGAAGGTCCTCGGAGCTCATCCATGGGCAGGGACAGCTCCCGTCCTGTCCAGGCTGGGCAGGGACAGCTCCTTCTGTACCTGTTGGGGACACCTGGGAGGGCCACAGCTGTGCCAGGCACTGCGGAGGGGCAGAGCCCCTTCACCAATGTCTCCTGATTTTATTGGGTTCATCGTTCATCCTGCATTTCCCCCCCCTGCATTTCCCCCTGCATTTCCCCTTCTGGATCCCCCCCATTTCCCATTTCTCATTTTGCATTCCCCCCTGCATTTCCCATTTTGCATTTCCCATTTTGCATTTCCTATTTTGCATTTCCCCCCCTGCATTTCCCATTTTGCATTTCCCCCCCTGCATTTCCCCCCCTGCATTTCCCATTTTACATTTCTCATTTTGCATTTCCCCCCCTGCATTTCCCCTCCCGCATTTCCCCCCTGCATTTCCCACTCTGGATTTTCCCCCTTGCATTTCCCATTTTGCATTTCCCATTTTGCATTTCTCATTTTGCATTTCCCCCCTGCGTTCCCCCCCAGCCTGAGGGCCACAGCAGCGCAGAGCTGCCTGCACATGCCCTTGCTGATGGATTTCTCCCCTGTTGCTCCTCTCCAGGTTCCCATGATCCTGGTTGGCAATAAATGTGACCTGGAGGAAGAACGAGTCGTGGGCAAAGAGCAGGGGCAGAACCTAGCACGACAGTGGTGTAACTGTGCCTTTCTAGAATCGTCTGCAAAGTCGAAAATCAACGTAAACGAGGTGAGCACCTCCTGTTCCGTGTGTTCCCAGCATGAATGAGGCATTGAACCCGGTGTGTCTGAGCTGGGCACGCCAGGGGGAGCTGGGGAAGGGAACCATGCAGTGTGCCAGCCATGCAGTGCTCCCAGCCATGCAGTGTGCCAGCCATGCACTGTGCCAGGCAGGCAGTGTGCCAGCCATGCACTGCTCCCAGCCGTGCAGTGCTGCCAGCCATGCAGTGCTGCCAGCCATGCAGTGCTCCCAGCCATGCAGTGTGCCAGGCCATGCAGTGCTCCCAGCCGTGCAGTGTGCCAGGCCATGCAGTGTGCCAGGCCGTGCAGTGTGCCAGGCCATGCAGTGTGCCAGCTGTGCAGTGTGCCAGGCCATGCAGTGTGCCAGGCCATGCAGTGTGCCAGCCATGCAGTGTGCCAGGCCATGCAGTGTGCCAGCCATGCAGTGCTGCCAGCCATGCAGTGTGCCAGGCCATGCAGTGTGCCAGGCCGCGCAGTGTGCCAGCCATGCAGTGTGCCAGGCCATGCAGTGTGCCAGCTGTGCAGTGCTCCCAGCCATGCAGTGTGCCAGGCCATGCAGTGTGCCAGCCGTGCAGTGTGCCAGCCGTGCAGTGTGCCAGGCCATGCAGTGTCCCAGGCCATGCACTGTGCCAGGCCGTGCAGTGTGCCAGCCGTGCAGTGTGCCAGGCGCTCTGTGTCTGCCCCAGGGACGGGCTCCCTTTCCCTGCACAGCCAGGTGTTTGCCTCCCCAGCTCGGTGTTTGCAGCCTCTCCCAGGGGCCGTGAGCAGCAGAGGGCCCTGAGCTGGATGACTTCAGCCTAGATAAGCTTTATCTGCAGAGAACGTTTGTCACAGTAACTGCTGCCATTCCCACCGTGGCTGATGCCCCATTGTGCTCCTTGTCTCGTGTGGGGTTGGTTTTGGAATATTTGCATTTCTGGCTGCAGGTGCCTCATCACAGCCCCTGCGAGCCCCCAGCTTGTTAAAACCGTGCCCAAAGCCAGACCTGAGCAGTTCCCTGAGTTTAACTGAGACCCCTGTGCTCTGGGCGCTCCTGCTGCTGCCTGGGGCAGCTCTGCTCCTCATCAGGCACCGGGTTTTGTTCTGTGCTGGGCTTATCTGCCTGTGCCAGAGGCCAAGCGTGCGGGCACAAAGGCTGAGGTGACCCCGTGCAGCAGAGCTGGGCTGGTTCCAGCTGATAACTGGGACCGTTCAGGGCTGTGGGATAAGCAGGAGCAGCAGCATCTTGGCCTGGGCCCAGCCGCCCGTTGCCCTGGCAGCCAGCAGGATGGGCTGGGAGGGAGGGGAGCCCCAGGAACCGAGAGCTGCGGCTCTGGGCTGGGATCAGCCAGGCTGGGGACTCAGAGCAGCTCTGGGGTGGGATTGAGGGCTGGTTGAGGGCTCAGGAAGGGCTGGGAGGGAGGGGAGCCCCAGGAACTGAGAACTGCGGCTCTGGGCTTAAAACTGGCTGGGGGCCCAAAGCCTGGACCTGGGATTGAGGGCCCTGAGGGTTTCCAGCAGGATGGGCTGGGAGGAGGGGGCGCAAACCTGAACTGCAGCCTGGGGCAGCCTCTGCTCCTCAGCCAGGCATGAGGGCTTTTGGGCTGGGAAGGGCTTATCTGCAGTTCCTGGGGCTGGGATTAGCGGGGCTGGGATCAGCCTGGTTGAGGGCTCAGGAAGGGCTGGGAGGGGGCTATGCACTGCAGTTCCTGGGGCTGGGATCAGCCTGGCTGGGATTAGCCTGTTGAGGGCTCAGAGTGGGCTGGGAGGGGGCTATGCACTGCAGTTCCTGGGGCTGGGCCTGGGCTGGGATGCCGGGCTGGGGGCCAGCAGGATGGGCTGGAAGGGGGGAGGGGATGCCCTGCAGTTCCTGGGGCTGGGATCAGCGGGGCTGGGATTAGCCAGGCTCGGATCAGCCGGGCTGAGGGCTCAGGGTGGGCTGGGAGGGGGCTATGCACTGCAGTTCCTAGGGCTGGGATCAGCCTGGCTGTGAGGGCTCAGGATGGGCTGGAAGGGCTGGGAGGGGGCTATGCACTGCAGTTCCTGGGGCTGGGATCAGCCGGGTTGGGGGCTCAGGAGCAGCTCTGGGTTGGGATTAGTCTGGTTGAGGGCTCAGGGTGGGCTGGGAGGGGGCTATGCACTGCAGTTCCTGGGGCTGGGATCAGCCTGGCTCGGATCAGCCGGGCTGGGGGCTCAGGAAGGGCTGGGAGGGGCTATGCACTGCAGTTCCTGGGGCTGGGATCAGCCGGCCTGGGGGCTCGGGAGCAGCAGAGCTGAGCCAGGCTGCTGCCAGCAGGGATTTTTGTGCGTGTGTCTGGGCTGGGGACGCAGCCAGGAGCGGCTCAGCCCGCTGCAGGTGCCCCGGGAGGTGCCGCAGCCCAGGCTGGGAGCGCTCCCACACTTTGGGGGCACGCTGACCCTCCTCGGGCCTCGCCCCATGGCCAGGGGGTCCTGGGGTGCCAGCCCCATCCCTCGGGGGAGTCCTGCCCTCCGTGCTGGCTCTGCAGCCCCAGGGAGCTCCCAGCGCAGAGGGGAACGTGCTTATCGCTTATCGGGAGGATGAGCCCTGCCCTCCTTGCGATCTGCGTGTCCTGGTTTCCTGCCAGCTGATATTTCCTAGCTGTGAAAAGTACAAAAGCTGAGGAAATCAAAGAGAGGAGCTGTGAATGAAGCAGCTCTGGGCGCTGGGACTCTGTCCTGCTGCCTCCTGGGCTGGGGAGGCATGTGCATTCTTTTGGGGTTTGTTCTTGCTTTCTCACTACTTTTGGAGTTTCTAAATTTGTTAAAATCTAGGTAAAGAGTGATAAATTCCTACATGCATTTGCTGCATGTGAACCAAACCCTTCAGATAATAAGTTTTTAATCCAGGTGACCTTCTGGTGACCTCTGAGATGCTCTTGCAGCACGCTGACTCTTTTTAGGGATGGTGGCATTCCTGAAACCTTGTTGCAGATGGCTGTACGCACAGTCAGTACTAGCACCAAAATAATCTAATTGATGAGAAAGGAAAATCTGAAATTTCAGTTGTTACAGTGTGTTATAAACTGTTTCTTTGTCTTGTGAATTTCTTTGGAATCAACAAGAATTTGTGAGCTGTCAGCCACTCCAGGAAGGGGAAAAAATAAACAAGGACAAGGGTGGAGCCCTCTGAAGGTTGAAATATTTCTCCTCAATGCTGTGACCCAGCTCCAAGCATTTTTGCAAAGCTCATTTTGCTATAAATGGGTTGAGTCTTGCTGGGAAAACAACTCCCCAGCAGCAGCAGCAGGCTCTGCAGCTGCAGGGGGCCCTGGGGGGTCCCTGGTGGGAGTGGGAGCTCAGGGCCAGCGCTGTCCCCTCCTGCAGAGGGGTGCCCTGGGCTGCTGATCCTTGAGGATATCGTGCCTCTCTTAAACACCCTTTGTTCGTCCCGATTTTCTCCCACTTTTCCAAAGCAGGGAGTCTCTTGCCATTCCACTGCCCTGCTCTTCTGAAGGCTTTGGTGGTGACAAACTGAGTTTCCAGCTCCCGTGTGTTCTGATGGGAGCTTTGGGTATCTTCTTCCATAAGCAGCTGCTTGAGAAACGTGTAATAAATTCAAGCAGTTTAATTGAATTTACAGAACTGCAGCCACCGGGAGAGAGCTGCCAGCTCCCCAGCCTGCCTCAGTTCTGACAGCTTGTGTTTTATCACTTGGGTTTTTCAGCTTGTGCTTTTCTTTTGCAGATCTTTTATGACCTGGTCAGACAGATAAATAGAAAAACACCAGTGGAAAAGAAGAAGCCTAAAAAGAAATCCTGTCTGCTGCTTTAGACTCGCATCACGCAGCAGCTCTGAGCCAGGTAAGAGGGGCCTGACCCCACCTGGGCCAGGTGAGCGGAGCCGCTCCCAGCAGAGCCCCTTCCCTCTGCTGCTGCCCCTGGGGCATGACTGAGCAGGAGCTCTGAGCCCCGGGGCTGCTCCTGCTGCCTTTCCATCCTCCGAGAAATGTTGTTAATCCTCTGCTAACGTTACTGCTGCCACCGCTGTCCCCGCGCTGGGGCCTCTGGGCACACTCACACATCGCTTTTGTAGGGACATGGGGTTCAGTGGCACACAAATAAAACACTGCCCGCCAAAAAAACAAAACAAAACAACCCAAACCAAAACAAGCATAAAAAACCCCAAAACAAACCCAACCAAAAGGCACACCAAGACTGGACAGAGCTATAAATAATCTTCCTGTGTGTCTTGGCAGGAGCTCTGTGTGCTCACAGCTGTTCTGTCATGCTCTGGAAGGGAACTGCAGCTCCAGGGCTGGGACAGAAATGTCCCCATTTGGGGCAGAGAGGGGCACTGGGTGCTGGCCCAGCTCTGCCTCCTGCCTTTGCCAGCTTGGGGGGTTCCTGGAGCCAGCAGGGCTGGGCTGAGCTGTGCTGTGCTCTGTGCTGTGTGCTGTGTGCTGAGCTGAGCTGTGCTCTGTGCTGTGTGCTCTGTACTGTGCTCTGTGCTGTGCCCTGTGCTGTGTGCCCTGTGCTGTGCCCTGTGCTGTGCTGTGTGCTCTGTGCTGTGCTCTGTGCTGGGTGCCCTGTGCTGTGCTGTGCTGTGCTGTGCTCTGTGCCTATGTGCTGGGTTCCTGGAGCCAGCAGAGCTGGGCTGAGCTGAGCTGTGCTGTGCTCTGTGCTGTGCTCTGTGCCCTGTGCTCTGTGCCCTGTGCTGTGCTGAGCTGAGCTGTGCTGTGGGCAGCAGGCTGTGTGCTGTGCCACTGTGCTGTGCTTAGCTGTGCTGTGCTCTGTGCTGTGCTCTGTGCCCTGTGCTGTGTGCCCTGTGCTGTGCTCTGTGCTGTGCTGTGCTGTGTGCCCTGTGCTGTGCTGAGCTGTGCTGTGGGCTGTGTGCTGTGCTGTGTGCCCTGTGCTGTGCTGAGCTGTGCTGTGCTCTGTGCTGTGCTCTGTGCTGTGCTCTGTGCTGTGCTGTGTGCTCTGTGCTGTGTGCTCTGTGCTGTGTGCCCTGTGCTCTGTGCCCTGTGCTGTGCTGTGCTGAGCTGTGCTGTGGGCTGTGTGCTGTGTGCTGTGTGCTCTGTGCTGTGCTCTGTGCTGTGCTCTGTGCTGTGCTCTGTGCTGTGTGCTCTGTGCTGTGTGCTCTGTGCTCTGTGCTGTGTGCCCTGTGCTCTGTGCCCTGTGCTGTGCTGTGCTGAGCTGTGCTGTGTGCCCTGTGCTGTTCAGCCCTGCCCTGCCCTGCCCGTGGGCACTGCTGGTATCGGGCAGGGGCAGCAGGCTGGCACTTGGCTGGCGCTGCTCTGGCCCTGATAAAACACGGCATTTGGAGAGTTACACTCCCACGATCTCCTGCTCTCTGTGCCTGGGAACAGCCCTGAGTTCTGGGAAAAGGGAGCTCCTCTGCTGCCTGTTGCCTCTCAGGCCTTGGAGGTGGCTGGTGGCAGCAGCAGAGTAAGAAACGTCCCCCCGTCATCTTCATTTGTGTTTTCTCCCTCCAGATTGCAGGAATGAAGAACTGTTGCCTAAATGGAAAGTGCCAGCATTCCCAACTTCAGAACCTTACGGAAATGAGTAACATATCGGAAGAAGCTTCTCCTGTTTTTTATATCCTGCGGGAAGAATTTAGATCTTAAAAATGGTTTGCACACAGTCCCTGGAAAAAGCAGTTGCTCTGTGTATATCTCTTGGAAATTAAAGCCAATATTCCTCCTCCTTTGCAATAGCAATTAACAGATGTGAAAATAAATATAATTGACTCTAGCATATGATTATCCCAAGGAGCATGGATGCATTTCAAATGTTAGAGATTGCTACTATAATTAAAATTCATATTGACCATTTTATCATAATTTCTCCCCATCAAGCACTAAAAATGTTCCACTGTTATATTTTATATCTATAACTATAGATATATATTATCCAAAATTTCCCTTTGAACTCACTGCAACAAATAACTTTTTGAGTCATTGACTTCATTTTATATTTAAAAGTTACGGAATATCATTATTTTCATTCTGCCATTGTATTCTAATTAAAAATGTTTGTGCATAATGCTTTGGAAAAATGGGTCTTTTATAGGAAAAAAACTGGGATAACTGATTTCTATGGCTTTAAAAGCAAAAATATATAATATACTAAACCAACTCTAATATTGCTTCTTGTGTTTTACTGTCACAGATTAAATTACAGCTTTTATGAATGATTAAATTTTAGTACATTTTCATTTTTGTTTCTGTGTTTTTGTTACCGTTTCCAGCCTGTGGGTTTGCTCCCTGTTCTGGGGGCTCCTCTCCCATCCTGGTGGATCAGGGGGTTTGTTGAGGTGCCCCCCATGCCCTGTGCTGCATTTAATGCACCCCTCCCAAAGGACAGCAGGCAACTCCTGTGTTTCCCCTTGGCCTTTTACAGATCCTATTGCTGCAGGTATTTCCTCTGTACAGTGACTCTGCTGTGCCCAAGTTTGGTTCCATCCCAAGCTCTGTCTGCCCTGGAGGATGATCCTCAGTTTCAAGCCTGGCTTTGGCTGGTGGTCCCTGCTCAGCTGGAGGGGTTTTCTGTTCCATTTGGGGTTTGCTGTATTCTTTAATCCCTGAAGTTTCAAGGAGCAGGATCTGAAGAGGCCCCTGGGGGCTCCATGCTCTGTGTGTGCAGGTCAGAGCCTGAGGGACCCCAGCCCCTCCTGGGGACCCCCAGGGCAGGGGGAGCTCAGCACAGGGCACTGGGTCCCTGCAGCAGCTGCTCAGTGCTCTGCACTCCTGTGCCCCTGTGGAGTTCACTGCAAACCAGGGGGAGCAGGTTCTGTAAACAGCCTTTTCTAAAAGTGTTCCTTATGCAGCAGTTCCTAATGAAGCCCAAACCAGACTGGGTGCAAACATCTGGATGATGTGACAACATCTGCCTGCTGACCAGCACAGTTACTTCAGCTGCTTCTCTTCAAGGCACCCCTGCAGCTCCTTCCTCAGGAGGAGCAGAGGCACCGTGTTGGCAGGTTGGTATCTTTCTGAAATGTAAAACTATTTTAGCAATAAAGTCATTTCAGTGAACGTGGTGATCACTGCACATCTCTTGTATAAACTGGGGCACAGAGTGGGGTGCGCGTGGGCTGAGGATGGGGATGGGGATGGATGGGGATGGGGATGGATGGGGATGGGGATGGGGATGGGGATGGGGATGGGGATGGGGGTGGGGATGGGGATGGATGAGGATGAGGATGGGGATGGGGGTGGGGATGAGGATGAGGATGGGGATGAGGATGGGGATGGGGATGGGGATGAGGATGAGGATGAGGATGGGGATGGGGATGGGGATGGGGATGGGGATGAGGATGGGGATGGGGATGGGGATGGGGGATGGATGGGGATGGGGATGGGGATGGGGATGGGGATGAGGATGGGGATGAGGGATGAGGATGGATGGGGAGCGCTCCCGAGCCCTCCTGCCGCTAGATGGGAGTGTGGGAGAGGCGCAGGGCTGGGAAGGCTCCGCTGCCGTCGCTCCGATTCCGGATGTTTGCAGCCTCCCCGCCCCTCTCCTCTCCCCGCTGCCTCCCACGGGGCGCTCGTTTTCTCACCGGATAAAAAATAAAAGCTCTTCTGTAATGGATTTTAGCACGATAGCTGCAGTTCTGCCCCGGAGAGCCGGGTCAGACAGAAAGGTCCTGAAGCACTCGGTGGTTAACGTCTCACCGGGTTAAAAAGCACTTCACTCAGAATGTCCTAAAGAAAGGGGAAAAGAAAAACCTCGCAGAAATCTCAGCTTCTGCTCCTGACCAGAGCCCAGCCGAGCACAGAACATTTTGCTGAGAGCAAAGGGGCACATTTAAAATGTCCCTGGAGCCCCCCAGCTCCTCTGTGAGCTGTGCCCAATTCCCCCAAAGTCAGTCCTGGCCCTCTCTGCAATGTGCTGCTCTCACTTCCAGCCTGTGTTTGTCATTTTCAGTGCTTTCTGAAGGTTATCTGAAGTCATGTCCTCCCTCCCGCGTGGGTTGGATGGAATGATGCCAGTGTGGATGGGATGATCCCACAGGTCCTGCCCCACCGGGAAGGTTTAATTGCAGGCTGAGATGCAGGGAGACCTTCCCAGGCTGCTCAAATGCAGGTTTGTTCTGCAGGCTCTGAGCTGCATTCCTGCCATTGCAGTGGCTGATGTGGGCATCCTGCATCCTGCAGCCACCAGAGGAACTTGAAAATTCATCTTAAATTCACCATTAACCTTTGCAAAATCACCAAAACTAATGAATGTGTTCTTTATTTTGCCAGGACCAGGCACTGAGGAACGAAGGTGGATTTTCCAGAGGCCCAGGTGCCACTTGGTGAATAACCAGCATGTGCAAGCCCTCCTGGCTGGGGCTGAGCATCCTTTGCACCCTCCTGGTTGGGGCTGAGCATCCTGCCCACCCTCTGGCTGGGGCTGGGCTCTGGCACTGGTTTCCCTGCAGCAGCTGGTCAGTGCTCTGGCTTCCAGCCACAGCTCTGTCTTTCCTGCTGGAAGCAAACCCCCAAATTTGGAGACAAACCCTGTGCAGGAGGAGGGAGAGGGGCAGGAGTGGGAGGCTCTGGGCTCAGGAGCCCCCAGCCAGGGCTCACTGGCAGTGCTGCAGCGTGCCAGCAGCCCTGGCACAGCTCTGCCCCTGGGGCTGAGCTCTCCTGCTCCCAGGGAAATGGGGAAAGTGTTTGTGCTGTCCCGGGACTGAAACGGGCTCTTGTCCCCCCTTGCAGGAGGCTGCCCCCAAGGGAACTCCGCTCCTTCCTCCTGTGGTGGGACCCCATCGCCCACGTTCTCCTGGATCCTCTGCCCCCATCTCCAGCCGGATGCTCTGCGGAGGCAGCAGCACCAGAGGAGGCTGGAATCATCTGCCAGAGGAGGCTGGAATCATCTGCCAGAGGGGGCTGGAATCATCTGCCAGAGGAGGCTGGAATCATCTGCCAGAGGAGGCTGGAATCATCTGCCAGAGGAGGCTGGAATCATCTGCCAGAGGTTTTGGGGCCGAGGGGAGCAGAGCTGGAGCTGCAGCCTGGTGCTGAGCAGAGCTGCCCGTCCTGGTTCAGCCCTGCCAGCCCTGGAGGGGAGCCCTGGGGACCAGGGGGGCTCGGAGCAGCCCACGCCCGGCCCTGCCCGAGGTCAAACATCCCCGGCATTTCCCTGATGCCCCGGCCCCGGTGGGGCTGGCACGGAGGCGGCTCAGGGCACAAGGAGCCCTTGTGCAGCAGGGAGGGAGGGAGGGAGGATGCTCCGGGTGCCCAGCCCGGGCCAGCTGCTGCCAGAGCCACCAACAAAGCCCAGACTGAGCGGGGAGCTGCTCCCTGGGCTGGGGACACTGGAGCTCTATCAGCTCCCTGGGCTGGGCAGGGACACTGGAGCTTTATGGAGCTCTGGACAGGGACACTGGAGCTTTTTGGGGCTCTGGACAGGGACACTGGAGCTTTTCGGGGCCCTGGGTCGGGCCCGCCCGGCTCGGGGGCGCTGCCGGCGGCTCCCCGCTCTGATTTCCAGGAGTTTTCCAGCCAAGAACCCGAGAGGGCCCTGGCTCTCCTCCAGAACGCCCCAAGGGGAGCAGCAGCCCCAGCCGAGCCCTCTGCCCGTGGAGGTGACCCCTAAGGTGCCTTTTCCCTGCAGGTGTTTTGCACAGAAATCCAGCTCCGTGCAGCCTCTCCTGGGGGAGCTGGGTGAAAGGAGCAGTGCTGCAGCTCTGCTGCCCCTTCCTTCCCGGCTGCCCAAATCCTTGTGTAAATTGGCTCCAGCTCCCTTCACCTTGTTTCTCCCTGCCGTGGTTCCAGCTGTGACATTCTGAGGGCAGCAGACATCCAGCATCCTCCACCCAGCTCTCATTTAGCTTTGCAAATAAGAAGTGTCAAGCAGCTGTGTCAGTTTGGCTTAAATTCACAGGAGAAATCACTTGATTTGAAGCAGTTTATGTTATTAAATTTGACTGCACAGGAGCCCCTGCAGGATAATCCTGTGTGATAAATGATGTTTGAAATGAGGGAGACCCGACACGGGCTCCAGCCCCAGATTAATCTGCAGGAGCAGGGGGAGCAGAGGGCAGGGCTGGACGTGGCAGGGCTGCAGCTGCAGCACCTCGGGAGCCGCCCCAGCCACAGCAGGGATGGAGCATCCAGCCCTGGGAGAGCTCCAGAGCCCTCCAGAGCATGTGGCACCTGGGACATGGGCAGAGGTGGGGGACTGCTGGGCCTCATCTCAGAGGGCTTTTCCAGCCTCAGTGATCCTGTGGGGAGCCAGCACGTGCACACCTGAAGGTTTCTGCCCTGTGCACCTGGGTCAGCTCACCCTCGGTGTCACCCAGGGCAGGAGCACCAAAATGTGGCAGCAAAGCCCCAGGGCAAGCAGGAGGCAGTTGTGTTCTGAACTCTGGCTGGAAATGTGCAGGGGTTTCATGGGAACAGGGAGAGCACCCATCTGCCCCTGTGCCCAGGGTGTCAGGGGTGCTGGGGATGCCCAGGAGATGGATCCAAGCTAAAGAGCTCCTGGGACAGGGACGTGGCTCCCTCCAATCCCTCCGCAGGGCTGCCAATGAGCTCCATCCCGGGGTCAGGAGGTGCTGCCCTGGGCTCTGTGCGCCCAGCCAGGCTGGGGCGGGTGTGCCAGGGGCAGCTGGCACAGCTGGCACCGTTCCCTGCCAGCCCCGGCAGGAACAGGGCCTGGGTTTGCTGCCCTGCCGGGCTCAGGGTGTTCCCTCACCCTGCCAGGCTGACCAGCAGCCAACAGGCAGCTTTGGGCCTTTCCTTCTGAAACAATCAGCGTTTAGGACTTGACTGAGAGGGATTTGGTGTGAGATAAGCTTCCCAGAGCGGAGCTGAAGTAATAATTGAATGAGTGTGAGGTGGTGAATGAGGCAGGATGAGTCAGAGCAAAAGCTGCTCTGGGGCAGCAGGACAAGGCTCCCGGGTGTCTCCCTGCTGCCTGGTGGGACTGAGCCCCCGGAGCTGCCCGAGGGGGAATCGGGGGCGAAGGCAGGGATGGAGCTCTGTGGGGCTGTGCGGGGTGAGGAGCTCCCGGGTCCTGCTGCTGCTGTGGGCTCCGGGCTCAGGGCTGGGCTGGGATTCTGCCCCGTCTGCGCCAGGGCTGCAGCTGCCAGGGCAGAGCAGGCAGGGACAGCACCCAGCGTGGGGAGCCGGCCCAGGACCATCCCCTGGATTTATTTGCCACTGTCTGCTGTGGGTTGGAGGTTCCTGACAGTCCCAGGGCTGTGCTGTTGCCATCTCGTGTCCCTTCTGCTGGATCTCCCTCTTCCTTTAATGTTTTACCAGTTTGTTTGGTTCTGCTCCCAGCAGAGGCAGCTCCACGGGAAGGAGAAGAAATGGAGGGCTTATTTTTAGAAAGTGCCAAAAGAGTTCAACCCAAGGCAAATTCAATTACTTCAGGTTGTGCACAGCCTCCGGAGAGGCTGCAGAGAAATCATTTCCAAACGGGAAATGCCCCAAACCCAGCACTCGGAGCTGTTTGAGGAGCTCATCCCAGCCCCGAGCGAGTGCTGGTGCGCACCGGGGTCTGGAGGGTCCCTCCAACCCCGCCGTGGGTTCTGAGGGCTGGGAGCTGATCCCTGGCTCCCCATGGCAAGGCTCTCCCAGCCCGTGCCCGTCCTCGGGGCGTTCTCCTGCTCCAGGGCCCCCAGATGCTGCTCCTGGCCCGGATTTGGGGCATCCCAAGCCCCCAGCTTGGCCTGGCTCTTTGGGGAGCCCTCGAGGCTGGGCAGGGCTGCTCAAAGCTTTCATCGTTTAATTAAGCAGGACAAGAGACAGAGCTAAACTCGGCTCCTCTGCTCTGCCTCAGCGAGCACAAAGAGGAGAAAAGGCCCGAACCAGACAATTCAAACAAGCAATGAAAGTGCACCGGGAGATCCGTGGAAGGATTTTTCCTCGACACGCTCGCCCCCAACAAGTGCCACATGTCCTGTGTATAAATAGCAGCTGCCCAGACTTGCTTAATCATCCCATTGTTGCTTTATAATATTAATTAAACATTCCTCTGGGATTGTTTGCATCCTAATTAAGCAGGGGAACTTACAAAAGACAGCCAAGAAAGCAAACAAGTGCGTGCTGGGGGTGCAATTTCACTAAACCGCGTGCAAGTGTGTTTACAAACCCCGTGAAAATGGCAGGAGTGAGGCTGAAAGCAATTTTAGAGCCACCAGTGCCGGGGACCGTTCAATCGACGGTGCGGGGGACCAGGAGCGGCGCCGGGATCTTGGGGAGGGAAGGCCGGACCACGGGTGACAATGTTGTACTGCGGGTGACACTATCCTATCACAGGTGACAGTATTGTACTGTGGGTGACAATATCCTATCACAGGTGACACTATTGTACTGTGGGTGACAATATTGTACCATGGGTGACAATATTGTACCACAGGTGACAATATCCTATCACAGGTGACAATATAATATTGTGGGTGACACTATTGTATTGTGGGTGACAATATCATATCACAGGTGACAATATTGTATCATGGATGTCTATATTGTACCATAGGTGACAATATCGTATCTCAGGTGACAATATCGTACCGTGGGTGACAATATTGTACTGTGAGTGACAATATTGTACTGCAGGTGACAATATCCTATCACGGGTCACAATATTGTATTGTGGGTGACAATATCCTATCACAGGTGACAATATAATATTGTGGGTGACAATATCATATCACAGGTGACAATATTGTATCATGGATGTCTATATTGTACCATAGGTGACAATATCGTATCTCAGGTGACAATATCGTATTGTGGGTGACAATATCGTACCATGGGTGACAATATTGTACTGCAGGTGACAATATTGCATTGTGGGTGACAATATCGTATCGTGGGTCACAATATCATATCATGGGTGACAATATCATATTGCAGGTGACAATATCGTATCTCAGGTGACAGTATGATATCGCAGGTGACAATATCACACGGCAGGTGACCCCGGCTCCCCGGGCAGCCGTTCCCAGGGACGGGTCCCCAGGTCCCCAGGTCCCCAGGTCCCCCTGGCCCGGGGCTGGGGCTGGGTTCCCCTCCCTCCCTCCCTCCTCTGGCACAGACTCCAGCGCATTGTTCCCGGCTCAGACTCGTGCACCCTGCAGGGATGTGCTGTGAATTACTTCCCAAATTATGTGAGTAATTAAAATCAATGAGAGGGTATCCTGTTAAATAACGTAATTAGATGAGCACAGCAGCGAGATGAGTGCAATGGTGGTTTTGTTCTCCTGCCTGGAGACAGCTTTTAACTCTTTCCCTCTTGGCTCTGCCCTGGGTCATGCCAGGAAAACGCCTCCCCCTGCTTCCCTCCAAGCTTCTGCCATCCCTGGGTTATATGGGGGACGCTGGCAGTGCCCCAGACCTGAAGGCCACAAACACCTGACCCTCTGTGAACGCAGAACTGCCTTTGGATCCCATCAATCCAGAGCTGGCAGGGGAGAGCAGGGCCCTCCTGCCCTGGGCTGGGCACGGAGGCTCCACAAATGGAAATGGGAATTGTCTGAGGCGCAGAGGAACGGTCTGAGCCATCCCCACAGGTCCAGGCAGTTCCCATTGCCCAGTCCAGGTCCCCAGGGACAAACAGCACCTTTCCTACAGCACAGAGGCTTCAGGAGCTGCCCTGATTCCAGAGGAAATGGAATGGCTGAGGAACCCGAGTGCTGAGAGTTGTTCTGGTTCTGCCTCTGCTCCTTGCAGGGCAGGAGGAGCCTCAGCCCATTGAGACACACGTGGAGAGCTCTCTCCTCCAGTGTGGAGTGCTGAGAGCTCCGGGGGCTCTGGGAAGGGTGGAGGCATCTGGCCAGATGGCGCTCATGGCAGGGCTGGAATCTAAATAATTAATTTACAGTGTGGTGTTCAGGCCCTTGCTGTGTCCCAGAGGAACGGCTGCAAGTCCTTCACCTGGTGGTGGTTTGTTCCAGCTGTGATGCACGGAGATGAGGGGCTCTGTGTCCTGCTGAGCCTTCAGCTCCCCTGTGATTCCCCAAGATGTGTCACATCGAATTGTCCCCGAAATCACATCACGGCAAAGGAGCTGAACCCTGCTGGGGACAATCCCTGGGGTGGGGACAGCGGGCATGCTCCCCCGGAGGGGCTGCAGGGGTGGCAGGCTGTTCTGGGGGGATTTCAGCACACAGAGCCCTGCAGGGTGCAGGGAGGAAGGGGCAGGTTTGGCTCTTTGAGGTGCCTTATCCCTTCTATCTCTGACTGATTTACAGCTGCCATAAAACCCCTGCTGAAGGAGGACTTTTGCTCGACTTTCCTGGTAGTGCAGCTTATCTCCAGAGAATTTCCCAACACTCTGTAGCTGCAAATAGAATGTTTCTCCCTTTCCTCTTAGGAATAAGTAAGAATTTCTAGTAGGAATATCTCTGGTTTTTGCCTCTTTAAGCCATATATTCCGTTCAAAGCTCCGACCATGCTGCTAACAGCATCACATCGGCCGCACCTTTGCAAACCAGGTGAGCAGCACACAGAAAGCTCCCCTCTTGATGATGTCAAATGCAGAGGAGCCAGCCTCTCCTTTTTCCAGCAGAGCTCCATTCAGGGCACAGGAAATCCAGCACAAAGCCGGCCCTGAATGGTTTCCACACCATTAGCATGAGCACATGCAGATCAGGCAGCTGCAGCATAAACGCCTGGCTGGCTGCCCTGGGCGTGAGCCCCTCATTGTGTGGAGCAGAAGGAGCCCAGAGGAGGGGGGAGCTCTCAGCAGGTACCTGGGGAGAGCTGCACAATGCCGTGGGCTGGAAGGCACCTTGAACCTGCCCTAATCCCCTGCCCCAAACCCTGTCCAGCCCGGCCTTGGGCACTGCCAGGGATCCACAGCTGCTCTGGGCACCTCTGCCAGGGCCTCACTCCCTCACAGGCAGGAATTTCATCCCAATATCCCATCTAACACTGCTCTCTTCCAGTTTAAAGCCCCTGCCCCTGTCCTGCCGCTGCGCAAACAGCAAACAAACACAAACACAAACACTCCCGAGGGCAGCCAGCCGCGTTTCCCTTTCCTGTCCTCCTGCCCTGCAGCAGCCCAAGAAGCCCCATCTCATTGCCAGAAGAATAAGCTGTGAAATGGTTTTGAAAATCAAGGCTCTTTAATTACAGGCACATTTGGGAGCCTTCTGGAGGCCATCTGGCCGGGAGAGCAGCGTGCGGGCTCCAGCAAGGGAAAGCCCAGGGAGCAGCAGCAGCTCCTGCAAAAGCACTCCATTAACGCTAAGAGCTAAATCCTCTCTTGCCATTAGGCCATATGGGCCAGAGCAGCACTCATCCATCCCAGGGCTGTGCAGCAGCAGAGCTGGGTGCCTGGGAGCCCTGGGTGTGCTGCTCGCACCCAGGGAGGCTGAGCCTGACCAGGGATTCCCATAAATCCCAGTGCCCAGGCTGCCCTGGGTGTGCTGCCCACCCAGCCCTTGGCTGAGCCTGACCAGGGATTTCCATAAATCCCAGTGCCCAGGCCGCCCTGGGTGTGCTGCCCACCCAGCCCTCAACCTGACCAGGGATTCCCATAAATCCCAATGCCCAGGCCGCCCTGGGTGTGCTGCCCACCCAGCCCTCGGCTGAGGCTGTCCAGGGGTTCCCATAAATCCCAATGCCCAGGCTGCCCTGGGTGTGCTGCCCACCCAGCCCTTGGCTGAGGCTGACCAGGGATTCCCATAAATCCCAGTGCCCAGGCCGCCCCTGCCATCGCTGCCCTCCCGGGCAGGCCCATGGGGAGCCTCCTCCTCCCAGTATTGTCCCGTGTTTGGGATTAGCCACTCCTATCAGCCGTGCAGAACACACTGCCACTGTGGTAATTAGCTGGGTTTCATACTTAATAATGGAGAACAATTTCGTGGCAGTTTCATGAAAGAAAAAAGAGGAGCAAAAGCCATTATAATTTCAGGAAAAGTCCCTGGAGAAGGGAAATGGTAATTCACAAATCCAACTCTGATCTATTAGCAGATCCTGCTCTGGAGACTAAATTAGGGAGGATGTCTGGCTTGGGTGATATTCTTCATTATTTGAATATCTATAAAGAATATTTATTAAATATTTTTTTCTCTTAAGAACTTTGAGATGCAGCTGCGTTTTCCCGCTATTTCCAAGCGTTTGAAGCCTAGCCCACACTGGATTTGTCACTGCAACCACCCTGGAAAATCCTATTTTAATGCAAAGCTGCTCCTCTCTCTGGAAAGCTCCTCCTCTTTGGTAACCCTCTGGAAAGGAGAGGGGAGGTAACAAACAGGATGAACTACTGATAAAAGAGGAGGAAACCAAAATGCTTCCCAAGCAGCCTTTCAGCATTCAGAGCAAGGAGAAAGGGGGAAGCAGCAGCAGCCCTGGAGCCCACGAGGAGGAAGGACAAAGCCTGCTCAGGTTCCTGCAGCAGTGCTGGCTCGGGCGCTGCCCTGCTCCTCTCCTTGTATGGGCACAAGCAGGGCCTGCCCTGTGCCTATATTTAATTTGCAAAGCAGAAACACAATTCTGCCTGCACGCCTCTGCTGCGCTGGCCTCCCAGCCGCGGGAAGCTGCAGCAGGAGCAGAGCTGGGTGTTTAAATAAAGAATGGCCCTGCTCTCACACAGGCCCCAACTCAGCTGGAGTGATGGAACAGGTTTGGGAGCTGCCGCACGCCCAGAGCACCCGCCGAGGGAATGGGGCTGCAGGGCCAGCAGCGGGCTCTGTGCTCTGTGCCCATCCCCGGGCCTGGCCCTGTCCCCTCCTCCAGCCAGCTCTGTGCTCTGTGCCACAGACAACGTTCACAACAAATCCTTTCCTTGGGATTTTCCCTCCTGAGAAGCTGAGAGGCCTCAGGAACAAAATGCAAACAATGGTTATCTGCTGCTGTGGGATGCAACAGGTGCATCTGGGATTGGTCTCATGTGGTTGTTTCTAATTAATGGCCAATCACAGTCAGCTGGCTCGGACAGAGAGCCGAGCCACAAAGATTTGTTATCATTCTTTCCTATTCTATTCTTAGCCAGCCTTGTGATGAAACCTTTTCCTCTATTCTTTTAGTATAGTTTTAATGTAATATATATCATAAAATAATAAATCAGCCTTCTGAAACATGGAGTCCGATCGTTGTCTCTCCCCTCATCCAAGAGTCCCTGTGAGCACGGTCACACTCCCCATGGCTGTGCCAGCCCCCCTGGCCCTGTGCCCTTCCCCAGCCAGCTCTGGGGCTCTTCCCTTGGCAGCAGCTTCTCCCCAAACCCCCCAAACCCCTGCCCCTGCCTGGGGAGGCTGCAGAAGCCCTGCAGGCTCAGGCTGAGCAGGGGCTCACTCCGCAGCAATGCTGGCACCCTGGCAGGGAGCTCTGCTGGCATTTACAACCCCTCCTGCAATGGAAACTCTTCTGGTGCCCCCCAGACTGCCCAGCCCCAGCTGGGAACAGCCAGGGAATCCCCAGGGTGAGAGAACAGAGCCAGGGTGTCCCAGAGCAGAGTGAGACAATCCCACTTTATTGGAACCTCTTGGAGAGTCGGACACTGAAGAACTTGGTTCTGTCACAGCAGGGTTTGTACAACAGCAACAGGGAACACAACAGGAGATGGGGCACTCAACTTGGCATCTGGGTGAAAATCCAACGATGAACTTCAGCAGTGCTGTACCTGGAACAACGCACAGGGACAAGGGGAGGGGGCAAACCCACCGAGACCCCCAGGCCACAAACCCCCTGTAAGGAGCCTTGTGCCCCCTGGTCGGACTGGCAGGGGAGGGAGGGATGCTGGCAGGGCACCAGGGACACAGTTTGAGGGGAAACCCCCCTAAAGTCAGGGGTTTTTCCCCCACTCAGCAATTGTTCAAGTCTTATAAATTCAAACATATTTCTTTCCATTTAAATAACAAGTGCTTCAGGTACAAGGCTTGGGATGCCTGGTTTGTAACCCAGTTTCAAGTGCACACAAGCAGGAATAGATTTTTTTAACAAAACTATATATATATATATATATTTGCACACTCATACACACACATGCACACCGTGGATTCTGTGCTGCACCATGGAGCTGGAGATGATGGAATGGGCCTGGCACCAGGAGCTGCTCACCTGTGGCACCACTCACCCTAAAGCTGCTAAAGATTTGCATTATTTTTACCAATATTGGTCCCCAAAGGTCTCCCCACGCAGGGCTGCACCAGCTGCTGCCCAGGCTGTCCCTGAAGCTGTAGCTGTCCAGAGAATTCCATGTGCAGCACGTTCTGCAGGATGTGGAGAGCTCAGAGTCCCTGAGGAGGTGGGCGGTCTCCAGCTGCTGGTGGGTGCGGAGATGCTGGGCAGGGCAGGCTCACACCCACACGGCCGTGTTGATGTCAAACCCTGCCTGGCCGTAGTCTCTGGGCTCGGGCACCTTCCTGGTGCCCATCTTGGGGAGCTCACCACGGCTCTCTGCCCTTGGGCACCTCTCTGCCTTGCTGTGATGGTTCTGCAGGTTCCCATGGAGGGGCAGGTAAAACGTCCCCTTGAGTTTGTTGATCTTTTTGGACCTCTTGGAGATCTGGGGCTGTTTGTCCTCAGGAGGGAGCCAGCAAGGCTTCTCCTTGAGCAGCCTGTCGCGGTCCGGCCGCACGCTCCTCAGGAACTTCTTGAAGATGTTGGCTGTGAGGGAGAACTTCCTGCAGAGCTCCTGGGACCTGCTGACGGACAGGGAGGCCTCGCCCTTCTCGCCCTTCTTGTCCAGCTCGGGCAGGTCCAGCCAGTTGCCCACCAGGTCTGCGAAGATGTTGTCCCCCAGCACCAGCGGCTGCCGGTTCCTGCTCTGCGACATCAGGGACGAGGTCCAGTCGTGGCCATCGTCACAGCCCGGGCACTCCTGGCACGGCGGCCAAGCCCCAGCTGTGCCCTGGCTGGGCTCCAGTGCCCGGGGCACCCAGCAAGGTCCTTTAGGCGGGCACACGCCCTCCCCGCAGAGGCTCTGCGAGGAGCAGGGGCTGTCTGCAGGCTGGTGGCTCTCTGGGGACGCGGCAGGCTGGCACAGGCCGGCTGGCTGTGGCACAGGACACGCCAGGGGCGGGGGGCGGCGTCCCTGGGTGTCCCGTGGCTCCTGCCCGGCCCCTGTGCTGCTCCGGCAGCAGCGCTGCTGCTCCGCGGGGCTGCGGCGCCCCGAGAGCTCCAGGTGCTCCAGGGCCGTCTGCACCTGCAGCAGCTTCAGCTCCTGCAGGGCGCCCATCATGCAGTTCATCTGCTCGTGCAGCCCGTCACCCACCTCCTTCATGGACAGCTGGGAGGGAAGAGCACAGCGGGTCAGGGTCCCCGGGGCTCAGGGCCCCCAGCACTGTCCCCATGGGTCAGGGTCCCTGGGGGTCAGGGTCCCCAGCAGTGTCCCCATGGGTCAGGGTCCCTGGGGGTCAGGGTATCCGTGGGTCAGGGTCCCCAGCAGTGTCCCCAGCAGTGTCCCCATGGGTCAGGGTCCCCGTGGGTCAGTGTCCCCATGGGTCAGGGTCCCCAGCACTGTCCCCAGCACTGTCCCCATGGGTCAGGATACCCGTGGGTCAGGGTCCCCAGGGGTCAGGGTCCCCAGCAGTGTCCCCAGCACTGTCCCATGGGTCAGGGTCCCCAGCAGTGTCCCCAGCACTGTCCCAGGGGTCAGGGTCCCCAGCAGTGTCCCCAGCACTGTCCCCATGGGACAGTGTCCCCAGCAGTGTCCCCAGCACTGTTCCATGGGTCAGGGTCCCCAGCAGTGTCCCCAGGGCAGCACGGGGCAGCAGAGCAGGGCTGAGCAGCTCTCTGGGCCATGCCCTCCCTCCTGAGCACCTCTGCCACCCACCCCACCTGCACTGCACCCACTTCAGCCAACAGCACTCTGATTTTCCTTAGATTTTTTAGGAGTGTCCCTCTAAGATTAAGAGGAGCTGACAGAAGTGGATTGTTTGACCTGACAACAAAAATAAAGAGTTTGAGTTCCCATTAATTGCTTGGCAGAAGCCCAAGGTGTAGAACTATGAATGGTTTTGGCTGCCGCCAGTTTTAGAATATTCTTGTGCTTTTGAGTCCATTGTGCCCTGTCACCAGCTGAAATCAGGAGCCAGAACAGAGCCTTGCTTCCATACCTGAAGTGCTCAAGTAGATTAAAAATAAACCCCAGGAAGAATTAAATTGTTACTCCATAACCCATCTCCAGCTCTCAATGCCCTCAGCACAGGCACCTCTTGCTAGAGGACAATCAAAGACATTTCAATGCACTGGAAATTTTGCACAGAACAACCAACAAACTCCAGGATTACTTACATTCAAGCAGGAATTCTTTGATTCCCAGGCTAGGACCTTTAGTAGCAGTTCTGCTTCATCCCTGAACCTCACTACAAAGATTGAACTTTCTACACCAGGCTTAAAATAAGCAAGTTATTCTCCAGAGCTTCCCAACTCCCCCTTTTTCGCTCCGCTGCCTTCTCTCTCTCATGCAGGATCTGGATCATATTCCCAAAGCAGCACCAGGAAGCAAACGGGCTCCGCTTCCCAACAGCTGCCACTGAGTCATTTTTAGCAGGAGGGGAGTGGGAAGGGGCAGGAGAGGGAGGGACAGGGGCTGGCAGGGCTGGAGGAGGCCGTGTCGCTCTGGCTGAGGTGGTTTGCAGAGATTCCCCCGGCCCGGGAGGCTCCAGCCTGCGCTGTCACCAGCACCTTAAAAACCTCATCACCATTTTTTGTACAGCAGCAGATCTCAAGATTAGGGTGAAAAAGGCCAGCTTTTTCTCTTATTCTTATGTTCAGCTTTACGTTACCAAGCTTTGTTTTCTACATCTCCTTCATTTTAACCAAGCTGGTTCAATTACTCGCTCTATTTCCATCTCTGTACGTGGAGTGAGCAGCGAGGAAGAGCAGCCATCAGAGAATTGTGACAGCCCAGCTCTCTAAGGGGAAACTGCTCAACAGTTTCTGACCACAAATCCCATTTCAAACCCCAGAACCTAGAACTAAACTCGACAGCAGCTTACAGACATTTTTCAGAGCTTTTTCTCTCAAGGAACTTGTTTATCACCCAGAATGAGCACACAGCTACAAAGACACAGAAAATCTGTGCTCAGCTTCCTGATTCCACTACCCAGAGCCTCCAGCTATGGCATTTCTTAACATCAGCAAATAAACTCCCACTGCAGAGGTGCAAACCATGTCCCAGTTGCAGCCTCACCGCGCTCCTGCTCCCACTCCGAGCTGGGGCCAGCCTCAGGCAGAGCTGCCACCTTACCTCTCCAGATCTGCTGAGACGCCGCTCGTCCTAACCTTCCTTGCCTTATTAATGGCAGTCTGGTTTATCTGGGGCTTTGGAAAAAGCTGGATTTGGAGCCAGCCTGGCCCCTCATTGGCCATTCCCACCAAATCCCCCGGCGCAGTAATCGCGCCCTGGGGAGCGCAGGGTCCTGCCCTGGGCCCGGCTCCTCCAACCCCCCTGGCACCTGCCCTGCAGTGCCCCCGGCCCCAGGGAGCTGCTCAGGGACTGCCCCGGGCTCAGCCAGGCCAGCCCAGGGAGCATTAACCCTTCCTGGGCAGTGTGGGCAGCGCTGGGCCCACAGGAACAGAGTGAGCCACAGGCAGCAGCTCTCCCCTGAACAAAGCAGCAGGGGCTGCCAAAGCTGGGGCCAGCACCAGCCTGGGCAGCCTGAATGCTGCAGAAGGAGAGGGGATGCTCTCCTCTGTGGGAAGGCTCTGCTGCGAATGAGAGCGGGGGTCCCGGGCTGAGCCGCTGGCAGCACAGCGGAGGAGAGGAGGCTTGGGTTCCCCTGGTTCCCTGCCTGGGACGGGCAATCCCACCCTCCAACCCTCCAGCCCCTCCAGCAACGTGAACCCCAGCAGCAGCGACTGAGCTCTCAACATCCTGAGACCTCCAACCCTGCTGGCAAACGCTGCTGTGATTTTGGGTTGTGCAAGATAAAAAATGCAGCAAACCAACCCCCTCTGCTTTATCTTTTGCTCTTCTTGGTATCTGCTCAGTCTTTTACACAACTGGAGAGAGAGGGAAGCCCAGCCCAAAGTGAAGTCACTGCCTGGTGACCAAACAGCCCGCGGGGCTTGGATTCCATCCACCTGCAATTAAGAGCACTCACCTTGGAAAGAAAATTCTGGAGGGAAAATAAACCTTCCCCAGTGTCTAACTGCCAGCCTCTCCTCCTTGCCAAGATCTCAGCTCTCCCAAGTTCAGACTGGCTTCTCTGAGACTCTCCAGAAAAAGAACAATGTCCCAGAGGAGAGAGATCACCTCCCTGGCAGAGGGTCAGGACAGAACTACCTGGTCTGTGAGAAGAAAAAGGGATTCTGCAAAAAATTCAGCAGATTGGGCTGGAAATCAAAGGGATGCCCTGCTGCAGGTGATGGGAGCTCCAGGCTGAAGGGACAGCCCTCACTGGCTCTGGGTCACACACTTCATGTAGAAGGAACTCAGATTTGTGTTCCCGGGTATCTCACCTCAGACACTCAGCCCTTCCACAGAAGTGGTGGTTTGGCTTCTTTGCTTCCAAAAAAAGCCCTCTTAGAACCAGGACAACTTGCAGATATCCAAATCTAGCTCTATGAACCAGTTAAAAATCAGATGCCTCAAATTAAATCTCATTATTCCTGAAACTTTTGCAATCCCTAAAAATTGGCATGAAAAATTTGATGTCTAATTCTGCACAAGCCAACTCATGCCTTTTGAAGCAAGACAAGTACTCACAGGGCTGTGCTCCCCTTCGGTGCCTGGGACTGGCGTGTGATGGGAGAGGTTCCTTTCTGCAGCACTGAGGAGTCACCTGGCTCAGCCCTCCTGTGCAGGTGGGACCCAGCTCTGCCCCAGTGCTCCTCCAAAGCAAAGCTCATCCACGCTGCAGACACCCCAAGCACTGAAAACTGAAGTGCAAAATTCAAAACTCCACTTTCAAATGATCAGCAGGGAATATTCAACGTGGGGGGAACCAAACCAAAGCTGCCAGAGCTCATATATACAGAGGGGTTTTTGCACTGGCAGTGCCCCATCCTGAGCAGCAAAGGCACCAGCTGCTTTGGAAGCCACCCTGTCCATGATCTCCTCACCCCCAAACAATAACCACAACTGCTCTACCCAGCTGGTAAATCACTGATCTTCCACCACTGATTAACACAGCCTGGCCCAAGGAACCTCCTCCAGCAGTTACTGGCGTTTCATCAACCTCAGCCCCAAACACCTGAGATCCACAACCAAGGGAGATTTTCCTTCCCCTTCCCAGGTTAATCAGTAACTTTCCCCAGCCCCTTTGGGAACGGATGTTCTCCTGTTGCACCTCCCTTCTCTGAGCTCTCAGGATCAGTCCCAGCCCATCTCCTGCAGCCCCAGCTCTCCGCATTGCCAGCCCATCCCCAGCCCTGCAGCTCTGCAGTGCTGATGGAAAGGAAAACCCAGAGAGCCCAGTTCCAGCTGAGCACAGGGCTGGAAGAAGAGCCCTGAGTGTGTTTGTCACAACCAGGAGGAAGACAGATGTCCAGCTCTTAGGAAAAAGAAATGCACTCAGAGGAAGTTATTGCTAAGAGGACAGGAAAGGACAAATGGCAAATAGTTCTTAATAATAGTTCTGATGGGCAACAGAGCCAGCACCAAACAATTGGTATTTAAAGCAGATGACATAAGAGAGACTGAAATTATTTTAGAACTGCTGAGCTGATCATATTGTTTCTGTGTTTCCCTTTGGGTCACTAACTGGATTAATCTCCTGCAAGCCTGCAGTTGTGGCCTTGCTGCACACAGATCTCACACAGAGCTCTCTCCAGCTCATTCCACCTTTCTTTTCCTTCCCCTGGAGCATGCCAAGGGGCTGCAGTTGTCCTTCAGTCCTTGCATTTTATCACAACAATTTCAAGCCTCTCTTTTACCTTGTCTTCCCAGGGTAGGTGTGCATGAGGATGCCAACTGTGAGCTCACAGTTTATCTGAAAGAGGAAGGATGCTGAAACTGAACCAGAGACTCCCCCTCACAGCACTTTCAATAGACCCTAAGCAGATGTTAACCATGACAGATGTGGTTCACACCACTCCATTACCCACCTTCCTTCCCACTGCAAGGATATTGCTTGTGCTCCCCAATCACGCTCCCTGTGTTTAAAGGCAAATCAGAAAAATCAATTCTCCTCAATCGGGATAAAAATGGGCCCAAAATAATTCCAGTCTTCAGATTTCCCTCACCCAAGGATAAGAGAGACCACAGGCCTCGATGGACAGACTGGCCACTGAAGATGATGGTTAGAAGTGTCAGTTTTCAACCCAGACCTGCTGTCCTGGGAATCTGCTCTTTAACATTCCTGATTATGTGAAACCGGGAGTCTGAAAAAATCCACCCTCATCTTTAGGTGACTGCTCTGGAAACAACCCAGAGGACAAAGCCTGTGACTGCCTTCTGTCCCCAGTTAAACATGGCAGGACATCTGCTGCCAAGTCACTCCTCTGCACCCTTCCCTCAGAACACCTCAGAAGGAATGAGATCTGTGACACCACCCACCCTCCTGCTCTGCCTCCAGCAGCAGGGGAGAGGTCACCCGAGAAGGGACCTGCATCACTGCAAACTGCCTGTTCTGTCACCCAAAAAGGGACCTGCATCACTGCGAGCTGCCTGTTCTGTCACCCAAAGAAACACCCAAAAAGGGACCTGCATCACTGCGAGCTGCCTGTTCTGTCACCCAAAAAGGGACCCAAAAAGGGACCTGCATCACTGGGAGCTGCCTGTTCTGTCACCCAAAAAGGGACCCAAAAAGGGACCTGCATCACTGCGAGCTGCCTGTTCCCATCACCCAAAAAGGGACCTGCATCACTGGGAGCTGCCTGTTCTGTCACCCAAAAAGGGACCTGCACCACTGCGAGCTGCCTGTTCTGTCACCCGAAAAGGGACCCGAAAAGGGACCCAAAAAGGGACCTGCATCACTGGGAGCTGCCTGTTCTGTCACCCAAAGAGGGACCTGCATCACTGGGAGCTGCCTGTTCCCATCACCCAAAAAGGGACCCAAAAAGGGACCTGCATCACTGCGAGCTGCCTGTTCTGTCACCTGAAAAGGGACCCAAAAAGGGACCTGCATCACTGGGAGCTGCCTGTTCTGTCACCCAAAAAGGGACCTGCATCACTGGGAGCTGCCTGTTCCCACCTGAGCAGCTGCAGCAGTGGCACCGGACCCTCAGGGCTGCCACTTGTGCCTGGCCCACTGCAGAGCACCCGAGCTGCCCCTCCAGAAAGAGCAGAATGAAAACACAGCACATCCCTCGGAGCGTGACACAGTTACCGGAATAGGACCCGGTGTCAGACAAAGAGTAAAAATAATTGGCTGTATTTGCACTCGGACCGAATGTTCTATTCCTGCAGGATATTCATAGCAAGAAACATTGTCTAGCAGGACATAAATTAATGTAAGAAGGGAGTCAGACTCTATCAAACTCAGTAATTCGATGTGTTTATGACAAATGTGCAGGAAGAACATTAAAAGTTCCAGTCAGAGTGGTGACTGAAATACTTTTCCTCCCAGAAAAAAGCAACAGAAAGCCCAGACATACCCTGGATTCATCTGCAAGACCAAAACATGCCCAGTAAAGTTACAAGCACAGCCAAGTAAGGTTACAGGCATAGCCAACGTGGCTGTGTCCCCTGGCCTGGTACAGCCACACAACCCCACGTGCCACGTGAATCTGCCCCATGGACTCAGCAGTCCCCAGACAGAAAACAATGATTTATTCCACCTGCAGAGAGCCCCAAGCCCCCATCCCACGGTCCATGTGTGATGCTGCTGCCCATCAGCACAACCTGTCCTGGTGTCTGAGAGTGCAGGCAGGCACTGCCATGTGCAGCACAGAAATAAACTCCTCTCTGCCAATTCCCCAGCCAGACAACTCCTGTTAAACCTGAGCTTTCAGCTGAGATAACTCTGTGACTCGGAGCTGCGCAGCTCTGCTCTGCCTCAGGACAACGTTTGCAGATCCCAAATGCAGGCCAAGGGCTTTGAGGATGGGGATTAATGGCAGGAATGGCACCCTCCCAAGCTCTGGGGCACATTTCACAAGTGCCAGGGGATGGACAGATGACAGGAGTGCAGAAGCACAGCCTATTCCACCACCAGAGCTGGAAACCAGCGCCGCACGTTCCCACCAGCCCCAGTGCATCCATAAATCCCCAGGGGCTTCCAGAGGAGAAAAGGGCTCAAGTATTTCCTGCAGCTGAGGTGCAGAGAGCTGGCACAGCCCTGGGAAAGGCTGCCTGGGCTGAGGGTGCCCTGCTCCCAGGGGATGAATGGCTGTGTCAGCTGAGGCTCCCCAGCCAGGCTGTGGAAGCTTCTGAATGGATTCCAATCAAAGGGACACCACACATGCCAGAAACGATCAGCTTACAATGGAAAACAGGCGGCTGCAACGGGAGAGCTCTCCTCACTGACTGAAAGGGGTCAGATTGATCCTCGGGAGCCCTGGCACAGCTTTCCCAGAGGAAATGGGGAGAGCAGGGCAGTGCCCCCTCGCTGCTCGCTGCCTTGCCTGGCACAGCTCGCACAGGTGGCACAGGTGACACACAGGGCCCACAGCAGCCCAGCCAAGCACACCAGCAACTAAATGTGGTTTTAATAAACAAAGCAAGGGAAAGGAAAAGCAGAGCTGGAATCCTCCTGTCTCACGCTGCTGGGGATTGCATTGCACTGGAAGATAACCTTTCCTTGGGAACTGGGAGCTGTGCCAACATCCACTATTTTCTGAGAAAATCCCCTCCTCAAAACTGGCCAGAAGTCTGGTTTGCCACACCAGAGGCTGCCTGCACTGAGACAAACTAAACTTCTGCTAATGGGACAGTCTCTAACCCTGCCATGTGACACTGAGCAGCCCTAAAAAGCCTGGCTCCTCACCGAGGGAAGTTCTGCAGAACCTCCCTGCACACCAGGGCTGCTCTTGGACACAGCACAGCCCGGTGTGTTCCTACAAGCACAGGGATGCTCGGTGTGCCCCACTCCGGGGGCACAGCCATTCCCACTCTCCTGCCCCGGGGCCCTGGAGCAGCCAAGGCTGGCAGGAGCTGCCCAGCAGCGAGGCAGAGGCAGAGGCAGAGCTCCCCAGCCCAGCTCCCACTGCCCGTGGTGCAGATGGGCCCAGCTGTCCCCCGGGCTGCTCGCTGCCCTTTACAGAAACACTCCTCTATTTTCATTCCAGGCTGCAGGGACAGAAGGGATTCTGACAAGCTGGAATTGCTCAGGACAGCACCGAGCTCCCACCGCCCCTGCAGCTGGCTCAGCCAGGGAGGAGGAGGAGGAGGAGGAGGAGGAGGAGGAGGAGGAGGGCCCGGCTCTGTCCAGCTGCACCCCGCGGATGTCCCGGGAGCCGCTCACACCGCGCTGGGATCACCCGTGTGAAAGGAAGTTCTGAACAACAAAAACCGGGCTGTGGGAGGGGGAGCCAATGGGGCTGGTGAAAACCGAATGCACAGAGACCCAGGCTGCTCCCAGCCAAGTCACAGCCCGCCCAGCTGAAGGTGACAACTGCCCCTTCCCAGTGTTTCCCAAGCATACACAGATTTAGCCAGGCTAAGTCATGGTTTATTAATAAAATAAAAACTGTTGCATTTTTACAATTGAAAAAAATCAATTCCTGCATTATAGCAAGGACTGAACAAAGCCAGAATTTTCTCATTTAAAGTATTTTTTTCCTGGCTTTTACATTAGCTGTGAGGGATCTCTCTTTCTGTTGAATATATTGACTCTTCAGAAGTTGTATTTTGCACTCCAAAACAGGCATGTTTCAGACTCAGAGGTGCAATGTTTAGACTCCTCTACAAAAATATTGCTCAGATAACAAAACCGATTTGGTTAGAAGACAAAACACAGATTTAGGAACCTTATTCTTAGGATGTTCTTCTGGAATCTATTCCTTCTCCCATCTCACCTCCCAGCTCAGATTTTCAAGGGCTGTCAGATTATTTTGTGCGTGTCCCGGTTGGCAGTTTGCATTTCATTCATCACACTCAGGGCACAGCACACCAGTGACTCCCATTTTCCTTTGTTTTAGTTTGTCTTTCACCTCCTGTGTTTGCTGGGGAAACCACTGGGAACGGCAGCAGGTTAAATGTCACTGCTGGCACATTTATCGGGAGCAAAAGGCCGCTGCCCCAGCCCGTGTTTCACAAGACACCGGGATGTGGAGCAGCACGGGGCTCTCCAGCCCTGGTTCTGCCCTGGGCACAGCCGGAGCCTTGCCTGCTCCTCAGGGACAGGGTTACACACGGAGCGCTTCCTGCAATGCAGGCACTGCACAGGGAGCACCAACCCAGCCCAAATCGCCTCCCTCCAGTCCAAACCGGGAGCTTCTCGCATTCAGAAACTTCACCCACCCGTTCTCGCTCTGCCTTGTCTTCCCCTTTTGTTCTCATTATCTATTTATCAGGATAAGGCAGACTCCGAGCCAGACCCGCTGGAACCCTATTTTGGGAAGCCTCAGTTCCTCCTCAGCAGCGCAGGCAGCCCCAGAGCAGCAGCGATACCTCCGGGCTGCTGGACAAGCCCCAGCAAGCCCCGGGACTGGGGTCACCCCGAGCAGGAGCGGCAGGAGGGCGCGAACACCGCTCCTTCCTGACAAAGGCTTTCCTATTAAACAAGTATTTTCACAGGCTGCCGGAGGTGCCAGCGCGCTCCCTTTAGAGCCCTTTGATTCCCAGAAAGTTGTTCCTATCCATCCCTGGGGCTGCTTCCCTGATTTCTGACCTGTGCCGGCAGCTTGTCCCTAAAGCCCCCGCACGCCCCCGCCAAGGTTTCTGATAGACGGACGGACCCCGACCCCCAATCGGGACCTGGCCCCGCTCACGGGGATGGGGATGGCAGCGGCGGGACCCCGACCCAAAACCGGGACCTGCCCGCGCTCACAGCGCTGGGAGAGCCGGGACCCCCGACCCAAAACCGGGACCTGCCCGCGCTCACAGCGCTGGGAGCACCGGGACCCCCGACCCAAAACCGGGACCTGCCCCCGCTCACGGGGATGACAGCGCCGGGACCCCCGACCCAAAACCGGGACCTGCCCCCGCTCACAGGGATGGGAGCACCGGGACCCCCGACCCAAAACCGGGACCTGCCCCGCTCACAGCGCTGGGAGCGCCGGGACCCCCGACCCCAAAGGCGCCCCGCGGGTGCCCCGACCCCCGGCCCTTACCAGCTCCTGCCGCAGGCGCCGCAGGTGCTGCTCCATGGCCCGGCTCGGCGCGGGGCCGCCGCGGGAGGGGAGGAGCGGGGGCTGTCCGGGGGCTGTCCGGGGCTGTCCGGGGCTGTCCGGTGTCCGGGGCTGCCCGGGGGCTGTCCGGGGGCTGTCCGGGGGCTGTCCGGGGGCTGTCCGGGGCTGTCCGGGGGCTGTCCGGTGTCCGGGGCTGTCCGGGGGCTGTCCGGGGCTGTCCGGGGCTGCCGGCGGGGCAGGGCGCGGGGCAGGCGCGCAGCGCGGCGGCGGCGGGGCCGCGTGTGCGGGCGGCGGGGCGGGGCAGCCGCATCCCCCGGCCCGGCCCCGGCGGCCGCAGCGCTGCTGGAGGCGGCGGGCGCTCCTCCGGGCCAGCCCCGCGCTCCGCCCGCCCGCCCGCCGCGGCCCCGCTCCCCGCCGAAGTTGGCTGCAGGAGTTTGTGGCGCTCTGCGCTCCGCACGTCGCTCCGCGGGCGCGGACCACCCCGCCGAAAGCACGGATTAACCTACATGGCCTTAATCGGGAGAAATTGCAAAGCCACCCAGCTGCGGTGTCCCCGTTTTGTCCTCACCGCGGGCCGGGCTGCTCGTGCTGTGCCCGGCCTGCACGGGGCACGTGGCGGTGCCCCGGGCCGGGACAGGGACACACGGACACGGACCGGGACAGGGACACACGGACACACGGCCCGGGCCGGACAGGGACACACGGACCGGGCTGGGACAGGGACACACGGACCGGGCTGGGACTGGGACACACGGACACACGGACGGGCTGGGACAGGGACACACGGACCGGGCCGGACAGGGACACACGGACACACGGACCGGGCTGGACAGGGACATACGGCCCGGACCGGACAGGGACACACGGACCGGGCTGGGACAGGGACACACGGACCGGGCTGGGACAGAGACGCACGGCCCGGGCCGGACAGGGACACACGGAGCGGTGGCAGTGCCTGAGCGTCCTTGGCCAGGGCCAGCACACGGAGAGCCGCAGGGCCAGGTGCCAGGTGTTCCCAGGTGTTCCCAGGTGTTCCCAGGTGTTCCCTGGTGTTCACGGTGCCTTAGCGGGGTTTATTTTCCCCTCCCTGTTTCAGCCCGTGCCAGTCTCTGCGCACGCAGCAGCTCCTGGAAAACTCCGGGTGTGGGGCTGTCGGAGCCACGGATGAGCCCCTCTAAGAGCAGGATTCTTTTATCTCAGATCAACAGCCTCTACTATTGCTTCTCACCGCAGGACACCAAACAGATGGACAGGCGAGCAGGGAAAAAAATACAAACACTTTTGGATCATCAGACTTCATAACTGCGCTGAATGTGAAAGGGTTTGAAGTTTTGAGTGTTTCTCACAAATAAATATTATTCTCATCTTATTTGCAAAATGTGTTGTTTAGATGATAAATGCTGAGTCCCCTGTGATAATTTAGCCTGAGTTGCTCTGCAGTGCTAAAGAACTTGATAGGAGGAGAAATACTACTTTGTGTTTTCAAATTTGAGATTAAAAACGCAATTACTTGGTTTTTTCCCATAAATTTCATAAAGACTGGCTAAAATTTTTTGCCTTTCCAGGTCTTTATTTTTTGGACGAGAACATTTTTTATAGAAGGTAATAGGATTCAGTTTGTTTGCTTGTTTGTTTACAGAAACCAGTTTCAGTGTTTTTGAAAGCTGACCTTTGTGTCAAAATCCAATTTAAATGGGAAATTTGCGATCTGCCCTTTCACATGTGTTTGGGAAACACTCCGGAGTTAATGTTTATTGATCCTTTCAGTGTCTGGGTTATTATGGGTCAAAATTTCCTGTCTCCTCGCTCATTTCAGGGTTCGCATTTCCCATCTGTTCAGCATGGAACAGCATCTCTCTTCGAGGCTCTGTAGAATGTGGGGCCGTAAAGATGTTAATTTATTGGAGAAATGACCTTATCAAAAAGTGAATCACTTCCAACAGGCCATGCCATGGTGTGAGTGAGTGCTTGCCAGTCTCGGCTCTTCCTTACAGTCTAAGCCAGCTAGCCCAGCTATGATTTTCCCCTGAAATCTGGCAGGATTTGCTGGCCAGCTGGCTGTTCCCCACGGGCCGGGGTCGGGTGTGGATGTCCACAGCCCATCCCAGCATATGGCAGGGTGGGGAGCCAGGCAGCAGTGAGAGACTGGAAGGCTGGGATGGCCCCAGGAGCTGGAATGGCCCTGGTGGGGCAGCTCCTGGGGCACAGGCACTGAGCAGGGAGTGACCCCCTGGCCTTGCAGTGTCCCTGACAGGGGGGAGAAGGGCCAGCCCAGCACTGGGTCACCGATGCCCTCCCAAATTTACCTGATGCTGTCCCATGTGTGTCCCTGACAGGGGGGAGAAGGGCCAGCCCAGCACTGGGTCACCGATGCCCTCCCAAATTTACCCGATGCTGTCCCTTGTGTGTCCCTGACAGGGCCAGCCCAGCACTGGGTCACCAATGCCCTCCCAAATTTACCCAATGCTGTCCCATGTGTGTCCCTGACAGGGCCAGCCCAGCACTGGGTCACCGATGCCCTCCCAAATTTACCTGATGCTGTCCCTTGTGTGTCCCTGACAGGGGGAGAAGGGCCAGCCCAGCACCAGGTCACTGGGTGAATTTAACCGAATTTACCTGATGCTGTCCCATTTGTCTGTGGCAGCACAGCAGAGATGCCAGTGATACCCACGGCTGTTGGAAGGATCAAACTGAACTCGCACAATGTTTTACCTTTGGCACATGTCAAGGATTCAGGAGGCCACCTGCACGTGTACAAGGCAAGTGGCAGATGCTGCAAGCTCCTGTGCCTCCTGCAAGACACCAGACTCTGTGATCTTCTGGCAGATGAACAGGAAGAGTTTCTAGGCTCTGTTTGGCTCTGCTAAGGACATCCTTTTGATCCCTCTTCCAGCCTCCGGGGCTGCTCCTGTCCCAGGAGACTGATAAAGGAGTTCAGGAGCACAGGATAAAAAAAAGACCAGAATATTCATGTGCTCCAAACTCCTGGGAACTTGCAAGAGAAGAGAAAAATCTGAACTATTTTCTCAGTAGGATTTCCTTACTAAGCAGCATTTTTCTCTTGCGTGTAGACAACTGGTTCAAAGCAGCACCGACACCTCATGCCAGGCCCTGCACTCCTTCCGTTCTGTCGTGGTGTAAACCATGAGCAGATGGTGCAGTGCACTGGAAAATCAGATCTCCGAGAAAACACAGAGCCAAGAATAAAACTCCCTGAAGCAGAAAGCTACATGGTTTATTTCAGGATAAAAAGAAAAACTGAGATCCTTGGGCAAAAATTAGAATACTCCTTCAGAGTGGAGTATTCCACTTCTATGAACTGCCTTGTTCATTCCTGATTGAGGAAACATCCATCCCTTCACAGCTGAAGGCTCATCTCATTTGTTGTCTTTCAGTTCATTGATCTGGTTTCTCCAGGCTCCCATGTGACTGTTCTTTGCTGAACTAACAAGCGTGGTTATCGCTGAATTTTCTTTCCTTTCGACTTTCTTGCACACTGACGACAAACCTTTCAGAATTTTCTCCCACTTCAGCTGCAGCATGACCTGAATTGCATCCATCCTTGTTTAAACCCACTGGGGCAGAAACACCCTGCCACGATAGGTAAGAATGTAATGCCAGAACTTTGTCTGGTTTTATATTTGTGCATAAAGAGATAAAATAGCCCTGAAAATATCCCTGTTTCTTCCATTAAGTCTAATTTAGGGTATACAGTATCTGCACTTGTGGCCTTTATATATAAAGTTCTGACATGCCCCAGCCTCACTATGCCCCATCCTCAAAATACAAACTTTTAATGCTGCTCCAGCCAAATCCCAGCTGCTGGCATGGCACTGCCTGCCCTGGAGTGAGGACCAGGGAGCTCCTTGTGCAGCACTGCCTTGTGCTGAGCATCTATTGGATTTCATCTCGGCTCACTGCCTTTTCGTGACCTAGATCCTGCTCATACAAGCTCAAAAAATAATTTAGCAAATCTTGGTATCTAAGATTAAACTGGGATGATGTTTATTTATTTGGAGGAAAACAACAGCAGTGAAATACTGACATTTCTCAGTGCAGAGCTGAAATAGCTGCTCTGACCCAATCCCTTAGGTCTCCTCGCTTTTATCTGCAGCTGCACCCATGCATGTGCCTGTGCTGACTGCCCCATGGACTTGGGATTCCATCTGAAATCTGGGGAGTTCTCCTTGATCCTTGTGAAGAATGGGCCTGACAAGGAACCCAATCCATTCCTGAGGAGGGCACTGAGATGAGCCTTAGATGGATGTGAGACATCACCACCCTCCTCCTCCTCCTTGTCCTTATTTATGACAACTGCACGCACCAGACTTGCTGGGAAGAGCCCACAGCTTTGTCACTACTGAAGGAACAGAGAGGATTCTACTGCTCCCAAGACTTGCTGCTCCTTGGTAACTTGCCATGCAGCTTTCTTTTCCAGAGGGCAAGTGAATGTGCAGGGTGCCCAGAGTCAGTTTTTGGTGAACATGCAGTCACTGTCTGTGCTGGGATCAATGGCCCTTTCACTGTCCTGGGCTCCACTGTACAGAGAACAAACACAGTTTCCATGGCAGTGTAAACACAAATACAGCCCACACTCCAAAGAGTGACTCACACGTGCTGCAGAGAACAGAGAAACTTCCCTGTCTTAATCTGAAAACATCTGGGAGAGGAGGATGAGATTATCTCACTTTCAAAATATTCTACAAATATTATGTAAACCAGATTTGCTCTGAATAATTCCATGTCTTGGCAGATCTGAAAGACAAATCCTTTGAAGGCAAAGGAATAAGGCAAGGCTGGTGCCTGTTTGCAGTAGCAATGTCCAAATCAATAATGAATATATTCTTAAAATAGATACAACACAACAGTTCTGGAAGCCAATACCAACTATCCATGAGCATTTTACCTCAGTATTTCAGAGTTTAAGTGTTTCAGAATTTAAGTGTTGGAAATGAAGAGTGGATTTATAAGAAAAGGAGGAGATGGATAAATTTGTGGGAAGTATTTAGTACAAGTCCTAAGTCCTGGTACTGCAGGCGTTAGGCTGAAATAGTCTGAAATAGTGACCACCCGACCTGGAGCATCAGCGGCATCACTCTGAGGTGTCTTAGAACATCACTTACCTAAAGCTGATGTACAGATTGAGGGGAAAATGGGTCCAGCATGGAATTAAATCAAATATGTGATGTGCACTTTCTAGCAGGGACAAGAATGTGGGGAGCACTTTCTTGGAGGAATAAAACATGCTCTCAGTGTATATGGGAGGAAGAATTTTCCCTAGCAGGGCTTTTCTACATCCTAAAACCTCGCAGATTTTTATGACCCCAAGCTAGGGAGTTTATATCCTTTCAAAAGAACCTGTTATTTTAGCAATACTCCAGCTCTGAAGGATGTCTCATCTGCTTCTTTTACTAACCTAAATCCTTTCCCAGGACCTATTCTGCCTGCAGAGTATTCAGATTCAATGTCAAGCTTTCCAAAGGCTGCTCTGAGCAGGAATTCTTCCTTTAGCTCTTGCTGCAAGCAGAAGCAAAGCCATGTCATGGCAAAGCTGCAGATTCCTTGTGGCGGGGCTGACATGTGAAGGTCAGCAATGGGAATTCAGTGCTCCAGAGTCACTGAGGTAAAGCAAGGCTGGAGGGAGAAGAGTCCTGTTTGTGCTCACAGCACTCACACAGAGCTCACAGCAAAGCCAGGAGCAGCAGCAGGTAAGATTTACTACAGGAATGAGGGTTAAAACAAAACCCTTCACGGGATCGACTGACAGAGCTGCAGGACCCTGAATGTGACACAGCCCCCCAGTCAGGGCCAAAACCAGCAGGAGAGGGACAACAAACCTGCCAAGGGTGTCTCACACACAGGGACATGGTTTGGAGTCTGTCTGCACTGAAGGGCTGAAGGAAAATTAAATAACAAACAGCAACATCTTTGTGAGTGACCGTGCAGTGTCTGAGTGTCTCATCAACGCACACAGAGAATAATGTCTGTGCACAGACCACCTTGGCTGTATTGCAGCCTGCATGAAACCTCGGGAGAAAAGAACAAGTGAGAGAAACAGAGAGGGCAGCAGTTCCTGCAATGGCTCTTGGGGGCTGTTTTGTCACCTCCTCGCTGCCCTTCCCCCCTGAGAACAGTCCCTCCTCACTGCTCTTTCTTGTCTGTTCAAATCACATCAATTTAAAAGGGTTATGAAAGGCTCTATTTAATCAAATGTTTGTTATGTCCAGGTGTCTTTGTCTGTCTCCTTTCCCAGATTTACCCAGAGACAATTATCTCATGTTGGAGACTCTTTCCCCTTGAGGACCAATGAGAATATCCATTTAAAAATTAAAAAATTATTGGAACAGTGGCATGTCTGTAGATCCCGTTACCTGTGCTCTGGGACACAGCCCCAGCCAGCTGGTGTGCTCTCCAAACTGGAACTGCTCTTTGTCCTGCAGGGTTGTTTGCTGCTCAGACATTCACAGGAAAATATCATCACAATAAAGCACAACTGAATAGAATCTGACAGACTTTTCTCCCCCATCAGGAATATAGACATGAGGAATTTCAAAGGCGTGACCAAGCCTATGATACACCAAAGCCATTAAAATTCATTTTGGCTGCCCGGCACTGTAAGAATAATGGCACAGTGTATGTGCTTGTACAGTAGAAGCCACTGTGGAGATTTTCCAAATCCCCTTGCAATGAATGCAAGCTGCATGTCCAGAGCCTCTGAGGCACTGCCATAAAAGCTGATATTCATAAACCCACCCACGATTTCAAGTAAGTGGCCTACAGAGGGTAGTAAGTAACGCACACACAGATTAACACATTTGCCCTTTGCTGAGTAAATACTGTGCTGTTAATTTTTTGGAGGATTTTTTGTAGGCTCCTAAATCGTGTGTTCCGTGAGCTGTGTGCTCTCCTCGGGGATGGGCACGGCCCGAGGGCTGCCGGCGCTCAGGGCGCGTTCGGACAGCGCTGCCAGGCACGGGGTGGGGTTTGGGGTGTCTGTGCAGGGCCAGGGGCTGCACTCTAGCGGCGATTTGGGGCTGTTCCGCGGTTGCTCCGAGCTCGCCGGGCCCTGCCCGTCCGAACCGGGACCGCTCTGCGGCCGCTCCGTGCCCGCCCGCCCTGAGGCGGAGCCGCCGCCACGTTCCCTGCTCGGCGCCCCCTGGCGGCGCTCGCCCGGCACGGGCTCACGACAGCTCTCGCGAGACTCGCCCGCCCGCCCCGCCAAGATGGCGGCGCCCATGGAGGCGGCGGCTCGGTTCCGCACCCGGGACGTGCTGCTGCCCGGCGGCCCCTCCGACTTCGGCTCTCTGCTGCTGTCGCCGCCCGTGCTGGCGGGGCTGGAGGCGGCCGGCTTCCATCGGCCGTCCCCGGTGCAGCTGAAGGCCATCCCGCTGGGGCGCTGCGGGCTGGGTGAGCGGGCGGGCCGGGGGCTGCTCCCGGGGCTGTCCCGGGGCTGCCCTGACCGCCGCGGCCGCTCTTTGCAGATCTCATCGTGCAGGCCAAGTCCGGCACCGGCAAGACCTGCGTGTTCGCCACCATCGCCCTGGACGCCGTGCTGCTGGAGAGCCCCGCCACGCAGGTAAGCCGGGCCGGCTGTAGGAGAGGGAACCGCTCCCTTGGGGATCCGGCACCGAGGGCCGTGAGACACCGCGGTGGTTTAAATCACCGCGGTTTGTTTAAACCACCGCCGTTTGTTTAAATCACCGCGCTCTCAGCGCCATCCTGCGGCTCCGAGCCTCCCGTTTAACCCTTGCCCCGCGCAGATCCTGATCCTGGCTCCCACGAGGGAGATCGCTGTGCAGATCCATGCCGTGATCACGACGATCGGCGTAAAAATGGAAGGCTTGGAATGCCATGTGTTCATCGGGGGCACTCCTCTGAGCCAGGACAGAAGCAGGCTCAAGAAGTGCCACATCGCTGTGGGCTCCCCAGGTAGGAGCACCTTTGCTGTGCTTTGGGTTCCTGTGGCCCTGCACGGTTCAATAACCGGGCCTGGGGAAAGCTGGGCTGGCTGTGCTTGCTGTCATTAACAGGGCTCAGCCTCAGAGGTTAAAGAATACTTTAAAAGTTCATTGTCAGAGAGTTTGGGGTGACGTTTTTGGAGCTGTTTGTGCTGTCCCCCCTGCAGGGCTGTGCGTGTTGTTGTTAATAGGGCACAGCCTCAGAGGCAGCTCAAGAATACTTTAAAAGCTGATAGTCAGAGTGGGGTGACATTTTTGGAGCTGTTTGTGCCGTCCCCCCCTGCAGGGCGGATCAAGCAGCTGATCGAGCTGGACTACCTGAACACAGCCAGCGTGAGGCTCCTGGTGCTGGACGAGGCAGACAAGCTGCTGGAGGAGGGCAGCTTCCAGGAGCAGGTCAAGTAAGGCAGAGCCCTCCCCTGGTGGCTGTGTGCTCACATCAGGGCCTTGGTGTGAGTGACTGCCCTGGTTGTGTCTCCCAGCTGGATCTACTCCTCCCTGCCTGTCAATAAGCAGATGCTGGCAGTGTCAGCCACCTACCCCGAGTCCTTGGCTGCTGCTCTCACCAGGTACATGAGGGAGCCCACGTTTGTCAGGCTGAACCCCACGGACCCAGCCCTTCTTGGTGAGCACATAAAGCACTTACAGTGCCATGGTTAGCAACAGATGAGGAGGGGGACACTAAAGCCAAAACATGTGCCTTTAGAATGCATGATTTTTCATCATTTTTATGAATTTATGAATGATAATAATTCATAATTTCCATGCATTTTTCTAGGAATTTCCCTATCTAAGTTACTCAGTTTATGAATATTGCTTCCCAGTGTTGATGTCGTGAATCTTGAAGAATCTTGAAGTGGAATGAGAAGGTCTTTAAAGACCTTTCCAACCCAAATCAGTCTGTGATTCTGTATTTTTAAAATACCAGTGACAACTGGAACTCTCTGCTTTTTCTTTTTTCATTCAAAAAATTTCAGCCTTTTAATAAAAACCTCTCATGGAGGCTCTCACGTGTGTCTGTTTGCAGTTTCCCTTCAGCTGCAGTATCACATGGTTACAGAACTCTGTGCATGTTTTTATGGCAGCCCCTAATCTGTCGTTTTGGTTTTCTGCTCAGGGCTGAAGCAGTACTACAAAATCGTGAATTCCCATCCCCTCCCACATAAAACCTTTGAGGAAAAAACCCAGCACCTGCAGGAGTTGTTCAGCAAGATTCCTTTCAACCAAGCCTTAGTCTTCTCAAATTTGCACAGCAGGTAATTTGCAATAACACCTGGACAAAGCTTGTTTGAGGGCAGTGCTTGTGATGTCCAGCCATGGATAAATTTATGGGGCCTGTGAGGTCTCAGAGCAGTCTGCAAACCTCAGCTCTGAAATACAGCCTGAGGAATGCAGTGTGAAATAGAGAAAATATCAGAATGCACTTCCTGGCTGTAGAGAATAGCCTAAGGACTGGCAGGTATTGTTAGGCCTGGGGTTTTATTCCAGTTTTTAGTGTGTGTGTGTGTGTTCCCTCAGGGCTCAACACCTGGCTGAAATCCTGACATCCAGAGGCTTCCCTGCCGAGTGCATTTCAGGTAAATCCATTCACAATGTTCTGATTCTGCTGAAATGGTGCATAAATGTGACCTAAAATAGGAAAACATGTCTTAAATCTTGCCTTGCAGGGCCTCTGGTTAAATGGCTGAGAATAGCATTTGGATCTTCATAGGTCTTTTGAGACTCAATCTACAAGGAAAAGAATTTTTTTGTCATGAGTGACCTGAGTTTTCCAGTACTGTTTGTTCCTTCTTTACTCATTTGGGCTGACGTTTGAGGAAGTTTCTGACTTATTTCTGATGATACAAAGCAGTGTTTTCTAGAATGTGAGGGCCATAAAGATGAAGAATGTAACCTGCTTCTAATTTTTATCTTCCTAGGCAATATGAATCAAAATCAGCGACTTGATGCCATGGCTAAATTAAAGCAATTCCACTGCAGAGTTCTGATCTCCACAGACTTGGTGAGCTTTTAGTGCTTTCAAACAAGCTTCTTACAGATTCTATTTCAAATTTATTAACTGCTCTGCAAATTTTACAGCATGCAGGAGTATTGCACATAAAATTACTTCAGAGGATTAGATTTGGATTGGAATTGGAGAGAACATAAATGTGCTGATCAAGCACCATGGACTGTGACTTATTGTCACAGTGGAGCTCAGACATCATTCCTCATCTGCCTGCCCATGGCAGGGGCTGGAATGAAGGGATACTTTTAGGGCTTTGCAACCCAACCCATTCTGTGATCTGGCTCAAAAATAGGTGTCAATTTGTCTGTTGCTCTGCAGCTAAAAGCTGCTCTAGGGGCAGTGTGCTGTGAGTGCCAGATGTGTTGGGGTGACTGGGGAGGTTGGACATGACCGCACTGTGGTCCCTTCCAGCCTCCCTGGGATTTTGGGTTTATTACTCAGCTCTCACTGCCCTTTTCTCCTCCTCCCTTGCTGCAGACATCTCGTGGAATTGATGCTGAGAAGGTGAACCTGGTCATCAACCTGGATGTGCCCCTGGACTGGGAGACCTACATGCACCGCATCGGCCGCGCCGGGCGCTTCGGTGGGACAGCTCTGCTGGGCCTGGCTCTGCTGGGCTGGGCCTGGCTCTGCTGGGCCTGACCCTGCTAGCCTGACCCTGCTGAGCCTGCAGTTAACTCTGCTCTGTCCCACAGGCACCTTGGGGCTGGCTGTGACCTATTGCTGCCGTGGGGAGGAGGAGAACACCATGATGAAAATTGCTCAGAAGTGCAACCTGCAGCTTCTTCCTCTGCCAGGTGGGCTCTGTGCTGGGCTTGGTGGTTTCCTGTTGGTGAGAGCTTCAGACAGGCTCAGGGGGCTGGTGTGTGGCTTCTCTGCTGGGGCTGCTTTGCTTTTAGCCCACCTTCTTCGCACTCAGCTCCTGACAGGGAATGTAGGGTTGTTTGTCTTGAGCAGCCTTTGGTGTCTCCCATGAAGGAAATGTTGTGGCTCTTTAAACTTTTGTGAGAGTTGAAGGGGTTGGTTTGTGGCCTCACTTGATGTCTGACAGCAGTTTTGAGAAGCTTCTCTTGGGTACTGGTGTGAGCTCCAGAGGGAAGGATGCCCTTGATCGAGTGGTGCTTGTTTCTCTTCTGTGCAGAGCCAATTCCCCCTGGAATGATGGAGCAGTTTGAGGATGGGCAGGTAGAAGTTAAACCTGCAATACCCACGGGTCCTCTGGTGAACTGTGACACTGTGTGTCCTAAACCAGAGCAGCCAGTGCTGCAGCCTGTCCAGAATGGCTTTCCAGACATTCCTCAGCCTCCCTCTAATCTTCCAAGGGATAATTCTTCTGTAGAAAGGCCAAAAAAGACTCCGAAGCAAAAACAGATTAAAAAGCGCACAAATCCTGCAAAAGTAGAGAAAAACAGAACCCCCCAACCTTCCAGCTGTCACACAGAACAGAGGAACCAAGTCAAACCCATCTCCAGGATGGATGGACAACACAGCACTCAGGCTCCAGATGAGGAGGCCTTAAAAAAAAATCTTCCCAAAATTCCATGCTTGTCTTCTTTCAAAACCCAACTCACCAATCCCTGGAGCTTCTCAGATTTCATTGAAGATTATGATTATTTCATTAAAGAAGGGTCAGAGCGAGAGGTGGAGATTTTAAGAAGTTACTCAGGCCCAGGAGAGCAGCGTGGGCTGCCCAGAAATGGGGATGTGGAGTGGGAAGAGATGGAACATCACCCAGAGGCAGCAGCAGACGAGGCTGTGTCTGCTGACAGCGATGGCTCAGAGAGCTCCAGGGGTTCCTTCAACAGCAGGGCCAGTAATGGCTCAGAGAGCTCCAGGGGTTCCTTCAACAGCAGGGCCAACAACTCCTGCTCCGAGGCCTTTTCAGACACACAGGAGCCAAGCCCTGTGCCCCCAGCACGCCGGGGCCCCCCAGGTTTCTGTCCCACACCAGAGAAGCCTCGGGAGCCATCCCACAGCCCAAGGCAAAAGGAAGTGAAAAAGAAAGTCCCAAAACAAAATGCTAAACCCAAGAAAAGCCACAAGCATCAGTTCTGCAGTCCTGGCGCGAGCAGAGCTGAGGAGGAGCAGAGCTGCAGCTCCTGGGAGGATGCTGCTCACCAGGGCTGGAGCTCTGAGCACTACTGGAGGTGCTACTACGAGGCCTGGCAGAGCTACTACTCAGCAGTGTCCCAGTACAGCAGGAGCTGCTGGCACCTGAGCTGCTTCAGTGCCTACCACGCCAACTCAGTCTATCTCCAGGAGCTGCTGAGAGACGGGGACTGATGTCCTGGTGCTGCTGCTTGGGACCAGGGCTGTGACAACAGGGCTGCTCTAAGGGACACTCACAAGAGGCAGATGTTGTCTGAGATGGAGAAAATGGTGTCTTTTTATAAGCAGCTGTGTCTGGTAGATGTTTTACACGGGTCCAGTGATGGTGTTACAATTTGTTAATAAAAGGAAAAGAAAGACAGCTGGATGCTCAGTTGGAATATTTACAATCCAAAGTAAAAACAGGATGATAAAAGGCAGCCATTCCCACATAACAAATGTCAGAAAGGAGAAAATCCAGAACAATCCCAGTTGTATTTCATGGAATCCCAGAGTTGTTTGGGTGGGAAGGGACCTTAAAGTTCACCTTGTTCCCCCCCTGAGATGGCAGGGACCCCTTCCCCTGTCCCAGGTGCTCCCAGCCCTGTCCAGCCTGGCCTTGGGCACTGCAGGGATCCAGGGGCAGCCCCAGCTGCTCTGGGCACCTGTGCCAGGCCTGCCCTCCCTCTTGCCTTCCCTGTGGCTGTTGGGTGAGGCTGAATTCCCTGTGAGGCCCCACGGTCTGTTGCAAGGTGGTCATCATCCCCTTTTCCCTGATGCTCTTGGTAAACACCAGGCACTGATTATATCCCAGCAAGTGGCAGAGTGAAAGGAGCATCTCAATGCCTGCATTGCTAAATTAAATCCAGTTAATTAACACTGTATAAATAACATTTCTATAGCAAGGTGTGCAGCAGGCTGTGTGGTGGAGGATTTAATTATGTAGAAAATGTGCAGCAATCATAATTGGTCTGTCCCTCTGGGTGCAACAGTATCAGACTTCCCACACTTACAGGAATGCTTTAATTAGAAATAGAATTACCCATTAGTGCTAAAACTAATTGATATTTCCTGTTTGGCTTGTACAGAACTGTCCTGGGGCAGGAAAAGATGGGAATGCTGGCTGGCTCGGGGTGCTGACCCTGGCTTGCCACTGCACTAATTTTGAAAGTTTTTCTTTCTGTGCTTTGTTCCTGCCTTACTCCCTTTGTGTCACAAATGACTCCAGGGAGGGGATTCCCCTTTGTCTGTGTACTTGGAAAAGGCCAAGACAGCATGATTGTGTTTCCAAGATGAATTTTTGCAACTTGTAACATTCACAGAGGGGACCCTGTAGGAGATGCACTTTGGTGTCTGCATTATTGCTGTCCTGTGACACCTCACTGATTTCCTCAGTGATTGCTTAGGGAAGAGTTAGTATTTAAATACAAGTGAAGTGGCCTAGGTTAACACCCAAAGTTCTCCAAAAGGGCCTCCCAGAAGGTTTTGAGAAGAAATGACAGCATGCTGTTGGTATTTGTGGCACATACTCTGTTTAATCCGGATTGGATACATCAGGTACAGCAGTGGCACAAGACTCAATACTGTAAATGATATACAAGTTTCAACATATGCACTACAATTCCAAAAGAAGACAACAGGAAACTTGGTTCTTCTAGAAAGTTGTTCTCAAATGAAGCTACCTGCAGTTGTGTCCAGTACATTTCGTATCTGTCCTCTGACATTCGTAAAGCAAAGCCCATTTAAAGTACGAAAATAGAAAAGAATCAGGTTGAGAGCTTCTTACAACATAGAACTCCTAAAGAAAACACCATTGCATTGGAATGCCGTACTGGTTTATCAAAAATAAACCATCACACCGTTTTAGAGACTTGCTTGGTCCAAGGAGCCCCTGGGAGCTCCCAGTGGTGGCTGAGGAGTGGGGAGGAGCGCTGGGTGTGCTGGGACCTTCCCCAGCTGAGGCTCTGGAGCAGCACTGGTCTAACCCAGGGAGGGGAGGGACACACGGACACACACAGAGGAACAGACCTGACTGGGAACAGGAGGAGGGACTTCCACGAGCTCTCTGTCACCTGCTCTTTGTTCCACCTGAAGCATTTCTGGCACAGGTTCTGCTCCCTGAACAGGAGCAGCAGCTCTGGCTCTGTCTCCAGAATTCCCTGTGGCGTTTTGGGGTGTGAGGAACTGAGCTGCACTCAGTGCAAGAGGAGGTGCTCCTTGCTCTACAGGATTGCCAGAGAGGTGAAATGACTTCTTCGAGGTCACTTAGTGATTGCTCAGGAGCTCAGGAGCAGAGCCCAGGTGCTGGTGCTCAGCTCCTGATGGTCACTGCCTTCCCTTTGCTCTGACACTTTTAGAAAATCACCATGGACAGCGTTTTTGGCAAATACAAAGCCTTAAAACTTGGGCTCTAAACCCATGGATCTACTGCAGTTGGCTCCAAGTGTTGGAGAAAAACAAGTGTTCTAAACCAAAATACTGAGACAGATTGGAAGGGTGAGTGATGTGGGAAAGGTGTTTTATTCACCTAACTGTAAAAGCAGAATTAAGTTTGTGGTTCAAAGCTGCTGGTGTTCACCAGCTCTCCACGAGTGCTGACTGTAAATCTGCCTTAGACCAACAGATGAAAATACTACAAAATCCAAGGGATGTAGCAACACATAAATTAAATGTGATTTTTAATTTCCTGCGTTTTCTTTACAATACATGTAAGATGCAACATGTTTGCAACCTCTTTACTTAAAAAACCAAACTCTTGAAGGAAATTTGCATTCTTTAGCTGGTATTAATCTGATTTTCATGCACACACCTTGAGCTGTCTAGAGTAGAATGACAAATGCTGGGTTACAGTACAGGTGCATTAGCAACAGGTTTAGTTAAACAAGTGGCATTGATTAAATCTGGTCTTTCTGGCCAATTAAAGAAAGATGTATTTTGGATTATCCATGAGGTTTATTCTGCATTAATGCCATGTGTGTTACTTAGGTTGTTCTTGTAAGGAAACTGAAAGAAAAAAGTGGCTTTTAGAAAGAGTCAATGGAAGTCAAAGCCTGTGTGTGAAAGGTATTTTTCATCATTTGCTGCCAGCTGGGTGTGAATCCTGTTAGCAGCCCAATGCCAGGTGAGAGGAGAGGAAATCTATTGATAGCATAGGCTGAAAATTGGTGAAAATATTTCTCCTTCAGAAAAAGCTTTGGAAAGGAAATAAAATGTTCAGGAAAAGGAGTTGCTCCTTTGATATTTTTATATTGCTTTAGGAAAATCTGAAAAAATAATGCTTTTCCACTTGCTTTTTGTACAAAGAATCCCTTTTTACCTCTTTTAAAGGAGCTTCTCTAAAACTATAAAAAGTCGTGAGGAATGAGAGGAGGGGGAAAGGCTTGGAGCTGAAGTGTCAGCACTGCACTGATGGTGTTCTGGGGCTGTTCCAGAGCCTGCCCTGTCCCACCAGGGTGGATCCCTGTCCCTGCTGGGTGGATCCCTGTCCCTCCAGGCATGGATCCCTGTCCCTGCAGCCCCCAGAGGTGCACAGTTCTCTCCTGGGGTGAACCCAGGTTTTCCACAAGGCAGTTCCAGCTGCTTTCGGATGCTTTCTTGGGCGACTTCAGAGGATAGAGAGAGCTAATGCCTTCACTAAAAATACTTCTAGCCCTGTTCCTCTAGGCTCAGACTTCCTTAAATCTGTGTGGTTTTATCCCCTGAGAGCCTGTGCTGAGGAACTGACAGCATGGGCAGCGCCTGCCCTGTTCATGGCAGGGGCAGAGCCGTGGTTCCCAGCGAGGATAACAATTCCTGATTTGTGGAAGAAAACAGAGGCCGTGGCAATCAGAGCCCAAGCAGCCAGCCAGAAACTCCTGGAACTGGTTTTCCTCCTTTTTAACCTTTAAAACTGAGTGTTACTCTCCCTTTCCCAAAAAGTTGGACTGACAGTGATTAAAAGCCCCTTTGGGTAAGGGCTGCCACCAGGGCTATTTACAGATACAGAGATGTGAAGTGCCTGGTTCAGCACTCCACGCTGAATCAGGAATAAGAAAGGCAGCACCAAGAATCCTTGGGGAATCCCTGACTCTTTGTAATTTTTATTCCTGTCCCTGTCAGCACGGGGCCATTTCACCCTCACTCTGTGCCAGTGGAGAGGAGGCTGCAAAGGTGGCAAGAGGTGGAGAGCAAGGCCTCTGATCTAGGAGGGCAGGGGTGCTCAGATGGTGACAGTTAATGAAAATAAAGCAAAAATGAAATTAAAACATCGAAAAAAACCTCAGTAATGGTAAGATTAACTGCAGTATAACCTCCTACAGGAAGCAGCAAAAGGCAGAGCATTTTAATCTTTTAAAACAGGACTAAACATAGTTTTGGGTAACATATCACAGCCCTGGAATAAATGACTGGAAGCTGGTGCAGCTACTGGAGGCTCAGCCATAGCCCTGGGGTTCCTGGGATGTTGTAGGATTCTAAGGAGGGTTAGGAGGATTCTAACTGAGCTAATGCAGCAGCCATCGCTCAGGCACAGCAGGAGTGCTGCCAAAGCAGGGTGCGGCTCCTATGTGTAATCAGCATTAATTATCTATACATGTATGTGTCTGTAATTAGCTATATGTGTGTGTATATGTGCAGATAAATATTACACCGGGAGAGGTTGTGACAGATGTTAAAACAAAAACATCATCCCTCTGCTGAGCCAGCCCTCAAACACTCTTTGAGCCGTTCCTTCCACTCTGAAGTTGGTAAAATCCCTGCTCAGAAGGGGACTGGGACCTTCCCCTGCTCCCTCCAGGCTGTTGGGGACAGGGATGGCCTTGGGAGGTTTGTGCATGAGCAGGGCTCAGCCGGGCTGGGGCAGGGGAGGGAGGGAGGGGATGCTCCTCGCTCTGCCCTCCATGGATCCCCTGGGAAAGGGCACTCCAGGAGGGCAGGGTGGCAGGAAAGAGGGAGCAGCTGTGTTTCAGGCCATGAATTTCCTTGAGGAATCCTTCCTAGGAAGGTGCCAGAGGAGGTGCCAGCACTGAGCACGGCTCAGGCCCAGTTTGAGGTACCTGGGGTACCACACAGTGTTCTCAGTTTTTGGTTAGCTGTTAGTTCATGATTAGACTTTTCTCAAACTAAGTGTAGAACTGTGAGTAGAAAATGCTGTCTGTACCACGTGTTAGCAAATGTTCCCAAGCTCCAGTCCTGCTCCCCCTTCCCCGGCAGGTCCTGTGCTGGCCTGGAGAACTGAAATTGCTGACCTTGTCTATCCCCAAAATCAATGCAGCCCAGGAGCCATGGATGGGACAACGGGAGCCCTCAGCCTGTGAAAAAGCCAAACACCTCTCTGTCCATGCAAGATATTTGGCTCTGGGGTTAATTATTATCAAGTATAAATCCAGACATTATTTGGCTACTATTTACAATGGGTTACATCTCCAGTGCTAGCAAAGGAAGTTCCCTATAGGAACCAAAAGTAAAAAGTAAAAAGCATGGGCATACATTACAAGGAACCTCTGGTAGACTCAGGAACGCTCGATGCAGTTGAGTTCAGTGCTTTCATTCTTTGCCATTTGTGTGCACAGTATTAAAAAAGAATCCTACCATTTTTTTTCCTTTTTAAAAATACAGAACTGTAGTCTAGTCACACTCTTACAAGTAAGTGATAACAAAAATAGAAAGCAGATACCCAGGTGGGACTAAAACTCTACTAAAGCCTGTCTTCGTTTTTTTTGTTGTTGTTTTTGTTTTTCTCCACAAATATGTTTCCACAGACAATAATTAGCAGACAAACACAGTTTGCAATTGCACTGTATTGACCTGAAAGGCGGGTACAAAATAGTCTAAATTGGGGATGGCATCCAGGGAGGGAGGTGTGTGTGTGGGTGTGTGTGTGCAGGGGGCTGGCACACCTGGCTGGGCACCTCCCTGGCAGGGCCGTGCCCTCTGTGCCTCTGCCCACTCACACTCACACACACAGCCCTACAGGGGGCTGCTGTCACAGGTGGCTTCTTTTCTCTAAATCTTTTCCTATAAAAAAAAAAAAAAACAGTGAAATTTTGGTTGGTTTAAAGGACCTGCTCCATGAAGAAAAAAAAAGAAAAAAGTCACAAAATCTATTGTTTTTCACCTTTTCAGTCATTTCCTCGTGAATAAATATTATCCATTAAAAACCTTTAAAAAGGTGCTGCGATACACAGTGTTAGATTCCGTTCTCTGCAGTGGCTCTGCCGCCGGGCCGGCTCCTGCTCCAGCTCCAGCTGTGCGGCGTTGTCGGGCCGTGGGGGGCACAGCTGGCGGGGCACAGCTGGCAGGGCCGTGTGGGGCACAGATGGCAGGGCACAGCTGGCCATGTGGGGCACAGCTGGTGGGGCACAGCTGGCTGGGCACAGCTGGCCATGTGGGGCACAGCTGGCAGGGCACAGCTGGCCATGTGGAGCACAGCTGGCAGGGCACAGCTGGCAGGGCACAGCTGGCGGGGGCACAGCTGGCTGGGCACAGATGGCCGTGCGGGGCACAGATGGCCATGCAGGGTACAGCTGGCTGGGCACAGCTGGCTCTGCCCGCGGCTCTCTGCTCCTGCTGCAGCCCTTCCTCAGTGTCCAGTGCCCAGTTCTGTCTGGTGCCCAGTTCTGTCTGGTGCCCAGTTCTGCCTGGTGCCCAGTTCTGCCCGGTGCCCGGTCCTGCCCGGCGCTCGGTGCCCAGTCCTGCCCAATGCCCAGTGCCCGGTCCTGCCCGGTGCCCAGTGCCCAGTCCTGCCTGGCGCTCGGTGCCCAGCGCTCGGTGCCTGGTCCTGCTCAGTGCCCGGCTCCCGGTGCCCTGTGCCTGGTCCTGCCCGGCTCCCGGTGCCCGGCGGAACGCGGAGCTCGGGGGGCCGGGCCGGGCTCACAAGGCGGAGACCTTGACGATGTTGGGAACGTTCGTGGCGGGCCCGGGGCTGCCCGGGCCGGGTCTGCTCTCGCCCTCGGGCGTCAGCGCCGGCGGCGTGGGGATGCTGATGATGGCCGTGGTGATCTGCCCCGCTTTGCAGTTGGGCCGCAGCCCGTCGTCCGGCTTCATGTTGAGGCTGGAGCGACTGGAAAACAAATTTAGTGCTTGGCTTGTTTCTCAGAATGAGGCGGTAGAAAGGATGGGGAGGGCTGTGGTTCTTAATCAGGATCTTATTCAACTGAAATATTCAAAGGCTCCATTTAAGCATCCCCCCGTTCCTGCAAGGCACCATTTATGTCTACACAGATTACACCGAGCCCTGGTAATGTTCCCCCTGGTTAGGAGACAGCTTCTCACAGGGCAAATTGCTCTGTTTCCATTTCCTTCTTGCATAATTCGAGTTTATTTAAAAGGACATCTAAATACACTGGCCTGTGTAGTGCATCTTTTCAGAGCACAGGTAGTTCTTTCTGAGAAAGATGTTGCCTTTCTTGCATTTCAAATACCTCTTTCATATTCACCGTCCCTTGATCTTTTCTATTTTATTTCTCTCTGCAGTAGTTTCAAGGATGTGACAGCTGGGAGCATTCTTATTAGATCTGCATCAATTGCATCCTATAATTAATTACAGGGGGAAAATGATAGGTTGATTTCTGTGCATCTGCACAGCTACAGGAGTCTGCTATTACCAGCCCAACATGTTCATTTTCCACACAAGGCCTGTCCTTTCAGAATGGAAAGCTCCCAGTCGGGAGCTGCTGCTGCTGCTGTTCCCTCGGAGTGACTCACCCAGGGATGGTTTCTGATCCCCCAAACATCCAGGAACAGATCCCACCCTGATGCCTCGAGTGGGGCAGCCCCAGGGCCTGGGTGCTGTGCGAGTGGTAACCAGCACACCCAGCTGGCTGCATTCCTCACAAAAAATGACTGAGAAGCTTTTTTTCCTCTCCCCATCCTTGCCCAGTTCGGTAAGCAAGTGAAATAAGTGTTGACATTTAAAATATCACCGGCATCTGATTTAGCAGCCAGAACAGTTGACATTCCCCTGAATTACTGCTTCAGGTGCTGGTTTAAAACATTGTGATATTGAAACTGAAATAGCTGGAGGCTTGTTTTGTGCTTACTCATTCATAATTCATGCTCTGAAATGCCCTTCTGGCACCAAGTAATCACTTGCTGCCCTGAAGGCAGCTTTGTTTGGGTTGTACGTCCCTTTGATAGGAGTGGGGAGAAGAGGAATGGGACATTCAAAACCAGCCCTGGTGCACAAAAAACTTAACGGGCTGAGGGGGATTTAGAAAGTAATTTAATATTTGCAGGAATTATATGTTGAATAAATGATTCTTTTTCAGCAATTTATGCATAAAATGAAAATTTAACCATTTTCTATTAAGGGACACTTTACCTGTGTCCTTTATGGCTTTTTAGGTCACAGCTACTAAGGCACCATTGTGAAATTCCTCTTATTTGCTTCCCAGTGATGCTTAGAGTGGCAATTTAGGCTTTTGGACAGTGGAAATCAGTGGAGTGTCCCGTGGGACCACCTCAGCCCTCCAAGAGCTTTGGCTGACAGAGCTGCTGGCCCGATGGTTTTGCCAAGTGCCCGTTCCCTGCGGAGCCTGTTCTGTGCCCGCCACCCTCTGGGGGCAGAACCTTTCCTGACATCCACCCTCCAGGCTGCCCTGGGCTCTGGGGCAGCGTTAACCTGCTCCTTCCTTGCCAGGACAGCCAGGAGCCACCTCCCCTGGGTCATCACTGGGGGGGAGACGAGCATGCTGCCACCAGCCCCTGCCCCTGGCTGGAGAACAGCCCTGCAGCTGGGCACAGCTGGGCACGGCCCTGCCAGCCCTACAGGTGGAGAACAGCCCTGCAGCTGGGCACAGCTGGGCACGGCCCTGCCAGCCCTACAGGTGGAGAACAGCCCTGCAGCTGGGCACAGCTGGGCACGGCCCTGCCAGCCCTACAGGTGGAGAACAGCCCTGCAGCTGGGCACAGCTGGGCACAGCCCCACCCTGGGCACACGCTGGGCACGGTTCCATACCTGGCGGTGAGGGAGGGCTGCTCGCTGCCCGGGATGTGGATGGTGCTCAGCTCCTGCATGCTCCGCAGCCGCGTGGCGGGCACGCTGCAGTTGGGCAGCGCCGCGCTGCGCTTGTGGCGCCGCGAGCAGCAGGACGTGCCCAGCCCCGCCTGGCTGGACACGGACGGGCTCCGCGACGAGGGGTAGTTCTGCAGGGAGCTCTCCATGCAGTTCTGCTCGAACAGCTGCTCGTCGATGAACTCGTGGTTCTGTGGGGAGAGCACAGCTGTCACTGCCGGGTGGCGGCCCTGCCCTGCTGCGGGAGATGCTGCGGCGCCTGCAGGGCTGCACTGGGCAGGGCACTTCTGCCAGGCTGCACTGGGCAGGGCACTCCTGCCAGGCTGCAATGGGGCAGGGCACTCCTGCAGGACTGCACTGGGCAGGGCACTCCTGCAGGGCTGCATTGGGCAGGGCACTCCTGCCAGGCTGCATTGGCCAGGGCACTCCTGCCAGGGCTGCACTGGGCAGGGCACTCCTGCAGGGCTGCACTGGGGCACTCCCCAAGGAGAGGATCTGCCCTCGATGCAGCCAGCGACACTCTGCCCTGCCCTGCCCTGCCCTGCCCTGCCCTGCCCTGCCCTGCCCTGCCCGCGGGGAAATGAGGAGCTGTGGCAGTGGGAAATGCGTGAGGCCATCACCGCTCGCACAGCCTGACACGCTCACTCTGTTGGGGTTTGAATTTCTCTTCATCTTTTGCTGCATTCCAGAAAGGCCTCAAAAAGTCTGGAGTGCCACGTGGTTGTGAAAGCCAAAAGGAGCTCAGGCTCCTTTTCTTCATGCCTGGGGGCAGGATTGTATTTCATTTCACCTGGCCAGAGAACGTAATGCTTGCATTGGCTGGGGGGCTCAAAGCATCCCTGCAGTGCACGAGCTGGGGGGAGTAAACACAGCAGTGAAGAGGGGGAAGGAAATTCAGGAAGCTGAATCTGTAAAGAGCATTTGTGGTAAGGAACAAGAAATCCTGAAAGAAAGAACTCCCATGTGTGGCTAAGAACATCCAGGTGGAGCCAAACAGACCTCATCCAGTCCCTGTCAGCTTCAGAAATGATGAGAAACAAAAGCAACCATGCTGAGGGCAGCCACCAAATCCCACTGGGACAAGTCACAACTCCCACAGGGAACAGGAGCACGGGAAAGCCAAAGGGAGCCACGTGCACAAACCCCCAGGACAGGAGCAGAAGGAGAAGGAAGCAAACACCGTCCAGACACGTCACAGAGACCACAGAGAAAACAGATTAAATACCTTGATGGTGGAAGTTCGTACAGATAACAGGGGATCATCCACAAGATAGGACAATCCCTACGGGACAACATGCCAACAGAAGATAAAAACACAATTCATTGTCCATTCCAGCATCCACAAGTTTAGCCCCAGCACTGCATCTCTGGCCTCAGCATTCCAGCTCAAGTTCGAATGGGCAACAGAACCTCCTCTCAGGCCCCTCAACCAGAACCCTTCAGGCAATTCAGCTTTTGAGTGCTCCGTGGATGGGAACAGAGCAGAACCAGAGCAGCTTTGCTGCTTTGGTCCTTTGAGAGCCAAAGGCAAAGGCAAACAAGGCTCCGGCTGTGATGCACAGAGCACGGACTGGGACTGCTTTGCTGCTGTGTCACCAGTGGGGTTTGATCAAACTCTGTGAAAGCACAGAAGAAGGGTTTGGGTTGAAGGGCTGGGCTCAAGGCACTCAGCACTCGGAGAAAATACAGCATGTGAATGTCCAGGCTCAGTCTGGGAGCTGGAAGGGGAGGGAAAATCCTCCCTTTGTTTGAACCAGCTCCTGTCTGCTGTGGGAACATGACAAAGTAATCTCTGTGGTGGCAGCTCCAAGCACTCCAGGGTCACTTTGTCATCTGACACAGCAGATCTGGGGCCATTCACAGCCACTCAGCTGGAAGTGTGTGCCAGTGGCAGCCCAGAGAGCAGGCCAGTAAATAATGGACTCTGAGCATCCTCTGCCTGCTTTCAGAAGGGTGAATTGCCCATTGAAACAAGCTCGCAACCATGGTACATTCCTCATTCCATTCCTGCTACTTGCTCACAAAATGACTCTTCAGTGTATATAAATGCTTTAACTGCAATTTAAATTTCCTGTTGCACAGTGTTTTAATAGATTATGTGGAGTACAGGATCTGCACACAAACCCATCAAACCTTCTGGCCTGATAATTCCAGAGTGGGATCCAAACCTGCTCTCTGATTTGGTGCTACACCATGGCAATAACTGGCTGGAAAACGTGAGGGAAAAACCCTTGGGGCAGATTCTCCTTCTGAGTTTTAATCCAAATTCAAGCATCACTGTTATTGCCATTGATTGCTGAGAAAGAGGAACATTTGGAACATTTTCAGTCTCTGCCACTCACTGTCTGAGCAGGTTTGTGAGCTGGAAGTGGCAGCCTTTGTCAGTGTGGCGGGCTGACACAGCCAGGGTACCGTGCTCACTAATTAGGGCACCACACCGCTAATTAGGGCACACTTTGGTTCCTTCAGTGGGGAGTGATGCTCACCTGCCCCAGAGATGCTCCCCTGCCCCTGCACAGGTCAGAATCTCCGTGAGCCTTTCCAGGACAGGGCTCAGCTTCCCCCTGCTGCAGCCCCTCTGCTCAGAGTGGGGCTGTGAAATGTGGGCACAGCTCTGAGGGGTTTGGGCAGAGAGCTCTAAACTGAAGAGTCAGGTTGTGAAATATCTGCTGGCAACGTAACATTGAAATAAAGGATGATTGTGTAAAACAGACTGAGGAGCCATTGATACAGGAAGAGTCAGTTCCCTGCCCTTGCCCTGGGACCCTCAGAGCTCCTGTAATTAATTCCTCAGCTTCCTCCAGTGTCTCTCTGAGGCCCAAGTGCTGCTTTTCCAGCACAAGCCAAACTATGGAAATGGAGGTGATTTGTCTAAAAGAAACCCTTGCAAGTCAGAAATCAAAAGCACACTTGATGATGGATGCAGATAGAAAAAGGCATGAATATTTCAAGTGTTAACCTCTCTCCCTTCTCCCTAGAATGAATCATGGTGTAGATAATGTGTTCCTTTACTGCAGAACCTTTTCTATAAACCTGGAAGCAAAACATCTGTATCAAACAAATATCTGAAATGTTCCCAAAGACTTCTGCACACACAATCAGTCACTAATGCAAAATAAAACTCATTCCCAACACCTTGCAGGATGCAAACAGAACAGTCATGCTGTACAACTGGCTGTGGCATTAATCAGCTGCAACCAGAGATGAGCAAAGCTGTGTGCAGCCTCTAAACCCCGGGGCAGGTTCATCCTCTCTGGGCCACCTCAGGGCCAAAGGTTCTCAGTGCCTGGGCACTGGCACCAGGCTGTGCCTGGGGGTCCCCAGCAGCACCTTCCTGCCAGGCAGCACAGCTGGCCCTGGTGCTGCTCGGCCCCACCGAGGGCTGGCGTGTGTGCAAATGCACTTGGGGTCTCTCAGGAGCCCTGGAAAAATGAAACTTCTCCCCCTGACATCTCCCTGAGCCCTGGCTGACATTCGTGTGTGTCCAGAGGCTGAGAGCTGCTGCTGGCCCCGTGCAGGGAGGGACTGAGGGCAGCAGGCGATCCCATCTTGGCCCTCTGCACAGGAATTCCTGCTCTCATTGCACAGACAATGCGGTGGAACCCACTGCAGACTGTTCTGGGGAGCCCAGGAGGGGTCCCAGCCCCAGGGGATGTGCCACGGGTGCCCAGGGTGGGTCCCAGCCCCAGGGATGTGCCAGGGGATTTTCCAGGGTCGGTCCCAGCCCCAGGGGATGTGCCAGGGGTCCCCAGGGTGGGTCCCAGCCCCAGGGGATGTGCCAGGGGATTTTCCAGGATGGGTCCCAGCCCCGGGGGGATGTGCCAGGGGTGCCCAGGATGGGTCCTAGCCCCAGGGGATGTGCCAAGGGAGCCCAGGGTCGGTCCCAGCCCCAGGGGATGTGCCAAGGGAGCCCAGGGTGGGTGTCAGCCCCACAGGGATGTGCCAGGGGATTTTCCAGGGTGGGTCCCAGCTCCAGGGGATGTGCCAGGGGTCCCCAGGGTGGGTGCCAGCCCCAAGGGTATGTGCCAGGGTGCCCAGGGTGGGTCCCAGCCCCAGGGGATGTGCCAGGGGATTTTCCAGGGTGGGTCCCAGCCCCAGGGGATGTGCCAGGGGAGCCCAGGGTGGGTCCCAGCCCCAGGGGGATGTGCCAGGGGTCCCTCAGAGCCCCCCGGTGCAGCCTCCCCCCCAGCCCTGAAGGCTGTGCCCTGTGCTGGTACTCACAGTTGTTTTTTCCAGGCAGTGCAGCAGATGGTGGTGTTGGCTCTCGATTAAGGAGGTGCCTTTAGTCATGTGCTGCTCCTCCTCGGTGGATCCCTGGGCAGGCACGGAAAGAGGAGGGAACAAAACCCCAGCAGGTGAAAAACCAGGAGAGCAGCCAGAGCCAGCAGGGGCTGGCACAGGGGTGAGGACAATTCCAGTGCTGCCAGCTGTTTTCAGGTTTTCTCCTGACTCTCAGGAGGTTTGCTCAGGTCTTTATTAATGATTTCCCTTGTCCAGCCAGGTGCACTCAGATGTGATTCCCAGCCTGTGTGTTCCTGGGTATTCCACAGCAAGGCAGGAAACACAGGAGGGGCTGAATTACCCTGTCAGGCTCAGGAACCGGCAGGCAAAGAAACAGGAAAAACCTCACAGAAAGGAACCTGTGCTGCCCTGCAGCCTGGGTTAGGGGAGGGCAAAGCTGCCCTGTTGCCCTGGCAGGGCTGGCACCCTGTGCCAGCATTGCAGTTAAACACACCCCAGCATTAAATACTGTTAAATACTGTTAAACACTGTTAAATACTGTTCAATGCTGTCCAATACTGTTCAGTACTGTTGAACACTGTTCAGTACTGTTCAATACTGTTCAGTACTGTTCAATACTGTTCAATGCTGTTCAGTACTGTTCAATACTGTTCAGTACTGTTCAGTACTGTTCAATGCTGTTCAATACTGTTCAATACTGTTCAATACTGTTCAATGCTGTTCAATGCTGTTCAATACTGTTCAACACTGTTCAATACTGTTAATACTGTTCAACACTGTTCAATGCTGTTCAATGCTGTTCAATGCTGTTCAACACTGTTCAACACTGTTCAATGCTGTTAAATGCTGTTCAATACTGTTCAATGCTGTTCAGTACTGTTAAATGCTGTTCAGTACTGTTCAATACTGTTCAATGCTGTTCAATACTGTTAAATGCTGTTCAGTACTGTTCAATACTGTTCAATACTGTTCAATGCTGTTCAGTACTGTTCAGTACTGTTCAGTACTGTTCAATACTGTTCAATACTGTTCAATGCTGTTCAATGCTGTTCAACACTGTTCACTACTGTTCAGTGCTGTTCAGTACTGTTAAATGCTGTTCAATATTGTTCAATACTGTTCAATGCTGTTCAGTACCGTGCCCACTGCTGCCCTGCTCTGGGTGCCACTCCCAGCTGCTGCTGTGATCCCCAGGTGCAGGAATAACCGAGTGTGACAGAGCCAGAGCACAGCTGGAGTGGCACACTGAGGAATCTGACGTCCTGAACACAGAATTAACAGATTCCTGTGGGAATGCAGCTTAGGCAGGTTATGGATTTTTTGTTGCTGTTGTTTTGGAAGATGAACATTCCCAGATGTATTTTTAGAAGTGGCCTAAAAAAAAAAACAAACAGTTCCATTTTTCTTATTAACAATGCTCCTGATGAGGTAACGGATCCAGCAGGCCCTGCTGGCTCCTGCTGGGATGGCTGCCTCCACTGGAGCCTGGCCTGCAATGTTCCCCAGGGAGCTCCTTGGGAGCCCTAAAGCTGAGATGATGCTGCACTAAAGCACTGGGAGCAGAGAGAGGAAGAGCACATATTGCAAACACCATCTTTTTATGAGGATTTGCCTGAGAGGAAATCAAAATGGGGCCTGAAAGCCAAGACAGAGCTTGCCCAGCTCTGGCAGGAGACCTGAGGCGGTTGTTAAGGGCTGGCAGCACAGCCCAGGCTCTCCCTGTGCCCCCATCCCAGGGCTGGGCTCTGTAGGAGCATCGCGGGTAGGACGGTGGGGATGGATGGAGAGCAGAGATCTCTGAGGCCAGGCCAGGAACTTGGGGTTCATTGTAAAGGGCCTGGGTGCAGGGCCCTGCTGGGATTTGGGGTTTATTGCAAAGGGCCTGGGTGCAGGGCCCTGCTGGGATTTGGGGTTCATTGCAAAGGGCCTGGGTGCAGGGCCCTGCTGGGATTTGGGGTTTATTGCACAGGGCCTGGGTGCAGGGCCCTGCTGGGATTTGGGGTTCATTGCAAAGGGCCTGGGTGCAGGGGCCTGTTTGGGGCTGCCAGGCACAGCTCAGGGCAGGCCTGAGAGAAGAGAGGGGGAGAGAGGATGAGAGGGTGAGAGAGTAAAAGGGGGTAAGAGTGCGAAGTTCTCATTACAATACAATAAATCACCTTCTGTGTTGAATATTCTCATTCTCACTAACCAATCTAGTACAATACACAAATCCTACAGCATTTCCATACGGCCTATAAGAATTACTACATTACCACACTGTGTTACATTTTAAACCCTAAAACTCCTGTTTGGGCCCTTCTGCCAAGCTAGTGGGGTCTGCTCTGACCCTTGGAGCAGTCTGCAAGCAGAGGGTGTTGTTCCATCAAAAGGGGATCACCTTCAGTGGCCGCACCATTGTTTTCCATTAGTTCAGTAACTGAGGGATCTCAAAGCTTGCTTTCATTTCAATCTCAGTTAAAGTTTCCATATTCTCAAAATCTTTTGCCAGACAATCATACCTATAAGGCTTTCCTGTTTCATCTTCCCCAACAGGCTCAGGGTGGCAGTGCCAGGAGGGAGCTGAGGCTCAGGAACTGCCACCTCTGCCACCTCTGCCACCTCTGCCACCTCTGCCACCCCTGCCTCCTCCTGAGCAGGACCCTCAGGCCAGCCCAGGTGGGAAGTGGGCCCCAGATGTGCAGAGCTGCTGGCCAGGACCAGCTCCCAGGCATTTGGGATTTTGGGAGCAGTGCTGAGGGAAGGGATCCTGCAGACCTGGGCTCTGCACCCTGGGCTGCTGCAGGCAAACAAAACCTGGGGCTGCAGCAGAAGAGTTTGGCTGCAATGAAGAGAGCTGTGCTCTCTGAGCAGGGATGCCAGGTTGGCAAGGCTTTGGTGCCAGTCACCATCCAGTTTGCTCTTGGAAGGCATTCAGGGAGCTGCTGGGTGCTGGGGGAGGCTGCAGCACGCTGTGGTGTCAGCTCTGAAACCCACAATTCTTCCCCTTTACCTCAATTTTAGTGCTCCACCAGTGGGCCCTGGTGAGCTGGTGCAGGGGCTGGACTGGCCCTGCCCAGCCTTATCTGGGGCTTTGGAAAAGGCACCAGAGCTCCCAGCCTGCTGTTCCTGGGGCATTCACCTCCTGGCACTGCAGCTAAAAGGGAATTTCAGCTGTACAAGGAGATTAGTGCTAAGAGGATATGTAGGCTGCTTCCATGGGAAGGATCTCACCATCCCTCGAGCACTTCTGACATAAAGCCCACTAAAAAAAACCTCTAAATGAGAAGAAAACAGTCTGAGCACTTCGTGTCTGGATGGCAAATGCCACAAATCCACACGTTTGTGGAGCACGAGCCTCTGGGAGCTGATCTCCTTCCTGCTGCTGTCCTTGGCTGGATCCTTCCCTTCCTTTGCCTCCCCTCTGCTGGGGGCTCCGGGCTGGGGACCCCTGGGCCCCCCCAGCTCCTCAGAGAGCTCGTCCTGCTCCTGTCCCAGGGGCACAAAGCAGGGCTGTGTCCCCAGGGAGAGGGAAATTGAGGGTTAGATCCCAAGTGGGGCTGCACAAATGAGTCCTAGCTGGCTCTGGGGCTCAGTCATCCTTCATCTCCGTGTCTTTGCTCCCCACGTGCACGACAGGCTGATTTATTGGAAATGGAATCCATGAAATGTGCTAATACCTGCTCTGGTGTTGATCAGGCTTAATGTAATCACCTCCTCTCGTGTCTGCTGCTTCTGCTGAGCAATCTGAGCACTTAAAACTTCCCTGAGCAGCCAGAGGCCTCTGGAGGCCTTTAAAAATAAACCCAAGACAGGCAGCCTGAGCCAGGAGCCAGGGAACATCTCCCTGTCCAGCTGGAGATGAGCGGATTGTGCACATCAGCCTGCTAAGGGATGCATGGGGGGCAGAGGGTGTTTCTGGTGAGGGCAGAGGGTGTTTCTGTTGAATGCAGTGTGAACCAGCCCAGCCCCAGCAGTGCTGGCACAGAGCAGAGGGAGCTGAGAAAGAACCTGCTCCTGCCTGCAGGGGCAGCTCCTGTGCCAGCTCCCGTGCCAGCTCCCGTCCCATCTCCCATCCCATCTCCCGTCCCAGCTCCCATCCCATCTCCCCTCCCATCTCCGTCCCATCTCCCGTCCCATCTCCCGTCCCATCTCCCGTCCCATCTCCCGTCCCATCTCCCAATCCAGCTCCCATCCCATCTCCCAATCCAGCTCCCGTCCCATCTCCCGTCCCATCTCCCGTCCCATCTCCCATCCCAGCTCCCGTCCCATGTCCCATCCCATCTCCCGTCCCATCTCCCATCCCAGCTCCTGTCCCATCTCCCATCCCAGCTCCCGTCCCAGCTCAGCCAGGAGCTTGAGGAGCCTTCCCTGCCCTTCAGAGGAGCAGCTGGGTTCCAGCTGTGCCTGCAGCCTGAGTGTGACCCTGAGTGTGATCCCCTGTGAGTGTGATCCCATCTGTGACCCTGAGCGTGACCCCGCGTGCCAGGCTGGGGCCGAGGGGGAGCTGGGAGCCAGGGAGGGGCAGGGACAGGGACAGGGACAGGAGCTGGGCCAGGGGCTGTGCACTCACCGGGAGCTCCAGGGCCTCGTTGAGCAGCCCGTTGCGCTTGCTGTGCAGGTAGGCGTTGGAGCTGCCCGTCTTGGCCACGCGGATCCGCGCCAGGCGTGCCTTCTGTGCAGGGAGAGACGGGGCAGAGATCGTGGGGTCAGGGACAGTGACTGAGGGTCAGGGACAGAGACACAGGGGTCAGGGACGGTGACACGGGGTCAGGGATGGTGACTGAGGGGTCAGGGACAGGGACACGGGGTCAGGGACAGGGACACGGGGTCAGGGACAGTGACATGGGGTCAGGGACAGTGACATGGGATCAGGGACAGTGACACAGGGGTCAGGGACAGAGACATGGGGTCAGGGATGGTGACTGAGGGGTCAGGGACAGTGACATGGGGTCAGGGACAGTGACACAGGGTCAGGGACAGAGACATGGGGTCAGGGACAGTGACATGGGGTCAGGGACAGTGACACGGGGTCAGGGACAGTGACACAGGGTCAGGGACAGTGACATGGGGTCAGGGACAGTGACATGGGGTCAGGGACAGTGACAGAGGGTCAGGGACAGTGACACGGGGTCAGGGACAGTGACACAGGGTCAGGGACAGTGACACAGGCTCAGTCACACGGGTTCAGCGACAGTAGGGTCAGGGACAGTGGCCTTAGGGCTGGGGGACACTGGGGTTAGGGCTTTGCATGTGCTCTGCACGTGAGGTGCCTCCATTTCTCACCTTCTCCCCACCCTGGGCCCTCCAAACCCCTCTGTGTGTCTCAGCCCTGTCCTTGTCCCCTGCTCTGCTCGGGCTGCAGCAGCACAGGGACACAGGGCCCTGCAGTGGCACTGCTGCTTCATCAGCTGTGGCATCTGATAAAATAACTGTCCAAAAATACACACCTCCAGGGGGACAGGACAGGTGATAAAAGCAGTCCAGAATAATGCCAATGAGAAAAACCAAGACCCTACCTCTTCCTTTTTGGTTGTTTCTGATAATTCCTTTTAGCATTTTCGTTTTTCTTTTCAATTGCTGCCTGCTTCTCTGTCGAGTGATTTGCCTTTTTTCTTTTCCACTGTTAATTTATGACTCAAATGCCATTAAAAGTAAATACATTAAATAGCTGCAGCTATTAAAAAATAATTACATTGTGCTGTAGTTTAAAATGCTGCATAATCCCTTAAATAACATGGAGCTCGTGATTTTCCCCTCTAATTAGAGGTGCTAATGGGTAAACGCTGTAGGAAGAGGAAAGCAGGAGGCAAAAATCTGCAGTGGGTCCAGAGAGTGGAGCCATTTCAGGAGCTCTGTCCCTGTCCAGGTGTGAGCCACTCTGGCCCTCAGTGCTGGGAATGTTTGCAGTATTTGTTTAACCTCAAGACCCTGTGCCCCTGCAGACAATTTCTCAGGCAGAGACACCCATGGGTAAAGTTGGCAGCTTTAATTGGGTGACACAGACTATGACCAGGCTGAGAAATAGGTCTTCTTTTGACCCCCCAAAACGGGGACGTCTGAAATTGGCTTTGTTTTCTATAGCTCACCTAGATTTCCTTGTCCCATTTTAATGTTGAGCCTCCTGATGAGTGTGAGATCAGTGAGGTCTCTGTGCTGGGCCAAGGAACTGCCTGGGACAGGGGCCAGGCCGAGAGCACAATGAGAAATAAACTGGATCTTCACTTTTTCTGAGCCTTTCCCAAGCTGCTGGGCTGCCCCAGCCCTGAAAGGACTGGCCTTAGGCTGTGACCTGGCACAAGATGCACGGGACTGCTGCTGTGGAGTGGGGGCAGTGGGAGAGAGCTGGGATAAAGCCCTGAGCAATATTTCCAGGTGCATGGCATTGTCCCTCTGTCCTGAACATTACCTTGCCATTAAATGGTTCCTTCTACACACAGGTTTGTGCCTTTGTGTGTGTGCTCCTTACATTCCACAGGGATCTCTCTCCTCTCATCAGGAGTGGGTTTTGGGTGCAGTGCTGGTTTTTCCAGGGATGCTCTGATGGTCACCAGTGAAGGTTCCCATTTCTCTGTGTGCCCGATAAAATATCAGCTCCTTTGCTGGAGGAATTGCCAGTGCCCAGCTCACCTCACCTGTAACAGGAAGGTTCATCCTCCTCTCCAGTTCAGTCAATTGTTAAAGTGGATTCAGTCTCAGGCTGTTGTAATGAACATTATTCCCTTTGCCTCCAGGCTAGCAGGGGATCAAATATTAATAGCTGTACTCCATGTGGAGTGGAGATGGTTCTGAGGTCTGCTCCCTTTTCCTTTTGAAACAGGGCCACTTGCTATCTAAATAATTAAGCCCCAGAGCTTTTGTAGTTTAGAACAGACGTTGTTATTTTAAAAAATGTCAGTGGGGCAGGACAGAAGTTTATCCTGCTCTCCTGCTCAAAGGATGGGCTGGGATTGTCTCAGCGCCCAACTCCGGTCCCCATTGTGATTAAATTTGGTAGATATCTTGATTAACTCAGCTAGAGAAGTTAATTAAAATTGGTGCCTAAAATTGGTTTGGCCCTCCAGACAGTTTCCTCCATTGGACTAGAAACTACTTTAAAACAAGAGCTGAGGTTTTTCTGTGAATGTGCAAATGTGAATTCTCTGTGAGTGCCTCTGCTGGGTGGCACAAGCTCTGCCTGGCCTTGGGTACCTGTCCTTGTCTCTGTGGGCTCTGACAGTACAGAGGGGTTTAAGATCTTCCAAATTCTGCCGGTTTTTACCACACGTGGGCAGGTTTTTGTCATCCCTGTCCTGCAGAGCTCCTGGCCTGGGCACTGAGGATGGGCAGGTGCAGGTCTGTGGTTCTCTGGTGTTCTGCTGCCAACATCATTTTGGGGAGATGGTTGTCTTTGCATCTTCTCCCCCAAAAGTGACAGACTAAAGGTCACCAGGGCCAGGCCTGAGCTCACAGTTACTGAAATAACCCCTGCACAGGAGGCTAAAAAAGGAAAAGCAAACGGCACACTGTGTCTGCATGGAGATGGGAGAGGAGTTGCTAGGAAACCACAGGATCTCAAAATGCATATGACCTAATCTGGAAGATAATTTATATGATGAAAATAATAATACTAATGACAGCCACTTACAGGTTAGAATGATTAATTTGGTTGTCTTGGAGCCCACGTGTTTCTCAGAGCAGGGTGGAAGGCAGGGCTCAGGAACTTGTGGGCTTTGCTGGTTTTTCAGGAGCTGGGGGCTCAGAATCAGCAGGAGGGCAGCGAAGGCCTGCACAGGTGGGGAGGGTGCAGCATCCTGGGGCTCTGCACTTCCCAAAGGGACTGGCAGAGGAGGGAGAAGAGCCCGAGCTCATCCTGTTGCTGCTTGGAGAAGTGCAGGGAGCAGGAGCTGCTGGCTGGGAGAAATGCTTACCAGATGGCAGGCTCAGGAAACAGCTAATTATTATTTATTAATGATTTTCATCCAGTTCTTATGGAGATAACACTCACTCTTGATTTATGTGGGATAAAAAACTATTAAGCTACAACCCGTGACATGATTCCATATTAGCCAGACAACTTCAGCTTTCCAGACCTCCTGTCCTTGAGCAAGCAGGGAGTGCAGGAGCCCTGCAGCCCCTTCTCCCCGTGGGCACTGGAGCTGTTTGAGCATCATCACTCTCAGGATGGGGCTGGGAAGGACCTCTGGACTCCAACCAGAGCTCACCTGGTCTGACTGTGCAGAGCCACCTCCACCCATGTCCAGGTGCGTTTGGAACAGCTGCAAACCTGCACACCTGAGGGTATTTAGCCATTAACGAGGTCTCTGATCTAGAGCCACCTCCACCCCAACCTCAGGTGTTTTTGGGTAGCTCCAAACCCTGCACACCTGAAGGTATTTATCCATTAACGAGGTCTCCACCCATGTCCAGGTGCGTTTGGAACAGCTGCAAACCAGGCACACCTGAGGGTATTTATCCATTAACGAGGTCCCCAAACCTGCACACCTGAGGGTATTTATCCATTAACGAGGTCCCCAAACCTGCACACCTGAGGGTATTTATCCACTAACGAGGGCCCCAAACCTGCACACCTGAGGGTATTTAGCCATTAACGAGGTCCCCAAACCTGCACACCTGAGGGTATTTATCCACTAACGAGGGCCCCAAACCTGCACACCTGAGGGTATTTTAGCCATTAACGAGGTCCCCAAACCTGCACACCTGAGGGTATTTATCCATTACCGAGGGCCCCAAACCTGCACACCTGAGGGTATTTATCCATTAACAAGGTCCCCAAACCTGCACACCTGAGGGTATTTATCCATTAATGAGATCCCCAAACCTGCACACCTGAGGGTATTTAGCCATTATGGAGGGCTCCAACCAGGCACACCTGAGGGTATTTAGCCATTAACAAGATCCCCAAACCCTGCACACCTGAGGGTATTTATCCATTAACGAGGGCTCCAAACCCTGCACACCTGAGGGTATTTATCCATTAACGAGGTCCCCAAACCTGCACACCTGGGGGTATTTAGCCATTAACAAGGGCTCCACCCATGTCCAGGTGGTTTTGGGTCTCTCCAGACCTGCACACCTGAGGGTATTTATGCATTAATGAGGGCTCCAGATCCTGCACACCTGAGGGTATTTAGCCATTAACGAGGTCCCTGATCTAGAGCCACCTCCACCCCAGGTTCAGGTGGTTTTGGGTAGCTCCAAACCCTGCACACCTGAAGGTAATTATAAATTAACGAGGGCTCCACCCCAAGTTCAGGTGTTTTTGTGCTTGTCCAGCCGCTGCACACCTGAAGGTATTTATCCATTAACGAGGGCCCCAAACCTGCACACCTGAGGGTATTTATCCATTAACGAGGGCTCCAAACCTGCACACCTGAGGGTATTTATCCATTAATGAGATCCCCAAACCTGCACACCTGAGGGTATTTAGCCATTAACGAGGTCCCCAAACCTGCACACCTGAGGGTATTTATCCATTAACGAGGTCCCCAAACCTGCACACCTGAGGGTATTCAGCCATTAACGAGGGCTCCAAACCTGCACACCTGAGGGTATTTAGCCATTAACGAGGGCTCCACCCATGTCCAGGCGGGTTTGGACCAGCTGCAAACCCTGCACACCTGAGGGTATTTATCCATTAATGAAATCTCCAAACCTGCACACCTGGGGGTATTTATCCATTAACGAGGTCCCCAAACCTGCACACCTGAGGGTATTTATCCATTAACGAGGGCTCCAAACCTGCACACCTGAGGGTATTTATCCATTAATGAGGGCCCCAAACCTGCACACCTGAGGGTATTTATCCATTAATGAGGGCTCCAAACCTGCACACCTGAGGTATTTATCCATTAACGAGGTCTCCACCCATGTCCAGGTGGTTTTGGGTCTCTCCAGACCTGCACACCTGAGGGTGCCACACATTAATCAGCTCCCTCAGAGCTGTCCCTGTGAGGCCACAATCCTTCCTCAGCCTCTCCTCACATGAGGGGTGCTCTGTCCCATCTCCCTTTACTGCTAAAAGCACACCACGAGGATTCCTGGCAGAAAGTGAAGCTACTCAAGGTAATTAACCATGTTTTACCTGCTAATTCCTCAAAAATTAATGGTTTGAATGTTATCGGTGATTGGTGCAGTAGGTGAGCACCACTGGGTGTTTAAAGGCTGAGATGAAGCTGCTCCCCAAAGTCACCAGTGGAGTGTTTTGGATCTGGTTTTTTTTCTCAAGGTGAAATATGAAATATTATTTATGATATATATTATTTTCTTGCTTTTGCCTGCATCTGTTGCCTATTCGGGTTTTGGATTTAAATCCTTGATGGAAAGGACTTGGTTGATTCTGGAAAGTGGAAAAGGTGATAAGCAGGTTGAGAGTTAAACAGAGCACAGACTGCTACAGGATCTAAGGAACTTTTTCTTCTCCTTTCCATTTCTCTAAGAAACAAAGTGTGCACATTTGGATTTTACTTCCTCTCAAACCTTTACATTAAAGAGCTTTTGAGCCAAGTTCAACTATTCTGTCACTTTTGCTTTGGGGGAGATGTCATAGAGCTGCACATGGAAATTAGGTAGTGCAGATCTCATTATATTCCTATACAATTTGACAGAACCACTTGCAGTCAGACCTTGATCTTATTTTGGGCCTCTTCATTACTTTCTAGAGATGAAAGATCCCCCTCTCCTCCTCTGTGCCTCTCCTTTTAATGCTACCTTACCCTTGGCACCATTAAAGCAACAGAACATCATTTCCAATGAACTTTATCGTTTAATCTTCTCCAACGCCGAGGAACATCGTGTTCAGGCTATTTATAGAACAATGCCCAGGGTTTGGAGTTTAATGGGTCTGGGCCTCTCCCAGGCACGGCTATCCCGATGGAGCAGGGAGTTTTCAAAGGGGCACAGTGTGCAGGGCTGGCAGGGGGCTCAGGCAGCGCTGGGGCGCTGGGCCTGCTCCCCTCCTGCTGGAAACTCCTTTTTGTGCCTTCTCACCTTGAGCTTAGCGAGCTCGGGCTCAGATTCAGTGAGGCTCTCACGCCTATGGGACATTTGCTTCAGGAATTCTTTCTTCTGTTTATAAAGTTCCCTGTGATTTCCAGCCCGTGTTGTGTGTGTTCATCCACCCAGCCAGGCCACAGCCACACCTGGATCTGGGTAAGGACTGATTTAGGAACCGTTTTCCCCTGGCTGAATTCTGTTTTGCACAGCTGCTGCGACTTGGCTGCACCTCAAAGCTTCCTCTCTGCTGAGGCTCCCACAGCAGCAGCTGAGTGACAAAACCTCCTCTCTTCCCTTCTCTCTGCCTCCTTGAAATAGAACAAAAGAAATTCCTACACACACTTTTTATAGTATGAATGCTGGAACAGGTTTTTAGAGCTTGGGGCAGAATTGTTCCAAGGATGTTGTTAAAGAGGTGCCCAGTTGTAGTGGGAATAATCTGGAATAACTGGAATTGTTGTGGGGGTAAATCAGGGTGTCAGAACTTGTCTAGAAACTTATTAGTTTTTTAAAAAAATCTCAAGAAAAGTCATGTTTTTCTGCATCATGAACAGGGATGCTGCTGTTCTGCATTAGTCCAAAATGAGCCTCAGTGTCTCACTGCAAGCCAAGCGTGATGAGCAGCTGTCTGCCTGTGATTTATCTGTCTGTCCTTCCTTATCTGTGTTTCCAGAGCTCCCTTTTATGACATCTTTCATACAGCTCACACCCCCAATTAATAGCTTTGAAGTGTTCAGGGCTGGAGGAATTAGCAGAGTTTGATCTGGTGTCACACGCCAGGTGCTGGCCCTGATGGATGAGCACTAATTAATTAATTAATTAATGGTGTGGAGCCCGTGGCAGCCCGGGGAGGGGGGAATGGCTCAGGGAGGGTCACCCTGGGGGACAGGCAGCACTGGGGGCTGACCCCAGCCCCATCCCCTTCTCCTGGGGGAGATCTCGGCCCTACCTGAGCAAAGGGGTTTTGGCCGAGAGCTTTGTGCCAGGGCTCCTTGGCAAGGAGATTTCAGCCTGGGCTTATTCCGACATCTGGGATGGAGTGGGCAGCACGGGCCACTGCAGCTGCTCCAGCTGTGCTACAGAACGGGAACATCTGTCCTGGCTGCCAGCAGCCTGGGCATGGGACAGGCAGGACAGGGAGCCTGGGGCTGGGCTGACCCAGCAGGGCCTGGGGGGTCACTCGGGTCCTCCCCATCCCAGGCTGTGCTCTGGGCACCACTGAGACACGACGGGAAACTGGAAATAAGCACGGAGCAGCTTCTGGGTACTGAAAATGAACATGGGAAACTGGAAATAAGCACGGAGCAGCTTCTGGGTACTGGAAATGAACATGGAGCAGTTTCTGGGTACTGGAAATGAACATGGGAAACTGGAAATGAACACGGAGCAGTTTCTGGGTACTGAAAATGAACATGGAGCAGTTTCTGGGTACTGAAAATAAACGTGGAGCAGTTTCTGGGTACGTGTGCAAGGCATCCCAGCTGGGCCACTGCTGACAGCAGCCCTGGAATATTTGGATGTATGGGCTTGCTTTGGAGCTGAACCCATAAACTGGAGCTCACTGATTTCAGCCCTTCCTCCCAGAGGAGACAGCTCCTTGTCTCATACAATTTGTGACTTGGGGAATTTGGAATAGCTGAGCTGATGGAAAATGTTGTTTTGCTTTCCTCGATGATATGAAAGGAAAGAGGCAGCATTCCTGGTTGGCTAATTTGTGTGTTTGGGTTTTTTTCCACAGAACTCTATTAAGGGATGTGACAAACAGAGAAAGAGGTACCTAGCCCAGCAAAAATGAAATATGTTCTAAAAAAATAATAAAAAAGCTTTTTTTCCCCTGTCAAAGACTGTTAAATATCAACAACAACAAAAACATATTCCACACAGATTCGTTCTGGTTGAAAAAAAACATGTTCCTTAAATGTCAGCCAGCTCCAGTTTTAACCTCTTTGTTTCTCTCTCCCCCAAAGTTCCCAACCCCATCCCCTGCTGGCACTGAGTCATGTTCTGATGCTGAGCCCTCCTTAGACAGCTCCAGTCACTCTTCCTGGCCACGCTCTGCAGTTCAGTAACCCACCTCCAAAATTCAGGGTGTCAGCTGAAAATCAGAACATTTCAAAGCCGACTCCCCTGCTCTGTGGCAAATCAATGATTACAATGGCCTGGTTATTGACAGCTGTGTGGGCTGCCTTCCTCATGGGTGGGGGATGACACAAACCCAGATTCAGCCTTCCCCAGCACCGCTCCCCTCTCCGAGCCCTTCTGCAGCTCCCGAGGGTCTGGAACAGGCTGTTCCTGCGTCCTCCTGAGGAACAATCAGGCATTTGTGTCCCTGCTCGTCCTTCCTTTTGGCTGGAGCCCCTTGCGAGCATCTCCATAGTTACCCCTTCCTCAGCTGCCTGCGTGCCACCATCTCCTGAGGGGATGGGAGAGCCTCCCTCCATCCTCTTCCTCTCTCCCATGGAAGAACTTCCCTCCCTCCCCATGGAAGAGCCTCCCTCCACCCTCTTCCTCTCCATCTCCATGGAAGAGCCTCTCTCCATCCCCTCCTCTCCCCCATGCCCAGCCTCCCTCCCTGCTGCTGGAGCTGCTCAGCGGTGGATCCTTCCCTCCAGCCCCCAGACAAGGTGTTCCCTCTGCTGTCTCGCCCCATTTATCCCCTCTGCTCTCCCCCAGCCTGGCATCGTTCAGCCTCCTGCTCCATGTGGGAGCTCTGTGTGGGAGCAGCTCTGCAGAACTGTTCTGGCCTGGGGTCCTTGCCTTGCCCCAGTCTGTGTTTGGCTCTCTGCTGGGAGCTGACAGCCTCAGGATGGAACGGGAACCTGCCTCAAGGCTTGTGCAGTGCATTGCTTGTTCTCAGGGAGCCAAAGGGCACCAGATAATAAATGAAATGAATTGAACACCCTCCGAGGCTGTAGTCGTCAAAAGCACATTTACTGCAGGCTTGAAACCAAGCCCTGTGATTACCCAGGGTTGGGATTGTTGGCAGCCCCTGTGGAACTGAGGCCATGCCAATCCCCTGGGATTATCAGCTATTCCAACAGCAAGGCTCATTTAGCAAATCTAACTATTACAGATAAATGCACTTCAAGCAGGGCTGGGTTTCTCTTGTTCCCCACAGCATTTCTGAGCATTTCCATCTCCCTGCGGCTGTGGGCTCCCCATTTGGTGAGAGGCTGCCCTTTGAACTTGGCTTCCCCCAGGCTGGGATCCACAACAGCCCTGCAGAATTCCCACCTCAGGGCTCTCCTGTGCCACCCCCAGCCCTGCCTGTCCCTGTCCCTGTGCCTGGGGACACTGAGCTGTGCTTGGGGACACTGAGCTGTGCTGGGGACACTGAGCTGTGCTTGGGGACACTGAGCTGTGCCTGGGGACTGCGCTCACCCCTTCTGTAGCTTCCAAACCATCAGCTGTGCTTGGGGACTGTGCTCACCCCTTCTGCAGCTTCCAAACCATCAGCTGTGCTTGGGGACCGTGCTCACCCCTTCTGCAAACCATCAGCTGTGCTTGGGGACCGTGCTCACCCCTTCTGCACACCACGAGCTGCTCTCCTTCCCCGCTGCTGCCAAAGGAGCAGCATCTCGGAGCTGTCAGCAGCTGCCTCTGCCTTTCCTTGCCGGGGTGGGCAAGTGGGAGGTGTTGTCCCCCCACCCAGCTCCAGCTCCTGTCTCCTTCTCCTCCTGCTGCAAGCTGAGCTCAGAGAGGGGCTCCTCCAGCATCATCTGAATTACAAAGTCATTCTATTGTCAAAGCCTTTTAAGTGTCACATTCTCTTTTAAATCCGAGGCTGTGACATTCACTGAGGAACAGCATCGTTTCAAAGTCAGGGATGTCTATTCTTAGCACATCAGTCAAAAAAAAGGGGGAAAAAAAAGTCGTTGGGGAAGGAAAAAAACACAACAGTTTTACCAAAATGAACCTTGTCACAAGTGATCAATTCATCTCCCAGTCACACTGACCTGCTCCTTGCTGCATGCCAGAGGACAGAATTTGATACCACAGCACAATGAATTAAGATTTGCCAGATCTCCTGGTAATTAATTGTCTCACAGCACAGGTTTGGCAAAGAATAATTTCTCTTTAAAGCGATTAGATCACTGGTAGCTGGGTTTTGTGTTTTACTGGGTTTTTTTCTTTTTAAGGAACATTTCTCCTCAGTTAGTTGAAGAATAGATGCTGATGAGTAACAGCCACCTCCTGGTATTTAACTCAAGTTACTTAAATTCCTCTTCCTGCTAGACCAGAGCCCCCTCACCAGTGGAGAGGCAAAGTTGGGGCTGAGCAGAGCCAGAGGGGCTGGGCTGTGCTCTGGATTTTGGAGAGCAGCCCCTGGGAATGTCAATCCAGCCAGCCTGATGCTCGTGCAGGACTTCTGCCTTTCTTGTGGCCACTGGAAATTCTCAGCCTGAGCTCATTAAAAAGTTAATAAGGTCTATAGCCTTGTCTTGAAATCTACCTGTACACCGTGAAAGTTGTGATTCTCCAACTGAGCAGAACTTTCAAATCATTTGTCCTGGTCCCCGCCCAGGAAACTGCTCTTCTCTTCAAAGAGAACAAGAACTCACTGAATTCCTGGTGTGCTCCTAAATTCTGCTGTAAGGAGCTGCTGCTGGTGGGTTCTTCATATTCAAGGACTGAGAGAGCAAAGAGATTTTTCCAACCTTCTTGCACAAGCCGTGCAAATGTCTTTGTAACTTTAACGAGATGGGGGCAGAGTTTTAACTGTTTCTGAAGATGGGATGCAGTCCAGTGTGGGATGATGCTGGAACAAGTGTGGCATCAAAGCAGATCCTCGATGTCCCCCTGCACATCCTGACCAGCTCCAGAGGGAGTGTCACTAACTGCTTCTCTCCCTTTCCTGCTTTTTAGTATTCATGCAGCGCTGATCATGTGAAAATTACTCACACTTCTGACTTGAGAAAAGTTTCTTAACTGAGAAATTCCACCAATATCAAAGGGAATTAGAAATTCAAATGGGGAAATTATACACTGTGTGTGTCAATACAGCAAAGCTTTATAAAAGCTGCAATCAATCACATTGGCATCTGGAAATGAACATGGAGCAGTTTCTGGGTACTGAAAATGAACATGGAGCAGCTTCTGGGTACTGGAAATAAACACGGAGCAGTTTCTGGGTACTGGAAATGAACATGGAGCAGTTTCTGGGTACTGAAAATAAGCATGGAGCAGTTTCTGGGTACTGGAAATGAACACGGAGCAGTTTCTGGGTACTGGAAATAAACACGGAGCAGTTTCTGGGTACTGGAAATGAACATGGGAAACTGGAAATAAACACGGAGCAGTTTCTGGGTACTGAAAATGAACACGGAGCAGTTTCTGGGTACTGGAAATGAACATGGGAAACTGGAAATAAACACGGAGCAGTTTCTGGGTACTGGAAATAAACACGGAGCAGTTTCTGGGTACGTGTGCAAGGCATCCCAGCTGGGCACTGGGCCACTGCTGACAGCAGCCCTGGAATATTTGGATGTATGGGCTTGCTTTGGAGCTGAACCCATAAACTGGAGCTCACTGATTTCAGCCCTTCCTCCCAGAGGAGACAGCTCCTTGTCTCATACAATTTGTGACTTGGGGAATTTGGAATAGCTGAGCTGATGGAAAATGTTGTTTTGCTTTCCTCGATGATGTGAAAGGAAAGAGGCAGCATTCCTGGTTGGCTAATTTGTGTGTTTGGGTTTTTTTCCACAGAACTCTATTAAGGGATGTGACAAACAGAGAAAGAGGTACCTAGCCCAGCAAAAATGAAATATGTTCTAAAAAAATAATAAAAAAGCTTTTTTTCCCCTGTCAAAGACTGTTAAATATCAACAACAACAAAAACATATTCCACACAGATTCGTTCTGGTTGAAAAAAAACATGTTCCTTAAATGTCAGCCAGCTCCAGTTTTAACCTCTTTGTTTCTCTCTCCCCCAAAGTTCCCAACCCCATCCCCTGCTGGCACTGAGTCATGTTCTGATGCTGAGCCCTCCTTAGACAGCTCAGTCACTCTTCCTGGCCACGCTCTGCAGTTCAGTAACCCACCTCCAAAATTCAGGGTGTCAGCTGAAAATCAGAACATTTCAAAGCCGACTCCCCTGCTCTGTGGCAAATCAATGATTACAATGGCCTGGTTATTGACAGCTGTGTGGGCTGCCTTCCTCATGGGTGGGGGATGACACAAACCCAGATTCAGCCTTCCCCAGCACCGCTCCCCTCTCCGAGCCCTTCTGCAGCTCCCGAGGGTCTGGAACAGGCTGTTCCTGCGTCCTCCTGAGGAACAATCAGGCATTTGTGTCCCTGCTCGTCCTTCCTTTTGGCTGGAGCCCCTTGCGAGCATCTCCATAGTTACCCCTTCCTCAGCTGCCTGCGTGCCACCATCTCCTGAGGGGATGGGAGGCCTCCCTCCCCATCCTCTTCCTGGAAGTCTCCCATGGAAGAACCTCCTTCCATCACCTCCCTCCCCATGGAAGAGCCTCCCTCCACCCTCTTCCTCTCCATCTCCATGGAAGAGCCTCTCTCCATCCCCTCCTCTCCCCCATGCCCAGCCTCCCTCCCTGCTGCTGGAGCTGCTCAGCGGTGGATCCTTCCCTCCACCCCCCAGACAAGGTGTCCCCTCTGCTGTCTCGCCCCATTTATCCCCTCTGCTCTCCCCCAGCCTGGCATCGTTCAGCCTCCTGCTCCATGTGGGAGCAGCTCTGCAGAACTGTTCTGGCCTGGGGTCCTTGCCTTGCCCCAGTCTGTGTTTGGCTCTCTCCTGGGAGCTGACAGCCTCAGGATGGAACGAGAACCTGCCTCAAGGCTTGTGCAGTGCATTGCTTGTTCTCAGGGAGCCAAAGGGCACCAGATAATAAATGAAATGAATTGAACACCCTCCGAGGCTGTAGTCGTCAAAAGCACATTTACTGCAGGCATGAAACCAAGCCCTGTGATTACCCAGGGTTGGGATTGTTGGCAGCCCCGGTGGAACTGAGGCCATGCCAATCCCCTGGGATTATCAGCTATTCCAACAGCAAGGCTCATTTAGCAAATCTAACTATTACAGATAAATGCACTTCAAGCAGGGCTGGGTTTCTCTTTTTCCCCACAGCATTTCTGAGCATTTCCATCTCCCTGCGGCTGTGGGCTCCCCTTTGGTGAGAGGCTGCCCTTTGAATTTGGCTTCCCCCAGGCTGGGATCCACAACAGCCCTGCAGAATTCCCACCTCGGGGCTGTCCTGTGCCACCCCCAGCCCTGCCTGTCCTTGTCCCTGTGCTTGGGGACACTGAGCTGTGCCTGGGGACACTGAGCTGTGCCTGGGGACACTGAGCTGTGCTTGGGGACACTGAGCTGTGCTGGGGACACTGAGCTGTGCTTGGGGACACTGAGCTGTGCTTGGGGACACTGAGCTGTGCCTGGGGACTGCGCTCACCCCTTCTGTAGCTTCCAAACCATCAGCTGTGCTTGGGGACTGTGCTCACCCCTTCTGCAGCTTCCAAACCATCAGCTGTGCTTGGGGACCGTGCTCACCCCTTCTGCACACCACGAGCTGCTCTCCTTCCCCGCTGCTGCCAAAGGAGCAGCATCTCGGAGCTGTCAGCAGCTGCCTCTGCCTTTCCTTGCCGGGGTGGGCAAGTGGGAGGTGTTGTCCCCCCACCCAGCTCCAGCTCCTGCCTCCTTCTCCTCCTGCTGCAAGCTGAGCTCAGAGAGGGGCTCCTCCAGCATCATCTGAATTACAAAGTCATTCTATTGTCAAAGCCTTTTAAGTGTCACATTCTCTTTTAAATCCGAGGCTGTGACATTCACTGAGGAACAGCATCGTTTCAAAGTCAGGGATGTCTATTCTTAGCACATCAGTCAAAAAAAAGGGGGAAAAAAAAGTCGTTGGGGAAGGAAAAAAACACAACAGTTTTACCAAAATGAACCTTGTCACAAGTGATCAATTCATCTCCCAGTCACACTGACCTGCTCCTTGCTGCATGCCAGAGGACAGAATTTGATACCACAGCGCAATGAATTAAGATTTGCCAGATCTCCTGGTAATTAATTGTCTCACAGCACAGGTTTGGCAAAGAATAATTTCTCTTTAAAGTGATTAGATCACTGGTAGCTGGGTTTTGTGTTTTACTGGGTTTTTTTCTTTTTAAGGAACATTTCTCCTCAGTTAGTTGAAGAATAGATGCTGATGAGTAACAGCCACCTCCTGGTATTTAATTCAAGTTACTTAAATTCCTCTTCCTGCTAGACCAGAGCCCCCTCACCAGTGGAGAGGCAAAGTTGGGGCTGAGCAGAGCCAGAGGGGCTGGGCTGTGCTCTGGATTTTGGAGAGCAGCCCCTGGGAATGTCAATCCAGCCATCCTGATGCTCGTGCAGGACTTCTGCCTTTCTTGTTGGCCACTGGAAATTCTCAGCCTGAGCTCATTAAAAAGTTAATAAGGTCTATAGCCTTGTCTTGAAATCTACCTGTACACCGTGAAAGTTGTGATTCTCCAACTGAGCAGAACTTTCAAATCATTTGTCCTGGTCCCTGCCCAGGAAACTGCTCTTCTCTTCAAAGAGAACAAGAACTCACTGAATTCCTGGTGTGCTCCTAAATTCTGCTGTAAGGAGCTGCTGCTGGTGGGTTCTTCATATTCAAGGACTGAGAGAGCAAAGAGATTTTTCCAACCTTCTTGCACAAGCCGTGCAAATGTCTTTGTAACTTTAACGAGATGGGGGCAGAGTTTTAACTGTTTCTGAAGATGGGATGCAGTCCAGTGTGGGATGATGCTGGAACAAGTGTGGCATCAAAGCAGGTCCTCGATGTCCCCCTGCACATCCTGACCAGCTCCAGAGGGAGTGTCACTAACTGCTTCTCTCCCTTTCCTGCTTTTTAGTATTCATGCAGCGCTGATCATGTGAAAATTACTCACACTTCTGACTTGAGAAAAGTTTCTTAACTGAGAAATTCCACCAATATCAAGGGAATTAGAAATTCAAATGGGGGGAAATTATACACTGTGTGTGTCAATACAGCAAAGCTTTATAAAAGCTGCAATCAATCACATTGGCATCAAAGGTGCTGGGACTTTTCCCTGTTACCAAGCGGATCACAGGCCAAAGGAAAAGCTGAACTGGAGGAAGGAACTTTGGTTTGCTCGTGTAGAGAGGGGCTGCCCTGTCCAGGAGCACAGAGCTGCACTCAGCTCCTGCCTGGCCCATCGCTCTGTGCCTGGCTGGGCTCTGGAGCAGCTCCTGTCCCTGTTTGGTGCTGCTGCAGCAGAACCAGCGCTTTCTGTCAAAGGCTTCAGTTCCTGAATGGGCTATTGGGCATTGTCCCCATGAACCTCCCCCTGGGCATCCCTGTCCTTCCCTTTGACACCTCCCCTGCTCCTGTGCCAGGTGAAATCCCAAATCCTCCTGCCGGGTGCAGCCTCACTTTAGGCAGCTCTGCAATGACTGGAATTCTCTGCAAGGCTGCCCTGACCCCTCTGGATCCAGGGCCAGCTGTGGTGGAGCAGGGCATGGCACAGAGCGGGCATGGCCACACCTGTGCCCTCTTTCCCTCTGCCGTGCTGTGTGTGATCAAACCCAAGCTCCCCCTGCAGTCCCCCCCCTGCCCCAGTGCGCCCTGCCCAGCCTCAGGCAGGGTTCGTACACCCAGCAGGGATGGCTGAGGCTGCAGCTCCTCCTGCACCTCTCTGCTACTCCCCTCTGGTCTTGTGGCTGCCAAATGCTGTGGTTTTGTAGGTCTGTCTCTGAGCTCTCTGCTGTCAGCTCCCCGAGATGCAAGAAGGAGGCACAGCCCAGATGCTTGCCTGGAGCAGAAATAACACTTTTTTCTACTACTGTTCTCCGTCAGGTCCCCTGAGTCTTGCATTTCTGGCAGGCAGCATTCCATGGGGAGAGAAAGAACCTCAGGCCTTTGGTTTGCAGTGGTTGTAAAAACCTGATTCTGGCTGTGGTGTAATTTAGCAGATTGAAACAGAGATATAGTAAATCTGTTATACTCTCTCAGTGACTCAGTGAGCTTCCACTGGCAAAAACTGTTCAGAATTTGGAATATTCAGTAATCCCTTCACATTTCCAGGGGCTTTTGTGTATTCCCAGTGTTCAGTCCCAGCTTTGAGGGGTTTGTGTGCTGATAAGTGCGTGTTGCTGGATGGGTGTATTTGAAGCTACAGAGAGACTGCAAGGAGAGAAGCAGCCAGGAGGATAAACAGCTCCCGGGGATGATTTAAGGGTTTTGTGCACACAGCCATCCATTTGCTCCAGACAAGGATGTGGGGAAGGTGAGCAAGAACAGCCCTGCTGCTCCTGGTGCTGAAAATACCCCGGTGCAGAGTGTGCAGAGGGGAGGGCTCAGGATGCATTCTGGTGGGGGCACATTGCATTTCCAAGGTAGGGTGTGTAAATCACCCTGGTTGGACTTTGCAGGTCAGCTAGTGTTCAGATTTTGTGGGATCATACGAGTTTATTGTGCTAGAAATGTGGCTGGGTAAGTCATTATCTGGTGTAATTTCATGGCTTATAATAGGAGAATTTTGTGCAAGAATCCTTCCAGTTGTGTGTGAGGTTTCCTCATTAACCTGGTGTGAAATGGCTCAGGGCTGGATGCCACTGGAACATGGAAACACGTGGGGGGGTTCTGCAGCTGAAATTTGACAGCAATGGCTTTTCAGACCACAGGTCCTGGAGAGAAGCCAGGCAGGAATCCCTGTGGCATGTTTAGTTCTGTTTTGGGGTGCGTGCTTTGTTCTGGGGGCCCTGGCAGTTCAGTGCCTCCCCTTGCTCTGGGGCAGTGGGTGTCTGTCCATCAGTGCCTGCTGCAGGCTGAGACTTTTGGGGCATTTTCTCTGTGTGTTTGTGCTGGTTTTGGGCATGGGGGTTTGTCTGTCCCTTCCCCAGAGCCCTGGGGGCATTGGCAGGATCTGGGCTCAGTGTGGGACTGGTTTGGGCTGGTTTTGAGGGGGTTATCTGGGCATGCAGGGACTGAGCAGGGCCTGCGCAGGGTGGAGGTGCCCGCAGTGCCCATGACCCAAGCAGGACAGACAGACGGACGGGGCTCACTCACCTTCTGTGCCCGCAGTGCCCAGGACGGGATGGACAGACAGACAGACAGGCTCACTCACCTTCTGAGCCCACACTGGCCCTGCCCCAGGATGGACAGACAGACAGACAGGGTTCCCTCACCCACCTTCTGCGCCCAGCGCTTGTCGGCGCGCTGGTTCTGGTGGCCCAGGATGGACAGACAGACAGATGGACACAGACAGGGCTCACCCACCTTCTGAGCCCGGCGTTTGTCGGCGCGCTGGTTCTGGTGGTAGATGCGGCTGAAGTTGGAGACGATGACGGGCACGGGCAGGGCGATCACCAGCACCCCGCTGAGAGAGCAGATGGAGCCAAAGATCTTCCCCGCGATGGTCTTGGGCACCATGTCCCCGTAGCTGTGGGCACAAACACACGGGAGAGCCCTGCTGAGACCCCGAGAGCCCCCCGAGAGCCCCCCGAGAGCCCCCTGAGCCTCAGCAGGGCCTGGGCAGCTCCAGGGTGGCACCAGAGCTCGGAGCTCCGTGCCAGGGACAGCCCCTGGAGCTGCCACCCTGGGCTGGTACTGCCACCATGTCCCCATAGCTGTGGGCACAAACACACGGGAGAGCCCTGCTGAGACCCCTCCTGAGACCCCTGAGCCCTCCTGAGACCCCGAGCCCTGCCAGGCCCTGAACAGCTCTGGAGTGGCACCAGAGCTCAGAGCTCTGTGCCAGGGTCAGCCCCTGGAGCTGTCACCCTGGGCTGGTACTGCCACCCTGCTCCTTCTGCTGCCACCCTGTCCCATGCCAGGGTCAGTCCCTGGAGTTGTCACCCTGGCCCTGGTACTGCCACCCTGGGCTGGGCACAGCCACCCTGTCCCATGCCAGGGACAGCCCCTGGAGTTGCCACCCTGGGCCTGGTACTGCCACCCTGGGCTGGTACTGCCACCCTGGCCTGGTACTGCCACCCTGTCCCATGCCAGGGACAGCCCCTGGTACTGCCACCCTGGGCTGGGCGCAGCCCCCTGCCCTGCCTGGCAGCGCAGCCCAGCCCAGCTCAGCACTGACAGACCCCTGTGCTGCTCAGCAGCTCCTGGGGTTGGAATTCACTCCTCACTGCCCCGTGCCCCCCTCCCCATGCAGATGAGCCCCAGCAAACCCCAAACTCTGCCTCTGCTGGGGAGCAGCTCATGGATTTTCGTTCCCTGGCATCCAGGTGCAAATGAGGACTGATTTACACTTCCATTTCCAACCCCAGCAGTTTCCCTGCCATCTGCACAGCCAGAAATTTGGGGCTTGTTCAAAGTGTGCATTCAGTAAAAGGTGAATTCTCAGGGACATGAGACCAGCTGGAGAATATTCACACAAAGCTCTGCACTGGGTTGGACCCAACAATCTCCTGCTGTAATTTGTGTTGCATAAAGAGAAGTGGAGCTGTGCAAGAGGAGGCCGTGGGGATGCTCTGGGGCTGGAGCCCCTCTGCTTTGGAGAAAATCTGAAAACTGAAAATTGAAATCTAAACCAGCCCCTGGTTGCTATCAGATGGTTTTAAGGATTTCTGTGGTTATCTTTGAGATGTTCTGGTGCTGGGTGCAGCAAATGTTGAAAAGAGAAATGATTTATTTCAACTGAGGCTTTATTTTTATATTTGATGTCAGTCTATGACCAACAAAGAGCTTTGAGGGAAAAGAGTTGAGCTAAGAATAATTTACATCCAGGAGGAAAAACAAACATTTCGAAACACCTTTTTTGTCAGCTGCCCTCCTGTCCCCATGCAAGAACCTGTTGGAATGATGGGCTCAGTAAGAGCAGGACTCCCTGCATGTTAAATGCTTCAGCCAAGGTTTATTTATCCCGAGCAGAATCCTTCTCCTGCCTTCACCCACACCAAAACCCCTCAGAATCCCTCAAATCAATAGATGCCTCTTCATGTCTATTAACTTCTTAGCTGCTGCTTTATGCAAAGATCATTTCAAAGCTCTCGCTAAGTGACAAGTTCTTCTGCCTCATTTAACACTGCTCTAAAAAAATCTCACTCTTCTGCTGGCCCTTAACACAATAAGGCTGAAAATTAATCATATGCCTCAAACATGATCTCAGTGACCTGGAGCATGGAGAAAAAGCCCTTCTGTGCATTTGCAGAGAGTATAATAATAAGTGTCTGGCTCACAGTCTGGCTCAGGGAGTTTTGTTCTTACACGCAGACTGAGAGTTACCTCATTACTGGGGACTTGAGAGAAGTGCTCTAAAACAGCAGCACAGATCAAACCCTGGGAGCAGGAAGGGTTTGTGGGGAGAGGGAGAAGTTCCTTGGCACATCTCCTGTGAGAGGAGGAGCCCTGAGAGCTCTGCATGGCTGGGCTGGTGGCACTGGGGCCACTGCAGCTCTCCTTGGAGGATCCTCCTGGGTCCCTGCCCTGGGGCTCTGCTCTGGGACCCCTGGGCACATCTGGCCTGGGAGGTGGCACGTGGGCACATCTGACCTGTGATGGGAGGTGGCACGTGGGGACATCTGACCTGGAAGGAAGGTGGCACCTGGGGACATCTGGCCTGTGATGGGAGGTGGCCCCTGGGCACATCTGGCCTGGGAGGTGGCACCTGGGGACATCTGATCTGGGGTGAGGTGGCACCTGGGGACATCTGGCCTGTGATGGGAGGTGGCCCCTGGGCACATCTGGCCTGTGATGGGAGGTGGCCCCTGGGCACATCTCCTGTGCCCCACTGGTCTGACCTGTGAGTGGAAATGCCAGCCCTGATGCTGGGGATGTCTCAGCTTTGTTTCTCAGGGGCAGAGGCAGCCAGAGCTCCAAGTGCATCCCTGGCACTGCCTGAGAGCCTCCCCTGACTTTGCCAGGGCCTCTGAGCTGCAATTGTTCTGCTGCTCTGCTGGCACCCTGAGCTCCTGCAATATTCATTGCTGGAGGGACTATTTCTGTCCTGATGCTGCCACAGGGCACTAATGGCCCCGTGGCATATTTATATCAGCTACAGTGCCAATAAACTCAAATAAACTCAGCTGCTGGATTCCAGTTACTGCTAATTAGGCATTCCAAACCCAAAACTCCTTTTCCCCAGACTGGAATGGGGGAACCCAACTTTCCCATTAATTTCTTTAGTAAAAGGCAAGTTGTCATCTAAAAAACTTCTACAGAAAGTGCATTTTAAGCAGTTGATCAATAATCTGATTGGAGTGGTGAGAGGATGGAGGAGCTGGGTCGTGATTAATGATTAACACGCAGAGGGTCTGAGGGGTGCTTGAGCTGCACAACACAACAGGAGTGCCAGCACTGCCAGGAGCCCACTGGGGTCACAGCACACGGAGCCCTTTCCAGCTGCTGAGCTCAGTGCAAGGCTCACCTGGTCGAAGGTGGACAAGGTGAGGTTTAAGGTTGGGCAAAGCTGGAACAGCTCCTGGGCTGGGGGCAGACACAAGGCTCTCCCCTGGGCAGCATTTCTGCCTCACAGCTCCTGGGGAGCTGCTTCATTCTCCAACCTTTTGCCCAGGACAGGAGAGGCAAAAGAAGATTTTGCTCCAGCCTGGAAGTGTCTGCTTTAGGAGAATAGGGACAGAATAATATCATTATGTGCTGTACAATAGACTGTGATTCTGAAAGCCTCTTGCATGGAAGAGCTGGAATAAAGCATGGAATTAGCATGTGGCTCTCCAGGTGCCAGAGAGCCTTTGTTGTGCTCCAAGTGATTCACTGGGCAGCGTTGTGGCCCACACAAAGGAGGGGAAATGGCCAGAGCTCAGCTGGAAGTGTCCAGGGGCATTGCCAGACTGAAACGTTGCATGGGCAGCTCTGCCCCTCCATCTCACAGGTGCAGGCCCCAGGTAATCCTGGTAATGCTGCTCTGAGCCCCCGAGCAACAATGCCTGTGGCACCTGCAATGGTGCAAGGGGAGCAGGAGCAAACTCTGCTCATTCCTCTCCTGTGTTAGATCACAGAATTCCCAGCAGGGCAGGGCTGGGGGTGCCTGGATCTCTGCTTTAGAGCTGGGCTGGGGCCTGGATCTCTGTTTAGAGCAGGACTGGGGGTGCCTGGATCTCTGGTTTAGAACAGGGTTGGGGTCTGGATCTCTGTTTAGAGCAGGGCTGGGGGTGCCTGGATCTCTGTTTAGAGCTGGGCTGGGGGTGCCTGGGTCTCTGTTTAGAGCAGGGCTGGGGCCTGGATCTCTGTTTAGAGCAGGACTGGGGGTGCCTGGATCTCTGGTTTAGAACAGGGTTGGGGTCTGGATCTCTGTTTAGAGCAGGGCTGGGGGTGCCTGGATCTCTGTTTAGAGCTGGGCTGGGGGTGCCTGGATCTCTGTTTAGAGCAGGGCTGGGGTGCCTGGGTCTCTGTTTAGAGCAGGGCTGGGGTGCCTGGGTCTCTGTTTAGAGCAGGGCTGGGGGTGCCTGGATCTCTGCTTTAGAGCAGGGCTGGGGTGCCTGGATCTCTGTTTAGAGCAGGGCTGGGGTGCCTGGGTCTCTGTTTAGAGCAGGGCTGGGGGTGCCTGGATCTCTGTTTAGAGCAGGGCTGGGGGCTGGATCTCTGCTTTAGAGCAGGGCTGGGGGTGCCTGGATCTCTGTTTAGAGCAGGGCTGGGGTGCCTGGGTCTCTGTTTAGAGCAGGGCTGGGGGGTTGGATCTCTGTTCAGGGTTTAATTCAGCTCTGCTCACCCACCCTGCTGGAATGAGCCCCAGAGCTCACCTGTGCTGCTCTGCCCCTGAGTGCTCTGGGCTGGAAGGGACCTTTAAAAAGCCATTTATTCCACATTTCCAGTGCCCCAGGCTGCTCAGAGCCCCCTCCTCCCCGCCTGGGCTGTCCCCAGGGGTGCCCAGCTGTGTTTTACAGGTCCCAGGAGCACAGACTGGTTTGGGCTGGGCCCCGGTGCCTCTGCAAGGCTGAGCTGTGAGCAGAGCCACGCTGGCTCTGAGGCAGGAGAATCTGCAAACAGGCTGTCAAATGCCAGCCTCGAGCAGCAAATCAGCCGTGCCGCGGAAGTACAGAGCCTATTTCATGCTAGGATTCTTTTACATTAAATATCCTTATTTTCTGCCTTGTTTGGAGCTGGGCACTTCCCCAGCTGGGCATTCAGCTGTGAGATCTGGCATCCTTTCACACTCCTGTTTTCTTTTTCCCTGGCATCATTCACTGGGTGATGTTTTCATGGATGCTCTGGAAATTGTGCTGCAATTGCAGCCCTCAGCCAGGCAGTGAGGGATGGGGGCTGGAGATGCTTATCAGCTCCAGCACCGCTTATCTCCAGCACTTGGATTCACTTGGATTCTTAGCAAAGCTGTGGTCAGCAGTTGCTTGGTAGGGATTTTCCAGGTGAAGTTGCCTTTTTGATATCGTTCTGGTTTATAAATTCATAGTGCTGACTGAGTTCTGTGTGGTAAAAGGACAGAGATGGATTCAGAATTGTCCTCCTGTGAGGAGAAGTTCTGTTGCTTCCGCAGTGGGGAGCATCGGGAAGGGAGGAAGGTCATTCCCTGATGGATTTCCAGTGCAGGCTGGACCAGCCCTCAGCAGGGCCAGATCAAGGCATGGGCTGGACAGAAAAGGGGACCTGAGAGCAACTGGTGGCAGGAATGTTCCTCCAACAGCAGCAGGAAAGGGAATGTTTGTGAGCACTCAGGAACAAACTAAGTAGGTTATTTAATACACACGGGGTGGAGAATACTTCACATATTAACACTGGTTCCATTTATTCCTCCTGGCTTGGATCGGCTCCTCAGCCCGTAGGCAGTTAAAACAGATGGTCTGAATTTGGGCAACATTCAGACCTTGAGTTGAAGCTAAAAATGGAATTTCATTGGCAGGAAAAGTAGGTCAGAAAGCTAAAGCCCCTAGTCCTAAAATGATGAAAGGCTCCTAATCAAGTGTTCCCTATTACCATTCATTAAACAGAGCAGGGGAAGAACTATCAGAGAGACCTCTGCAGAGGGGATGGCAATGGGGTTTATTTCTGCTTTACCCTGGTCAGTGAGGACTTATTTGGGGTTTGTTTCTATTTTACCCAGTCCATGAGGGCTGATTTGGGGTTTATTTCTATTTTACCCAGTCAGTGAGGGCTGATTTGGGGTTTATTTCTCTATTTTACCCAGTTCGTGAGGGCTGATTTGGGGTTTATTTCTATTTTACCCAGTCAGTGAGGGCTGATTTGGGGTTTATGTCTGTTTTTACCCCAGAGGCTGATTTGGGGTTTGTTTCCCTGTTTTACCCAATAAGTGAGGGCTGATTTGGGGTTTATTTCTGTTTTACCCAGTCAGTGAGGGCTGATTTGGGGTTTATTTCTGTTTTGCCCCAGTCAGTGAGGGCTGATTTGGGGTTTATTTCTCTTTTACCCAATAAGTGAGGGCTGATTTGGGGTTTATTTCTGTTTTACCCAATAAGTGAGGGCTGATTTGGGGTTTGTTTCTGTTTTTACCCCAGAGGCTGGTTTGGGGTTTGTTTCCCTGTTCTGCCCAGGGCAGTGAGGCTGCAGGGCCATTCCCACCCCAATCCTGGCATCCCTTCAGCTGGAATTTCTCCCTGTGACCCAAAGTGATGCTCTCAGCCTCCCTGCCTCCCACAGCCATCAAGAACACGCCTGAAACACAAGGAACAAGTCCTGAGTATTATTGTCCATCTGATGCAGGCATCTGGCATGAGAGCACTGAGTGCTGCTCAGTAATGCCCACTCTTTAAAAAGTGTTTGTTTTAATGGAAAATAAAATGTCCCAGATTAAGGCATTATTTATTTCTGGCTGCACACACTAAAGGCCTTTTAAATTACTTCATTCATTATTAATTCAAGAAGAATCCTCATATTACTCGGAGTGAAAACCTTACACAATTACCTGCTCAGAGAACCCTTTTTTCTGCATCTCAGCTCTCTGTAAAAGGAACTTTTTGGAGAACATGCAGGCAGGAGAGGGCAGGCAGTGCATTGAGCAATTAGGCTTTTCTCCTAATAGCAGGGCTGAAGGCTCCCTGCCCTGTCTTAAATCCTTAGCTGTGGTGTCAGCTTGAAGGAAATGCTGCCTTTTTGCTTTCATTCCATCCTCATCTTTTTCTTTTCTGTCTTTTTAAGCAGCTTGAGTGTCCATGCTGAGCCATGTCACATTCCAAATGATCCACATACTGTGCATTTTAATGAGCTGCTAACACTGATTATACAAAAAGCAATCTCAGAAATATTTACTGAGCCCCCCAAAAAAAAAAAAAAGCCTATGGGGAACTAATTAGCTTTTTAAGAATTGGCTTTTTGAAAGCTTCAGGCTCTGGGAAAGTTGAACTTGGAATCAGTTTCAAAGAAGTTGAAGGAGTGGCTGGAAGAAAAGGGAGTGAGTTGTGATGGAGTATTTGTAACAGGGCATTGCACATGCCAGGCTCTGCACGGGACAGGAGAGGCACTGGAAGCTGAACACAGAATAAATAAAGAGAGACAGACAGGAAATGTTATTATTACGCAGAGAAAAGCCACGTAACGTCTGGGTCCTTTGTCAGGTTTCTGCAGCCGTTCTGGGGGCTGATCAGAGGGGGGCAAAATCTTTATCCCTGAGCAGGTCCCTCCCCCAGGGTTTCTCCAAACACTGATATTGGGAACTCACTGCGCTCCAGAGAATGAGAAAATGAGAAAATTCCTGTTAGTTTGGCACAGAGCTGGCTCAAGTTTCCCTTTGCTGGATGTAAAATGCAGTGCAAGGTGTTCATATTCCCTGAGTATTTGCTTCTGTCTCTTCCAAGGTGATCCCAAAAAGTGCCATTTGTCATCAGATGGTAACAGATAAAAGGAAGGCAGAATTCCCCTGGGCCAGGCCTGCACCACAAACTTTTGAAGTGAAAGTAAGAAGAGCCAATGGAGAATAGAGGCTGGTTCGTGAATAGTTCAATTTCCTTTGTCTGTATTTGATTAAAACCACCTCAGATTTAACGGGATTTTTCTTTCAAATAGAAAGAAAATCAAGAAGAAAAATAGCCCTGCCTGGAAGTCCCTGTTATTTCCTTGTCCCTTGCAGAGTTTTATCATTCTCAGCAGAACTGAGGCGGAGCTGTGGGAGTTTGCAGTGATGGATGGTGTCACCTCAGACGTTTCCAGCCAGGAGCTGCTTTCTGCTCCTTCCCCCTGCAGGATGCAGGCAGCGTGCCAGGGTGTAAAATTCCCTTTGGGAGCCCTCAGCAGCCCTGCCCTGCTCCCAGAGCATCCCGGGGACCCCCAGCCCTGCAGGGGCATCAGCTGGCCCCAGGAATGTCCCCCAGCCCTGCAGGGGGGTCAGGGACCCTGAGCTGGGTCAGTCCCAGGAATGTCCCCCAGCCCTGCAGGGCTCTGTGCCATCCCAGGGGGGTCAGAGACCCTGAGCTGTGCCCCAGGAATGTCCTGGGCTCTGCTGCCATCCCAGAGGGGTCAGGGTCACCGTCCCCAGCTCAGGGTTCCTGTCCTGATGGGCACAGGGGCTCCATCGCTCTCCTGCATGTTTGGGAGAGCTCTGAGACCCCAGAGCCTGGCACAAGGGACAGCGAGGGAGAGCTGAGTGCCAGGGGTTTGTTCTCTGGTTTTGGGGGTTTATTACCAGGGTTTGTTCTCTGGTTTTGGGGGTTTATGGCCAGAGGTTTGTTCTCTGGTTTTGGGGGTTTATGGCCAGGGGTTTGTTCTCTGAGTTTGTTCTCTGGTTTTGGGGGTTTATTGCCAGAGGTTCTCTGGTTTTGGGGGTTTATGGCCAGAGGTTTGTTCTCTGGTTTTGGGGGTTTTATTGTCACAGATTTGTTCTCTGGGTTTGTTCTCTGTTTTCGGGGGTTTATTGCCAGAGGTTCTCTGGTTTTCGGGGTTTTATGGCCACAGGTTTGTTCTCTGGGTTTGTTCTCTGGTTTTGGGGGTTTATTGCCAGAGGTTCTCTGGTTTTGGGGGTTTATGGCCAGGGGTTTGTTCTCTGGGTTTGTTCTCTCTCTGGTTTTGGGGGTTTATTGCAGGCTCCTGGCTGGTTCAGGCTGCAGAGATCTGTAAGGTGCCCCAGGCAGGCAGCAGCCAGCAGCATCCCCGTGTCCAGCACTGTCCCCCAGGTCACATCCACACCTTTCCAGCGCTCCAGGGATGCTGGCCCCACCCCTGCCCTGTGCCAACCCCTTTCCCTGAGGAATTGTTCCTCAAATCCAGCCTGGCCCTCCCCTGGCTGAACTCGAGGCTGTTTCCTCCTGTCCGGGGGCTTCTCCCAGGGAGAAGAGAGTGATGGCAATAAAGGAAACAGAGCAGATTCCAATGAAGAGAAACAGAGCAGATTTCTCACTGCTCTGGTTTAGGACAAGCAGTGGCTGAGCTCTAAGCTGCTGGATTCAGTTCACAGATTTCCTCTGATTTTGGCACATTTTGTGCCTTTGGTGTCCCGGGGGCAGTTAAGCCCCTGCAAGTCTAAACCCTCTTTTATCCAGCGCTAGATCAAAAATGCCTCCTAAAAATATCTCCAGCTGAGCAGGTCTGAGGGCAGTCACCTCTCCCTCCTCCTGAGGAAGACAGGAAGAGAACAGGAACAGGATTTGTCCTTCCCCAAACTGAGGAGCTGCTGAAGCCCAGGACAGAAGCCCAGAACCCCAGAATGGTTTGGGCTGGAAGGGACCTGAAAAATCATCCCATACAGGGGGCTGGGATCCAACACTAGTGCAGCTACAGCTGTCTGTCCCTAAAAGGTTGGATTCTGGGCTCTTTTCCAACCTTTATGATGCCCTGTGCTTGGTTCTGGTGCTGCAGGAACCCAGGCAGTGCATCCCGACTGCTGCTCTGCTGGGAGAAAAGTTTTCTTGCTGTTTTTGTTTTAAAAATGAAATAATTTCCTGTTAAAATGAACGGGTAGATTCAGGCTTTAATGGAACCAGAGTTTTCCCAGTAAAATGAGCCTCATTCCCATCACTGTGCTCAATAATTTTATTTCCTGTTGGATTTCCTGTCCCCTGAAAGCAGAGGGAGAGCTCCCCTGGCCATCAGTGAGAGTGGCAGGTTTGGTGTTGGTGTTGGGGCAGGTTTGGTGTTGGTGCTGGGGCAGGTTTGGGGTCAGTGTTGGGGCAGGTTTGGGGTCGGGGCAGGTTTGGTGTTGGTGCTGGGGCAGGTTTGGGGTCGGGGCAGGTTTGGGGGTCAGTGTTGGGGCAGGTTTGGGGTCGGGGCAGGTTTGGCATCTCTGAGGATGAGCTGGGAAGGTTTTGTGATTTTTATTTCATTTATTTGGTATAATCATTGTGCCTGAACAGGAAAGCAGCCTGATCCTTGTCTCTGTCCTGTCTCAGTCTCATCTGTAACACAGAACAGCCAGAGTTCCTTGCCTTGCTGGGGAACAGAGTGCTTAAGCACTAAGCCCTGGTAATCCAGTTTGTTTTCCTGCCCGTAGCTGTAATGTGAAGATATGCACAGCCTGTGCCTGATGTAAGCACTGAGATCATGACAGGCTCCCAAATCCTTTTATTTTAATATTTATTCAGTTGATAAACGTCACATTTTTGTCCTTCATCTGTCATTTCCAGCAGGGGATTCAGCCCCAGGGCAGCTCCCAGTCCTTCCTCCTCCCTCTGCCTGGGGATTTATCGGCACAGGAGCCCCGCAGGTGTCCCTGTAGAGGCTCTGAGGGACGGGACTCAGCTCTTTGTGTGACCTTGGGCAGCTCTCTCCTCCTCAGCCTCGCCTGACAGCGAGAGCAGGTGCTCCTGCCCCATCCCTGCTCCTGCTCTTTGTCCAAGGGACTCTGCTCTTTGCACTGACAGTGCCCAGGCACTATTTCCACAGTCATTATTTACACTTAGATTAGGCATTCATATTATCCAGAACATGGCATTAATAATATCAAAATGCCACTTTATACCATATTTAAAATCAGAATTTCCTATTGGAAATCAATGAGAACATCTTCCTAAAAATCCAGTGACCTGCCTGTCCCTCCTTATATAAGAAGTGTCTATATTTATCAGTGCTGATATCAGCTGCTGGGCTACCTGGCTGCTCATGGCTTGCTCAGAACCCTGAGATCCACACAGCCAGCCCTGTCAGGACAGGAGGGTTTTACTTTGCACCAAGGTTTCAGCTCCCTCCTGTTCAAAGCCTGCAGGGGAAAGGCCCCAGCCCCAGGACCCTCTGGCAGCCCCTGAACTCTGCCACAGCACGGCTGTTCCTTGAGGTGCCACTCTGAAGGTGACAGCAATTCCTGCCCAGAGCACGGCTCCATCTCTGGGCTGGCTCAGGGAGGAGCCTCAGCTCCATCCCAGGGCTGCTGAGGAGCCTCAGCTCCATCCCAGGGCTGCTGAGGAGCCTCAGCTCCATCCCAGGGCTCCTGAGGTCCCATCCTGCTCCTGAGGAGCCTCAGCTCCATCCCAAAGCTCCTGAGGAGCCTCAGCTCCACCCCAGAGCTCCTGAGGAGCCTCAGCTCCACCCCAGAGCTCTGAGGTCCCACCCGTGCACCCTGACAAATCCAGAGTCAGAGCAGGGCTGTCAGGAGCTCAGTGCCCCTGGAAGCAAGGCCCCTCTCTGCCTGCTGCAATAAATCAATGTTGTGTGCCATGTACATTGCACACACAGCGTTTCCCCTCTCAAATCACACAGGGACTGGGGCTCTGCCTGCTGAGCTGCAGGTTTTATCTGCAGGTTTTATCCATACATGGTTATACAGCTGTGCATCCACCTCCTGCATCTGATTTAGTCTGGGGTGTAATCAGTAAAAAAATTGCAGGACAACCTCATCACCTGTAAGCATTCTGTTGGGAAAATGTGCAGCACCAGCAGGAATTCAGATTAAAGATGTTAAAGAGAAATGTATCTTTTCATCATTGCTTTCCTCCTCATTAAACACGGAGTTTGCTCGCAAGCATCTCCCAAATAAAAAGGGAGAAATAAGCTAAAAGCAAATACTCTGCAATTAAGCTCCCTTGAATTTCCCCAGAAGGTTCACCTGAGCTTAATTTAATATCCCCTCACTCCTCCCGAGCCACCTGTTTGGCTGGGCTGCAAAAGGGGGAGTGAGCAGGGGAGTCTGTCCTGCAGAGCTGGCTGGGGGAGCTGGGACAGAGCCCTGGACCCTGCAGGGACAGAACCCCCAAACCCTGCAGGGGCTGGGACAGAGCCCCCAGACCCTGCAGGGACAGAGCCCCCAAACCCTGCAGGGACAGAGCCCCCAAACCCTGCAGGAACAGAGCCCCCAAACCCTGCAGGGGCTGGGACAGAGCCCCCAGACCCTGCAGGGACAGAGCCCCCAGACCCTGCAGGGGCTGGGACAGAGCCCCCAAACCCTGCAGGGACAGAGCCCCAAACCCTGCAGGGACAGAGCCCCCAAACCCTGCAGGGGCTGGGACAGAGCCCCAAACCCTGCAGGGACAGAGCCCCAAACCCTGCAGGGGCTGGGACAGAGCCCCAAACCCTGCAGGGACAGAGCCCCCAGACTCTGCAGGAGCTGGGACAGAGCCCCTTTCCCCCTGGAGGGGCTGGGACAGAGCACCCAAACCCTTCAGGGACAGAGCCCTAAACCCTGCAGGGACAGATTGGAACTGGAACAGAGCCCCCACACCCTGCAGGAGCTGCGGGGACTGCAGGAACAGGGCCCCCAGACCCTGCATGGCTGCAGGAACAGAGCCCCTTTCCCCCTGCAGGAGCTGCAGGTTTCCCTCTGGAACAGGAGCATGTGCTGGATCCAGGTGCAGCCCAGGTCTCACCTGAGCGAGCCCCACTGAAGGGCAGGGCTGGGGGCAACTCAGACCAAGCTCAAATCCCTCTGAGACTTTTTCCTTTCCTTTCCCTTTTTTGTTTTCCTTTTGCATGCCAGTATAATGCTCTCTGCCTTCACACTCGCTGGTGTTTCAGCATTAGGTGTGGCCTAACAAAAATCAGGTTTTTAATCGAAGTAAAATGTCAACGAAATTCATTCCCTGGAGGCTGCTCTGATGTTTCCCTTCTCCAGTTCACAGCAGGGCAGGAGGAGCTGTTTGGGGAGTGCTTTAATATTCATGAGGTGTTGGTTCAGTGCTGGTTTAGACTCCTGTAAGGTCCTCTGGGCAGGTAAATGGACTGGTTTGACTTTCAGTGATTTTTCACACATAACCAGCTCCGTGGATCAGCAAGGGCTGGCCTTCAGCTGGGCAATTTTCAAAGTGCATTTCTATTCATGAGCTGTCTGGCAGTCACTATTTCACAGCCACAGGAGGTGTTTAGATTTACAAAGGTGTTTATATTTACAGAGAGGGATCTGGAGAGGCTCAGGGCTTGGCCTTGGTGCTGCTGAATCCACATTTGTGCTCAGGGTGGTTTGTGAGTGCTGGGGGTGCCTGCCTGGGAGCTGCCCCTGGGCAGGGCGGGATGGCAGGACAAGCCCAGAGCCTTCCTCAGCTGTGAGATCTGCTCCTCCACCTGCTCTGCTGCAGGTTGGCTGGGTGGGAGGGAACCTCTCAATTCTGGAGTTGGAAAAAAAAAAAAAAAAAAAAGGTGAAAAACAAGGACCCTGGTTGTCCCCAAGTCCTGGGGTGTTCTGCACTGTTGGTTGAGGCTGGCTGTGGGAGGGCTCACAAGGACCCTGGCTGCTCTCCAGGCCCACCTGGGCAGGGCTGTGTGCTCAGGTGTAGCTGTTGTTTTGTTGTTTTTAGGAACCTGGCTGTTCTGGGCAGGGCTCTGTGCTCAGACCATGCTGTAGATGCTGTTTTAAGGACCCTGGCTGCTCTCCAGGCCCACCTGGGCAGGGCTGTGTGGTCAGACCAGGTGTAGCTGTTGTTCTGTTGTTTTAAGGACCCTGGCTGCTCTCCAGACCCACCTGGGCAGGTCCTGGCTCACCTGGGCAGGCAGAGGTGCAGGACCCTGCCCCTGGCACTGGCGCACACGCACACAGATCCCTCCCGCATCCCTCCCGCATCCCTCCCGCATCCCTCCGGGCGCTGCCCGTGGTGCTGCTTTGGAGCCGTTCCGGAGTCCTTGACTGCCTTGAAAAGAGCTCGATGCTTGTGTGGTTTTATGCAAATCTGCTCCGTCTGTCACTGCCTATTGTACGTAAAGGGGCTGGAAAATGCTTTTTTAGCAATGCACGAGGCTATTTCTGCTGAAATAACCACCGTAAGCACTTCCATGACACAGTGTTGTTTTCCATAATTGTAGCACAATTACCCACGGATAGAAATCAAGGATGATTCTTACAGCTGGCCTAGAGACAGAATGGAAAGTTGGTATTTCAGAGTTCTGCAGGATCAGAATACTGAGTTGGGGCAGGGGTGCCAGCTCAGCCAAAGCCTTGGGGACAGTGGCAAAGCCCAGCAGAGGGGTTGGCACCACCCTGGTGCTGCTCCCAGGGAGGGGTGGCACCTTCCCCACCTCAGGGAGGGCTCCAGGGTGTGGAGACCATGCAGAGAACCCTCTGGGCTGGGCTGGTTGTGAACCAGGGCTTTAAAATCCTGGCACAGCAGCCATTTCCCTGCTTCACTGTGGTTTTCAAATGGTTATTAATAAAACATAGCCCTGTCTATGTCTTGATGCAGAGAGACCTTAGTCCTGGTACAAGCCCTCCCATCTATTATTTATACAAGCATTTAACAGCTCTGACATATTTCAGCAGTAACACCAGGCACTTGTTTGCAAGCCAGAATTAGTAACAAAATATGAGAGACTTCAAAAGGGTTTTTTACATGCATGTGACTGCATGGGAACCATCCCTGGGTCACAGCAGGAATGATGGGGATTGTGCTGTTTGCTGAGATTTTCAGCAGTTTCACTTCTCACCTTCTATCTCCAGGTTCGAAGAGCCATTCCTGCCAGGGGGTATTTCATATATGTGTATATAATATATATATATATATATATATATATATCTCTCTCTATATATATGGCCGATAATTTAATTTATACATGCAGCAGGGATTGAGAAAGAAGTGATTAATTGTGCTGCCTTTTTAGAATGAGGAAAGCTGATTGCCTTTCCCTGCCTGCTCCCACTACTGATGGATGGATGGATGGATGGATCCATGGATAGATGGATGGATGGATGGATGGATGCTGGATGGATGGATGGATGGATCCATGGAGGCTGGCTGGATGGATGGGAGGGATGGATGGTTTGGAGGACTCCCAGGCTTTCGGGTTCAAAGCCAGGGAACAGCCAGTGCAGTGCCAAAGGCTCCTCTGAGCAGGGCCCCTGGGCTGAATTGTGGGTGACCAGAAAATCTGTCTGGGGAAGGTCAGGGCTCCCAGCAATGCTGCTCCAAAGCAGGGAGGGAGGCACAGAGCTCCAGGCAATCAGATCCTGCATTTACACCTCTGTACCCTTGAAAACAGCAACAAATCTCCTGTAATAAGTGAAAATAAACAGGAGGACCCCAAGTCCCAAGAATGAAGGGAGGAAGCTCTATCAAACATTTAGAGAAAAACCCATTGATCCTGCACTACTGAAGTAGAGGGAATTTTATGGTTGACTTTGAGGGAAGCAAAAACAAGTCTTTGAACTGGATTGCTTCTTATTTTCATAGCACTGTAAAAATATCTCCAGCTCATATGAAAACAAGTCAGTGTTATCTGCACTTCCAGGGCACTGAAGCTTGGAGAGTGTGAGCCTTTGGAAATCAAGCAGGAAATGGGTGACAGATCTAAATTTCTCCAACTTCAGTCCACTGAAAGGACCTTGTAGAAACAAAGTGACTTTTCCTCGTGTTCTCCAAAGGTGAGAATTCACATGATGAGCCTGAACCTGCTTTCCCAGCTCCTTGCTGGTGGTGTATGTTAAACACTCAGAAGTAGGTTACCAAGGACTCGAGTGCTGAAGAACAAATATTCCTCTGGTGACTTCTTGGTGGCCTAGTTCTGGGCCAGCAGAGTCAGAGGAGACAGAAGGTTTCAAATCCCACTGAACAAGTGCAGGAGGCACTTTGAGGAGAGGTCCGGGGAGATGTGCAAGGGGAAAAGGCACCATGGCTCTGGGAGCTGCTGCTGGGCTGGTTTGCAGCTCCTGGGAGGGAGCAGGGCCAGGAGGCTCTGGCTGGGCTGGAGATCAGCACGTTGCCCTTGGACCACCCCCAAGTGCCTCTTCTCCATCCTCTTCCCCTCTGAAACAGGGAATTGCTGCTGACCACGGCTTGACCCAGTCCTTTAATTCACGATGTGTTTGGATTTGATTCGAAATTGCATTCAATTCTTCATTGCATGAAAAGGAAAGAACTCTTCAGCTGTCAAATGCTGTCTCTGGTCCCTGGGAACAGATCCCAGGTGTTTTACAGGTGCTGCCCTTGGAATGCCCTTTCCAGGGACTCACAGCCTGCTCTGTACAGGGGACAGAGAGGATGCAGGCTCTGGTATTTAAAGATTTTATGGGACATGAAATAATTTTGCTGGTTAAAAGCTAAACTTTATAGTGTTTCTATTTTTAATTAAATATTAATTGCAGAAGACGGCTCTGGAATTGACTGTTCAGATCGTTTAATCCATATAGATGACCTTTAGGTTGAATTTATTCTCTCAAGCTTACACTGCCCTTCAACCCCATCTGGGCACTGACCTCATCTCCAGGCTCCTCCACTCTTAATTAGAAAGATGCCGAGCCCACACTCCTCTTTAATGTTTATTAATGCTGCTCTGCTGAGGATCCTGCAGGAGCTGCTGATTACTGCTGTAAACTTTCCCCGGCACTGCTCAGTGTGCAAACAGCCAAGTGATTCCTCCTCAGCCTTGGAGCCTCAGGTGCTCTTCAAAGGGGCCAGAAAGGGGAGCAGTTTCTCTTGGAGTTGAAAACCAAACCCACCTCCTATGCCCCTTTAGTGGAGCAGAAGCATTACTTGAAAAATCTCTTTATTTTTTTTCTTCCCTCTCCCAAGCATCTTAATTCAGTTCTTTTGATGCTGATAAGCAGCTTTGTGCAGCATGAAATTTCCTGCCAGGATTCTGAGTTGCCTGAGAATTCAGGTATAAAACCAAACCACTGGCCAGCAAGAAAATGTGTGTCCGTGTGCTGAGAGCTCTGAAAGGATTAGGTTCGTTTGCAAATCTCTGTTTGCTGCTGTGAGATGTGAGTCTACTTCTGCCAGTGTACAAGTACAAGCACCAGGATGGTTAAAGGCTGAAAAGTTCATTAAAAAGGCAAGTTAATGACGAGGGTAAACCAGCCTGTTCTGCTTGCTTGTCTGTGGGAGCCTGGGAGCAGAGACCTGCCCCAGAGGGGAGGGTTCAGTTTGCACTTTAAATTTCTGAGTTCCTCTGGCACACCTGGCTCGTGGTTTCTACTGCCCTGCTGCTGATGTGCATTGAATGGCATGAAAGCAAAGACAAAACCCAAAAATCCACCCCAAACCCCAAAAATCCACCCCAAGGAGCTGCTCCCGAGCACAGGGACTGTGCCAGGAGCCCAGAAAGGCTCTGGCTCCCAGCAAACCCTGCCCACAGCACTGGGCAGAGAGCAGCACTCACTCCTGTGCTGCTCCTGATGCTGCAGTGTCTGATGTCACTGCACAGAGAGGGGGGGAATGCAAAACAAGGGAAAACATTTAAATTATTATTCCCTCCAAATCTGCTTTTGCCCTCTGGGGTGACAGTAACCACCTTGTGTGCTGTTCAGGATAACTGAGGCCTGTCAGGGTGCTGCTCCAGCTGGGGGATTTGACACACGGATCAAGTCCCTTAAGCCTGCTCCTGAGGATTTGGAGATTTTTGTAAAGCTCAAATGCACAAAGCAGCCTCTGAGCTGTGGCTGCTGGATGGATCAATGCAACTGCGTTTGACTTTTCAAACAAAAGCTGCCATGTTCCTTCTCTTGCCTCCTCTCCTGGAGTTTCCATTTAATGTTTGGTAATGTTGCTGCGGAGCTCACAGTTGTTTTCCAATGAGAGCCCCTTAAAGCAGGCAAAAACCCCTAAGAAGAAAATCCATGAGCTCTTTGAGCACATTTCCTGGACCCCTCCCTTTCCCTGCCCTCCTTATGCCAGCAAGGCTATTACAGTTCCAATCTGGACATAAACCAGCCAAGTTCTCCAGCCGGAAAGTTTGAAATGCCTGCGCTAAGGAGCACAGAAGGGCTGTGGCTGCAGCTGGTTAGAAGGGACTCCCAGTTCCTCACCAGTTCCCCCCCAGTTGCCCCAGTGTCCCAGATTCCCAGCCCTGGTGACATTTGGCCCCGCACACCTGAGGCTGGGGGGAGCTGGCTTTGGTTGCCCCCAGCTGCTGCTCCTGGACCAGACAAACCCCAGGGCTGCCCCAGGGTGTCTGTCTGTCTGTCTGTCCTGGCACAGGACAGCACGGGGGCACCATGGATCTGCTGTGAGCACCAGCCCCTTCCCCTCTGGGCACCTGCTGCAGGTCCTGGAGCCTCAGCACAGCCGGACCCAGCCCTGCACAGCTCTCCTGGTGCTTTTCTGAATGGACAGAAGCAGTAAATCTGATTATTTCTCAGCCACGCGTTGCTGTCTGTAATTGCCCAGATTTGGACTTTAATTAGTCAGATTGCTGCCTCAGCACAGGGCTGGACAAGGCAAGAACAGTCACAGAAAATGCTGAATATCCTCTCTTATCACACCCAGCCACTCCTCTGGGTCCTTGTACTTGTCTCCTGAGAGGTTGTGATTAGGCCCTGGATGTAACCATTGCCATTAGGTCACACCTGAGTTGTGCATTTGTGTATTATTTGTGTTTGCATTCCCTCTTCTCCTGTACCTTGGCATATTTTTGGTGTTTTTCTGCAAGCTGGTTTTGTACAGCAGGAAAAGAGACCCTGGCAGTGAAACTTGACTGAAATCCATCTGTGCAATTTGCACCTTTACTCAGCTCCCTACACCTGTAATGATTTCCACAGGCAGATGAGCTTTGAGCACAGGTGCTTCAGGAACAGCACTCCAGACCAAGGCCTGCATTACACAAATCCAATTTTAAAATTAAATTTCTGATGCCTAGAGAAAAAGATTGCAGGGAGCTAAAAAAAGCCCTGAATCTGATGGTGAATATGAATATACCAGCAAGTCCCACTTCAATAAACCTCAGAGCAGGAGCAGCAGTCCCTGGAAGAAAGGCTCAGCTTTAACCTCTGGCTGCAGGCTGAACCTGCCCGTGGCAGCCCCTCGAGTCCTCATCCCGCTCCTTTGGCTCCCTGGCTGGACCATTTTCCTCTGCAAAGCAGTGCTGGGCTGCTTGACTGGGTATTTCCAAGCACCCAGATCCTGGGGCAATGATTTCAATAAATACAAACTGTGGGACTCCTGCCTGTGTCTGGGATGCGAATCTGCTCGATAATGCAGATGGAAGCAGTGCAGCTGCATTCTGTTAATTGAGTATACACCAAACATATGGCAGTACACCTCCAGACCAACAGGCACACAGCTCTCTGGGATGCAATTAGCTCTTGTGCATGCACAAAGACTCCAAAAATGCACAAGTGCTGACCTCTGAGGGGTGCAATTGCTGCTGCTAAACTGCTGCACCTCCGTGGCAGGAGTGGTTTTGTCATCACTGAAATGCTGCTGAGGTTGGGGCGTTCTAAAGAAAGAGAAATATCCAAATTTCTTCTATTTCTGATCTCCTACACTAGAGCTTTGTCTCTGAGGAACCAGAGCAGTGGTTCAGGGAAAGCGAGAGAGCCCCAGAGGGAATGATCTTCCACTCTCTGCAGTTTGTGCAGCTCTTTCTGCAGGTTTGAAATAGATGGAGAATTCCTGAACACTGTAACTGGCTGATACAGACACTGCCTTTCCTGGTGTGTTCACAGCAACAAAGTCCCGTCCCAGTCAGTAAATAATGGAGAAAATAACAGTGTAGGGCCCATAATATTCCATCAGTGGCTGGTATTTGTGCAGGGCCAGTGCTGGGTGCTCTGGGATCCTAGAGCAGCTGGGACCTGTTTCCCACGGCTGTTTTTAACCCAATTCCAGAGGATCCTGCCAGGGATCCTGCCTGGGTGTGCAGCAGCTCCCTCCTCTTGCTCAAACTACTCAAAAGGCTCAAGGCCTCACATAAAATGGTTGGTGCCTCATAGGGCTTGAAGAGTGGGGACCTGTTTCCCACAGCTGTTTTTTACCCAATTCCAGAGGTGAATTGGTGGGGTTATTTATTATTTGGGCTTGCTCAAAACTCAAAAATATCAATTCACTCTCGGTAGTGAATTGGTGGGGGTTATTTATTATTTGGGCTTGAAGAATATCAATTCACTCTGGGTAGTGAATTGGTGGGGGTTATTTATTATTTGGGCTTGAAGAATATCAATTCACTCTGGGTAGTGAATTGGTGGGGGTTATTCATTGTTTGGGCTCACATTTCCAGCAGCTACTGCTGCAGCTGGCTGCACATTTTGCCCTCAAAAAGGGCAACTTTGGGGCAGTGAATTGATGTGAGCGAGCCCGTGTGAGCCCTGCTCAGTGCAGACACAGAGCCAGACTCAGATGAACTCCTGGAGATAAAACCAGCCCCAGCTCTGCCTTGTTCCTCCTGCGCTGGAGATGGATATCGCCTCCTAGGACGGGCACTTAACACTGGCTTTCCTTATTGCCAGCCTGCTGCAGCAGCCTATAATTAGTTTTCGCACCTTGGCCATGTTTAACTCCCCTCTGTCTCATCTGTTAATCTGCTAACAAGCAGCAAATGTGTTTTCGACTGGGCTCCGAATGGGAGGCCAAGACCTCATAGTTCACCTTCTGAGGGAGCTGCTCGCAGGGCACAGTTCTTAAATAATTTTCAAATATCTTGTATTCATGTAGTTTTTACAGCCTGAACAAAAATGAGATTGTATATCTTAATATTAATGCAGAAAGTTGTAAATGGACGAAAAGCTAATAGCATAAAATAATCTTTAATTTCCTTTTGGTGCAGGGAAATGATTTAATATGAGCAAGGTACCAGTCTGGCAGCCTGGGAGCACCTTCCATGAGTTGAGCAAACCAAGCAGTTCCTGTTCTATCAGTGCTGTGGCAGTTTAGGGGGGCTCTTCCAAAAGAGGCCTTTAGTGGGTATTTGGGGAGTGAATTCCCACAGAATTCGGATGAGTGCAGGAGCTGCACTCTGCTAAACACAGGTTTAGGAGATGGCAGACTGAACACGGATTTTAATTTTAATAGAGCTGAACTTCTCCCTCCTCCAGTGCCGTGCTGGGAATCTCCAGCTGAAGTTGTGCCTTCATGGGTCAGATCTCCCTTGTCTGGACACAAATGAAGATCAGCTCCTTTTTCATTTCCCCCTGCACTGAGCTCTCTGTTGCAGCAGTGGTTGCCTCTGTGCTGCTGTGTCTGGAATATCAAATTTGAGCTGATGTGAGCTGGTCAGAGCAGGGGTGACCCCTGTCCTGCTCATCTCCCAGCACTGCCATGCCAGGCTCACACAGGCGTGCGCTGCTCCTGTGTGCCAGCCTGGCTTTATTCATTTGTTTCTTTATTTATCTGTCCATCACTCCCTCCAGTTGTTTGCATAAGAACGGAGATTAAAACTCCTGCAATAATAGCTGGAGCTGGAACTGGATTGTGAGCCTGGGGCCCCGGGCTGATTGGAGCTGGCAGGGGCTCTGCAGAGGGCTCCCCTCGTTAGGGGTGGTGTCCTGGCCTGGCCCTGCTGCCCCCCCAGATACGGGCAAGATTGTTCTTCCATTTTCGTGTTCTGCAGCTCTCACTGCCCAGGGCAGTCAATGGGAGCCGCCTGTGCCATTTGTCCTAAGTCTCTTTTCCAAAGAGCTGCCGCTGATCGCCGACCTTTTTTATTCCCATTGTTAATCCTCCTCCCTCCTTCAGTGCTCTGGTCATTTACTAATCCCAGCTGCCGTGTGCGTGGATGTGGGGAGATGGAAACCTAATCTCAATGAGGTTTTCATTTTCTGGCTAATGTACTTAGAGAGATTCACAGGATTGAAGCTGTTTTTAGGGTTGGTAGTGCAGCAGATGCCCAAATGCCCACTGCTACCTGGCCTGGGGAAGGGAATCCACACAGCCATGGATTTGGCTGGGCTTTATTCAAATGCAGCCTGGTTCTGTAGTTATAAATTGCACTCTTATCCTTCCTGATAATTTCACTGAGACACAAGTGGTCTGTTAAGAGGTTTGGAGCCTTTCCCAACCAAGGAGCTTCTTCAGACAGGAGAAGGGCTGAGCCAGAGCCCCTCTGCAGAGCAGAGCAGGTCCTCGAGCCTCAGGGTGCGCCAGGGGAAGTTTGGACTGGATTTTAAGGAAAATTTCCTCCCAGAAGGGACTGTCAGGCATTGGAACAGCCTGCTCTGGGCAGTGGTGGGGTCTCCATCCCTGGAAGGGTTCAGGAAGGTGCAGATGTGGCACTTGAGGACACGGCTCAGTGGTGGCTGTGGTGGTGCTGGGCTGATGCTGGGACTGGGTGACCTCAAAGAACTTTTCCAGCCTAACAATTCCATGATTCCCTGACTGCCCGGAGCAGGATCCACAGCTGGGGGACGCAGCATCTCCTGAGGCACTGCTGGGCAGAGCTGAGCCTGCACAGGCTGTCCCTGAGCAGAGCTGGGAGAGGTGGGGAGGATTGACAAGTTGAACGTCACAGGCGAGTTCCCAAACGAATCTGTTGTGATAGGTATTAGTCATAAGGATAAACTGCTGGGAGATTTGCATTTTATTCTCTTTATCCTCCTTCAATCCCAAACAGCCCCTTCTGCCCACCCTAATTTGGAATATTGAAGGGGATTTGCTGCATTTTTTAGTAATTAAAGGTCCTGGAGAACAGTGAGTTCCTTTGGAGGGAGTGATGTGTGTGCACAGCTCCTTGTGCCTACACACCCACAGAACCATGGGCTCATTAGGGTGGGAAAAGCCTGTAAAACCATGAAATGCAGCCAGCACCCAGCTCACCCTAAACCTGCTCACCCTAAACCCTGGCCCCAGGGTGGTGCTGGGTGACTCTCAGGAATCACCCTGGTCCCTGGTTTGTGCTCATTCCCACTGGGAATCCTCACTTTGGTTCTCTGGGTTTCCTCTTCTCCCCTCTGGATTATTTTGGGGGTTCTCAGCTCCTGGCTGAGCCCCCTCCCCTCCTGCAGCCCTGCAGAGCTGCTTATACACCTCAAACACAGCAGGACTTCCACACTAAGAGCCTGAATTTATCTGAGCTCTGTCATATGCTGCTCTCATTGTGTTTTATGACCTTTAATTAATTAAGCTTCATAAAATTCTAATCATGCTGGAAATATTAATCCTGTTTTAAATTAACTGGCCAAAGAGAGGTGAAATGTCTTAGCAGGCTGTGGGTACCTGGTTTGAACCCTGACGTCCTCCAGCCTTGCTGTGACCCAGCAGGAAAATTCCCCTCCCTCAGGAATTCAGGGGGAGCCTTTGGCTCTAAAGCTCCTGTGCTGGATTGTTCCTATTGCAGGAGGATGTGACCCTGAGCAAGCCATGTTTTATCCCAGGACCCACCACGGCTCCTGCTTTGGGAACAGCTTCAGCAGGAGCAGGAGTGAGAATTCCCTCTCCTCCTGGCTGCCAAAAACTTCCACGGCTCCTTAATTCCCTCCACACAAGTGCAGAAGGCAGTCCTATTTTATCAATCTTAGCCTGGGATTTCTTGGCATTAACTGGCTGGTTATTTTCTTTGGAAGGAGGGTTTGTGAGTGGTTATTTAAAGCTCTGCTGCACCTCCCCTGTGAGGTGTACCAAATCTCTGTCCTTCCGAGCAGGGAGGCAGAATGTGAGTCCTGCCACGTCTCACTGAGCCTGCAGCCAGGCAGGGCTGGGGATTGCTGGGGCTGTTGAAAACTCTGCGTTTCTGTCTCTGTGTGAGTTTTCATCACTGTGTGATCACTGCAGTTTGATTTGGCCATGAGGGGCACACAGGACAGCAGTGCCTGTGACATGGGGTGCTGCAGAAATGCAGTTTCTCAGCCAGAGAGGTGGATTGCAGAGAATCCACCTCCAGAGCACAGAACCACAGAATGGCTGCTGTTGGAAGGGACTGCTCGAGCTCAGATCCTGGGCAGGGATGGCACTCACAGAAAGGCCCAGCTCCTCCCTGCTGAGCCAGGCAAGCAGCACAAAGTGCTGACAGGACAGACTGCCACAGCAGCCACCACTTCCTGCAGGGACTCACTGAGAGATGAGAAATCTTTTGGGCTCTTTCCAGCTCCCCCTTCCTCCGTCCTTGTCTGTGCCACGAGAGTCTCCAGTGTCTGGCAGGGCTCAAAGTTCAGGGGCAGACACCTCCACAAACAGAGATTTCCTTGGCCCAGAATCCCCTCCCTGCAGGCTGCCCTGGGCATTCCCAGCATGGGATTGGGATCTGCTCCATGCTGTTCATGGAATTAAAGTGATAAAAGGAGTGGTGAGTTCTACTGAGCTCTGTAATTCTTCTTCTGTACCGGAACTTCTGAACTGCACTGAAACGGGTCATCAAGGGCTCCAGAGAGCAACATGGATGGGATGGGATGGGATGGGATGGGATGGGATGGGATGGGATGGGATGGGATGGGATGGGATGGGATGGGATGGGATGGGATGGGATCCATGGGGTGGGATGGGATGGGATGGGATCCATGGGGTGGGATGGGGGCAGCAGGGTGGCTCCAGGCTCTGGGAACACCCCTGTCCATTTTGTGCTCTCTGGAGGACTGGGCAGTGCTTGCAGGCTGGGAAGCCAAGGCTGAGCACGTTGGTTTCTCTCTCTGTTTCTCCACATCCACTCCAAAGAGTTTCCTGTCCCCCCCTGATCACACCCCCAGCAGCAGAGCCGGTACTTGAGAGCAGAGATGAAACATTTCATTATTTATTTCCCTCTCTACACTCGAGTCGGGAGATTTGATTACATTTACATTAGCATGTTAATAATTCATCACATCATCCAGACTCTTAAACCCAGATGCAGGAGGTATTAGCAGTAAAAATACTCTTCATCTGTATTTATTTCAGGACATGTTTGAAACATATTTACTTTTCTTACTGCTTTGGGCTTAAGCAGGAGTCCTGTCACTGTCCCCAAGTAGCTGCAGTTTAAGGAACCAGAGCTGGGGATGTGTTCTGTGGCATTTTTAAATGAAATTTGCATTTATTGTCTATTCAGAAAGTGTTTCTGCTGTGGCAAGGGGGTGGAATGAGATGAACTTTAAGGTCCCTTCCAACCCAAACTGTTGCATGATTCTGGATGTAAGCTATATATTGTATATATTCCTACAGACACAAATACATGCACATATATATATTTGTATGTATATTGCTTAGGCATCTTCAGACACCCGCAGATTTAGATTTTGTTTAGTCAGAAAGCTGCACAGAGTGGAAATGGGAGGCTCTGAGCTAAATGATGTCACAGATTTTGGATCACAGTGAGCACAGGCACTCATAAAATGGGACATTTTTGAGAAGATCTGGCAAGATCACACTGGATAACCTCAGATTTGGTTTGAAAAAGGAAGATTAACATCCTGATCACAAGGAATAATTGTTACAATATTTCACATTGCATTGGAGCTTATTGCAGAAATCCTCTGTTTGACACTGGTGAATACTCTGCTATTTTATCATTTGCTGACTTGCATAGCAAATGGAGAATTCTGTCAGGAATGAAAAGTAACAGTGCTTTTCTCTTCGAATAAAAGAATAAACACCAGTGGGTTTCTCAGGCTACCTGGGCTCTGCTGCAGTGAGGTTTCCTGGTGCCTTTGGAGCCCAGGGGAGCAGGACCTGGCACAGAACCATCACTGCCCTCCCCCTCAACGTCCTGACCTTCCTCCTGATGAGATTTATCTGCTGCCACACAGAAAATGCCCCAAATTCTACAGCACAAGAGCAAAGTGTGTTAAAGTGGAGGAAGCTGCTGACAAAGTGGGTCATTAATAATGCTGGGAGGCCTCTGTGCTTGGTGCTTGGGATGAATTGTCACTCACAAGTTGGTAATTTCCTGGGGTTTGTCATTTTAAAGCCAATTCCGAACCTGGCTGATTTTGTTTGTGAAACATTCAGCTGGGTTTAATTGCCTGCTTTTCTTTTATAAATCTGATCTGATAATGGGAGGTTTGGAGGCAAATTCATTTTGCGGCAATAGATTTTCCTCTATCCTTTCCCATGGTGTTTGGATCCTGTGGGAGGGATGGCCCCGAGGTCCCAGGGAGGGTGCAGGAGCTGAGAAGTGAAAGTTCAGCTCTGGCTGGCCCAGGGCAGGTTCCTAAACCCCCCCTGCTCCCTGCCAGTCCAGCTGTGGGTGCCACGCCTGGCACAAGGACAGAGCCAGTGCCAAGGGGCAGGGGCTGGCTGTGGACCCAGATCCCCAGAATTCTCTCCTGCCCTGTCACATGTGAAATAGCACGGTTTCACATGTGCAGCCACCTGCTGGGCACGGGTGCCACTCTGGGTGGCAGCACTGGCCCTGCTGGAGGGGGCACAGAGCAGCCCCAGAGCCCCCATGCCTCTCTGGTACCTTCTCTGGCCACACCTGCAAAACACCTGACCAAGTTTCTCTCCCTTGAGAGAATTGATTAAAAATAGTCTTTCCTTCTAAGCCATGATAATGGGCTTCTCTTTCTTTTCCTTTTTTTTTTTAAATTGTCTTGATAAGGACACAGTGAGTTTGTAATGGAAAAGTTATTTGGGAAAATAAATGAGGTTTCTAATCTTTTCCTTTTTCCTTCAGCACATGTGCTCTCACATCAATGCATAAGTACCTATTTTAATTTAACACCTGTTTTCTTTGAACCATTATTTTACTTTTCTCCACATTTTAATCCCCCTTGGATAGTAGTTCTCATTTTTAGGAGCTGTGAGGTCTCAGAGAAATGTGGTACTCTGAAGTGTGCTTGGGATGCTCAAGCTCCTGGCTCTTGTCCTTCCCCAGCTCATCTCTCCCTGGGCCTGTTTCTGCACGAGCTTCAGCAGCACCCAATCCCCAGCAGCAGAGCGTTGGTGCTGTTTGCAGGGCTGTAACTCCAATTATCTCGGGGCTATTTCCCTGCAAGGAGGTTTGGTAGCAAGTGCTCGGTCCTGCTGCAGGAAATGGCTCTCTTAATACCTGGAGTGTGTCTCAGAAATTGTTCTGACATCAGATGTCTTTCAATTACAACTGTTCATCTCTATAAAAACAGTTCATTTTCTTAATTAGGAAATGATAACCACGATGCTCTAATGAGAGTGGCAGTGCTCTGAGACAGCTCAGTGTTTCAGACCCTGAGAAAGGCAGGGGGATTCCCGTGCCCAGGCTGGGCCAGCTGCAGTGCCCAGTCTGGCTGTGCCAAGGGGCACCAGGAGGGAATCCTGGGCTGGGGCTGCTCTGAGGGGCAGCTGAGAGCTGCTCCAGCCTGGCCCTGAGCTGAGCTCAGCCCCAGCCTTGCCAGAGCTGAGTTCTGAGCTGAGCTCCAGCCCCAGCCTTGCCAAAGCTGAGTTCTGAGCTGAGTTCTGAGCTGAGCTCCAGCCCCAGCCTTGCCAGAGCTGAGTTCTGAGCTGAGCTCCAGCCCCAGCCTTGCCAGAGCTGAGTTCTGAGCTGAGCTCAGCCCCAGCCTTGCCAGAGCTGAGTTCTGAGCTGAGCTCCAGCCCCAGCTTTGCCAGAGCTGAGTTCTCCTGTGCCAGGGCCCCCAGCAGGAGCAGGAAGGGGGAATTGGCTCCTGGGGGCTCTGGGATCCCTTCCCTGCCCTGGGTGAAACCCTGCAGCCACTGCAGCCACTGCCACTGCTCCTGCAGCCACTCTAGGGATCTTCACCTGGTCCTGGACTGGGGCAGGCACCTTCCCTGCTCCTGCAGCCACTGCAGGATCTTCACTGCTCCTGCAGGCACTGTCCCTGCTCCTGCAGCCACTGCAGGCACTGTCCCTGCTCCTGCAGCCACTGCAGGACCTTCACTGCTCCTGCAGGCACTGTCCCTGGTCCTGCAGGCACTGCAGGCACTGTCCCTGGTCCTGCAGCCACTGCAGGCCCTGTCCCTGGTCCTGAGCTGGGGCAGGGGCAGGAGGAGCTCTGGGTCTCTGTGTGAGGCAGGGGGTGAGGAGTGCGAGGAGTTTCCAGGTGTTCTTCCGGGAGCCCAGGACACTCTGCCAGCCCCTGCTGCCTTCCCTGCCCAGAGAGAAGGGATGGCAAAGCTCCTTCCCCTCCCACAGTTCCTTCCCCTGCTCAGCTCCTTCCAAAGATGTGATGGTACAAAGCCCACCTTCTGCTTTTTCAAACAAATCCCATTTTTACTCCAAGGAACACCATTTGGAACGCACTTAGCAACCGTCAGAGGCTATTTTTAGCTGCCATCAGGGTGTAATGTACAAAATGTAGTAATGTCATGCTTGGAGCTCTTCCCCTTCTTCCCAGAGCCCTGAATTGCTGCCATTGAGCAGGAGTGGGAGAGCTGTGCTGCTGGGCTTGGCTCAGGCTGTGTGCCCTCATCTCACACTGCCCCTCACCTCCTCTGGCACTTGGGGCACTGCAGGGCAGCCCCAGCCTGGGCACTGTGCTGAACAAGGCCAGCAGGGGAGGGTCTAAGCCCTCTCTGACAGCAAGCTCTGTGATCGAGAGGGTTTGTAGGGTAGGGATGCAGAGGATGGGCAGAGAGTGAATCGACACCTCCATGACTTCAGGACTCACCCAGAGGGCCAGGAGAACTGGGCTGCAGGCGTTAACCTCGCTCCTGAAATGCACTTTCCATGTTGTGCAGGGGCTCTGTCCTCCCTCAGGTGCTGGGAATTGGGTCTGGCTGGGGCTGGCAGCTTTGGGAAGCTCTCAGGGTGCGGGGGGAGATGTTCTTCCATTCCTCTGCCAGTGCTCACTGAAGCACAGCAAGGGAGGGAGGGAGGGAGGGTGATCTTGGGGATGTAGAACTGCATTGGGACCCCAGTGTTCCCAAATTCCCCTGGAATTCTGTGTGGGACCGTGGCCCTGTGTGTCCTGGCTCTGCTCAGAGCTCTGGGTGGCAGAAAGGATGGGGCTCCCGTGCTCCCTTCCAGAGCGACCTCCTGGGCCAGATCAGAAATAGATTTTAAATAATTCATTGAATAAAGTCTAGGATTTCTGTAAATGTCTGTCTGATCCTCCTTGCTCTTTATTATCCCTGGCTTTTGTACCAACCCATAGAGCACAGAGCCTCATCCCTCTTGTCACCACGTCTCCTCTGCCTCCCTTCACCCACTGATTGCGCCACTGCTTTGAACATCACTTTAATTTCCCTTTTTCTCTCTTGATCGAGGGAATGGTTTTGGTTTGATTTCCCTGCTGGAGCAGGGTTTGATTTTCCTGATGAGATGGGACACAGCCATTCACTGCTGGGTTTGGGACCACCTCCATCAGAAGGCAGCTCCAGCAAACTGCAGGGTCCTGCCAGCACCTGGGCCAGCCCTGCCCTCAGCTGCACCCAGCAGTCACACCAGCAAAACAAAGATGTGCACATCCAATCCTGGGCATTGGAGAGAATAAAATCCTGCCTGGGGCTCAGGGAGAGGCAGGGCAGCCAGCAAGGCAGAGCTCAGGAACTCTGCAGGGAGGAACTGGTTAAACTGCCCAGGGAACTGGTTAAACTCTGCCCAGGGAACTGGTTAAACTGCCCAGGGAACTGGTTAAACTCTGCCCAGGGAACTGGTTAAACTGCCCAAGGAATTGCCCAAGGAATTGGTTAAACTACTCAGGGAATTGGTTAAACTGCCCAGGAATTGGTTAAACTGCCCAAGGAATTGGTTAAACTGCCCAGGGAACTGGTTTAACTGCCCAAGGAATTAGTTAAACTGCCCAGGAATTGGTTAAACTGCCCAGGAATTGGTTAAACTGCCCAGGAATTGGTTAATTGTCCTAGTTGGAGCACTCTGGCTCACTCCTCTAACCAAAGGGATGGGTTTGCTTCTGCTCTTCAGCTTCAGGCTGGAACAGAACAGAAGAGAATATTTCCTTGCAAAGACACATTCCTGCCTTATTTGATGGTCTGGAATGAAATCAGGAGGAATGTTGTTTAATCAGGGAGAAAGGAAAGAAGGAAGGAATAACCAGGCACCTGATAAATTCCTGGCTCTCCCAGTGTGGTGTGGGAGGTCCCCCTGTGTCCCCCTGCCTGGCCAGGTGTGGGCCAGGTGTGAGCAGCTGGGCCAGAGCTCCTGTGAGCTGCCCTGGGCAGATGCAGAACTAGAACTTATTCTGTCTTTTTTTAAGACTGGTACAAACTCGAAGTAATTTATTTCCATCACAGCTCTCCTGGCTGTCTCACTTGTGGGGAAGTGAGGCTGGATTTATTCCAGGCTGAGCAGGAGTGAAATGTGCCTTCCTTCATCCCCAAAACCCTGTGTGAGCTCCACTTTCCCCCCTGGCTGAGCAGCTGTTGTGGGATGCTGTGGTGGATTTGCAGGCCATCAGTCGTTGCCTTTTCCCTTTAATGTGGAGATTTAACCCAAAGAGGTTCATGCTTGATCAGCAGTGAAGTCCTGGGGTGGTACTGCCAGAGTGTTTCTTGTCCCGTGGCTTCAAAGACCTGATTTTTCTTTTGACAATTATATTTCTTTTGTAGTACAACCCCACTGTTCTGAGAGGATTATGGCAGTCCTGGTGGGTGTGTGTATACAGGGCAGAAAGAGCTGCAGTCAAACCCAGAGCCCGTTAAGTAACAAAACAAAAACAGAAGCACAGAAGTGGAATTGCACTGGAGCTCGTTTAAGGCTCCCTGAAATTTCCATTGTGCAAGCGTTTGAATGTTGTAGTTACTGTGGCACATCTCATTTTCCTTTATTCCCTGGTGGATGTTTCCCTGAGAATTTGCTTCAGATGCTGAACAATAAAGCCTGTTGCAAATTGCTTTCCAACTGCTAGGTAATTACAGCAGGTTTTATGCTAAATGTAAAGAATGTACTGCTATTTTTTAATAAAGGGAACATCTTTTCTTATCTGATGCCCTAACCCAGTCTCATTTGTCTCACTCTCCAGCTGCAGGGTAGCTCTCCCCAGCTGGAGCTGCTGGCATGGCTGCATTCCCAATCCTTGCCCAGAACCTGCTCCAGTCATCAGCTGCAAGCTCAGAGCCTGTGTGTTCAGTAAGTCACTTTAAATATTTGATATACTACACGGAGGCCAGGGAGCATGTTTCTATCAGTGCTTGTTACCAGATCTGAGTGTTTGGCTCCAGCAGCTCCCAGGATTAGCTCCTGGTTGTGTCACATTTGTCAGTGTTTACTAACGAGCAGTGACACTATCATCCCTGAGCACCAGCCTGGGTAAACACGGAGCTCCTCATCCCTTCCTGGAGGGAGTGCTCTCCCTGTGCCTCTGTGCTGAGCTGGGCTCTGTGCCTGTGAACGCCCCAAAACCTCAATTTCACCTGGAGCTGCTGCTCTGGGCTGGGCTGGAGGAGCTTGGAGGGGTTTTCCAGCCTTGTTGTGCTCCATCCCTGGTTCTGGGAGCTTGGGAGGCTTTCCCAGCCTCCCTGTGCTCCATCCCATGGCTCTGGGGCTTTCCCAGCCTTGCTGTGCTCCATCCCTGGCTCTGGGGCTTTCCCAGCCTTGCTGTGCTCCATCCCTGGCTCTGGGGCTGCCTGGGAGCAGGAGGCAGCTCCAGTGCCCCAGGGCTGCTGCAGGGCTGCTGGAGCCTCCCCTGCTCCCAGCTCAGGATGAGCACAGAGGGTTGCGGCTGTGTCCATCTGCACCTGCAGATCTGTGCCTGGAGCTGGTGGAAATGTGCAGCTGAAATGTTATTTTTAACCCGTGCCACACATTGGAATCTAAAAATGGATGTGAGCCCACACATGGAGCAGGTGCATGGAGGGGATGGGAGGGAGGTGCTGATTAAACACACATTGGGAGTGGAGTTAGTGCCCCTTAGATCCTGAACTGATGGGACAGAAAGGGCACAAGATCAGCCCCACCCCCAGGAACCTGAATTTCTAACTCATGGGAATCAAGAAATCCTAAAGCAAGGATGTTTCTGTGCATTGCTTTGACATCTGGTGGCTCTGGGGTGTTTCCTGAGCTGCCCAGGGTTTTCTGCTGGTGTTTTCAGTCACCTGCTGCAAGACCCTTCCCGTGGCTCCCCTCCAGAAGCAGGATGTGTTTGGGGTTTGTTCAGGAGCTGCTGGCTGTTCCTAGAAGGAGCTGTGTGCTGCTGGAACACGCAGCAGCAGCAGCAGCAGCAGCAGCAGCCCTTGGTGCCAGAACCTGCAATCAAAGCTGTGCTGGGGGAAAATTGCTCTCAGGTCCTTGTGGATATTGTAGTGAGGTTTGAAATGAATCTCTGCTGTTGCTGTTTATGACCTTCTTTATCTATTTCCCATTAACTTTTATTGGGCTGATTGATGGGAGTGCAGGAACAAAGAGGTGCAGGAACAAAGAGATGTGCTAATCACAAAGGGTGATTAGCACAGGGCTCTCAGGCTCTGCTCATCTGCCTCTCACATCGAGCAGCGCCACATCCTCCTCAGGGAGGGGAGGGGGCTCCTCCCGGGGGTCCCTGGGGGTCCCTGTGCCGCCAGGAGGCTATTGTACCTGCCATCGTAGGCAGGAAAGGAAAGGTGAATTTGACTCTATGTTTTTAGAAGGTTAATTTATTATTTTATGATCTGTATTATGTTAAAGAATGCTATACTGAACTACACTAAAGAATACAGTAAGGATACAGACAGAAGGGCAAAAGATACTAAAGAAAACTCGTGACTCTCTCCAGAGTCCAACACAGCTTGGCACTGACTGGCCAATAAGTAAAAACAATTCCCATGTTGGATAAACAATCTCCAACCACATCCCAAAGCAGCAAAACACAGGAGAAGCAAATGAGATAATTATTGTTTTCCTTTTCTCTGAGGCTTCTCAGCTTCCCAGGAGAAGAATCCTGGGCAAAGAGATTTTCCAGAGAATGTGACAGTGCCAGCAGGGCCTCCGGAGCCTGGGGGTGCCAGGGGCATCCTGGGGTGATGAGTGGCTCGGGGAGCTGCTGCTGGTACTGCAGAGGTGGGTAATCCATGGGATGGACCAGCAGAGATGGGATCAGATGGCATCAGGTGGGGAGGGACAAGGGACAGAGCCCTGCCCTGCCCAGGTGACTTCACACCCACAGCAAAGCCCACATAACTCAGAGACAGCAAAACCCCATCAGAGCCATTCTGACTTCCAACAGCACTGCAGAGTGGCTGAAATGTGCAATTCAACATATGGCTAATAAACTACTAATTAAAACAAATAGGAAACAGTCAACTAATCAAATCTTGTTGCCATCTGGCAGCATTCCCTGGCAGGCTGGGAGAGAGGAGTCACCCAGCCTGGGTTCCAGCAGAGGGACCAGTGACTCAGCATGGGATTAGGGCAGAGCAGGGAACTGGGGATGATTATTCATTAGTTGGGAGCACAAAAACCTCCTCTCCTGTCTTGCTTTGGTTACTGTGAGGCCTTTTGCCCTTCTTTCCCCATTTTCCCTCATGTCACTGGTGGGGCAGGGCTGGCAGGTCCCAGCACCCTCTTGGCAGTAGGGGCAACAGGTAAAGCACCTGACATCCTGAGATAAAGGATTTGATACCCTGAGATAAAGCATTTGATACCTTGAGATAAAGGATTTGATACCCTGAGATAAAGCATTGATACCCTGAGATGTTCTCCTTGACTGCAGCACCTCTGCAGGTGCTCCCACCTACCCCAGGCTTCTGAGGGGGCTGTTTGAGGCAGGTTTTGTCAATGCTGGCAGGAATTGTGGACTCTGCACAGAAATTGTGGAGTGCCCATCCCTGCAGTGCCCAGGCCAGGCTGGAAGGGTTGCAGCAGCCTGGCACAGTGGGAGCTGTCCCTGCCATGTCAGGGGGGCACTGCAGGGGCTTTGGGGTGCCAGCCAGCCCAGTGTGTGTCCCACAGGTCTGTGGGCATCAGGGGGTGCTCAGAGCTGTCCCCTTGCCCCCCAGGGCAGGGCTGGCGGCAGGGCCCAGGCCTACAGCAGGGCCCAGCCCAGAGCAGGCCCCAGGCCCAGAGCAGGGCCCAGCCCAGAGCAGGGCCCAGGCCCAGAGCAGGGCCCAGGCCCAGAGCAAGGCCCAGCCCAGAGCAGGGCCCAGGCCCACAGCAAGGCCCAGGCCCACAGCAGGGCCCAGGCCCACAGCAGGGCCTGCAGCTCCACGTTGGGGTGGGCAGTGCTGTGTGCTGGTGCCTGTGGCAGCAGCAGCTGGGTGGAGATAACTCAGAGGCAGGAAAAGGCCTTGGAATGATTCAGCAGGAATGAGCTGTGCTGCACACCCGGCCTGGGCACCACTGAGGGCTCAGGGAGGGAGGCAGAGCTCAGGGGTGAATCAGGCTGTGCCCACCACAGCTGGGCCATTTGTGCCACACCACTGACAGCAGGGCAGCTGCTGAGGTGCCACTGCAAAAGTGGTACTGTAAAAATGGCACTGTAAAAGTGGTATTGTAAAAGTGTAAAAATGTCTGTTTAGTACGAAGAGCAGGAATTTATGGCCCTGGGGAAGCAGATGATCTCTGGGACAGGGACAGGGAGCACTGGGGCTGGGCCAGGGCAGGGTCAGCTTGGATGTTTCTGGAAAATTCTTCCCCCAGAGGGTGCAGGGCACTGCCCAGGCTCCCAGGGAAGGGGCATGGCCCCAGGAGGTGCCAGAGCTCCTTGAGCACTCCCAGCATGCCCAGGTGGGATTTGGGGTTGTCTATGCTGGACCACGGCTGCTCTGGGGGGTGCCTGGGGTCCCTCCCAGCTCAGGCCATTCTGTGACTCTGTGTTTTACACTGTCCCACAGGGACAGGGGCTGCTTAATTGGGCTGCATCTTAGGCAATGACAGGAATTAAAGCAGGATGTTTGCCCTCTCTCTGTTATTAACTCACCCAGCAGCACTGCGTGACTCACAGCCCTCACCAAGCCCCTGGCCATGCAGGCTCAGAGCAGAGAGCCTGGGCTCACACTCACAGCCTGCCTTGGCACTGGGGCCCATTTCCTGCCCATCTGCACCCCAAAAATTGAATTTGGAACCATTAGCAACAGATGAGCCTTAAACTGGTGTGACAAGAGACCACAGGGATGGAAAATCCTCCTGTGATTCAGGGAAACTGTGTCCCCTTTCTAAATTGGTGTGTTCCCATGGAGGGGCTCTTTTATTCTCTCATGAATAGACTTTCTAGTTCTTAAATGGAATCATCATCACAAAGAGGCTCTAACTGGATTTTTTCAGACCTTTTGCCCTTGTCTTGGCTCAGCTCTAAGTCGTGTTCCAGGGAATAAGAATGCAGTTTAAAACTCAGTGTTACCAGAGCACAGCCCTGAGCTGGGGGCAGGGACATTTTTTATGGGCATGTGAGGTCGAAGGGGCCCAAAACGTGGCACTGTGGGAAGGTTTCTGCACTGAGACCTCGTTAAGGAGTTTTATTTGGCTGCATTTTGCAGACAGCCAGTAAGAGATAAAGCCTGATGTTCCTCATAAAGTGACAGAATGATGACAAAATGTAACAGAAGTGACTGAAATGCCACGGGGAGGTGCTGGGCTGGATCCATGCAAGCCCTCATGTCCAGCCATCATCCAGGAAAGCTCTGGAGCTTTCCTGTAAGCCCTGCCTAGGCAGGGCTGTTGTGCTGTACTGCAGAGCTCAGACACTCAGCACTCAGAGCTGGGCCCCATCTTCTGCTCAGTGGGACCCTGCCACTCCTAAATGCTCTCCTCCTGCACCTTGGGCTTCTGAAGCAGAGAATGTCTCTTGGAAACCGTGGAAAAGATCCCTGGAAACCTTGTATGGACAAAAGGAGTCACCTGAGTCACCCAAGAACTGATGATAGTAGAAGTGGGCTGAGCTCCATAGAAAACATGCCTGATTTCCAAAGCCAGCAGAGGGAATATGAGCTCATGCTGGGTGTGACAGACCTGCAGTCCCTGGGTGTTTGGTTCTGCTGCCAGCCCCAGGGTGAGCACATTTCCCTTCTGGCCCTCAAAGCTGTTAATGAACTCCTGGTCCCCCATGGGCACTCTCTATTTACATAAAAGGTGCATTATTCTGCCTTGCTGCTCCCTCTAGGTGCCCAGGCTTTGGCCAGACATCCCAAAAGAATGAATTTCCCAGCTGCGAACCCCAGTGCTGGGCTCTGAGGGATGGGCTCATGTCCCATTGATCAGAATTGGGTTACAGGAACACTGTGCAGTCAGATGCACAGAGATAGAGATAAACATCACACACAATCTCCTCCAATGAATGTGAAGCCAGGGAAGGGTAATTCAGTTACATTAAATAAGTCTTATTCCCCAGGAATGGATTTTCTGTGGCTGGACCCTGAGCTTTCCCTGGCATCTGAAGCTTCTGTGCTGTCTCCTCTTCCCAGGCTCAGCCAGAATTTCAGCCAAATGCTGAAATCTGCACCAGATGGTCCCTTTTATCTGTGACTGCTGGACAGAAGTCAGGTCCCCAGTGCCTCCCTCCTCAGTGGGCAGACAAGCAGGGAGCCCCAGGAGCTGTGCAGCAGGGCTGTGCTCCAAAGGAGCTGTGCAGCAGGGCTGTGCTCTCACAGGAGCTGTGCAGCAGGGCTGTGCTCTCACAGGAGCTGTGCAGCAGGGCTGTGCTCTCACAGGAGCTGTGCAGCAGGGCTGTGCTCTCACAGGAGCTGTGCAGCAGGGCTGTGCTCTCACAGGAGCTGTGCAGCAGGGCTGTGCTCACAGGAGCTGTGGGCTGGGCTGTCTCACAGGAGCTGTGCAGCAGGGCTGTGCTCCCAAAGGAGCTGTGCAGCAGGGCTGTGCTCCAAAGGAGCTGTGCAGCAGGGCTGTGCTCTCACAGGAGCTGTGCAGCAGGGCTGTGCTCCAAAGGAGCTGTGCAGCAGGGCTGTGCTCTCACAGGAGCTGTGCAGCAGGGCTGTGCTCTCACAGGAGCTGTGCAGCAGGGCTGTGCTCTCACAGGAGCTGTGCAGCAGGGCTGTGCTCCCAAAGGAGCTGTGCAGCAGGGCTGTGCTCTCACAGGAGCTGTGCAGCAGGGCTGTGCTCCAAAGGAGCTGTGCAGCAGGGCTGTGCTCTCACAGGAGCTGTGCAGCAGGGCACAGGCTTGGGGCAGCCTGGCACAGAGGGAGGATCCCTGCAGGTGTCAGAACCAGCACAGCCCCCAGGGAGAGCAGGATTTGCCTCTTTGCTCCCTTTCCCTGCCCAAGCTGCCTGGGAAGGGGCAGGGGCTCTGCCAGAACCCCTCTGCAGCTCTGCCACACCAAACCAGTGAGCTGGCACTGACACCAGCCTGGGCAAGGGGCAGACACAGGGCTCCAGACTCCCCTGGTGCTCCTCTGCAAGCACCAGCAGCTGCCAGGCTCCAAGGGAAGGTTTGAAGAATGGCACTGAGGTCATTTTCACAGATATTCACAGACTGCTCTTCAATGTTTGATGAGCAGCAGGGGCCTCTTGGTGGAAAATGACTGCAGGGTTTTCTGGGGGCTTTAGTTTGCTTTGGTTTTGGTTTCTCCCAGACCCATCAGATGTTTGGAGAGCTGCTCTGCTGCAGCCCCAGCCAGACCCTGCAGGGGCTCTGGGCTCTCCCTGGAGCTGCTCCTGTCCAGGTGAGCACCCAGCCTGGGCTGGAGGGCCCTGGCAGCACAAATCTCTGTTCTCCCTCTGGGACAGGCTCTGCTCCTGCCATTTGCTGTTCTCCGGGTGGGACAGGCTCTGCTCCTGCCATTTGCTGTTCTCCAGCTGGGACAGGCTCTGCTTCTGCCATTTGCTGTTCTCCGGGTGGGACAGGCTCTGCTCCTGCAGGCTCTGCTCCTGCCATTTGCTGTTCTGTGGATGGGACAGGCTCTGCTCCTGCCATTTGCCATTTCCCAGGTTCCTTTCCCTCCCCCTGGCTTTTATTCTGGTTGGCAAACACTGCTCCCCACAAAGTGCCCCTCACTGCAGAGCCTCCCCTGCTCCCTGCCGGGCTCCAAACTGCCAAAACCCTACCTGGCTGTTAGTGAGGGACACAACCACAGGTAAATACAGAATATAGACACAGCTCTCCCTGGAGCAGAGCCAGCCTGGCATCAGATCAGTGCCATCCCTGCCCAGGGCTGGGCACAGCTGACCTGCGCTGCCCCTCAGACCCTCCTTCATCCCCCAGGGCTGCCCAGAGCCCCCAGGGCTGCCCCCTCCCCTCTGGGCTCAGGTGTTATCCCACGGGAGCCGCAGGATTGAGATTTGCAGGGCTGCAGCTGGCCTTGCTATTTGCTATTAAATGATTTTGTTTCCTTGTGTACTCTCCAGTGAAGGTATTTGCTGCTCTCTGGAAAGGCACAGTATCCTTTTGGCATTTCAGAAAAGGTGGGCAGGATGAATTATTCATTTTAAAAGTGTGTGACATTATGATGGAGCTTCAGCAAAGTACATTTAAACATTACAAAATAGGATGAATCAGTTTAAACTCATCTGAGCTTATCATATATCAGATAAAATGACTGATATAAAGGCTAAAAAGAAAAAAAAAAGCTCTTCTCAAACCATTTCTAAATTAGACTCCAAAACTACACCAAATAGAAAAGGGGGTTTATTTTCAGATCTTTTAATGCCAAGAGATTTAGGGAAAATGGATGAAAACACAGGGTTAAAGCCCTCTTTGCTAAGAAAGTGATGTAACTCTTAGAGCTGTGCTGAGGTTCATCCCTGGGGGCAGGAGAGGGACTGGTGGGTCACTGGGGACCCGAGAGCACAAATTCCTCGGGAGAACTTGTGTAAAGCAGCAAGAAAGGCTCTGGCCAGAGCCTGAAGTGGTGAAAGGCAGCAGAAAGGACTCGTGGAGGTGCCTCAGGAGCCCCCTCAGGCTCAGGCTCCTTCATTCTGAAGTGGTTTGTTTTGTTCTGGAAGCACAAACATGAGGGTTTCTGTGTCCCCCTGCAAAACCTTTCATGTGCATCAAACACGAGGATCCTTTCCCCTGCAAAATGGAACTCTTGAAGTACAAAGGTTGGGAATAGGATGTTTATACTCAGAGTTTAAACAGCCCTCATTATTTTAATGAAAACCGCGTCTTTAAAAGTCACATTCTGGGGGAAAATCCTCTCTAAGCAGTCGTTTAAGCAGAGCTGTTGCTTATCTTTATGCTTTAAAGATTGCTCGTTCGGTGCTGATGGTTGCGCTCACTGCCAGGGCAGCAGGATGCCTGGGGCTGTTCTGCTGCTCCCATCTGGACTGGGCTCACAGGAGTTTCCTTGTGGGGGCTCCTGCTGGGCCCCGCCTGGTGGGGCGGTCTGTATCCCCATTCCTCTCCTTCCTGCACCTTTTTTTGCCTTGATTTCCCGACATGCTGAAACCCCCAGGCTGCTGTGAGGCTGCTCCATCCTCTCTGCTGCTGCCCGTGCAGGTGAGGAGCAGCTGGAGCTGCCTGCTGCCCTCCCCAGCCCTGCTCCGGCACACCTCCCTCCCTTCTCTCCTTCCTCCCTCCCTTCCTTCCTCCCTGCTGCTCTAGCCTGTCCAAACATTTATTTCGTGCCCACTGTTTTTACTCTTCCAACAAACAAGACCTTTCCAGCTTAAGGCTGACCTTCAGCTCCTTCCCCTGCAGCAGCTCCTGCAGGAATAGCACAGATGCTGTACAAGCTCTCAAACATGTGCTTTTGGTTTCCCAGACAATTAATGATGCTGTTCTGCTTTACCAAAATCCCCGGGAAAACTCCCTTAAAGCTTGTAAATCCAAGATCTGAGTCCTTGTGATCATGAGGATGGGGGGAATGTAAACACAGGCACAGCTCTGAGAGTCTGCCCAGTTCAGCATCCTGTCACTCCCAGTGACAAATGGCAATGGCTCCAAAAAAGAGACCCCAAGCAAGTGGAAAACCTGCCAGCAGGGCCATTTCTCTAGGAGCTCGAAAGAATTATAACCTTTTCTAAATTCGTGTTGCCTTACTTTGACAGCAGCTCCCGGTTTTGGGAGCAGTGTTGGTTCTTTCAGAACAGGCAGCGGAGCTCTTGCTCCCAGGGAGGTGCTGTGAGTCCCCAGGATTGTGCTGTGGGGAGGCTCCCATGGATCTGTTTGTTCAATTTGTCACTGAATTTGTCTGTGGGGATGCTGCCATGGATCTCTTTGTTGAATTTGTCACTTGGATTGAAGCTCTCAGCCCCTCTCCTCTCGTGTCTTTAAGACCCATGGGAATTACAGCTCCTCATCCCTTGCCCACTCCCTCCAGATGCCCTTCCCAAGCAGCCCTGCAGCCCAGCCAGCTCTGGAATTGGGTAATTGCCTTCTGCCAGGCTCAATTTCCCTGCAGTTCCAATTGGATGCAGTGTTACTCATGAGGTCCTGATGGCCTGTGCTGCGTTGCTGTGCAACAACTGCTGCAATTAATCCCCAGGGTCAGGAGACTCAGACACTCCTCCTGCATATTTGTAATTTGTAAAGCTGTAATGAGTCTTTTTCAAGGAATATTACTTAATATTTAATAACAGCAATACTAATGGACTGTGCATTTGCTCCAATTAAACACTTGGAAGGGTGGATTGTGTAAACTCTGCCTTCGGCCTCTGGAGTGTGGCACTTTCTCAGAGACTTTGTACTTGAGGACGTGAGCAGAAAAGTAGGGTAATACAATTCCCAAGCAATTACACATTGCATCCACATACTGTAGCTGCTGAAAGCATTTATCATAATTAATGGAACCACACTGATTATCAAAGGGTGTTTGGGTAATGATTGATTTGTCACTTGTAAAGCCGTGCAGGACATCAGAGCACAAATTACACCGATTTACTGGAAGAGTTATAAGCTTTCAAGTGCAGCCATTCCTTGGGGGGAAATCTGGGGCTCTGCTGCTCACTCCTTGCTCTCTGGGTCCCTTAGAATCATTTCGGTGTGATAGAATGGAATGAGGAGAATTACTGCTCAGAGGAGGCTTGAATGGAGGGACAGAGCTGCCAGGGCTGCTCCAGCTCTGAGCAGGGAACAAAGCTCCTGCCTCCTCTCACCGAGCAAGGAGAAGCTGCAAATTGCACTTGGCTGCAGCGGGAGCCCGCAGGGCTTTGGAGCCCCGGGGCGCTTTTCCACCTTCACCTTCCGTTATTGCCGTTGCTATTTTTAGCTGAATTTCCAGGTTTTCCCGAGCCGGTTCTCTCCAGCCGTTCCCATCTCTCCGGTGTCGGAGGGAAGGATGGCTTTGCACGGCGTTGCTATGGGAACACCTGCTGGGGACGGGATGGAGATGGGGAGAGAGGGAAATGTGGGGAATGGGAAGGCAGAGGGCAGCAGGAGCCCCAGCAGGGACCCCAGGGTTTGGGGGTTTATTATGCAGAACTTTGTGTCAGAGCCAGGGAGTGGGCACACTGCGGGAAGGGGGAAAAGGACAAATGCTATCCCTGGTAGTGTCCTTGCCTCCTCCAAAGTCACTGCCTGATTTTTCCATGGAAATCTCTTCCCAGCCCACTCCACCCCTTCCCCTTTCCTCAGGCACTGATGCTCTCTGCAGCCAGAGCAGGGCTCGTTCCTTGGGCATGGTCTTGGCCCCATGGGATGTCCAGAGGGGCCAGAGCCAGTGCAGGGATTCCCCAGAGGTTCTCTGCCCCCAGCCCAGGGCTAGGAGGTGTTTTAGGGGGGATAATTCACATCAGTTATCACAGTGACGGCACAGGAGGGATATTTTTAATTTGGAGCATGCACACCTGACGTTCCTGAACCCAAAGCCGTGCTCAGCTCCTCCAGCTGACAGCCTGACCCAGGCTGGGTTCCTGACTCCTCAGGACTCTGTTTTCCCAGCGAGCTTTGCCTCCAGCTTTGCCATAAAAGCTTTGGATCAGAGCACTCACTGTGCGGAGAGTCAGACAGGTATAAAGAGCATCTGTTGTGTTGAGTCATTTGAGTTTGTGCCATGCCTCAGACCACTTGTGGATAAGCTCTCAGCTTTCTGCTGTGCACACACCATTTTAAACCAAGCTTAATGTCTGCCTCTCTCATTCTGAGCAGAGGGAACAATGCCACCTGGGCTTGTGCTTCAGCATCAGGGGCTGCACAGGAGCTGTGGAGTGTGAACAGGAGCAGGGCAGAATTCAAGGGGGAATTTAAGATGAGAAACTCACTGCTCAATGTTTCTGCAGCCTTGCAGGACACACAGAGGCCAGTAGAGAGATCAAAAGACAAGGGATAACTGTGAGGGACCTGTCCATGGATGGTGCTTGGCCAGCTCCAGGGATGACTTCAAACAGCTGCAGGTCTTGGATGTTTCAGACCTGTCCTTTTAAGCTCATGCCTGGGTGGTTTTTCTCTTATCACACTCAGAAATTTCAGCCTGCTGTGCTGGGTAGAAGTCTGACCTGCTGTCAGTGCCCGGAGCAGGAGGGAGAAGTGGAGATCTCCCCAAGGATGGATGAGAGCTGGGGAGGGCAGCACCGACCTGGGCAGCCGAAGCCTCTCCCGAGCCTCTCTGCCTGGCTCTGCTGCCCAAAGCTGACCTGGTGGCTCTGGAATGCAGTTATCCACAACAGTTATCCACAAGAAACCAAATCCCTCCGGGAGCTGGGTTTGATCTGACTCTCTGTCACAAATCATCTGCCAAGTGTTCACAGGAGCATTGCAAGAGTCGGGTGCTGAATCTGTTCCCTCATTTTCCCTCCCTTTTCTGGCCATGCTTTATCCTGCTTTGATCCCTTTGCTGTTGCATTTTCCCCATCACAGGTTTGCCTCTCTGCTCTCAGGGAACCTGAGATCGTGTGTTCAACTCCAGGGCTCAATTTGCCTTTTGTGCCTCCTGCAAATCTTATTAAGCTGCGTTGTATTAAATGGGAGAAACATGCAGTTAAGTCTGTGGTTTTCAAAATGCATTAGACTTCTTTTCAAGTATGCAAAGTGTAAATGGATTTTGTGCTTTGGGAACGGAGCAGTGTGTTTACAATTTTGGTTAGATAAAAGGATGTTGAGATGGCCTTTAACATTGATTTCATGTTACGTTTTTCTCGGCTTTAATATAGCCTTAGAGGTTCTTTGAGTGTTTTGATTTACAGAATACATTGGAAAAATGAGTTTTATTTTATTTATCAGTCAGTAATGGGCTTTTCTTTCTGTTCTTCCCAAGAGCAGTTAGCTCTGCAATAGTAACCTGGCTAATCTCATTAGGTCAGGCTTTTTGCTCTCAGCTTTTCTGGTGCAGGATGGGTGAAACTCTGGGAAATGAACTTCTTGCACTACTTTGTTACTTTTTTCTTGCAAATCCAACTGAAACCAAGCAATTTCGCGAGGCATGACAAATATACATGAAACCTAAGCCTTTCTGAACCTGAGAGGGAAGTATTCAGAGCAATGAAGGTTTAAACACCAGGAGAAGCTGAGCTTTCTCTGAGCTGTTGAGTCACCCTGGAGCAGAGCTGGGCACTCCTGTCCCTTCCAAGCTGCAGCAGCAGAGGCTGCTGGTGTTTGTTCCCCTGCAGAGGCACTCCTAAGGTTATGTTTGCTATAAATAATCTGAAATTTGACAGTGAAAGTTGCCATGAAAGTGCTCTACATAACCACGGGACGATCTGTCCAGGGGAGCTGACACAAACACTGCACAAAGTTAAAACTCCCCTGGGTGAGCTGTGTGTTCCTGCTCCTCAGAGGGGACTGCAGGGCACAGGGGGCTCCTGCAGGAGGGAGGGGGGCCGCAGAAACAGGCCTGGAGTTTTGACCTTTTCCAGCACCTTCATTATTGAAATCTAAATTTAATTCCAGTTCTGATTGCTCTGAGAGCGATGCCAAGTCCTATATTACCTGACCTACTTCAGAGCTGGATGGAGGAGCAGAGCCAGCACCCTGACCTTCCCTCTGCCTCCTCACAGCGCAGATGTCACTGTAGGAAACTTGGCATTCATTTTTAATGGGGGAGAGGGACAGGGTCAGGGTGGAGCTTTGCAGGTGACAGGAATCCTGTTTGTGCCGAGCAGGATTCCTGTTTGTGCTGATGAGCACAGAGATGCTGTGCCCAGGCTGCTGAGCGCCCTGCCTGCTCTCCCTGCCTGCCAGGGAGCTGCTCTTGAAGGATTGTTGCTTTAATGCCCGTAACTCCACAGAATCCCAGACTGCTCTGGGCTGGTGGCACCCTAAAGCTCAGCTCATCCATCCCATGGCAGGGACACCTCCACTGTCCCAGGCTGCTCCTCAGTGTCCGGCCTGGCCTTGGGCAGGGGGCCAGGGCTGCTCTGTGCCAGGCCTGCCCACCCTCCCAGCCAGGAATCCCTCCCCAATCTCTGGTTTAAATCTACACCAATGCAGGGTCTGCCAGGCCTGATGCTGCCTGACAAATGTGTTTGTTTCCTGTGAGGTTTCCTCTCAGTCCAAGTCTCAAATCCCACTTTGTGTCTGGAGCACCAGGGGCTGCCTCAGCAGCTGAGTCTGATCACAGACTGAAACATTAAATCCAAAGCAGCTCTTAGCTCCTGCAGCCGGGAAAATATCCATGTTTTATTCATGGTGAATACCAGTCAACATCCCCAGCTCCCTGGATAGGCCTGGCTCTATAAATACTATAAATAGCCTGCAGTGACACAGCAAACTGGCCTGGGGACAGCCTGGGCTGGGGAAGCCCCCCGAGCATTCCTGGGTCCCTTTCTGGGGGGGACAGGGCTGGGGGAGCCCCAGGGAGAGCCCCCAGAGCATCCCTGGGTCCCCTTGGGTGGGGGGACAGGGCTGGGGGAGCACCCAGAGCATCCCTGGGTCCCCTCCAGGAGGTTCAGGGCTGGGGGAGCCCCCCGAGCATCCCTGGGTCCCCTCTGGGGCACAGGGCTGGGGCTGCCCAGGGAGGCTGTGCCAGCCCTGGGGCTCCCAGGGTCCCACCCTGCCCTGTGCCCTCTGGGGCTGCTCCCTGCTCCTGCTGGTCTCATCCAGCACCAAAGGAATCCATGTGGGGTCCTCCTGCAGCCCAAGGCAGGGTTTGTGCGTGTTTAGGGAAGAAAGCTTGTGGTAGTGGATAAAGAAAAGGTTGTGGTAGTGGATAAATTAGGGATGGAATGCAGCTGGGAAATGCAGAATAACTCTGTGCCCAGTCCCTGATGCTGTGCCTGATGGATGCTCTGTAATAATTCTCTCTGTAGCTAAAACTGGCTGGACCCTAATTTAATGTAAACTTAGGTGAGTACAGCAGTAATAACTTACAGGGCTGAAGGCCTGGCAGACTTGCCTAGAGTTTCTCACATGTGCCTCAATCATATTTTAGCATTGCTTTAACAGCTCAACAGGCAGAGCTGGCATAACAAATTCATCATGTGAGCCATGATTTATGGACCTGTGTTGATCTATATCCTCGCTCTCCTTATTTTCCAGCACATTTATCATTCTCACACGGTCACTCCTTTCCCCTCTGCAATCCTGAGTGGCTTCCAGCTCTCTGCTGCTCCTGAGGATTTCTCAGGAACTTTGTCTGGAGCAGAAGAACCTTCAGAGTGTGTGCTGGCCTGGTTCAGAGCAGATTCAGAGCAGGATGGGGGAGGCAGGGAGGTTTCATAGAGTGTTCTGTGTGCTGTGTGATTCAGAGAGAGCTCTGGCTTGTATTTACACTCTTGGGGCTTTTAATCGGCCTTTGATCAGCTTTTCCCTGGCCTCAGTCTCTGCTGTGGCAGAGGATCTGGGGTTCCCTGGCCGTGCAGGGGGCAGAGCCAGGCTGTGCTCAGGGGCTCTGTGCCTGAAGGAGGAGGGCATCCCCACTCCAGATGTTCCCCACTCCAGATGTGCAGCTGCAGCTGCTCCTCCCCAGCCCGGGAGCAGCATGGAACCAGGAGCCCCCAGCCCCGTGTGCCTCTGGGGCTGGGCTGGGGCGGGGGTCTCTCCCCAGTCATCAGTGAGATGCCAAAATGCGACCCCAAATCATCCCCCGTGGGATCCTGCCCTCCTGGCGGGGGCTGGAGCTGGCTCTTACCTGCCTCTCTCTAATTGCTGTGATGCACACTGAGTACTAGAAAGTTGTACAGGTTATTTTTAAATTGTGGAGGAAGTTATGTAAGGCAGATCATGCTAAGGGTTTATTTTATTTTTAATGACTATATTTAAAAATTCATGCAGAAGCATAGAGGGACTTTTAATTACTACATTTAAACCTTCAGGTGATACTTAAGTAAAGGGGGAAAAGGGCCTTTTCCATTATTTTTTTAATGTTCTCCTTTTCTTTGCAAAGCAAACGTAGGAGCAGACTGGGAGGTTACCCTGAGCTAAGAGGGAGGTTCAGCTGGGCAGGAGCTGCAAAAGCAGAGCCACATTTCCCAGTCCCTCACACTGCACTGCTAATGCGGCATCTCTCATCCTCCATGCAGAGAGTGGCTCCAGCGAGAGCACTTTGGTTTCCTGGGGGAGGACAGGATATTGCTCTGAGCAGCCTCCCCTGGCTGGCCCCAGGGCAGAGCTGGAGGCAGGCTGAGCAGGGCTGTGCCAGGGCTGCGGAGGGGCAGCAGGGTCAAACCCACCCGGCAGGGAGAGAGCTGGCACCCTGTTCTCATGGCAGAGCAAGCACAGCCGCCAGCAGCCCAGGCTTCACCCAAAGGAGCTCTCCCGCCTCCCCAGAGAGGCTTTGGGGCATCTCTTCCTGTCAGAATTGCAAATCCTTTCATGAGGACCTGCTCTGAGTCCTGTGGCCATTCTGGAATGTTTAGGCAGAAGGATATTTCTCTTCTTGCACGCTAACGGTACCAGCAGAAGGACACACATTCACCCAGGAATGAAACCCATCAGCTCAGCTTTTGTGTTTGCTGTCTGAGGCTCTGAAGCATCTGTGGGAGTGCAGAGTGCACAGAGCCTGTTCTTTGTGCTCCTCTGGCCTGTGTTTATCTTATTGACCAGCAGAGAGGAGAGGAAGAAAAAGAGCATTTTAATTAGTCCTGACAGCTTCATTTGTCTGGAGGTCATCCCTGAGCTTGGCTGGGTTTTGCACAGTGACTCTGCTCTGGGAATGGCTCTGTCCTCTGGCCAGGGTGGGGCTGGGGCACCTTCCTGCCCTGCTGTGCCCCTGCCTGGCACAGCCAAACACAGCCACAGCTCAGGGAATGGGCTGGGAGGGACCCTAGAGCCCCCTCAGTGCCAGCCCTGGCCTCTGTGCCAGCCCTGCCCTCTGTGCCAGCCCTGCTGTGCCCCTGCCTGGCACAGCCAAACACAGCCACAGCTCAGGGAATGGGCTGGGAGGGACCCCAGAGCCCCCAGTGCCAGCCCTGCCCTCTGTGCCAGCCCTGCCCTGTGTGCCAGCCCTGCCCTCTGTGCCAAACCAGCCACAGCCAGGGAATGGGCTGAGGGCTCAGGCCCCCAGTGCCAGTGCTGGGGACAGCCCTGGCTGAGCTCCCTCCATCCCCGTGCAGCCCCCAGGCTGATGCTGAGGGAATCCCCTGCAGCTGCTCCAGTGTGTCCCATCGTGGCCTTGTGGGATTTCTGCCAATAATTGTCCCTGTTCAGCCCCAGAAATTGTATTTTTCCTGCACTCATTAAATTGTTGATTGGCCATAAACAAACGGACTCCTTCACAAGGCTTCAGTTCTGCATTTCCCTTAGGAAAGCCTGTTTGGAAGGGGAAAAGGGGGTTATTTCCCTAAAACAAGTAAAAAAGTCTGGTTTTGAATGTGATATAGTGAGGGAAACCTCAGTATTAATGACTTTGCTGAGCTTTAATCACCACAGAAGATGAATGCAGCACGTTGGGAGGCAAAGCCCATGGAAAGGTGTTTTACAGGAGCCCTTCTCTGTCCCTGTGTGCCCCAGCTCTGCTCACACTAGCTCTGAGTGCTCTGAGTGTGCAGCTCCCAGAGCCAGTGTCCCCAGTGTCCCCAGTGTCCCCAGTGTCCCCAGGCTGCCAGGACCAACTCTGCTCCTCCCCCATGGGAAGATTCATCTGCACCTGCAGTGCCCTGCTCCCTCTCCTGGGGTCATTTCACAGCCCTCGCAGAAAGGTGCAGAAGGTGCAGAAGGTGTCAGGAGAGCTGCCCTGCCCACCCCAGAGGTGACTGACAGGATCTGTCACTGCTGAATTCATCACACACAAACGGTCCAGAGCAGTTCCCTCACACTTGTCCTTCTGTTCTCCGGCACTGTGGAACTGCAGGTACCATCCTGGCTGTCACAGAGAGCTTTCCAGCTCTCCCCACAAACAAAGGCAGACATTTGTTTGGGTAGGAACAGCTTGGTGGTGTGAACATGCCAGTAATCACAGAAACACGTGCTGTGACAGCAGAGACTCTGCTGCACAGTCCCCGAATTCAGAATTATGGCAAACACAGCAGCCCTGGGTCAGGCTGGCTGGCTGCTCTGCACCACATGTGTTAACTTCACCAGGAAAATAAATCAGGAGCTTGTTTTGTCCTAGAGCACACGTTATTTTTTCTCTCTTCTGAAGCAAATTTCTGCTCCATCCTTCTGACGGGGGTCATTTAATAGCGTGTGAAATGAAATGTCAACAAGAATTAGAGCAAATGGCACTGTGAGCCCCCAGAGACACCACCAGGCTTCTGCTGGGAGACGTTTCCAGCCAGGCCCTGCAGGGAGAGCAGGGAGGGCTCAGGTGCTGCTGCTGCTCCTGGAGCCCCTCGGGGGGGGAGATTCACCTGGGGGCTCTGGGACCCCCAGCCCTGCTGAGGCCAGCTGAGCCTGCTGCAGGGCACAGGGGCTGGGGTCCCTCTGCAGGGCACAGGGGCTGGGGTCCCTCTGCAGGGCACAGGGGCTGGGGTCCCTCTGCAGGGCACAGGGGCTGGGGTCCCTCAGGGCACAGGGGCTGGGGTCCCTCACAGGGCACAGGGGCTGGGGCCCTCTGCAGGACACAGGGGCTGGGGTCCCTCTGCAGGGCCTGGGGGCCTGACAGGGGCTGGCTGCCCCCAGACCCTGGGCTGGGCTGGGGGTCCTGGTCCCGAGGGGATCCAGATCCCAAGGGGATCCTGACACTGAGGGGATCCCAGTCCCAAGGACATGCTGATCCTGAGGGGATCTTGACACCAAGGAGATCCCAATTCTGGGGGGATCCTGGTCCCAAGGGGATCCCAATCCCAAGGGGATCCTGGTCCTGAGGGGATCCCAGTCCAGAGGGGATCCCAGTCCCAAGGGGATCCCAGTCCCAAGGGGATCCTGATCCTGAGGGGCTGCAGCAGCTGCTCCAGGGAGGCACAGGAAGGGCAGGATGAGATGGCCATGAGGGAAGGGGAATTGTGTTCCCATAGCTGGGGTTCATGGAGTCCCAGAGTGCCCTGAGCTGAAGGGACCCTCAGGGACCATCCAGGTCCCCCCCTGTCCCTGCACAGACCTCCCCACAGCCCCACTGGCATCCCTGGAGCTCTGGCAGGTGAGCTCCTCTCCTGCAGGATCAGCCCTGGGGAGCTGCAGCACAGACCCCAGGCCATCCACAAATTCCTGCCCTTGGGATTATTGCCTTTATCACCACAGAGCCCTTTGTTTATGGGAAGTTCAGAAAGTACGTGAAAACATAAATGGGAGGAATGCAAATAAGTATTTCTGACAAAATTGTTCACTAGAGTCATTATTATGGAAATAAATTTCAAATGTGACTTTTCAGAGCTGCTGAGAGCCATCACTCTGTGGAGCTGTTCTGTGCCTCTCCAAAGAGCAAATGCCAACACTTGTGGTGTGTGGGGAATGCTTCTTAGATGCTGCTTGTTCTGGAAGCAATTCCAGTGAAACAAAGGCCACGGGATCATTAGGAAGGCTCTGCTGAGGTGGGTGGGAGCAGGAGCTCCCACTGGGGCTGGGCTTGGCTCAGGTGCCTCCCTCATTGTGGCCCATTTGCATTCTGCACCGAGGCTGCAGACCTGCCGTTGTGGTGTTGCTCACTGCATAAAGCCCAATTAATGAAAGGTTAGGAGGCAATTAAAATCCCAGTGTCCTTTATTCCAAAGTGAAGTTTATAGTGCGCTGCGAGTTCCTGGAATGCCACAGAATCCTTCTGGAAGGCTGAGGCAGCTGCTGGTTGTGCATTCCTGTTTGTTTTGGCCCCTGTAGAATTTTGTGGGCTTCTCTAAAGGGACAGAAACAACACACCAGTCTCTGCTGACCCCAGTAAAGAGCTCCCGAATGGGTTTGTGCCTCTGCTCTTCAAAGGGTTGTGAGTTGGGAGAACAGAACTGCCATGACCCCCCTGGGCAGCAGAACCTACAGATGTTCCAGAGAGGAGCAAGGGAATTACAGCTGGAGAGGTGCCAGACTGAGCCTCTGAACACACATCAGAGGATGTCAGTGCCACCCCTGGCCTGTCTGCAGGAGGGACCTGCTCTGGCCACCCTCTGAGGACATCAAGGTCTGTCTGGAAGCAGGGGATGCTTTGATCAGAGCTGCCTCAGGCCGTGGCTCTGGTGCACTCTGAGGAGTGCACAGGTCCCTGCTCCACTGAGGTGTGCAGGGAACTCTTTATTGTGTGGGCTGTGCAGGAGAAGTTCAGCCTTTCTCTGACTGGGATTTTACACCTGCAGAATAGAGATGTCAGTGTTTATCTAGGGAGGCAGTGAACTTGAATAAATGGTTGTAGTGTGTTCTGACAGACTTGGTACAGAAATGTCATTAAAATTCACTTCTCTGCAGTTATTTATTCCTTTTGTTATCAGTCCAGTGATACGTGGAGAGGTTTCTTGACGGCAAAGGAACCTGTTGCTCTTTTATCTGGTGCAAAAGTGAGTGGGAGTGTGCAGGGGCTCTGGCTGCATGAGCTCACCTTGGGCTGCAAGTGGTGCTGATGTGTCCCACATCTGTAATTAAACTGATTGACCTCTCCATGTGCAGGCTGGAGGGGAGAACAGCACTGGAGAAGATGGATTGAGAAGGGAATGAGATGCCAGAGCCAATCTCATTTACCCAGCCCATGTGTCAATAGTGAGCTGGAGAACATCAGCCTCAGGAGTCACCTCTGAGAGCTGGAGCTGTCCCAGGGCACAGCCCTGGCAGCTGCTGGGACCCTGCTGGGGTCACTTCCCTCCAAACCAGCCCCAAAACAGCACCACAAACCCCTGTGGGGCCTGGAGGAACAAAATGCCATCTTGGGAGGATGCTTAGCATGAAAAGAGGCAGCAGGAGAGGCAGCAGCAATGACCAGCCCTTGGAAGCTCTTCCCTTTCTGTAGCAGACCTTTCCTTCCCTAACTCCCTAAAAATGAGTCTGTCAGCCTTAGGGATGAACCCCCTGAGCTCTCAGTGGCACGAACAGCAGAGTGGGACAGAGCTTTGGGCACCTGCCCCTCCTGTTCCTGAGCGCAGGACAGGTGAGGAGAGAGCAGAGAGATCTCCGCTGTACTGACAGGATCTGGGGAAGGAAAGGAGCATTTGTCCTTCACCTCGGTGCTCTCCCTGTGTCCTGTGTCCCTGCAATGCTGATGGCAGCTGGGAATGTGCAGCAGCCACCTCTGCCCATGGCCACGGGCCCAGGGCGGCCCCAGCCACCTCTGTGTGGGACCAGGGCCTGGCCGGGAGCTCCAGCCCCTCAGTGATGCCTCAGAAACAGTTTTGTCTGTCTGAAAGACAACCCTGAGCAGGGCTCAGTTTTCAAATAGATCATTCCTGACAAAGCCGATCACTCACAGTGGGCAAAAAGCCAATTTCCCTCTGGTTCAGAGCCCTCTTGGCACACTGCTGAGCGAGGGGGGGGCACGTGGGCAGGAGCAGGAAAAGGCCTCTCACTGACAGCTGAGTGCAATCTCTTCATCAGGCAAACCTCTGGAAACCAGGCTTCATTTCCTGCTGCTCCTTGTGGAGTTTGATGTGTTCCCAGTGCCTGCCCAGGGCAGGATCCAGACCTGTCCATCCCCAGAGCCCAGCAGGCCCAGGTGCCTCCAGGAGGGGCTGAATTCCTCCTGAGGGCTTCCTGACCCTCTCAGATCAGACCTGGAGGGTGTCAGCACTTCAGGAGCAACTTTGTGTCTGTGTCCTAAGCACTGGTGATGATTTGGTTGTAAAGTTCCCAGAACCCCTGGAAGGACACACAGCCACAGCCTGTCCTGAGTGCAGGGTTTGTGCTGCAGGAACCCTCTGGAAGAACACACAGCCACAGCCTGGACACACAGCCACAGCCTGTCCCGGGTGCAGGGTTTGTGCTGCAGGAACCCTCTGGAAGGACACACAGCCACAGCCTGGACACACAGCCACAGCCTGTCCCGGGTGCAGGGTTTGTGCTGCAGGAACCCTCTGGAAGAACACACAGCCACAGCCTGGACACACAGCCACAGCCTGGACACACAGCCACAGCCTGGACACACAGCCACAGCCTGTCCTGAGCGCAGGGTTTGTGCTGCAGGAACCCTCTGGAAGGACACACAGCCACAGCCTGTCCCAGGTGCAGGGTTTGTGCTGCAGGAACCCCTGGATGTGGCACACGAGCAGCTCCAGCCACAGCCTTTGTTTCTGACAAAAAGGGAATCACAAAAGCTGCTGAAATTCATTTTCAGTTCACAGTACATGTGGTGCCAGACTTTCCTGCTGCACTCATGTGTATCTATCCTGACACGTCCTGCCTGTGTCTGTTTACCCTGGGCTGCGCTTCAGGGCATGCGTGCAGAGCTTTAAAGATTTATATTCTTAAAGCCTGAACACCGATTTTCTACTCAAAATCTTTATCTGCCACCAAACTAGCCAGTCTATGTTACTGGAAAGTTCACTTGTTTTCCTTCCCTTTTCTTCCTCCAATGTTTTTAGCCCTGCTCAGATGGAAGCAGACAAATGATGGACAGTGCCAGGGTTTTGGAGTGGCACAACTACAGGAAATGAGTACTTTAGACAATATTTCAGAATGTGCTGAACGTCTAAGAAGAAATGGTACAAATAAATGTAAATGTTGCTGTGACAAGTCAAAATGAAGATTTCATCTGTAGATCTCTTCTCCTTGTCTGAAATCTTGTTTTCCCTTTTCACTTCCAAGTCAGGAGAAGTGAAAGCTGCACCAAGCAGAGGTGGGGATGAGGGGCCATTCCTTGCAGGCACTCCTGCCTTTCTGGGTAATAAATTGTGAGGCAGTGGAGATGTGAGATTTCCTCTGGGTCATTCCAAACCCTCGGAACTGGCATCTGCTCTGACAGATCTCCCCAGGCACCAAGGCAAGGCTGGGGTTTTAGCTGGAGACTCACAGAGATGAACCATTTGAACCATTTCAGGAGCCTTTTTTTATATGGTTTTGGCCCTCTGGAGGTTTCCCAGCCCAGCTCTGCAGGGCTTAGGAGGAGGGGTCTGATGTAAATGCTGAAGGAAAGTTACCAGGACGTGTGAGAGGTAACGAGTCGTGTCGCTGCATCCTCGTCCAGATCCCAAATTGTGCAGAAAGGACAGAAGTGGAAAAGAGCCTCTGCTCTCTGCTGATCCTTCCTGACACTCGCACCGTGGGGAAAGGCTCCGCTGTGACCCTGGGCCTCAGCAGGCTGTGTGTGCAAACTGATGGAGCTGTTTACCTATGCTGGATCCACGGCAGGGCTTTCCCCAGGCAGGAATTCAAGCTTGTTCAATAGAGCTCATTAGGTAATGAGCTTATTCACTAAGCTCATTAGTGGTGGAATTCATCCTGCTCAGCCCTCTGCAGCCCAAAATCTTGTATCCCTTCAGCCCAGCTTACTGCTCGTCCTGACCCTTGGCTAGAGGAGACTTTTACCTCATTTCATCCATTTTCCATGTTTTCATTCAACAGCTGCCTTGCTGAATGGCTGTTGCTATTATTTAATCTGTCCTGCTATTCCTCTCTAGCAGAAAAACATCTAAGAGGGCTGAAATCTTCTGTCTGGAGTGTGCCAAGGCTGGGGTGTCTTGCCAGCTCATTTCATGAACTGAAGCAGTGTCTGACTCAGTGGGACTCATCCTGGCTGCTCCAGGACTGAGGAACAGACGGTTGGGCAGATGTAGGTGGGCAGGAGAACCAAAGAGGCACCAAGGAGAAGTTGTGATTGCCTCCTGCCCATGATTGCCCATCTGCACACAATCCTGAGCTCCTGGGGAAGGTCTGAGCACCCCCAGGCACGGCAGGAGCTGGGGATTTCATATTTTGGTTAATTATGCAGGGATAAGAGAGTGGGGTTGGTAGGAAGGGTACCTCAGGTGCAAAGCTGGGTGGGAGACAGGGTTTTAAATCTTCCCAAAGCAGCAGCACAAGTGAGATGTGTGACAGTGAGGAATGTGTGTTGGCAATAATGCTCCATTGATTCGTGCTCAACGTGGTAAATTTAGGAGCTGTTTCTACTCATTGCAGACACTGATTACTAGAAAAAGGCTCTGCTGCAGTGGAGTAAGGGAGCTGTCAGAGCCTGTTCCATCTCCCCTCACAAGAGGCACAGAGAAGCCAGCAGAGCTTTTCTCACATTAATATTGATGACAAAGCCCAGGAAACGATGTAAACATCAGAAAAGCCCCACTAAAGCAGGACTGTGACTGAGAATGAGTTCTGAGCTCAATGGCAGGGAAGGATCAGTTTCTCCCTGCACTGCCAGGCCAGCAGGGGCTGGAGCAGAGGGGCAGAGGGGCAGGCACCCCCTGCCCACGCTGGCAGGACCCGCTGGCACCAGTTTCCCCCAGTGCCCGAGCGCCCAGCAGCACTGGGAGCACACTGGGGGCCCTGCAGTGCCCCTGCCAGGGCATTCCATCCACAGGGGTCAGTCCTGGAGCTCTGCACTGAGAACCAAACTGCAGCAGGGACACAGGGCTGGCTTTGCTCCACAGAGCAGTCCTGATCCCAGCTCAGGCCCAGAGTCTCAGGACTCGGGAGAAAGCAGCTCAGAGCAGCTTTCCCTCGCTTCAGCTTTCCCTTTGAAGGCAGCTTATTGCTGCCCAGGTTGTGAGAAGAGCTGGCTTGCACAATCCTCTCCCATTGAAAAATAAAGTGCTATTTTTGTTCTCAGCACAGTGACTGTAATTAATATTTGAGGAGGATGGCTCCCTTGTGCTCCAGATCATACAAATACAGAGGGAAATGTGCACATGTTGTCTGCAAATCACACCCCAACAGTGGACGTGGAGCACGCAGACATGGAATTGAGGGTTGGGGCCCCACTCCTGGAGGTGTCCAAGGCCCTGAGGAACCTGGGACACTGGAAGGTGTCCCTGCCCATGGCAGGGGGTGGGAGCTGATGAGATTTTTCCAACCCAAACCGTTCTAGGACTCCTTGATTCTAACTACATGATGAGCAAAATTCAATAATAGTAAGAAATGTTTCCCTTGGTGTAAACAAGGGGGGGAAAGGGCTGCCTGGTGGTGGGGTGCAATCTTGTTATCAAGGCTGCACATTTGCATATTAAAGGCTGAAAATGACTCAAGGTTTTATCATCTGCTGTTTTCCCATCTGATGTGGAACCGTGTATCCACAGGCAGGATGAGAAAAGCAGCAGCAGTTTGTGACTGCTGGGTGGCAAAGGGCCCTGAGAATGCAAGGAGGAGCACAAAGCTCAGGGCACGTCCAGTGCTGGGCTGGGCACTGGGCTGCCAGGAGCTGCTCAGAGTGCCCAGCGGGTGATGGGGCTGGGGGCACTGCCAGGGTGTCACTGCCAGGGGTGCCAGGGTCACTGCCAGGGCTGCCAGGGTGTCACTGTCACTGCCAGGGGTGCCAGGGTGTCACTGTCACTGCCAGGGGTTCCAGGGTGGCACTGCCAGGGGTGCCAGGTGGCACTGCCAGGGGTTCCAGGGTGGCACTGCCAGGGGTGCCAGGGTGGCACTGTCACTGCCAGGGGTGCCAGGGTGGCACTGCCAGGGAACATGCAGCAAACCCAGCATGGCGCACATTGAGCAGCAGCAGCTGCCTCCCCCCGTGTGTTCAGCACTTATAACTTGAATTATTTGACCTTTTTGTGAGGAGGCTGCACAGCACAGACCCCCCGAGAGCTCCGAGCCCTGCTCCAGCTCAGCGCGCAGGGCCTCACTGCGCAGGGCTCCAAGAGCCCTTCTCAAGGGCTTCCTGGGCAGGCACTTCAGCCAAATTCCACAGTGTCCTGAGGGCAAAAAGCTGAAGCTGATCTGTGTTTGAGTTCTGCTGCAGATGGCAGCCTGAGATGGAAGCAGCACATCTGGGGCGGTGGAGCAGGGAGGGAGCTGGGCATGGCTGTGAGCTTACCCAGGAACGGCTCTGAGCCTGCCTAGGAACAGATCTGAGCCTGAGCCTGCCTAGGAACGGCTCTGAGCTTACCCAGGAACAGATCTGAGCCTGCCTAGGAACAGCTCTGAGCCTGATCTGAGCCTGAGCCTGCCTAGGAACGGCTCTGAGCTGACCTAGGAACAGCTCTGAGCCTGCCTAGGAACAGATCTGAGCCTGAGCCTGCCTAGGAACAGCTCTGAGCCTGCCTAGGAACAGATCTGAGCCTGAGCCTGCCTAGGGACAGCTCTGAGCTTGCCCAGGAACAGCTCTGAGCCTGTCTAGGAACAGATCTGAGCCTGAGCCTGCCTAGGAATGGCTCTGAGCTTACCCAGGAACGGCTCTGAGCCTGCCTAGGAACAGATCTGAGCTTACCCAGGAACGGCTCTGAGCCTGCCTAGGAACAGATCTGAGCCTGAGCCTGCCTAGGAAGGGCTCCGAGCTTACCCAGGAAGGGCTCCGAGCCTGCCCAATGTCATTCCGGAGGCAGGATGGAAGGGCAGTGCAAACTTGCCCCTTTGGATGGAAGGGCAGTGCAAACTTGCCCCTTTGGATGGAAGGGCAGTGCAAACTTGCCCCTTTAGCAGCAGTAATGAATTGTTTCCTCCTCTGGCAGGCAGTGATTTGACTTGCCACATGCCTCCTGGTAATTTCCCAGCAGGTTTAAATGTTGGAACAATGGCCTTCTGTTAGATATTGATTTTAAAATAACTCTTCCACACTCAGCTGTAACTTTGGAGGTGAATTACAGCCCTGGAGTGTGTTCTAATGGAGCAGTGGTAAATAGTTAAATAGACACAAGCAGTTTCTGGGGCTGTTGTGTGTCCAGAAGGCAGAGCTTGGCTGAAGTGCTTCCATCACAGTGCCTGGGGCACGGCCTGGCAGCAGGCTGGGCTTGGTCACAGCTATCCCCATAGCCAGAAGCACAGATTGCTTTGGGGTGGAAAAGATTTTAAAGGTCATCTTGATTTAATCCTCTGCCGAGGCAGGGCCACCTTCACTGTCCAGGCTGCTCCAGGCCATGTCCAAGCTGGCCTTGGGCACTGCCAGGGATCCAGGGCAGCCACAGCTGCCAGGGCCTGCCCACCCTCCCAGGGAAGAATTTCTTCCCAATTCCAACCCAAACCTGCTCTCTTGCATTTTGGAGCCATTCCCCCTTGTCCTGTCACTCCATCCTTGGATGCAGAGATCCCTTAAGAAAAGGCAGTACAAACATCTCCTGTTATTTTCCTGGCATTAGAACCACGTGTGGGTTTATCCCTGTGCCAATCCCGTGCCAGTCCCGTGCCAGGGGAGCAGGGCTGGTGAGGATGGGGTGCCCAGGTGCCCCTGTGAGGATGAGGATGGGTGTTGGCAGCCCCCAGCTGCTGCCGGAGGGGCTGCCAAGGCTCAGGCACTCAGAGCCCCCTCCCTGCACACACCCATGGGCTGCAATCAGCTAAGGACACTAATTAGTTTGGGCTAATTTGTTTCAGGGCCTTTCCTTCTCTTCCCCTCTCCTGCTCTCTGACCGGCAGTGGCTACTCTGTCCCTGATTTCCAGCTGATGTCTGTAAACTGATTACTTTTACTGGGTCAGCTCCGTTATGAAATTATCGTTTTATGAGACTAAAAATAGCCCAGATCCAGTCAGCACGCCAATCACTTCCCTTCATCTCCAATGAAAATGCAATGTTATCTTTAATCTGTATTTCTCAGGCACTTACTGGGAGGCAGGTTAGAAAGAAAAGAGGGGGGAAAAAAGAAAGAGGAGATCAGAAAAAAAAATCTGTAAATCAGTTGCTATAGATGCATCCCTGCCAAGGCTTCCACTGGTAAATTTAGCAGTCACGTTACAATTTTAGTCAGCACCATTTCTTAGCCTTATTCAAAATAATTCACTTCTCACACAATGAGTTACCCTAAAGGCAAGTTATTTTGTCTTGCACATTAAAAATGGTGCGTTTGCACATACGTGCAACTGTTACAAATATCCAAAGCCACAAAAAGCATAAGGATGGATGATTTTTTTTTAAGAGAGGAAAAAAAAATCCAGTGAATTCCACTTGCTCTAAGAATGAATAAAGGTATTTTAATACTTCTGGGGTTCTGGTGAATACAAATAGCTCAAAAATGAGATGCTTGCCTGAGATTTATATCAAGATAGTGAAGGGAAAAGGTTCTATCTGTAGTTTCTGATACAAAGACATTTCGCACACAATATCTGTAAATCCATTAGGAGAAGAAAACGGATACAGGTTTTGTATGAGATGAAGCTGCAGTGAAGAGAATGAAAGCTCAAGGAAATGGCCTCTTTGTGTAGCTCCATCAGCTCATGGCTTGATTGGACTTTCTGTGCATTAAATTCAAGCAGCTCTTTGGCCCGTGGACATAAGGAATCATTGACTGTGTGAGAAACGGTGAGAGCGATGAAATTCCAGCCCTTCCTTCACACAGGAAACTCCCCACACCCCATCCAGCCTCCCACTGGTGATGTTAAATATGCAAAGTGGTGTTTCTATCCGTGTGTCCTGGCTCAGTTTAATGGCAGCTCCCAAAGTCCTGACACGCACGGCGTGACTCCTGGCCCAAACAGCAATCTTCCTCAAGGAGCCGCCAATGGCAGCGCTCCAGAGGTGATTTATTATTTTCCTTGCTTTGCAAACTGCTCTTGGTGTGTGTGGAGAGGGTGAATGAAGGTTACTATCAGCCCCGGTGCTTGGATGTGCAGAGATCAGCCCCAGTGCTTGGTTATGCAGAGATCAGCCCCAGTGCTCTGCTCTGGCTGTGCAGAGATCAGCCCCAATGCTTGGCTGTGCAGAGATCAGCCCCAGTGCTTGGCTGTGCAGAGATCAGCCCCAGTGCTCTGCTCTGGCTGTGCAGAGATCAGCCCCAGTGCTCTGCTCTGGCTGTGCAGAGGTTGTGGCTGTGCAGAGATCAGCCCCAGTGCTTTCTGGCTGCGCAGAGATCAGCCCCAGTGCTTTCTGGCTGCGCAGAGGTTCTGGCTGTGCAGAGATCAGCCCCAGTGCTTGGTTATGCAGAGATCAGCCCCAATGCTTTGCTGTGCAGAGATCAACCCCAGTGCTTTCTGGCTGTGCAGAGATCAGCCCCAGTGCTTTCTGGCTGTGCAGAGATCAGCCCCAGTGCTTGGCTGTGCAGAGATCAGCCCCAGTGCTTTCTGGCTGTGCAGAGATCAGCCCCAGTGCTTGGTTATGCAGAGATCAGCCCCAGTGCTTGGCTGTGCAGAGATCAGCCCCAGTGCTCTGTTCTGGCTGCACAGAGGTTCTGGCTGTGCAGAGATCAGCCCCAGTGCTTGGTTATGCAGAGATCAGCCCCAGTGCTTTCTGGCTGTGCAGAGATCAGCCCCAGTGCTTGGTTATGCAGAGATCAGCCCCAGTGTTTGGTTGTGCAGAGATCAGCCCCAGTGCTTTCTGGCTGTGCAGAGATCAGCCCCAATGCTCTGCTGTGCAGAGATCAGCGCTGCTCCGGCATGCTCAGGCTCAGCCCAGCTGGCACTACTCTGCCACCACAGCCCCCACAGCCCTGCTCACCCTCCATCCCCCCTTCTGGCCATGGCTGAACACCAATAAAGAGAGAAAACCCCAGAAATAAGGGTTTATAGCAGAGACTGATGTCCTTCCACAGTGGGTCCTCAGGCGCCCGTTCTCTCGTTTCCCTCTGATCCACATTGGCAGAGGCAAAGCTGAGCCAAGACAACCCAAACCAGACCCTACCCCCAGACCCTGCTCCCTACACACTCAGCTAATAAACCCTCTAAGAAATTGCAGCTCTTCCAATCAGGCTGTTGACATAAGCAGGCCAGCAGGGCTGTTTTATCGACTTTCCTCTGTTAACCTGGTTCCTTAAATGAATTCTGCAGACGGGCCTGTGTTGTCCAAGTGCACTGAGCTGTGTCTGTCAGAGCCATTGAGCGGAGCAGCCAGCCCTGAAAGGGGCAGAGTGCTCTCCAGGCCATTATGGTTGTGCAAATGGTGAGGGCGACAGGCAGCCAGAGAGCTTCTCCCCAGAGCACCCTGGGGCTGTGGGAGCTGCTCAGTGCATCCCTCAGGAGAGCCAGCCCCAACCCCAGCACCAGCCCCTGCTCCTCCCGCTGGGGCACTGCTGCTCTCTGGGCAAAAATGGCCCAAAAGTCTCAGTGACAATTCCCTGCAGGAATACTGCCTCCTTACAGCACCTTCCAGTGCCTAAGGGAGCTCCAGGAGAGCTCCTTCAAACCAGCTGAAATTGAAATGCAGGACGGTTTATGTTGTGTTGCACTAAATACGACAGATTTACACCGGCATGGACTGCCAGGGCAAGGGGAAAAGGTTTCCAGTGCCAGAGGGCAGGGATGGGTGGGATATTGGCAGTGAGGAATTGTTCCCTGGCAGGGTGGGCAGGCCTGGCACAGAGCAGCCGGGGCTGCCCCGGATCCCTGCAGTGCCCAAGGCCAGGCTGGACAGGGCTGGGAGCACCTGGGACACTGGAGGTGTCCCTGCCATGGCCCTGGAGGGGCTCTGAGGTCCCTTCCAACCCCCCCATCCCAGGACTCTGCTCCCTCCCAGCCTGGCTGCCGTGCCCCTGGGGCTGCAGGAGGATTTTCGTGGCACTCAGGTTTTCACAGCTACAATTTGATGCCTCTGCTGCAGGTCATGGACACTGCCTAGGAGTCTGAAACATACTGCTGCTGTCAGATTAAATGAAAACAGCTGTAAAAAGCTTAGAAAAACACTTTCTCTGGGCAAAACTGGCGTGGGGTTTAGTGGGGGGACAGAGGTTTTGTGTTTGTGCTGCACATCAGGAAAGCAGCAGAACCTGAGGCTTCCCCTAAAAGTGAACAGAACTGAATATGGGGTGGGGCTGGGAGCAGCCTGGGCTGGTGGGAAGTGCCCTTGCCCACGGCTGGGGGCTGGAATGAGCTGGGTTTAGGGCCCCTTCCCACCCCAGCCGTTTTGCGAGTCCATGAAAACCAATGCACTGCACCAAGGCAGCCAAATTCACTCTAATTAACCCTTTCTGCAGAGATGGGAACGCATTGCACATTGAATTAGCCAAAAGCCAGGACAGGGGTGCTGGGCTGGGCTGGCACTGCCCCTCGGCTGCCCCTGGCAGCACCTGCGGGACACAGGAGGGCTCTGGCACAGGGACCGGGGAGGAGACCGGGAGCTGCTGGCCTCCTGAGGAAAATGTTTCTGCGTGAATTGGAGAGCTGAGTCCGAATTAATTTTGAGTAGTTGTTTCAGTAATTCAGATTGATTTAAGATGCACCCAAGAATAATGCTTTCATTATAAAGCCTCCTGAGCAAAATTTAAATTGTGTTGAATTAAAAACAGCCTCTGTTAAAGCAGGGCTGATGAGCACAGCAGAGGGATGGGAGATGCAGGGTCAGGATAATTTAATTCCTTTGCTTTGTTTCCCACTCCAGAAAAGCTGCTGTACCTGTCTCCCTGGGCTGTTAACTGCCTAAGGAGCCTGAAAGTAATCCTGAATTTCTCTAAACTGATTTCATGGTAACCCCACCAAAACCAGTGGTAATTTATTGATGCTGGGCTTCACCTTCAAGAGAAAATGCATTTTTATTGCACTTTATTTATGGGTCAGCCTGGAAATGTGATTGTATCCCAAAGATACCTGGGAATCTGGGAGAGCAGCTGATGCACAGGACAGTGGAGGGTTAATGCTCTCCTGCTGTTGGCTTTGTTCGTTTGTTGTAAGTAAACCTTGGTTTTACACAAATGGAGCTCACCCTAGTAACAGGGAAAAGTTGTCCTGCACCTTCCAGATCGCTCCTCTAAGGCATTCTGTCACAGCAGAGGTGGGATTCCAGCCTCAGGGAAAGCTGCACTTATCTGGGTTTAAATGTACTGGTGGTGAAAACAACTTATTTATATATATATATATAGTTTTGAGTTAAAAACTGTCATGCTTCATAGTTTCTTGTTTTAAATGCTGGCTGAATTATTAAGGACAAAAGGCAGGAAATGTGTAAGATGTGGATAAAAGCTCTGAGTGCTGCTGAAACCCAAGCAGTGAGGAGTGGCCAGCACTGAGGAGGGCAAGGCTGATGGGCTGGGAGCACGTTGGAGACCTCGGCTGCACTCTCTGCAGGAGGAATTGCGAGAACTCTCATTAGCCACAAGATCCTTCCAAACAGATTGAAAATCTTCTGAGGAGAGATGTGTATGAAATATTGTCTGAAAGTGCCAGTTTGTTGGAACTGGGAGGATTTATGGGGAGGTGAAGGGATGCAGGAGGGTTAGCCCTGGATGGTGAACCCCCATGCCACTGAGGGGGAGTCAGGAAGGTGGAAACAGCCTGAGCGTCCCAAATCAGTAACACCAGAAGCCTCAGTTTTCAGACTTTACAGCATTCTCTAGGTCCCTTCCCAGTGAACCCTTACAAAGCCATGTTTAAATGTCGAATTTCTTAACTCCATGTCAGCTCATTTCCAGCACTTGTTCCTCCGTGATTTCTGTGATTACAACAAATTGAGAACGCCCTGAGGTCCCTGGGAGCGCTGGGTTTGTCCCTGGGCTCAGAAAGGGAGGGAAGGGACCCGAACCCAGCCCAGCCCTGGGGGAGCAGAGCCCCAGCTGCTCTCCAGAACATTCTGCACGTCCTGGGGCCCTTCCCAGCCCACCCAGGCCAGCCCCTGACCCAGGGCGCCTGTCACAAAGATGTGAAACAGCACGAGAGGGAATGGGTGTCCGGGCTGTGTCTGAGTGTGAGAGGGTGCAGGTTGGGTCTGTGCCAGGATGGTGTGATCATTATTAAAGGGGATCTAGAAATATTATATCCATATATATTTATATGGATATAATTATCCATATAATTACGGGATATCCAAAGCTGGGTTTTCTCCCCTTGAGCAGAGATCCCTGAAGGAGCCACCCAGGGCAGGTGTCCATGATCAGATCCCATGGTGGGGACAGGAGGGGGGCACTGATCAGTATGGACCAGTCAGAGCATGGAAAGCTGAGCTGGGGCAGGGCTGGGATGCAAAGCCCAGCTTTGATTTCTAAGTTTCACCTTTCCCAGGGGAAGGAACAGCTTTTGGCATAAACCTGCAAACTTTGCTTCGTTATTAAATAGGAAGAATAAGAGATCTTTAGGTGACTATGACAAACAGGTTCTACATTTGCACTTAATGAAGAAATTCAGACTTTCAGTTGTCATATGCCCAGATTCGGGGCCTTTCTGACAGCTGAATTATGATTTTAATAATTGAAAAGTGCTACTGTGAGCCTGTTCATGTATAATAGGCACAGAGAAGTGTTTAAAATCAAAAGCAGTTTAGAGAAAAAGTGGTCCCTGCATTACAAGGAGAATTGTCTACATCTGAGTATTAAACCGTGTGAACTCTCCAGTGGGAAAACTCTTTGCAAAGTAACTCTAGATTTCCTGTACTGTTGTGCTGCGTGGGATGAAGAGATTGCCCTCGATCCTGGTGCTGTGTGTGCCCCAAGCAGCAGCCTGCAATGCCCGCTTTCCTCTACACAGCCTTGTCAGGGTGAGGGTTTGGCCATTCTGCTCCCAGGGGTTTTAGTTCAGAGCAGCAGAAGCGCAAATCTATAATCTCAGTCGCAACATCTGTGAGACAGAAATGAAATACAAGGGGGAAAAGATCCCTCCAGGCTACGTTGCCCTTGCTTTGATTTCATTATCTTTGTACCTGTCCCTGGGAATGTTTGAAATTCCACTGCAGCCACCACAGCACGCTCGGTTCTCAGAGTCACAGCTAAGCACAGACAAGAAGCCCCTCTCCTGCTCAGCTGAGTAAAACCCAGACCACACCCTGGCCATCACTGAGTACTCCAGTACAGTGACCCACAACACCCACTTGGAATCAGCCACTCTGTAGTTCCTGGCAAGTCAAGGGCAGAAACAAGGGCTGACATTGCAAGGAGACGCGAGGGACCCATCAGCAGCTTGGTGTGAGACGCGTGGCCGGAGCCAGTGTCAGAGCGAGCAGAGCTCCTCTCCAGCCCCCCGCCCTCGGGTCAGCTTCTCCCTCCTGCAGGGATGAATCAGATCCTGCTACTCCACCACTCTGCTCCTCCTGCACTCGTTTACCATGGTGCCGAGCATTTGTCAAGTGGGTGTGAGAGTTTTTTCTGGTTTACACAACCGCACACAAATCGCAGAAGTTGTAAGGCAAAGAATAATCAAGCCCTGAACACTTCCAGCCCCTTCTCGAACATGCACCCAGGAAAACGCTGAGGAGGAGCTGAAGTCAAGCTCCCCGTACATGCTTGCCTGCTGCTCAGGAAAAGGAAAAGTAATACTCACCCCAGCGTTGTCATGGTTACAATAGTGTACCAAAAGGAAGCAGGAATACTGGTGAATTTGCTCGCCGAGGACCCTTTCTCCGCATAAAACATGACAGTTGCAAAGATGATGATTGCCATAGTGAGGGAAAAGAGGAGAAAGCCAAGCTCGGAGGCACAGCTCTTCAAAGTGTAGCCCAAGATTCTCAGGCCTTGGGAATGGCGGGAGAACTTGAAAATCCTGAAAACCCTGAAAACCCTCAGCGTGACGAAGGCCCCGCTGACGTCCTCGTTGTTGGTCATCACCAGGCCGATGTAGTAGGGCATGATGGCCACCACGTCGATGATGCTCATGACGCTGCGGATGAAGCGGTAGCGGCTGGGCGCCGCGAACAGCCGCAGCAGGTACTCGACGGTGAAGATCATCACGCACGCCGTGTCCAGGCAGAAGAAGGCCACGGCGTAGCGCTCCCCGCAGGGCAGCTCCTTGCTCCCCGGCACGGAGCCGCAGGGCACGGTCTCCACCACGTTGGTGATCACCGAGACGGCGATGAAGAACCCGGTGACGTAGTAAAAGACTAAGGCTAAGGTGCTGGTGTGGGGGTTCTCGAAGGCGCGCCACATGGTCTGCCGGAAGCTCAGCGAGGGCATGGAGCCCTCCTGGTTGTTCTCCGAGTCGTTGTCGTCCATCAGGCGCTCGGCGTTCTCCCGCTTCCTGTCCTTGTACTCTTCGTAGCAGCAGTCCCCGATGATCTCGGGCAGGATCCCGTAGAAGGCCAGCTCTTCGTCGTAGGCGGAGATGCACTCGTACCTGGGGTAGTGCAGCTTGCCAGTTCTGTAAAAATTGAGGATGCACCTGAAGACCTCGGGGTCCCGGTCAAAGAAGTACTCCTTGGTGTCTTCGTTGAAGAAGAACTCCTTCTCCGTGCTGCCCAGGAGAGTGTCCGGGTACCTCTCCAGTGTAGTCCTCCAGGTCTGGAAGCGCCTGCCGCTCACGTTGAGGATGATCAGCTCATCCTGCCTCTTGTTCTTCTCCGTGGGAGCCAGCGGCATGGGGCAGTTGGCCACCGGCATCCATCCTATGGCAGCCGCCCTGGCGAAGGGCAGCCACGCTGCCACCCCTGCTGCCATGGCGAGCCCGGGCCGGGTTAGTGCAGGCGGGGCTGGGGAGGCTGCTGGGAGCTGCTGGGGGTCACACCAGTTCCATCTGGAACACACAAGAGAAGAGAACACAGCACACAGTCACGCCCTGCCCCGATGGGTGGAAGAGCCCGGGACCAGCACAGACACCAGAGCCTCCAACCGCTGGTGGAGAGTGATGTTGAACGAGGCGCATGATAATCAGCTCAGCGGGGTTAGGGCATTATTATAGATTGAAACTTTGAATGGCAAATGATTCCTCATTAAAAGCATTTTAAAAGTAGCATAAACACAGTAATTTATATTTGCTTCCTCACAAACAAGACTAATCCATAATTCCCCAGGTGTAAGCCTCCTGTGCTCATCAGTTTAACTACAGCTGTCAAGAAAGAGCTGGGAACTCCAGTGGAATCAGCCTGCAGTGGAATCACACACCACGAGAGCCCACGACTGGGCTTAACTGCATTTCCATTTCTAGCCATGAATTTGTTTTATCTTTTTTATCTTTGGTCAGAGTTCTTACAGCCCTTAACTTTTGTTTTAGCTTGCTTTTACTTCCACTTCCCTAGTGCTTTTCTAATTCTACCATGAAATTATCTGAAGAAAGGTGCCATTATCATATAAAATGCATTAGGAGCCCTATCAAAAGTCAATTTATCAATGGAAATTCCATTGATTCCAATGACTCAGGCCCTCAAAGCCTAATTGTATCTTTGTAGGCAGTTTTACTCCAAAGTTTTTAACTTACATGAAAGCTGCCATTCCAGCCAGTAAGGCTGCAGCATTATTGATTCCAATGGGCCATCAAAATACTGAATAAAAAATGATGGAATGAGTCTGTGGTGAAAATGCCTGAAGTGCTCACAGAAATGCTCTCCCTCTTCAGGGCAAATTAACATTCATCACCTTAATGTGGAGCATCTTCCTATGCAATTTTACTGTCTAAAGGACAATTGAGATCCCTTGTGCGAGCATCTTGCCGCTGCTGAAGAGCTTTGGTAATTACAGAACACATAATAACCCACAGTGCTGCTCATCCCAAGGAGACACTTTGCTTATCTGCACGGCACTGGAGCAAACATCTCACAGGATTTCCCTCCGAGGGACTGCTCAGTGGTACAAAGCACCACCACTTTTTCTGTGCCCCGAAAGGGAATTTACTGTGTGAATCGGCCTGGCTGCCCTGGGGAGCAGGGCAGAGCTCAGCACGGGGAGCCTTCTGTGCCAGCTGAAAGGGCATCTCCAGGGGCTCACACTGCACTTTCTACCACCAGGGGTGGATCCTGTGACTTTCACGGAACACTTAAGAACAGGAGGCAGCAAAATAAGGATTATTTCATCTATTAATCACCAAATATATACAGGCAAATAGTTGAGAAACCAAGAAAAGGCATCTTGTTCCTGCTTTCCCTGCTGGCAAACTGTCTTCCCTGGGTTTTAATTTCACTTAGCACCATCACCAGCGTCCTTCTCCAGGACTGACTGGTGACCTGACCAGTTTCAGCACACTGGATCCTCATCTCCCCTGATTTCTCAGGGGAACCACATTAGAAATCTCTTCTGTACTTTCATAACTTTGGTTGTGGATTCCAGGTTACCTACATTAGCTGCTGAGGAACTATAAATACTTCACATATAATTGTCCCAATAAAGCACTGGTAACTCATAAGTGACTTACACATTTTTAAATCAATTTTTGAAAGATAAAATGGGTCCTTCCATGCTGGCAGTATATGTGGGGAAGCTATAAATACCTCAGCTATGAAAGGGACAGGAGATTAAAGCAAAAGAGAAAGAAAGGGGAATTCTTCTGTGGAAGTTCAGTTCCTGTTTCTCTGGGTCCAAGAGCTGGTTAGAACAACGGAGCGCACGCAGCTTCATTCTCAGAGTCACTGAATCTGCCCCATCTGATCCTCAAAATACACACAAGAGGACAAGAGGAGTCTTTTCCAGCTGTAAATTATCTGAAGGACCACGAGCAAGAAGTGAAAGCCCCTGTTGCAGAGATTCTGCTTTTTCTTGTCCACGAGTCCTTGGAACTCTACCACTCCCTCAAGGAAGTGAAAGAAAATTGGGAGAGAGAAGGGCCTGGATTTATAATTCTGACCTGCACAACCTAAGCTGAGTCAAAAAAAGGTTAAGCAACCAGTTTATCTGGAATGTAGAATTCCAGAATGTAGAAAGAATCCCCCTTTTCTGCCTGCTTGGATTTTGGTAACTGCCAACCAGTCTGTTTAGGCTGGAAAGCAATTGGCTGGACTCAAAATCTAATGTACTGTTGACAGTGTCTGGAGCTCTCATAGAAAACAGACACACTCTAATTCTAACAAGCATATATTTAGCTATATCCATATTTCTAATTTTAATTACCATAATTTCTGCATGTAATTTAAAAGGAACTGGTTCACAGCAGACCGGCACCCTGCTGATGACATTTAGAAGACCTGGTACACAAAATAGAATCATTTGCCTCCTGATTTAAAAAAGTATCTGCAGAGAAAAGAATCTGTTTTCTTCAGATAACTATGGGGACAAGGAAACAGCCAAGGAAATTTGGGAGAAAAGGCTGAGCAGGAGCCCCCTGTCCCCTCGCAGCGCTCCTGACCCCGCTGGGTCCCTCCCGAGTGGCGCTGGCTCTGCTGCAGCTGCTCCAAGGCACCCCAAAAAAACCCCAAAAAACCCCCAAAAACCCTGGCAGCCAAACCCTGACCCAACCTGGGCCAGGACAGCTCAGGAGGAAAACCTGGCAGAGAACAGTCCTGACTGTTCATCCAAAGGGTCCAGAAATAAAGGATGGGTTCTTACCACTGTAGCTCCACACTCATCAATGTCTCTTCATCATCTCAAGAGAGCAGAGACAAACCAAAAATCTCAGAGTTTCCCTTTCTAGGAGCAGACAGGGCTGTCCTGAAATCGGGCTGATAAGCACACTGCGAGTTTCTTGATGAGACACTGCTAATGGGAGTGAAGAGCCTGGAGATCATTCCTTCTTCCCTCTCCTGTCCTTGTTGGGTCAGGCTCAGGCAGCAAAGAGACCTTTGCTTTAAAGCAGAATATGTCAGCCAAAGCCTCCGTGTCTTCTGTCAGCCACACATTCCTCCCCTTCGCAGCAACACCAGAAAATAAAACTTTCTGCAAAACACTCCCTCCCTCAGTCAGTTGGGGAGATTTGGGAGCAAAAGCAACAGGCTCAGGATAAATGCACACCAACTTCTCCCCTCCCTCCTCCCGGCGGGAGCCCCATCTTGCAGCGCTGCCTTACCTGGAAGGGGAAGACACTCGGCGCCCAGAAGTGGGGCTGGATGTGGGGAACGGGGAGGAAGGGGAGCAGGCGCTCCTCGGGAGGAAAGGTGAGCTGTGCCGCCTGCTCTTGTCTCCCTCTCCGAATGCAGTCACAAGCAATCAGTAAATGTGCTCATCATCGTGAAAGTATATATAGAGAGATGACTAAACAGCTTCTCCCTCATCGCTGCCGAGGCTCTCGCTGCCTCTCTCCTGAGCTGGCAGGCGCTGCCCCCTCCCCTGGCAGCGCTCGCTGTGCCCTCGCTGCCCAGCCCAGCCCCGCTGGGCACGGCCCCGCTCGCGGACCCGGGGCTGGAGCGGCGGCTCGGGAGGCAGAGCCGGGCGGGGACGGGCGCTGTGAGCGGGCAGAGCGACCGGAGCCGTTAAATACACGGCGGAGCCTACCCTGCATGCTAATGTGCCAGGGGGAGACGGCGGGGGGAAAGTCGGGGATGAACTTCAGGGCTCCATCGCGGAGCTCCCGTGTGTCCCTGCCGGCTCCCGGTCAGGCGGGGACAGGGCAGCAGGGATTCATTCTGGGCAGCCAAACCAGCCATTCCTCCAGGAACCCACGCCCTGCACCTTGGCCAGGGCGGGCGGCTACATTCGGGAAGAAAAAGAAATCCTTGGATTTAAACCGACCTTTCCCTATCTTCTTCTCCTTTCTTCCTTCCCACCAGCTTTCTCTTTTCCGCTCGTCCTGCTGTTCTGGCTCGCCCTGCTCCTTGGCAGCCCTCGCCAGTCCTGTCTGCACCCCGCCTCAGCATCCCTTCCATCCCCGCTCAGAAGTTGGGCTCGGCACGCTCCGAGACCCGGCAGCCACGCTCATTTATCCATCTGCTGTCGAGTCTCCATTCAGTGAATAACCACACGCCCGAGTCGGAGCGGGCCAGCCTTGCCCTGCCGTGCCGGGCAGCTCCGGGCGGTGACGGCCGCGCCGCAGCGATACTTGATGACTTCCATAAAGTCACAGCGATGCGTGCGGGAGCGAGCGGGGCTCGGCCGCCTCGCCATCGCCTCCCGGGCGGCTCGGCACCGGCTTAGCGCCGGCAGCCCGCGCCGTGCGGGGCCGTGCGGGGCTGGCACCGGCTGTGCGGGGCTGGCACCGGCTGTGCGGCCACGGGCCGGCATCGGCAGCGCCGAGGGGCGGGAGGGGAGCAGGGTGCGGGCTGGGAGCGGCCGGGGACACCCGCAGCCCCGGACCGGTGTCCCCCCAGCCCCGGACCGGTGTCCCCCGCCCCCCTGGCAGGTGTCCCCTCGCCCCGGGGCCGCTCCCCGTCCCTCCCTCCCTCCCTCCCGGCGGACCCCCTCACCTCCGCAGGGCGCTCCCGGCCGCGGCCGCCCGCCCGGAGCCTCCGCGGCCATGCGGCTGCCGGGAGCGGAGCGCGGGGCTGCGCGGAGTGCGCGGGCGCGGGGCGGCGGCGGAGGGCGGCGGGGAGCGGTGGCAGCGATGGGCAGCGGCGGGGAGCGGCGGGGAGCGGCGGGGAGCGGTGGCAGGGATGGCAGAGATGGCAGAGCGGCGGTGGCAGAGATGGCAGCGGTGGCGGAGCGGCGGCGGCGGGGCCGGGCACAGCCCCGCACGGAGGGGCGGCGGCGCGGGGCGGGGGGCGGCGGGGGCTCCCCGCGCTCGGCCGCGTCCCCGCCCGCCGCCCGCCCGCACAGCCGCCGGCAGGTGTCACCCGGAGCGAGCGGCACCGGCAGGGAGCGGGCAGGGAGCGGGAGCCGGGCACCGGGCACCGGCACCGGGAGCGGGCACCGGCACCGGCAGGGAGCGGGCAGGGAGCGGGCACCGGCAGGGAGTGGGCACCGGGCACCGGGCACCGGCAGGGAGCGGGCAGGGAGCGGGCACCGGGCACCTGGCACCGGCAGGGAACGGGCACCGGGCACCGGGCACCGGCAGGGAACGGGAGCCGGGTGCGGGAGCCCCGGGGCAGAGGGCAGCGCAGGGTGGGGGTGGCCGGTGGCCGCAGCACCCCCGCAGCCCCCGCAGAGCCCCCGAGCCGTGCAGGGGGGTATGAGAGGGCCCGGGGTGGGTAAGGAGGAGTCCGGGGGCTGCAGGGGTTGCATGGTCGGGGCAGGCGCTGCGCCTCCAGATGCATCGCTTTGAGCAAGGGATGTCTGTTGGGGGTCCGGTGTGCCTTACAATAAGGGAAACAGGGACTTGGTAAAGCCAGCAATGACCAGGGACCATTTTCCAGGTGCCTTTGTACTCGGAGCTCTAAACCCAAGACCTTCTTAAAGAAAAAAGACAAATAACAATAGGGAAAGACCTCCAAATCCTCAACATTTCAACAAATCAATGATCTGGTTCTAGAAACTCTGAAACTAGGACCCTGATCATGGAATTATTTCGTTTGGAAAAGACCTCCAAGACCATGAGTCCAGCCGGTGACTGAACCCTCCCATGCCCACCAAACCATACCACAAAGTGCCACGTCTCCTGTTTGGAACGCTCCCAGGGATGGTGACTGCACCACTTCCCTGGGCAGCCTGCTCCAATGCTTAACCACACTCCCAGCGCTGACATTTTTCCTAAGGTACAACTGAACCTCAGCCTGGTCTGTCCAATTCAGGGTCTCATTTCTGATAATTCAATGCAATTATTAAAAAATAACGCTAATTTCTGAATGTCAGCTCCTGTCCCTCCCCAAACCCATCTCCTCCAATAACATTTGTAATCTGCACCGGTGTAGCAGAGCAGCTTATGAGTTCAGGCACACACAGTGTATCCTGGTCTTTAGGTTTTGGATATTAAGAGTTGTATGCTGGACACGTGAATAGTTTTGTGCAAAGTGAATCCTAAAACTTCAGTGAGAAACTTTCAGTGGCTGTAAGAATTTGAACATATCAAAGCCTCCTGAATCCATCTTCATTAGATGTCTTCAGAGCTGCTTTCCACTTTTAAACCCTCCCTATATCTCCGCTTGCTCTTTCCCTCTGCTGATGCTGAGAAGAAAGCAGAACCAGAAATGTCATTTGGCTTTTGCTGGTATAGGAGATTTTTCTGTGATTTACAGTGTCACCACTTCATAAAACTTCCTGACTCCTCTCTCTGGGCGTGCTCTGGCCTCGCTCTCCGCTGGTGCTGCCCTGGCTGTGATTCTGAATCGCTTTTCCCCCATGACTCGGCCCCTTTTAACTTCCCATCTCTATTAAAAAGCTAATTTGGGAGCTCTTTTTCAATGCTCCCAATTTTGTATTTTTAAATAGAATATGAAAGTCAAAAGCAAGCTTGCTGCAGATAGTCTGGAGCGAAAATATTCCTTCTTCTGTCTTGATTTTTTTCATCGATATATTTTCTCTGTTTCTTTCTCTCTCTTCTCTCTTTAGCTCTCTCTTTTTCTCTCTTTTTTTTGCTCTCTCATTCTGCCTTTTCCCTTCTCTCTCTTTTCTAGGAAAAGCTCCTTAGGTTCTACCTCCCCACTTAGAGCTTTTATTAACTTTTTGAACAACTTTTTCTCATTCTACTACTGAGAAGTAGAACCTGCTGATGTCAAAACACCAGAGAAATTATGGAATGAACGATCATGGTTAAATATCCATAGTAACTATAATTCACTTTTTTTTTTTCCCCTTACATTCTCTTCTGCGTTCATGCCTCTGCAATGTATTTTATTTTATTTATTGTGTTTGTTCTCTGCACTGGGTGCTATTCTGCATAAATTCTGCATCTAAATGCCCCGTTCCCTGCGTGGCTGTGCTGCAGAAGTTCTGCAGTGCCAGTTGCAGGAGCACAGCCTCCAATTCCAGCTTGCCACAGCACCGGAGCTTTGTAATCTGATTGTGTGCGGTGGGTTGTGCCAACAGCTCCCTTGCTTTGGCTCCAGGCTGCTGAAAACACCTGCACAGATGAAAACAAGGTCATGAATGTGATTATGAGAAAGAGCAGGTCTTTGTAACCTTAGAATTAAATATCTGGTGTAGTGCCATCATGCCAGGCCTGGCACAACCAGGAGTTCAAGCCCCTTCCTCGAGTGTGCCCTGCAGGAAATGCAGTGTGTGCTCTAGGGGGGGAAATGGCCTTCACCAGGACAAATCTGAGTTTTCTTTGAGACAGGACAAAACTGCCAAAAGCTGGATTTGGATCAGAATTTTCTTGGCTTTCTTGTAAGGAAAAGCAGAACATTGAATTTTGAAAGTGTCCTTAAGAAACAGTCCTTCATAATAAGATTCTGCTTTAGTTTTCTTGCAAAACCAATATTGGGAATATTTTATAGAGCTGTGTGAACAATTAAATCCCAAATTCTCTCAGCATCCCCCAGGAGTTTTCAAGGGGATCTTGATGGCTCCAAAAGCCCTGGAAGGGAAAGGTGACTCCTTGTGAGCCCCTTGGGAAGCAGGACCCAGACAGGGAGCCTGAAGGGTCAGGGGGTGTTTGGGGTCCCTGGGAGCAGTGCAGGATGCCAGGGTGCTGTTGGTGTCCCTGTGGGGTCCCCAGACCCTCCCTCAGCCCAGGGTGCTGCTTCCATGGACAGACAGACAGACAGACAGACAGACAGACAGACAGGGTGCTGGTTCCATGGACAGACAGACAGACAGACAGACAGACAGGGTGCTGGTTCCATGGACAGACAGACAGACAGACAGACAGGGTGCTGGTTCCATGGGACAGACAGACAGACAGACAGACAGACAGACAGACAGACAGGGTGCTGGTTCCATGGACAGACAGACAGACAGACAGCCAGGGTGCTGGTTCCATGGACAGACAGACAGACAGGGTGCTGGTTCCATGGACAGACAGACAGACAGACAGACAGACAGACAGACAGGGTGCTGGTTCCATGGACAGACAGACAGACAGACAGACAGAGGGTGCTGGTTCCATGGACAGACAGACAGACAGACAGACAGACAGACAGACAGACAGACAGGGTGCTGGTTCCGTGGACAGACAGACAGACAGACAGACAGACAGACAGGGTGCTGGTTCCATGGACAGACAGACAGACAGGGTGCTGGTTCCGTGGACAGACAGACAGACAGACAGACAGACAGGGTGCTGGTTCCATGGACAGACAGACAGACAGACAGGGTGCTGGTTCCATGGACAGACAGACAGACAGACAGACAGACAGGGACTGACAGGGTGACTGGACAGATGACAGACAGACAGACAGGGTGCTGGTTCCATGGACAGACAGACAGACAGACAGACAGACAGGGTGCTGGTTCCATGGACAGACAGACAGACAGACAGACAGACAGACAGACAGACAGACAGACAGACAGGGTGCTGGTTCCGTGGACAGACAGACAGACAGACAGACAGACAGACAGACAGACGTGGACAGACAGGGTGCTGGACCATGACAGACAGACAGACAGACAGACAGACAGACAGAAAGACAGACAGGGTGCTGGTTCCATGGACAGACAGACAGACAGACAGACAGACAGACAGGGTGCTGGTTCCGTGGACAGACAGACAGACAGACAGACAGACAGACAGACAGACAGACAGACAGGGTGCTGGTTCCGTGGACAGCCCACCCCAGCCGGGCCCTGCAGCCCTGCCCTGCCCCGGACCGAGGGTTTGCCTTTGGGGCCGTCTCTGATCCCCACCGAGCTCCGTCGCTGCCCCCGGCTCTGGAGACCTTCCAGGCCCGGACAAGGGCTCCCAGGCAGCTGCATTCCGCCTCTGCCTCCCGAAGGAGAGGAAGGAGCCGTGGCTGCGCTCCAGAGTCCCCGGCAGCTGCAGCTGCAGCGTTGCTGCTCAGCCGCCCTCAGTGACTCGGGGAGGGTCACACGTGGCAGGAGAGGAGCAGAGCCCCGAGGGCAGCAGTGACACCGAGCCAGGGCTGTGAGGATTGTCCCCTGTCCCCTGTCCCTTCCCGGGGCAGCCCAGGCCCCTTTCCTGGGGAGTGTTGGGGTCTGGGCAGGATTTACACATTGCTCTTCATCCCCCTGCTCTGCAGCGAGCTCCTTTCGCAGGATCTGCTCCCAGCCAGTTGGGAATTCTGGTAATTATGAGGCAGCCCAGGCTGAAAAGCGAGCAGAGCACAAGGCAAGAGCTGTGCTTTGATCTCAGAGCCTGGGTTAACCCCTCACCATCAAAGCAGCCGTCCTCTGCTGCCAGGGCAGAGCCCAATTAAAGAACAAACCACCCCAAAAAACCCCAACCAGCCCCAAATAGCGATCCATGGGAAATGGCCAGCTTTGGAACGACCACCAGAGCTCGAGCGGTGCTGAGGGTTCTAAAGAACAAACCCCCCCACAAAACCCCAACCAGCCCCAAATAATGATCAACGGGTAATGATCCATGGGTAACGATCAGCTTTGGAACCACCACCAGAGCTCGAGTCGTGCCGAGGGTTTTGCTGCCACAGTCAACAGCACAGTAAATTGGAATTGCAGTTTTTTGGTGGCTCATAACCAGTAAATCAGGTCTGGGGAGCTATACATTTACTGCAAATTTGAGGAGTTGTTCTTTCACTTTTAAGAGTGCATTTTAAATCAAGTCAACAGCCATAAAGCAATATACAGCCTGCCTAGCTATTGTCTGGGGAATGAGTCCTGTACTATCATCATTCCTTTTTATGATTATTACACAGGGGGGAAGGGAGAAGAAATTTGGGAGTGAGATTGTCCATGTTCGTCCACCAGGTGAGCCTGGACCTCCAGACACAGACAGGCTTTTCCCAATATTTCCTAATGGTCAGGAGGGATGGTCCCCTCTCATTGCTGAGGGAAAAAACCCCAAGAGGTGAATTTAGCCCCAAACCAATTTATCATACCAAACTCCTCTCTCTGTATGAGAATTCTAATAGGCAGAAATAAATTTATTCCTTTATCTTGGAACAGATTAAAAATAACTTCACCTGCAGACAATTCTATAACTAGAATTCAAGCTTAATCTGATTTTTTTTAATATTGAATCTAGTAAGATCATTATTTCTGCCTTGCTCTAGCAGGATGTAGTCTCCCAGCTGAAGGGAAGGTGCATCTGAGTGTCATTAAGGGCTAACCTGGAATTCAGATCTTAATCCTCAGTACAGACCTTTGAGAGAGAAAGGGAGCTTTTGTTAATGCATTAATTTAAACTTGCTCACAGCAGCACCAGAGGCGGATAGCTTGAAAGTAAATTCAGTTAGTATTTTTGGATAGTCCAGAGCTAAAGGAAGCTCTTCATGAATGGAAAATCTCCCATCTAAGCCTCTCAAGGAGCTCAAAAGGGATATTTATGCAAACATCTATCTGAGCAGGAGGTGCTCCTGCTCTCCGTGTAAAAGACACAACTGTCAGGCTTGTTAGGAAAATGTGTCACATCACCCAAAATGCAAGATTTCTGTGTTGGATGATGTTACCTTTATTGCAGGCCAATCAAGACATATTGGCTCGTTTTGTTAAATGCAGCTGGGTTTGCTCACAGCAGACCCCAGGCCCAGAATGATTGGGAATTCTGGGTTTGTACTGGGGGAGAGGCTGGGGTTTTTCCAAATCACTGTGCTCGTGCCTCTGACCAGGAAACCCTCTGTAATGCAAACTCGTATTGCTCACCCAGGAATGAGCTACAGCGGCTCCTTTTTCCAATTAGAGGAGCTAACCTTTATTGCTGTGGCTGGATGCTCAGATAATGCATTTCCCAGCCCTGCGTACGAGGAGGAACGTGCAGAGCCGGCCCAGCCTGGCGTGACAGAGCAGGACAATAAAGCAGCCTCAACAGGAGCGCTGCACGTGCTGGAATGGCCAACAGTAACCCTGTCATAGCATCTGAATGGAGCTCCGTCCAAACGATGGCTTTGCTCCCGAGGAAATGGCTCAATTTGTGCCACTTCTTGTTCGGGGATCTCTGAGTTTGCAGACATTGTTCAGTTTCTCAGACTGAGAGAAGCAGCTCTTTATTTCTATTGATGGCAGAAATGGAGGCAGGTAAAATTCCTCTTTTCCTCAGTGTTCAAAGTGTGTAAGAACCTTTCCCCACAGTTTATTTGCTGCAAAGGCTCATTGCCTGGGGTGCAGCCTTCATCTGCATGAGGAAGCTGAGGAACAGGGTGAGACCATCCTGCAGGACTGACCCAGGAGCTGACAATTCCTTTATTGCTGTTGCAGGCAGCAGCAGAAAGAAGGGCATTAATTTATTACCTATTGTCCAAATGTCAGAGATCCAAATGAGCCTGGGGCTCACAGCCTGGCTGTGCTGGGGGCCGGGAGCAGCAGCACTCTGTGCAGGCACCCAGCGGGCTCAGGACCAGACCCTCAGGTGCAAAGCTTAGCGAAGAGCAAGATAAATATTCATGGAAGGTCTGATTTTGTGTGACCTGCTTTCCACCTGAGCCGTGATCCAGGCTGCTGATCCAAAGAATGGATTCTGATTCCATCTGATAAGGCTTACCTTTTTTGGCAGAGGGAGGCTCAGAAATAATCCTTCTCTGAGCAGATAAATCATCTGAAGCACTCCGGCACGCCGGCCAGGGCAGGGGGGCTCTGCTGGGCCCCTGCTGATTTCCAGGGTCCCTCCAGGCTGGTTTGGGCAGGGGCTGGGGCACTGAGCTGGCTCAGGGCTGTGCCAGGGCGGGCGCAGCTGGGCTGGGCACCCAGCCCTGCCAGGCCCTGGCTCTTTGCAGCACCCTGGCATCCTGCAGGAGGGTCTGAAAGGGCGATCCCGCAGCCCAGGCAGCACAGGGAGCAGAGAACAGGCACTGAGTGCCTCGCTGGGCTGCAGCCAGGGGATCCCAGCCCCTGCTGAAATGCGCATTTTAGCCCCAGCTGATGATAAACTGCTGCTGCTGCTGCTGCTGCTGGGGGTTTTGTGCCAGGGGCTCCTCGGGCAGCGGGGGGAGCAGCCCCAGGCCTGCCTGGGCACCGCCGAGGAGCAGAGAGGGGTCAGGACCACTCACTCGTTAACCCAGGGCAAGCAGACCCGCCACAGATGCTCATTTCAAACTGCTGGTGCTCACAGAGCACGGGGGGCCAGGGCCTTGCACGGCCTTGAGACATTTCCCTTGGCTCCCCCTGAGGGACCCTGCCGGAGAACAGGTCTGAACAACAAATTCTGCTGGCAGGGAAAACAAACATTCGCAATTCCAAACAACAAAGTGAAACCAGGCAATAAGCAGGACTTGAGGTTGTAATTAGTGCTGGAATGTTGTCCAAAACAGTGTGTGCATCACTTCTCTAAGCCCCTGGCTGCTGCAGGGACTGGGATCACACCAGCATGTTCCTGTGTGAGCACAGGGCATGCGGGGCTGAGCGCTGGTACAGCACCAGAGCCCACCTGGATGGAGCAGCCCGATGGCCTGGAGCAGCCCAGATGTGGGTCCAGCACCCGATTGGGAGACAGCCCCTTTCCCATTGGAAACCCAGATGTGGCACCAGCAGCTCTTGCAGGGCAGCCCCACAGCACAAGGGAAGAGAATCTGGCTCGGGGCTGCTCAGTCCTGCTGACAGCCCTGCCCAGGGCTGCTAAATGAGCTTGTTCTCTGCACCGACTTAAATTCCAGGAGCTTCCACAAGGGCTGCAGTAACAACACATGCTATTAAGAATAAGTCATTATGATCGCCGCTTCCTGACTTCTGCTCATTGCTTCTCTTCAGGAGCAAATGTAGGGGTGGAGAATTCTTACCTGACCTTCAGACAGCAGGATAAGATGCCCAGCCACAAAAAATTGCAAGCAGGACCTGGGATAATTTCACCTAATCCTGAGAATACAGCAACAGGCTGCCCAGGGGGATGATGACATTCAGAGCATGAGCTGTTGCTAAGCTTTAGAAAAACATTTATTCTTTGGCCACGAGCTACTTCTGGTCTTTGTCATTAGCAGAGACATTTATGTCAGAAAATGCTGTTCCTTTTAAAATATTCTGTGATAAAAGGCACTTAGGTGTCCAGTGTGAGCTTTAAATTAGGGCTGGAGTGGGGCTGTGCTGCAGGACCGCTGCCTCCCCACGCTCCCATTCCCCCTCAGGTTATTGCTGCCGCTGGAGGCACAGACACCAGAGGCAAAGGATTTTCTTGACAAGGACACGCTTGGCTCAAGCCATTTCCCTCCCAATTTCTTAGGTCGGTGTCTGGTCTCCTTCCCTGGCAGTAAACAAGTGTAAACTCACACAAAGCCCAAATTGGCTGTTGCCATCTCTGCTGCTGACTCCCGGCTCCAGGAATGTCACTGCTGATGGCTGTCACTGGAGCTCTGGGGCTCTGCAGCAGCCCCGGACCTAAACACATTTGTTTTAGGTGTGATTCTTTCCTATTTGTTCTCAGAAAACCTTTCCTTTGGCAGTGTGCTTCATTCAACAGCACTGAGTGCTGTTTAAACAGAGGAGCTTTATCTCCCTAGGTTTTGCAGAATTAAAGCCTGCTTATGTTATTTTGTTCTACCTTGTAGTTATTTTGCTTTATTTCTTTTGAGGCCAAGCTAACAACATTCTCCCAAGTTACAAAAATTACACAAATTATTCCTAAACCTGACATGGAAATAGTTGGCTGAGACCCATTTGCACTGGAGGATTAAACCTTAGATAACACACAAAAAATAATAATTTAGAGAAGTTCAGAAAAGCACAGGGAGATCAGATGAACCTTGTCTTCCTCTGCTTCTTGGTGTGTCTGCACTATTGTTGGGTGTCTTTTTGGAAAAGGGTTTTTAGGAGGAAACTTATGCCTGTACAATAGAATTATAGAAAGGGTATTCAGCAAAGTGGAAGAGGTTTTGTTAATTATTCTTGGCACAGCAACACCTCAGGAAAAGATTTTCTGTGGGATCAGGACCGTGAGGTGCTTTCAGTGATGTGGGAGGGAAAAGCCAATGCAGGAGGAGCAGCAGTTTGTCCCCAGTCCTTGCTCCAGCCTTGTCCAGGGCAGTCCTAAACCTCCCTGGAGCTGGGTCTGAGTTAGAAATCCCCGAGGCAGCGCCGTGGGTGCCTGGCAGCGTGTGCCTCACCCAGAGCTGCTCTGGTTCATCCCACTGCCCCTCATTTCCTGTGTCCAGCGAAAATCCGCCAGGGGCTGCACTTCCTGTGAAGGACAGCGCCTGGCAATTACTTGGACAGAAGCTGAGTGTGTTCAATTTGGAGATAATTATAAATCTATTTAGGAAATCAAAGAGGCCACAATGTATTTTTAAAGCAGAGTATTTTCTACTCGGCGCGGATAAAACCAGATAAACACGGCAATAAAAGAAATGTTCAGCCGTGGCACGTGGGCAGCCTTCAGCAGCACGTACAAGCATTTCGCCTTGGCACGATTTGCAGATAAGGCTCTCTCATTAGATGCTGGTAATTAGTCATCAGCTGCAGAGAGAGCACTACCAAAGCGACCCCACAATTATCTCGCTCCAGAGGCTCCATCTCTGCTCTCAGAGCACCCAAACACTTCTGTGCCCTGGCCAGGGCGTTACGAGCTGCTCAGAATCCTCTAACAGCATTGCATCATCCTAAAGCCTTCCTGTGGTGAAGCAGAAATTGGTGTTTGGCATCTCCTTCTCCTCAGGCCCATGCTGGTGATTTATTTGGGCATGGTGGGGTTTTTTAGTCCTTCCCAACCTTTTTGATTCCATAATTCTGTGAACCTTTCCCATTGCAGTCACACAGTGCTGGGAATGTGTCCTGGGTGCCACAGCACCTCCCTGCCCACCAGGCACGGCCACAAATCACTTTCTGACCCTGGTGTTGTTATTGTCCAGCCCCTGGGCAGCTCCCCCCTCACAGCTGCTCCTTCTGAAGCGTTCTCCAGATGAGACATGCCAAATCCACCGGTTTATGAAATCCCCGTGGAGTTCATGTCCAGAGAAATAAACCAGGGATTGTTTGGGTCTGAGGGCAGGGAGGATCACAGGAACCAAGTGCAAGGCTGGGAAGGAGCAAGGTGCTCACAAAGGGTCGGTGTGACCCTGCCTGCAGTGACAAAGGGTCAGTGTGACCCTGCCTGCAGTGACAAAGGGTCGGTGTGACCCTGCCTGCAGTGACAAAGGGTCGGTGTGACCCTACCTCAGTGACAAAGGGTCAGTGTGACCCTGCCTGCAGTGACAAAGGGTCAGTGTGACCCTGCCTGCAGTGACAAAGGGTCAGTGTGACCCTACCTCAGTGACAAAGGGTCGGTGTGACCCTGCCTGCTGTGACAAAGGGCCGGTGTGACCCTGCCTGTTGGGGGTCAGGGGGCAGGGGGTGTTCGGGGAGGACCTTGGGGATCTTCTCCAGCCTCAGTGGTTCTGTGCTCCTGGGGCAGGAGGATCTGCAGTGCCCTGGTGTCACCGCCAGCCCCAGATGGGTGTCCCCTCCCTGGCACGGGGACAGCTGTCCCCAGCCAAGTGCGCTGTCCCCAGCTCAGTCCTGTCCCCAGTGTCCCTTTCCCAGTGTGCCTGTCCCTGTCCCTGTCCCAGTGTCCGTGCCCCAGTGTCCCTGTCCCTGTCCCACTGTCCCTGTCCCTGTCCCAGTGTCACTGCCTCAGTGTCCCTGTCCCACTGTCCCTGTCCCTTTCCCAGTGTCCCTGTCCCTGTCCCAGTGTCCCTGCCCCAGTGTCCCTTTCCCACTGTCCCAGTGTCCCTGTTCCTGTGTCCCTGTCCATGTCCCTGTCCCAGTGTCACTGTTCCTGTGTCCCTGTCCCAGTGTCCATGCCCCAGTGTCCCTGTCCCTGTCCCACGGTCCCTGTCCCACTGTCCCTGTCCCTGTCCCAGTGTCCCTGTTCCTGTCCCAGTGTCCGTGCCCCAGTGTCCCTGTCCCTGTCCCACTGTCCCTGTCCCTGTCCCTGTCCATGTCCCTGTCCCAGTGTCACTGTCTCTGTGTCCCTTTCCCAGTGTCCCTGTCCCTGTCCCAGTGTCCGTGCCCCAGTGTCCCTTTCCCACTGTCCCAGTGTCCCTGTTCCTGTGTCCCTGCCCCAGTGTCCCTGCCCCTGCCCCAGTGTCACCGCAGGCACGCTGGCAGTGCCCGTGCTGGTGCCACAGCTGTGCCCAGAACACTGAGGCAAATGAAATATGAGATTTATTGATCTTGTCTGTGCCGCATTGTTATTCACACCGAGCGAAATTCACCCCCAGGCACAGGGCAGACATTAGAGTTGGGGAAAACATTGCAGCTGAATGTTTTATTTGGTGGAAAAAATGCAGGTTTGAATGGGTTGCAAGCGCTTGTGAATTCACGTCGCATTTGTCAAAGGGTTTCAGTACATAAAACATTTCTCCGGAAATCAAAACATTTACTATTGATGTTTATTAAATGAAACATCTACATTTTAAGGTCTGAAATAGCTTTTCATTTTAAATATTAATAAGATTTGCTTTGAAACTAATATTGAGCCCTGAAAAACAAGCCAGTACTTTGCTTAGGTTGAAAATCAACAAAATGCATAACTTATAAGCAAATATTAGGTGGCTTCAGTTTGGAAAGGAAGCACAGCAGTTTCCAGGCCGGTTCAGAGACTCTGCCCACTCTCGTGGCTCAGCCAGGACAGCTCCATCCCTCCGGGGTTTGTGTCCCCTCCCTGCAGCCTCCCTGTCCCCGGGCTGCTCTGGGCTCCTTTCCCGAGTGGGGCAGGAGCAGAGGTGAGTATCAGGATGTTGGGGTGCTGTGGCACCACACCAGCCTTTGCTCAGTGCCTCGAGGCTGCAGAGAAACGCGTGGGAACAACAAAACCATTTTTAAGACGTGTTGAAGGATTATCCTGCACTGGCAGTAGATTTACATCAGTGCTGCACGGAGCAGAGTCAGCTTTTAGAGAAGTCTGTAAGAATTTAATGTGCATTATTAAACAATATAGATCCTGCTGCAGCTGCTGGGGCTCCTGCTGCACCGGCAGCATCTCCAAGCTTTATTTTTAATCGCTGCCCGTGTTCCCCCCTGGCCATTAATCTTGCATGGAGGTGTTGTTCTGCAGAGGGCTGGAGAGGCTGCAGCACCAGCACCAGCACCAGCACCAGCACCAGCAGTGCTCCAGAGCATCCCTGGGGAGGTGAAACCTCCTCAGGCACCACTTTGGGAGGTTTGGGGTGTCTGTGCCTCAGTCTGGGGGTTGTGTCCCAGTTTGGGGGGTTCTATGCACCAGTTTGGGTGTTTGTGTACCAGTCTGGGGATCTGTGCACCAGTTTGGGGGCTGTACACCAGTCTGGGGGTCTGTGTCCCAGTTTGGGGGGGGTCTGTGCACCAGTTTGGGGGGTCTATGCACCAGTTTGGGGGTCTGTGTCCCAGTCTGGGGGTCTGTGCACCAGTTTGGGGGTTTGTGTACCAGTGTGGGGGTCTGTGCACCAGTTTGGGGGGTCTGTGCCCCAGTTTGGGGGTCTGTGCATCAGTTTGGGGATCTGTGTCCCAGTTTGGGGATCTGTGTCCCAGTTTGGGGGTCTGTGCACCAGTCTGGGGGGGTCTGTGCACCAGTTTGGGGATCTGTGTCCCAGTTTGGGGATCTGTGTCCCAGTCTGGGGGTCTGTGTCCCAGTTTGGGGGTTATGTTACCCTAAAGGAAAGAAAGGAAGTGGAGAAGTTGGAGATAACCCCAGAGGTTCATTCCGAGGATTTATTCCATGAAACCCACGCCATGTCCGGACCTGCTGAGCAGGAGCCTCCCGGCTGCTGGACACTGCTGCTCCAGCACCTCCTCCATCACCCGCTGCGCTCATTTCCCCATCAACCAGGCATGGCCCCCGTGTCAAAGCATCATTTCACCATTATTGTCTGTTTCCAGGATGTCTTTTATTATCCTGCTTTCATTTTGCAGCCCAGAAAGTGGCACAGGGTTGGCTCCATTCCCTCAGGCTTATGAAAGACTGCGGCAGGAGGGAAGAGCCCTGCTCAGCACCAGCCCCAAGCCGGGCTCCCACCAAACCCTGCAGGGATGCAGGCTGGCCAGGGCTCCTCGGCAGCTGCACACAGCACTGGGAGAGGCTTTAAAAACAAAAATTAATTGTAAACAGTAATTAGAAAGACCTGGATCACACACAGTGTAGATGGGATCAAATTTACTTGTGGAAGAATAGAATCACAGAAGCATTAATGCTGGAAATTGCCTCCAAGTCCAACCTCCAAGTAATACATGAGTAATTATGTAAGTAATTATAAATTGCACATTTTTCAGCTAAACAAGATAAAGCTGGATGTGCTAACACAGCCTTTCCCAGCTTTATTAAATATTTTGCAGTTTAGGCCATTAAAATTTTAAAAAGAGCCACAGCCAAACAGAAGGGGAGGAAAATGTTTGAAGGGTATCCTGACTTTTCCAAGTATTAGCAGAAAAATGTGCCCCTGCGTTGCTACGCGTGATTATTTTAGGTTCTAATCTATCAAAGAGATGCAGTTCTTAAGGTCTGGACAAATGCAATTGTTACGGTCTGGACAGCTAATTCCGTGCCCTGGAATTTACAGATGATCATAAAAAGCGCTGAAGCCTTTGGGGAAATGAGTTCAGCTCCGAGAGCTGCTGAGTGGTTGGGGTGAGCCCTGTCCCAGCCCGGTGAGCGCTGCCCCTGCCTGCTCGGCAGCGTTTGCAGGCGATTCGCGGCTCCTCCTGCACCTTGGGCTTCATTTCGGAGCAATTCCTTCCGAAACGGGGCAGATCCGACCCTCCAGCCCCTCCTGCACCTTGGGCTTCATTTCGCTGCAATTCCTTCCGAAATGGGGCAGATCCGACCCTCCAGCCCCTCCTGCACCTTGGGCTTCATTTCGGAGCAATTCCTTCCGAAATGGGGCAGATCCGACCCTCCAGCCCCTCCTGCACCTTGGGCTTCATTTCGGAGCAATTCCTTCCGTAACGGGGCAGATCCGACCCTCCAGCCCCTCCTGCACCTTGGGCTTCATTTCGGAGCAATTCCTTCCGAAATGGGGCAGATCCGATCCTCCAGCCCCTCCTGCACCTTGGGCTTCATTTCGCTGCAATTCCTTCCGAAACGGGGCAGATCCGATCCTCCAGCCCCTCCTGCACCTTGGGCTTCATTTCGGAGCAATTCCTTCCGAAACGGGGCAGATCCGACCCTCCAGCCCCTCCAGGCGCCTCTGCCGGCGCTGCAGACCCGGCCGGAGGGGCAGGAGCATCCCAGAGATCTCCCAGTGAGGGCTGGGCTGGTCTGGGGGAACGAGGTGGGGACTCACCTGCCCTGGCCACAGCCTGCTCCGAGCGGGCCAGGAGGGCCGGGAAACAGGGGGGAGAGGAAACGGGAAAGGAAAGGGGGAGAGGAAACGGGAAAGGAAACGAGAAAGGAAATGGGAAAGGAAACACGGGGGGAAAGGGAAACATGGGGGGAGAGGAAACGGGAAAGGAAACGGGAAAGGAAACAGGGGAAAGGAAACGGGAAAGGAAACAGGGGAAAGGGAAACAGGGAAAGGGAAACAGAGGAAAGGAAACGGGAAAGGAAACGGGAAAGGAAATGGGAAAGGAAATGGGAAAGGAAACGGGGGAAGGAAACACGGGGGGAAAGGAAACAGGAGAAAGGAAATGGGAAAGGAAATGGGAAAGGAAATGGGAAAGGAAAGGGGAAGGAAACAGGGGAAAGGAAACAGGGGGGAAAGGGAAACAGGCAAAAGGAAACAGGGGAAAGGAAATGGGAAAGGGAAGCAGGGGAAAGGAAATGAGGGAAAGGAAACAGGGGGAAAGGAAATGGGAGAAGAAAGAAGGGGAAAGGAAATGGGAGAGGAAACAGGGGAAAGGAAACAGGGGAAAGGGAAACAGGGGAAATTAAACAGGGGAAATTAAACAGGAGAAAAGGAATCAGGGGAAAGGAAACAGGGGAAAAGGAAACAGGGGAAAAGGAAACAGGATAAAGAAGCAGGTTAAAAAGGAAACAGGGTTAAAAGGAAACAGGGTAAAATTAAACAGGGTAAAAAGGAAACGGGCCTTTGGTGCTGTTTCCACCCTTGGCTGTACAGGCTGGGCCAGGGGCTGCAGGTTTGGGGCTGGAGCTTGGGGCGGGCTCCAGTGCTGGCCACAGCCTGGGTCCGGCTGCACCTTTGAGGGAAATGCACCTTTGGCCGCACCTTTGGCTGCACCTTTGGCTGCACCTTTGAGGGAAATGCACCTTTGGCTGCACCTTTGGCTGCACCTTTGGCCGCACCTTTGAGAGAAATGCAGGCAGCACTTGCAGCAGAGCTGAGGCCCAGCAGCACAGCAGCACGATCTGGTCAGGCAGGTAATTAACTCAGCCTTATTGACCACAGCCCAAATGCCTAATGGAAGGAGTCTGGAAAGTGCTCCAAAAATTATTTCCTGCTAAATCAAAAGCTGAGATGAAAGAGAGGTTAATTTACAAAGATGGGCAGAAAGTTTAATAGCAATTTAATTTTTGTGAAAGATGTGTGTGTTGCTACAGCCTGACATTATGGAGGAAATTGCAACAGTCCTGGAATCCAGCTGCTGTCTGATTTTCTCCTGACATTGGTTGGGGTTTGTGTGCAACAGCTCCTTTGATGGCAGACTTTGAGTATTAGATTTACAGTAAAAATCAAAGTGAGGCTGAGTTTGTGCCACTTTGAGACCACACGAGAGTGAAACCTACTCCATTATCTGTGCAGGGATGGGATGGGATGGGATGGGATGGGATGGGATGGGATGGGATGGGATGGGATGGGATGGGATGGGATCCATGGGATGGGATGGGATGGGATGGGATGGGATGGGATGGGATGGGATGGGATGGGATGGGATGGGATGGGATGGGATGGGATGGGATGGGATGGGATGGGATGGGATGGGATGGGATGGGATGGGATCCATGGGATGGGATCCATGGCATGGGAGGGGATGGAGCTGCCCCAGTCTCTGACACCCCAGCACAAACAGTTTTTCCCTGGGGTGGGATTTCCCAGCAGCTGCTGTCCCCCCAGCCCTCTGGTGCAAAGTTGACCTTTTCTGGCTCCTTTAGCCACTCTGGAGGAATTAAAGCAGCAGCTGATCTGGAGCAGCTCTCACCTGCCCTAATCTGATGGAAAAGTTTGTTTGCCGATGCGAACACATGCCCAGAGAAATTAAATCTCTGCAATTAATCGTGTGGAAAGGATGGGAAGAGGCTGGGTGAATTCCTTAATTTCTCTTACACACAAAATCTTCCTTTCCATTGGTTTTCCACTGTGAGCTGCAATTCCTTCATTTCTCACAGCATCGCCCTGTATTAAAAATCTTTAGATTTATTTTCACTGCCTTAAATGTTAAAGGCAGCACTTATTGCTGTTCTTGGGCTGTGCTACTTGTGCTTTACAAAGCATTTTTCTCCAAAGGACAGTTCTGTGCGTGTCAGATGTGTCCCTGCCATTGATCCCAGGGAGCAGGCACAAATCCATGCATTTTTGGAGGTGTGCTGTCTAATATCAAGATGTTGGAATTAGCTTGTTACACGACACTGCCAATGGACTGGCATCTCTCTTAATAATATTATGAGCTTTCCTAGGGAGCTGCAACCTCTTTGGTATACATGAATTCAGTAATAACTGTAATTATTATGAAGTTAATATAAAACATGATGTCTCTCTCTGCCAATTCAAGGGCAATAAGTGTGAAGAACAGCTTTTCTCCCGATTGCACGTGGCTGGCTCTTCCCTGGGCTCCGGAGCAGCAGCTCCCTTTGCCTTCCCAGCCCTGGCGGTGCGGGGGGCACACAGGGACCCCCTGGCTGTGCCCCGGGGGCTCCTCCCTGCCCAGGAGCTGCTGTCCTGGTGCTCCTGCGGCTCCTGGCACGGGCACAGAGCAGCGCAGGGCGGCACAGGGCAGCACAGGGCAGCACAGGGCAGCATCCTGGGCATGGAGCAGCACAGAGCAGCATCCCTGGGCACAGCCCCGGGCACAGAGCAGCACAGGGTGGCACAGGGCGGCATAGAGCAGCATCCTGGGCACAGGGCAGCATCCTGGGCATGGAGCAGCATCCTGGGCATGGAGCAGCACAGGGCAGCACAGAGCAGCACAGGGCAGCACAGAGCAGCACAGGGCAGCACAGAGCAGCATCCTGGGCATGGAGCAGCACAGGGCAGCATCTGGGCACAGAGCAGCACAGGGCGGCACAGGGCAGCACAGGGCAGCATCCTGGGCACAGGGCAGCATCTGGGCGTGGAGCAGCACAGAGCAGCATCCCGGGCACAGAGCAGCACAGAGCAGCATCCTGGGCACAGAGCAGCATCTGGGCACAGAGCAGCATCCTGGGCACAGAGCAGCATCCCGGGCACAGAGCATCTCCCCCGGCTGGGGAACTGGCACTGGGAGCAATCCCATCACCCGAGCAAACACGCGTGCCCCGGGCATTTACGGCTGTCCTGGCAGCCACCAGAGCCGAGTCCATCTTCCTTCGATGTCTCCGTGTTGCTCTTCAAGCACGGCATTTCCCGGAGGGGGCATCCAGCCCTCGCTCTGTTCACGGCCCCTCTCGGGCGTCTCCTCGGACTCCGTTTACCGGGCAGTGCAGCAGATCAAAGCAGCGCTGTGGGGATTTCCCGGCGCTTTTCTGCCGCTGTGCCGGACCCGCAGCCCGGGGCTCGCTGCCGGCCCGGGACGCTCGGGGCCCCTCCAGCCCGGCCGGGACCCCCGCACACGGAGCCGAGACAAAGCCCACCATGGGAATGCCCTGGCTGTTCCCTCTGCAGCCCGTCCCTCTGCTTTGGGAGGTTTGTGGCTGTTCTCTGTGCCCAGGGATGCTCTCTGTGCCCGGGGATGCTCTGCTCGGGGGTGCCAGCCCTGCCTGGACCCCCGCACACGGAGCCGAGACAAAAATCACCATGGGAATGCCCTGGCTGTTCCCTCTGCAGCCCGTCCCTCTGCTTTGGGAGGTTTGTGGCTGTTCTCTGTGCCCAGGGACGCTCTCTGTGCCCAGGGATGCTCTCTGTGCCCGGGGATGCTCTCTGTGTCCAGGGATGCTCTCTGTGCCCGGGGATGCTCTCTGTGCCCAGGGATGCTCTCTGTGCCCAGGGATGCTCGGCTCGGGGGTGCCCGCCCCGCCTGGACCCCCGCACACGGAGCCGAGGCAAAGCCCACCATGGGCAAACCCTGGCTGTTCCCTCTGCAGCCCGTCCCTTTGCTTTGGGAGGTTCCTGGCAGTGCCCGGGGATGCTCCGCTCCCGATCCTGCCCTGCCGGAGCCCCCGCTCCGCTCCGGGCCCCGAATCCGAGCCCAAACCTCCCGCTCACCGCATCCCTTCAAGGCAAAGCCAAACCCAGCCCTTTGGAGCCCCCAATCTCGCAGCTGGCCGTGCGTTCATCCCGGCGGGAGCGGGGGCCGTGTCTGGGTCTGCGGGCCGGGATTTTCCCCCGGGATCGCGGCAGAGCCCCCCCGCAGCCCCCGCCTCCCCTCCGAGCTCCCCCGAGCCTCACTCGGGGCTCGGGAGGCACCAGGGCCCCGTGCGGATCCATTTCCCCTGCCTGGAGGCACCGAGGGAATTGAGCCTGCCGCAGCATGATGGATCAGCAAAATTTTCCCTGGGAGATCAGATTAATAGGGATTACAGAAAAGTTGCAGTATATTTATCAAAAAAAAAAAAAAAGAATTAAATTCCTCCTCCCACCATCAGAACTGATTGTAAATTAGGTAAATCTATTTTCCTTTAAAGGAATAATAACCATAGATCAGACTCCCTGAATCTATATCCCTGAGGGCTCTGAAAATGCATTGAATTAATCTTGGCCTAGAGGAGCAGCCCAGACCTTCTGTGTTAATTATTGGGCATCTTATTTGCCTTTTCTATCTGCTCTGATAAGGCACAGGAGCTCGTCAGATGGAGGAGCGGGGAGGTGGCGCAGGGGCTTTGGGTGATTCAGCCCTGGATCAGCTGCAGTGAAAAATCCCGAGCACAGACAGAGCCCGAGCAGCGCCAGGAAGGGCTTGAGGAGCCCCCAAACCCCTTTGCACTGAGAGTCGGGGCTTGCTGTGCCTGGCAGGGAGGGAAGGGGAGCTGCTCAAAGCTGTTGTCATTTCCTCCCCTTCACTGCTGCTGTGGATTTTCCTGAATGAATTAGAGGCTGCCAGCAGACACTGTCACAGCAGAATGGCAGAACAAAAACACTCCTGAACCTGGACTTGTAATTTGCCTGCGAAAACAAAGATGCTGTTGAAAGAGAGTTGTGACATTTCCTTTGCCTTCAAAAAGACTGCCAAGATTTCCAGGCTTTTGTTTCATCTTTTCCTTTCCCAGTGTTAAATTATTCCTAGTTTTCATACTGTAAATTTACATTAAGATGGCAAATGAAAGGAATTGAAGTGTCTGAGCCCACAGAGTCGTGGGGGCCTGGCAGCGGCGGAGGAAGAGGACCTGGAGCTGGGTTCCCTCTGCTCCTGCTGCTCCCTCTCAGCTCCCCGTGCCCGTGCATCCCTTCTGCACAGAGAGCAGGAGCTGAGCTGTGCTGGCACCCAGGGCTGAGCTGCTCTCCCAGGGCTCTGCTAAACCCAGTCTCTCCCTGAAAAACCTGCACTTCCCTCCTGATTCCAGTGCAATTACCCTCAAGTGAGGGGTGGTTATTCCATTTTGTCTTTTCTGCGCAGCTCTTTTATAATGAAAAGATGGATTTCTCTAAAAGCAGAGACATTTTGCACAGAAGCTCTGCCACCAAGGTCTGAAATGTTTAAATCTGATTGCTCAGTGATGGTTCCAGCAAAAATGACAGAGGGCTGAATGTACAAAACACCAACGTAAGCCTCACTTGATTCCAATGCCCATGAATGCTTTAACCTCATTTATCCTCTCAGTACTTACAGAACCATTTCACATTTGTGCACTTAAAAGATTAAATGAAATAAATGGAGATGATTACGGCTGCCCTGCAAAGCCACTGTGCAAAGGCACGGTGTTTCCTTGCTGCTGGGATTGCGTTTGTGCTCTCTCTGTTCTCTGCTCTTTCCAGCAAGGGATGATGAATCATGCACTCCCAGCCCTGCCCTGCTGACAGAAACTCTCAGCAGCTGCTCCTGGTGCCCCTGCGGGTGCTGACAGCCCTCCCTGGTGCCACAGGGAGCTGCCAGCTGGGGGACACCGCCAGCCCTGCTGCCCAGCTGGCCCGGGGCCCCTCAGACCCCGCTGCACCAACGCAGCTCCATCCTGGCTGCACCGATGCAGCTCCATGCTGGCTGCACCAATGCGGCTCCACTCTGGCTCAGACTGCACCAACGCAGCTCCATCCTGGCTCTGGCTGCACCAATGCAGCTCCATCCTGGCTGCACCAATGCAGCTCCATCCTGGCTGCACCAATGCAGCTCCATCCTGGCTGCACCAATGCAGCTCCATCTTGGCTGCACCAATGCGGCTCCATCCTGGCTGCACCAATGCAGCTCCATCCTGGCTCTGGCTGCACCAATGCAGCTCCATCCTGGCTGCACCAATGCAGCTCCATCCTGGCTGCACCAACGGCTCCATCCTGGCTGCACCAATGCGGCTCCATTCTGGCTCTGGCTGCACCAATGCGGCTCCATCCTGGCTGCACTGATGCAGCTCCATCCTGGCTCTGTCTGTCTGTCCTGTCTCCATCCTGTCTGTCTGCTCCATCCTGTCTGTCAATGCAGCTACATCCTGTCTGTCCATGTCTGTCCATCCTGGCTGCACCTGGCTCCATCTGTCTGTCTGTCTGTCTGTCTGCAGCTCCATCTGTCTGTCAGCTCCATCCTGCTGGATCTCATCCTGTCTGTCTGTCTGTCTGTCTGTCTGTCTGTCTGTCTGCCAGTCTATCTGTCTGTCTGTCTGTCTGTCAGCTGGTCTGTCTGTCTGTCTGTCTGTCTGTCTGTCTGTCTGTCTGTCTGTCTGTCTGTGTATGTCTGTCAGCTGCTGGATCTGTCTGTCAGTCTGTCTGCCAGTCTATCTGTCTGTCTGTCTGTCTGTCAGCTGCTGGATCTCAGCTGTCTGTCTGTCTGTCTGTCTGTCTGTCAGCTGCCTGTCTGTGTTTGCAGCCTCAGGGCAGGGGAGGAAGCTTTTCCCGAGGCAGGGAAGCACCGCATCCCTGCCCTGCCAAAAGCCTTCTCTGGGAGCTCCACAGGGCTGGGACCTCTCGGGACTGCTCTGCAAGTTTGTCACTCCCCATCCGACTCCGTCTCTCCAACAACTGAAGTCAGATCAAGATCAAGCAGCAGCCTGCTCTCGGCTCTCTGCCTTCCCTGTAATAATTACTGCTCAGCCCAGAGCTTCAGAGAGGCCTTTGACTCTACTTTGACACAGGCACTGCTGCCGGGTGCCAAAGGCACTGACTGAAATGAAAAATCTTTGATCTAACTCAGTATCACAACTCCTTTTTTGTGCATTAACATAATCTCTGTGCTGAAATTAATCTGTGGTGTGGCTGCAGCCAGCTGAAGATTAGATGTATTAGCATTCAAGAGGAGGGCTTTTTTCAAGCAGCAGCAGTTCTTACTTTCCAAGCAGCTCCTATTTTAGGAGTGTGCCTGTTTCGCCCTACAGAACATCCTCAGGACGAGTTCAGGAGATATTGCAGAGAAACTGGGTTTGCTTCCTTGGCTGAAAGCAGCCGTAGGTGCGATGTGCAGCTGCCGGCCTGTGCCATCCTCATCCCCAGCAGGATTTGCTGCCAGCCCGGTGACGCTGCAGGCTCAGCCCCAGGTGGGCAGGGCAGGCACACCTGGCGGCTCAGGTGTTTCCTTCCAGGGGTTTCAGCTGGAAAAGCATCCCCGATTTATCCTGTGAAGATCAGAGCTCTCATGGGGCTCCCACTGCTCTGCTTTTCCGTCACGGTGTCACTCCTGTCAGAAGCATTCAGCTGCTTGCATAGGCCTGGGGATCTTGTTTTGCAATGAGAAATTGAATTATTAGGAGGAAAAATATCAGCTATACATAAAACATAGGAACACAATTAATTTTGAGCCTTTTGTTGCCTCTTTAGCTAACAAAACAAGCAAAATCTGTATTCAAAAGGACAGGACTTTGCAACAGATTCATTAAAGGAGATTGTAACTGACAACTGATGCCATTAGCAAGAATATATATCTCTTATTTAACGTATTTCCATCCTGAAAGTAAAATCTCTGTTCTATAAGTCAATTAATATACAGTTCATTAAACTAGAAACAACTATATAATTAGGAAACAACAACAATTCATTAGTCTTAATGGGATTTAATAAAGTTCCCTAAGCAAGGATTCTTCTGAGGATTAATTGCAATATATTAGTCAAGGAGAAGTCCTGTTCCTCGTTCTATGTCTGTGTTACAAATGTGAGAATCCCATGCCATGGCCTGGCTGGGCCTTCACCTCCATCCCCAGGAAGGTCCAGGTCTCAGTGCAGCAGAAGTGAAAATGAGAATATCTGAGTTTCATGGCTCTTACCAAGATCCATTTTTCACCAGGGATTTTCATCCAGACCCATGGTTCCTTCCCTTATTAGCCATTTTCTTATTAATTAAACAGCAGATTTGGCTGGCACCAATTGAATTTTCAGGCAATACCTGCCACAATATGGGGAATAAAAGGAGAAGGATGTGTTATTTTTAATGCAAATGGTTTCAATTCAGACATATTTGATCAAATGGAAGTGACAATTAAATTATAAATGAATCAAGTGACAGGGTCAGCGATGTGACAAATGGCACTGTCATTGTCACTGTCACATGCAAGTGTGACTTTTTAAAAACTGGCAGTTTTTAAAAATGGAATGAGAATTCCGAGCATTAGCTGGCGCTGGCTATCAAAAATCAGGGGCAAGGATTTTTAGGAGACGGGAATTGCTTTGGCCATATTTCCCACACAAGAGCAGGAAGGAGCGCTGATGTCAGTGCCGTGGCAGAGGAGCTGTGACACCTGGGGCAGGAGCTCCTGCCTGGGCTGCCAGGGCACGGAGCAGGGACAGCTCTGGCTCTGTGTGCTGCCACCCTCCCTGGGCACAGCCCTGCACTGCAGCCCTGGGCACAGCCCTGGGCACATCCCAGCACAGCCCTGCCCTGCCCTGCACAGCCCTGGGCACATCCCAGCCCTGGGCACAGCCCTGGGCACATCCCAGCCATGGGCACAGCCCTGGGCACATCCCAGCCATGGGCACATCCCACAGCCCAGCCCTGCCCTGCACAGCCCTGGGCACAGCCCTGGGCACATCCCAGCCATGGGCACAGCCCTGCCCTGCACAGCCCTGGGCACAGCCCTGGCCATGGAGCCCCAGCTGCACTCCTGGAGGAGCTGTGGCTCAAGCTGTGACTGTTTTTGTACCAAAATGAATTCTTGGTGTTCGTGCCCTGGGGGTTCCCTGGGCTGGGGAAGGAGCAGCCGGTGCCCCAGGGCCAGCGAGCGGCTGCCAGCATCCCCGAGGGCTCTGGGGGCCCTCTGGGCTGGCACAGAGCTGAGAGCAGGGCAAGGGGCTGTGTCTGACCAGGGGAAGGGGCTGTGTGTGAGCAATCAGGGGAAGGGGCTGTCAGTGAGCACAGAGCTGGGGATCCCCACTGGCATCTCAGGGCTGCTCTGCCTCGCTTCCCCACTGTGGATCCACCTGAAATCCATCACTGGCAGGTGCAGAAGCCCCAGCTGGCACCACCCAGTCCAGGCCCAGGTTCTGTCCATGCTTTTTGTTCAGGAACCTTGGGGCAGAGCTGCCCACGGGCTGTGACAGGATCTGCCTCCCCTCCTCTGGAGCCTGGTGTGCATCTCGAGGGCTCTGTAGGAACCTGTGGGCCCGTGCTGGGTTCCATGCTGACATCCCTGGCTGAAAGCACAGCCCCGTTACCAGCCCCTCTGCAGGGCTGCCCCAGCCTCCCCAGGCAGTGCAGGGGATGCTCAGGATGCTCAGCTCCCCCGGCCCCCTGTGCCTCTCCCTGCTCAGGGCTGCACCTCGGGACGGTCTCTGGAATCAATTTCTGGTGCAGCTGCATCCCAATTTTAACATGCTTTGTGAAATCCTGGGAGATCATATGGATCTGTATCTCCATTCTCCTCTCCTGCTTGTTTCGGGATTTATTTATTTATTTTACCTTTCTGCTGCCATGTCACTGAGCTGAAAAGATTAATAAAGAATGATTAAGGGCTGCAGAGAATATTTTACAGTGATAGACTTAAGGAGCTCAGTCTGTTTATCTTATCAAAAAGAACCTTGTAACTTAATTTCTATGGATAAGTGCCTGCACAGGGAGGGAGCTCCAGGTCCTTTTTCTTCAGAGAAAGGCACAAAAAGACCTAATAGATTTAAGTTGAAGCCAGAAAAATCCAATTAACAAGGTGGAAATGTTGAACTTTGAGGATCATTTGCTGCTGGGAGAATGTGGCCGCGCACTCCCAGCTGGGGATGTCCTCAGATCCAGATCTGGTCCTGTCTGGGGTCACCTGCTCTGATGTCACAGGATTGTCCCTGATGTCACAGGCACTGAGTGCCCTTGATGTCACAGGCAGGGATTCCCTCTGATGTCACAGGATTGCCTGTGATGTCACAGGATTGCCTGTGATGTCACAGGCAGTGTCCCTGATGTCACAGGCACTGAGCCTCTGGTGTCACAGACAGTGAGTACCCTTGATGTCACAGGTATGGATTCCCTCTGATGTCACAGGATTGTCCCTGATGTCATAGGATTGCCTGTGATGTCACAGGCACTGATCCCTCTGATGTCACAGGATTGTCCCTGATGTCACAGGCACTGAGTGCTCTGATGTCACAGGCAGGGATTCCCTCTGATGTCACAGGATTTCCTCTGATGTCACAGGCACTGATCCCTCTGATGTCACAGGATTGTCCCTGATGTCACAGGCACTGAGTGCTCTGATGTCACAGGCAGGGATTCCCTCTGATGTCACAGGCACTGATCCCTCTGATGTAACAGGATTGCCTCTGGTGTCACAGGATTGCCTATGATGTCACAGGTATGGATTCCCTCTGATGTCACAGGATTGCCTGTGATGTCACAGGATTGCCTCTGATGTCACAGGCACTGATCCCTCTGATGTCACAGACAGTGAGTGCCCTTGATGTCACAGGTATGGATTCCCTCTGATGTCACAGGATTGCCTGTGATGTCACAGGCACTGATCCCTCTGATGTCACAGGATTGCCTGTGATGTCACAGGATTGCCTGTGATGTCACAGGCACTGATCCCTCTGATGTCACAGCTGCTCTGTGCTGCTCTGGCTGCTCCCCCCGCTCAGGCCCTGCCAGCTGGGAAAGCAGATCTCCAAAGAGCTCCCACAGGAGGATGAATTGGTCATGGGAGCAGTGCCTGGGGAGGGCCCCTGCAGGTGAGGCTGCAAGTTCTGCATTTTACAGGTGACCCACTCAACCCCTGCCAGCCGGGAAAGCAGATTCAGAGTGCCCAGGGACAGTAATTGGTCATTTGAGCAGTGCCTGGAGGGCCCCCCGGCTGTGAGGCTGCAGTTCAGGGCACACAGAGCCCCCTGAGCAGGGGTCAGGGCTGGCAGACCCCACTGATCAGGGGTCAGCAAGCAGGAGCAAGGCCCAGGGCTCTGGACACGGATCTGCAGCTTCCCTGTGCAGCTCTGCCCCTTGGCTTGTGCAGGAAACACCAACGGGGAGATTTTTCCCTTCTGTTTCCCTTCTGTTTCCCTCCTGCCCTGGCTTTGCTGCCCAGGTCCCAGCCCAGGGATGGGCAGGGGCGCCCCTGGGCTCCCTCTCTGTGCCCGCAGAGCTCAGCCCTGCAGGAGGGTGTGCCTGGCAGCTGTTGGACAGATGTGCAGCAGCAGCAGCAGCACCTTTCCCTGCCTGGGGCTGCAGGGGGGATCTTGTTCTCTGTGAGGCCATTCAGGGACCGTGACCCTTACCAAAAACCTGCCAAGGCTGGGCACAGAAATGGAGTGAGCCAGGATAAAGGAGGGATGCTCAGGGGTGCAAGGGCCAAACCAGGCTGTGCTGTCCACCAGGGAACGTGCTAAACACTACACACTTGTTTGCGAGTGATAATGCATAATTTTTGCAACAGCCAGCCTACAGTAACAGGCTTGGCAAAGTATTTATCAATTGGAGCCAGAGCAGGAGGTTGCCATGGAGATGGGAAGCAGCTGGGTGATATTTTTCAGTTCTGCAAATATATTGGTGCAAAACACAAATGGGGAAGGCAAAGGAGCCACGCAGGCTTTGAAGAAGTACAACACTTGGGTTTAGGCTGTCACACAGAGGGGAAATTGTTCCCTGGGACTGTGGGGGCTCGGATGGAGCCCATTAAATGTGAGCCCCAAGCTGAGCTCTGCAGAGCAGGATGGGAACCTGGGGGGCACCTGGGATCCTGCAATTCCCACTGAAGTCACTGAGTCAGAAATAAAAGCTGTGAATTTCCTGTGGCGGAGGACCTATGTAAATCCAAGGTCACCAGAGCCTCTTCTGTGGCTGCTCCTTATCATTTCAGGGAGATAAAAAAGAGCAATTAAGTTTGGGCTGGCAATTTGGCACGTTAGCATTAATCTTCAATGAAATCAGGAGGTGTTTGTTTTTGTGTAAGCTCAGCTAACGCTTCACTTTAGTGGTAACCAACAGAAGCCGTAATTACTCTTCTGTTTGACAGAATTTCAGGGTGATTTTATTGACAGCTCCCATGTTATTTATGCTCTCAAGTCATTTACTTAAGTGAAACTTTAAGATCAAGTACTTATTCAGCTTCCCTAATTCCCATCCCTCCCTACCCAGCAAGTGGCTTTGGGTGATCCCCATTAAAAGTTTGAGTATTAATCCAAAAATTGTACTTAAAACATCTGGGATTTTGTGTGAAAAATACAAAAATAATTAATTCAAGTGTTTTCACCCCAGCATGGACATGAGCCCCTCCTGCAGCAGGGGCTGCTGCATCACTGCACACCCCGGGTCCCCCCCAAATGCCAACACTTTGGCACTGCAACTCCTCAGGAAGACTTCAGGACTTAATGTTCTAAGAAAAAAATCCATTTTTGGCTTGTTATTTGACTGTAATGGATGTAGCTACAAAATACCGTCATTTTCAAACATTACTTTCGTTAATAACTTTATGAACTTTGAAAGGATTTGAAAAGATTTTTGGGAAATTAGGCCAGAATTCCTCCTATTTTTGAACTGCATTGGGATGAGCTGGGAAGAGTTTCCTGGGCCTGGGGAAGGAGAGATTGGATGCGCTGCTGCTGGGCTGGTTTGGGTCCTGCCCTTGTCTGGAGCCTGGCCTTGATTTATTATTCTGTTCCCTGAAGTGCTGGTACCGTGCTAAAGTGGCCTGCACTTGCTGTTTATTCAGCAACACAAAGGACATTTTATGGTTTATCATACAAAAAGAATAAATTTGAGATCCGTGAGGAGGGCCCAGACTTAGGGCTGGATAAAGTGATGGGCTGCACAGATTGCATTTGGCATTCAGGGCTACTTCAGCACTTAATGGCTCAGCTTTAATGCTTCTGATTTCTTTTTATTAAAAAGTATCCCACAAGACCATGGCATTTATTACAGGGCTGTGTTGGGGGCATGCGAGGCATTTCTAAGCTCATGGCAACACTCAGTGTTAAATATTCATAACTGCAGCCAGCATTTGCTGTTGATAAGGACATTGATTTTCTTTGGAAGCACCGGAATTATTTGTGGCCCTCGGTGTCTGCTGTGATGGTTACGCATAAACTTTGGGGAAATATTGAACATCATGCATGCTTTTGGGTTTATATCCTCCCGCAGCAGGGGAAAATGAAGCCCCAAGGACACTGAAGTGCAGCTTTCAGGCTGGGCCACAGCAGCAGAGCAGCAGGGGGAACTCTGGTTTTGTGCCTCACCTCGTGCCCATAAATCCATAAAGGATTTATTTATCAGATCTGGAGCATCCTCCACTGGCATGGGCAGCTTTGAGACAGAGCAGGGCCCACAGAGCCGCGTCCTGCGCGGGCTGGGAGCCCACATCTCCCTCTGGCTGCACAGAAATTCCCCCAGTAGGGAACTGGGGCTCTTGTGGGTTTGGAGCTCTGTGGTGCGGTGACAAATGGTGCGAGCAGATCACTGGGCGCTTCTGTGGGTATTTCTCACTCAGGATTCAAGGTGTGGGAGTGGGTGCTCAGCTCGGGCCGTGTGGATGGAAATACCTCACAGTCCCACAGTAACTCACATCCCTTGTGCCATTTCCCTCCGGTGCTGCCGCTGTTCCAGACATGCACGAGCTTTTTACGGAAGCTCTTTCTTCCTCGTTATTTCAAGTTCCAGCAGAGTAAGGCGCTCCTCACTGTGGGAAATGTCATCCCTGCGTTTCTGCTGCTCGCTCTGCCCCTCCGCACTCCCTTCCTGCTCTCAGGACGGGATTTGCCTGAATTCCCCCTCTCGGTTCCATCGTCAGAACTGCTGGATTCACACATTGCATGGGAAAATGCACGGGAGAATTTCTGTCCTATTGCTCAAACAAGTTTAAGAATTAGTTCATTTGATTTGTGGTGGTTTTTTCTTACCTGCATTGAACATTTTGTCCCATCTCAGCTCATAGAAAACATGTAATTTTCAATTTAAAGCAGGGAAGGTGTTGAATTCCTCAGCCATTTTAAAGAAAAACACCTGACACTAAAGAGACAATTGAAAAACTTACATTTGTTTTGTACAAAATACAATTAGGCAGATCCTGGAAAAATCTAACAGCAGTTTCCTTCAAAACTGAGAGAGTAATTTGAGCCTTTCTATCTATAGACTGCATTTCTATATTGTCAAGATATCTGAGTTTGTGTTGCACCTGGCAAAACAAGCAGGGGACGTGTAACAGAAAAATTTCTGATCTTATTCCTAAAATCAACACTGTGGCACTTCTCCTTGATGTTTGTGTCTGAGCCGAGGCAGGCTGGAGATGATGTGAGAGCCCCAGTGTGAGCACAGCCCTTTCCCAGAGACAGAAACCCCGTGTGCTCCAAGGAACCTGAGAGCAGAAACTGAAAAATGAACCAGGGGTGTTTAAAGCGAACAGTGAGCATGGTCTGACCCGCCTGAGGCGTGGTGTGAAGCTCTGGTTGCACTGAGGGTCCGGGTCTTTTTGTGTGTTGTATCCACAGAGGTTTGAAATTCCATTGGAAAATTATTGGGTTGTTATAGATATTTTTTTAAATAGGACTCTTGAGTAACAGGTGATCTTTGGACACACATGGGATCAGTACATAGAATTTACACAAATGTTCTCATCCCTAAACCTGGCAATGCTTTAATGTGTGGAATCCTTGCTCTCCCGAGCCCTGCAGTGCAGTGTTTGTGCTCTTGCCTGTGTTATTTGCAATGTTATAATCTGTCAGTTCAGACTGTTTTCAATGAATTTTGCTTAAATGCCAGCTAATTAATAATTTCAGGTGCACCATAGAGAAAAATTTAATGACTTTTTTCCCTGATGTTGAGCTGGTTTTCTGGAACCACAATCTCTAATAAATTTTGTAAATCTCTCATATCTAATCAGCTCGTTGGTAAATTAATACAGAATTACAACTCATTAGCAAATGATGCATTGATGTCTGGTAATTCCCTGCTTTCTTATTTGGAAGGAAGTAGGTTATGCTGTTATTGAGGCAGTGCATTCAGTTTCAATGCTTTTCTATCACAGGCATTAAGTGCTTTTTGAAAGACGTGTTAATTAGGAGATCACCCCCATCAGCACTGGAGCTGCTGGAATTATGGCCCTGTTCTGCCTCCCCAGCCCTGGAGGAGGCTTTTCCCAGGGATGGGATGGGGCTTTTCCCTGGGATGGATGAGATTTTCCCAGGGATGGGATGGGCCTTTTCCATGGGATGGGATGAGATTTTCCCTGGGATGGGATGGGGTTTTTCCCTGGGATGGGATGAGCCTTTTCCATGGGATGGGATGAGATTTTCCCAGGGACTGATGGAGGCTTTTCCCTGGAATGAAATGAGCCTTTTCTCTGAGATAGGATGAGCCTTTTCCCTGGGATGGGATGACATTTTTCCCAGGGATGGGATGAGCCTTTTCCATGGGATGGGATGAGCCTTTTCCATGGGATGGGATGGGGCTTTTCCCTGGGATGGGATGAAGCTTTTCCATGGAATGAGATGAGATTTTCCCAGGGATGGGATGAGCCTTTTCCATGGGATGGGATGAGGTTTTCCCTGAGATAGGATGAGCCTTTTCCCAGGGATGGGATGAGCCTTTTCCATGGGATGGGATGGGGTTTTCCCTGAGATGGATGAGCTTTTTCCCTGGGATGGGATGAAGCTTTTCCTTGGAATGAGATAAGATTTTCCCAGGGATGGGATGAGGTTTTCCATGGGATGGGATGAGCCTTTTCCATGGGATGGGATGAGGTTTTCCCTGGCTGGGAGCATTTCCAGCCCCACAGAGGAGAGGGCACGAGCCGGGAGATCTCAGGAGGCTCTGGAGTCACAGCAGGTGTAGAACACAGGGACTCCTGTCAACCGTTCCTCAAAAATACCAGCTGCAGAGATGAGCCTTTGCCGCCCTGATTTTTAAAGATTTTCAAGCCTTCTGATGTGTACATTCTTGTGGCAAACTTTCTCACACACTTTCTGTAAATAACTCATTGTTTTGCATTCTTTTATGGAGGAGGAGAAATTTGATGGACTGTTGGTTTGTCCAGTGTCATTGGAGAGGTGGCACTGTCACCCTCCAACCCAGGGTCACTCTTGGAAACCTACAAATGTTGGAGTCAGAAAAAACTTCCCTTTTCTCACCTTGAGAGCAGTGGTGTGTGCACTTGTGCTCTTTCGTGTCCTACAGTGACAAGCTTTGAGGTTCCTTCCTGCCCAGCCCCACTCTGTGAACAATCCTGGGGAGCTTGGTTTTGATCTACCAGAAAAGATTAAATTTTGAATCTGATCACATCAGCACATCAATATTACATGCACACATCAAAGGAGTAAAAGTCTATTCTTAAGTGTTCCAGTTTACTTCCTTTTGTTTCTCAAAGTTGAGCAGTATTTTCCAATCTCTGCTCAGCCTGATGGATGCAGCTCAGCCAGCAAAGAGACACCCATTTTTATTTCATGCCATATCAGTACAGAGATAAACAACAGAAAAACCTCCTGTCTGGTGCTACTTATCACCACAAGTTCAAAGCCAGCTCCATTTGTGCAGGATCAACTTATCCCATCAGGCAATTTATCCTTGACAGCAGAGAGGCTGATTATGGGAGGTAGAAATGCCCTTGAGGCAGGTAAATTTAATGAACTTTATAACAGACTGCAGGAATAGCAACCAAATTATTAAGAATATGACACAAGAAACAGTTAATAAAGGCTGTCCATCCATCTGCCCCTGCTCAGACGATCTTTGCTCTGTGGTTTGTGTCCCTCCAGGCAGAGCTGCCTTCAGCAGAGCCCAGAGCCCCGGCAGCCCCTGGGCAGGAGTGTGACCGTGCTCACAGGGTGTGCAGATGAGGGGAGAGACCAGGATCTGACTCCATGTTTCAGAGGGCTTGATTTATTCTTTTATTGTATACATTACATTAAAACAATACTGAAAGAATAGAAGAAAAGGTTCTCAGAAGGCTGGCTAGGCTAAGGATAGAAAAGAATGAATAACAAAGGTTTGTGGCTTGGACAGAGAGAGAGCCAGCTGGGCTGTGATTGGCCATTCATTACAAACAACCACATGAGACCAATCCCAGATGCACCTGTTGCATCCACAGCAGCAGATAACCATTGTTTGCATTTTGTTCCTGAGGCCTCGCAGCTTCTCAGGAGGAAAAAAATCTCAAGGAAAGGATTTTCATGAAAAGATGTCTGCAGCACAGGATCCTCGTGGTGCCCCAGGCTGGGGCACTGATGTTCCTCTGGGACACTGATGTTCCTCTGGGCCATGTCCTGGCACCAGGGCCCCCTGGCACAGCCCCAGGGCTGTCCCCATCCTGTCCCATCACAGCAGAGCACGGGGGCAGCCCAGACCAGGCAGGGGTAAATACAAAATCTGATTTTCTGAGCTCCAGAGCAGGGTGAGTCCCTGCCTTCTGCTGCAGGAGCTCTGTGCAGACCTGCTGTCCGTGAACCCCCCTAGCTCTGATGCCATCCTCTGCCTTCACAGCCTCCCCTGGCAGCACTGTCTGCTCTGGACATCAAACCAAAACCAGGCAGCTCAAAATTCCCCTTTTATTGCATTCAAACATTGTCCTGGCAGCTCCTGTGGGCTCTCAGGTGAACCCCAGCTCTGCCTTGGTCTCCTCTCCTGCCTTTTGGCACTGCAAACATCAGCTGTGCCCCTGGTGAGCCCTGGGCACTGCAGTGGCACCAAGGAAAGGGGCACACACAAATTTCCATCCCTGGTGAGCCCTGGGCACAGCAGTGGCACCAAGGAAAGGGACACACACAGATTTCCATCCCTGCAGTACCCGGACACTGCAGGGGCACCAAGGAAAGGGACACACACGAATTTCCATCCCTGCAGTGCCCGGGCACGCACAGATTTCCATCCCTGCAGTGCCCGGACACAGCAGTGGCACCAAGGAAAGGGGCACACACAGATTTCCATCCCTGGTGAGCCCCGGGCACTGCAGTGGCACCAAGGAAAGGGGCACACACAGATTTCCATCCCTGCAGTGCCCAGGCCAGGCTGGGCAGGGCTGGGGGCACCTGGGACAGGGAAAGGGGTCCCTGCCATGGCAGGGGGACACTGCAGGGGCTGCGGGGTCCCTTCAACCCAAACCTGTCTGGACTCTGGGGCGTTTCTGGCTGCTGGGCACTCAGGGGGTGCCTGGATGCTGCTCTGGCTGAAGAGTGGTGCAGCAAAGGCCAGTTCCCACTGTGCCCCTGAGCTACAAAGGCATCAAAACATGTGTTAATTATCCCCACAGCCTCACATAATCACTTCCCTGGTCAATTAATTTAATTACGCTTTGGATAATTATTTTCCTCGGTGGTGCACTGGCCCAGACTGTGATGGCTGTGCTGCAGAGCTGGGATGGGAGAGCCTTGGCTTTGAGAGACACCCAGAACATATCAGCAAAACCCACATTTGTGACACAGGGCCTGAGTTAATGACATCCCTTTGGAGCTGAGACACAACAATTCCTCCTCTGCGTGGCAGGAGGAAAAAGCACTTTGTGGCAGCAGGAAAATTGCTCAAAACGTGTCAGAAAGACATTGTTTTCATCTGTGCAGCCTGCTTTGGGTCAGAGCCTGGCCTGAGGCTCAGGACAGCGTTTGGCTGGGCTGCGCTGGGTTTGGGCAGTGCTGGGAGCTCTGTGAGAGCCAGGGCTCAGCAGAGCAGCCTCCAGACAGGCAAGGACGAGATCTCTGGGTGGGAGTGGGCTCCCCCTGCCAGCCCCTCTGGGATGGGAACCCGGCGTTCAGCAGGCTGTCACTGTCAGAACCCCGGATCTCTGCAGTCCTGGGTGGGAGTGGGCTCCCCCTGCCAGCCCCTCTGGGATGGGAACCTGGCATTCAGCAGGCTGTCACTGTCAGAACCCCGGATCTCTGCAGTCCTGGGTGGGAGTGGGCTCCCCCTGCCAGCCCCTCTGGGATGGGAACCCGGCGTTCAGCAGGCTGTCACTGTCAGAACCCCGGATCTCCGCCAGCCTGGCCGGATGTGGGGGTCACTGGCAGCCAGCACTGGGGAGCGTCCCCAGCCGGGGTCTCTGCACAAATCACAGACGGGACAGGGCTGCTGTGCAACGCGCCTCGAGCTGTTTGATTTTCCAGCTTCAGCATCATTCCATGGTGATGACAATGGGAAGACGCCAGCAGCTCACATCCCAGGCCACAGACCAAGAACTCAATGTTACAACTCACTTTAAAAGTTTTTTGACCAATCACCCAAAGCAAAAGCACATTGACAGGATTTATATCGGTGTAGTATATATTCTATATTGACAGTAGTTCTATCCAATCACCACAAGCACACATACCTCTGGTTAAACACTGCTTGCTTATTTCAAATACAATACCTGCTTGTGAGCCTTAAAACACAACACACAGAGCTCCATTATTAAGCTTCAAACTTCCTAATATCTCCCTAGATAAACTTTCTGTAGCTTAGAGAGCTATTCAGACAAGCGTTAATACACAGACCATTGTTCTATTTGCTTTTCCTTTTCTACAGTTCAAACACTTTTTCTGCTGACCAATCTCATGGCTGCTGCTTAGCTCTGCTCACAGTTCTGCTGTCTCTGAGGCCTTTTGCAGCTTTCCCAAAACCCTCTGATTTTGTGGATTCCCACAGGGGAGAGGCTCTGGGCAGGGCCCTCACAGGGATCCTGGTGGGAAATAAAGGAGGGGTGACCCTGCAGCCCCAGGGCAGCCCCCAGGGCCATCCCCATCCCTGCGGTGCCCACACAGGTGGGGATGTGGCCTCCAGGACAGGTTCGGTGGTGAGCAGGGTGCTGGGGCTGTGCTGGCAGCTGATGGCCTGGAAGGTCATTTCCAACCTTAGCAGTTCAATGAAAGCCGCTCCTGCCTGCAGATGGTGATTAACGAGGCCCATCAGCCATCCCAGTTTCAAACCCTCTCTGTCAAATAACGCCCCTGCCGTCCCCTCACTCCTCATTGCGCTTCAATCCATTTCCCCTCATATTTCTGTAATGCGGGCTGTCAGAAGCGCTCTCTGCTGCTCTGAATCTCCGTGTCACATCTGCTGACAGCCCCAGAGAGAAGGGCCTGCGACTGGCACCTCAGGAAATGTCATGGGGAGGTGCCTGTGTCACCTGGTGGCACCGGGGGTGGCAGGGCTGGGGCTGGGGGCGGCAGGGCCAGCACGTGTCCCCAGCACGGGGAGCAGCTGCTGGCCCTGCTCCTCCAGGCAAACCGAGCCTTCCTGGTGGGGAGCAGCTCCCAGAGCACGGCTGGGCATCAGACCAAAGCCAGAGCCTTCCCAGGGAAAGGTGCCAGCACCCAACAGCTCCCGTGGAGCCCTTCTATCGTGGGGGAGCCAAGGCTGCTCCCCAGGTGTTACACAAAATAGAGGAGATTTTCAAAATGTGAGCATTTCCCAGGCCAGCTCAGCCATCCCCTGCTCCGCCCAGGCAGCTCCTGCATCTCTGTGCCAGAGCCCCTCCTTTGCCCCTGCTGGCACAGCCAGGGGTGGCACAGCCAGGTGTGAGCAGCCCTGGGCACAGCCAGGTGAGCTCTGGGCACACCCAGGGGTGGCACAAAGCAGGTGTGAGCAGCCCTGGGCACAGCCAGGTGAGCCCTGGCACACTCAGGGATGGCACAGCCAGGTGTGAGCAGCCCTGGGCACAGCCAGGGATGGCACAGCCAGGTGTGAGCAGCCCTGGGCACAGCCAGGTGAGCCCTGGGCACAGCCAGGTGAGGCACAGCCAGGTGTGAGCAGCCCTGGGCACAGCCAGGTGAGCCCTGGGCACACCCAGGGATGGCACAAACAGGTATGAACACCCCTGGGCACAGCCAGGTGAGGCACAGCCAGGTGTGAGCCCTGGCACAGCCAGGTGAGTGGCACAGCCAGGTGTGAGCAGCCCTGGGCACAGCCAGGTGAGCCCTGGGCACACTCAGGGATGGCACAAACAGGTGATTTTGTGTTCCCAGGGCTCGGGATCAGCAGAAAGCCGAGGAGGAGCAGGCACGATCCAGCTGAAATCTCCTCTTGGTTTGAATGACTGCTCAGACCCCTCTCTCTGAGCCCTAACTGCCCGATTGTAACTGGTTTTTGTTTTGCTGGTTGGAGGCTGTTTAGGTGTAGCAGAAAAACTCCTGACCTCCAAAACAGCCCAGAGTGGGGAAATTAAACAGATTCATGTGCCTGCTATTTTAGCCTTGTGGTGGGTGGGATTTTTGGCTGCCGAAGCCCTTCTCTGTGAATGTGAGACATCAAGGCCATGGATATTTCAACACACATTTTATCAGCAGTGCAAACAGAGACTTAGCACGAGGTGTTTTGCATAAAGAACTTAATGCATTCACTCCTGCAGTTATTTTTAGCTCCCAAGTGCAGTCATGCGGGCGCTGATCCTCTTGTGCTGCCCCAGCAGATTGCAGACATATGCTGGAGTGAATGTGGCAGGGAAAGCATGGCTGAGGCGGGCAGAAATCCCCTCAGATCAATTATTGACAGCTCCTCACCAAACCTGAGCTCACGGGACAGGGAAGGAGGAGGGTGGAGGGGTTTCCATCCTGCCAGAGCAGGATTTGGGGTTGTGGGATGGGTTAACATTCCTGCAGCTACATGGAATGGGAAGAAAAACAAGCAAAAAAAAGAAAAAGGCCTGACATAGTAAAGCCAGGGAGAGGAGGATACAAATCCACTCAAATCCACAGCAACAAACTCATTTCAAGTGCTTGTACTGAACACCAAGGAAGAAATGATCCAGATTAGGCTGCTGTTGTAATGGCCATAAAACAGGGTGAATGAGGTCAGCTTTCATTTTAATGTAAATTGGTTTAAACTCTGTTATAAATCTGATCTCAAAACCCAGTCATAAATATATACACTTGTACAGTACCTTTGGCAATATAAAACAAATAACTTTAATCTCTGTGTGTGTTTGAAAGCAGAGCAGCTGGGAGAGTAAAACCCTTGCACTGAAGGGAACACTTGTTCCAGCCAACATTTCCTTTTCTAATTCTGTGGCTAGATAAGAAATTACTTTAAAATGCCCCATATCAACTCAACCATGTTCAAAAGGGTTTGGAGATGTGAGAAAACCAGAAATCCTTATAAATGTTTTTTCTCTCAGGAGCAGTTCTGGCTTTTTATCCTTGATAAAACAGGGAGAGTTGGTACATGAAGGGTCCTGCTCTCCTGAGCAAGGACCAGCATTTCACAGGGGCAGGTCTGACAAGTTTTAATTATCCCGTTTCCTATTTGTGTTTTGATGAACTCTGTTTATTGAAACTCTGTTTACTGAGCTCCGTTTATTGACAGCAGCACTCCAGGCTGGTGCTGCCTCTTCAAAGAGGAGCCGGGATCTGCTCCTCAGCTGAGCAAATCAAAGGCTTCTGGTTGTGCTCCCTGGAGCAAGGCAGATTCCAGGCTGCAGGCGAGGGAATGGAGAGAGCACCCCTGGGGGAACCCACAGACTCAAAAACACAGCTGGATTCAGAAAAAAAGTTCATCTACAGCTCTGTTATAATGTAGGAAAAATGTTTCGTTTCTTGGACTCTCAGTGTCTCACAGGAGTCTCTCCACAAACACTGTAGAGCTCTTCAGATTCTCTTTTCTTCCCCTAAAAAAAAAAAAAAGAAAAAAAAAGGCCAAAACCCCAAACAAGCAGAGCCAGGCAGAGGAGCAGAGGGAGGCTGCAGTGAGGACCAGGGCTGGGCTGCATTGGGCTGGGGACAGATGGGGATGGGGACAGAGCAGGGACAGCCACTGCTGGGACAGCCTCTGCTCAGGGCCGCGCTCCAGGGAGCCTTGGGTATTATAGATATTGGATATTGCATGTATTGGATATTCTATACATTGGATATTCTATACACTGGATATTATATATATTGGATATTCTGTATATTGGATATTCTATACATTGGATATTCTATGTATTGGATATATTGGATATTCTGTATATTGGATATTCTATATATTGGATATTCTATCCATTGGATATTATATACATTGGATATTTTATATATTGGATATTCTATACATTGGATATTCTATACATTGGATATTTTATATATGGGATATTCTATCCACTGGATATTCTATACATTGGATATTCTATACATTGGATATTCTATGCATTGGATATTATATATATTGATATTCTATACATTGGATATTCTATATATTGGATATTCTATATATGGATATTCTATACATTGGATATTCTATACATTGGATATTCTATACATTGGATATTCTATATATTGGATATTATATACATTGGGTACTATATACATTGGATATTATATACATTGGATATTCTATACATTGGATATTATATATATTGGATATTCTATGCATTGGATATTATATATATTTATATTATATACATTGGATATTCTATATATTGGATACTATATACATTGGATATTATAATATCCCATCCCCTGAGCCCGCCCCTGTCCCTCTGCCCTGGGCCAGGAGCAGTTCCTGGCAGGGAAAGCCCTGCAGAGCAGTGCAGGAAATGGGAAATTTCTCTGGTTTATTACCCACACCTGACAGCTCTAACTCCAGAGCAGCCACTGGGCACTCCAAGCTTCCATGGTTTTACTGCTGAGCAGGGGGAGTATTTATTTTTTATGGATTTTTACTCCATGTTCTCTAGGAAGGAGTATTGATTTGGCACAAGAGACATCAACAGATCCAAGTAACTGAATAAAGATTCTGAAGCCAGTCTTAAAAAATAATAATAATAATAACAAAAAGGGCAGCTGATAAGTGAAATGAGCCATTTATTATTCTGAAAGCCATTGGTTGTGCCGTTTGGATTCTTTGCTGAGTGTTGACTTTTCCAATTGCCTTGCCTCCAATTTTCTTTTCCTCTCTCCATGAGAAATAAAACAGACAAGGGAAGGAAGGGTAAAAGGTGTTTTTGTTATCTGCCTGTGTTTCTGGAGACTTCTCAATGCATTTATTTCCTAATCTGTAGGTACTCAGGTTCAGAAATGCCAATGGTGTGCTCTGGAAAATTCATTATTTCTTTGAAACAGAAAGAACATTTTCCTTTTCATACATTTTTTTTTCTGGTTTTCATCAAAGTTTTATCCTTTGAAGCTTTCTGTCCATCTCCAGAGCTCGCAACTGCAGCTCTGCTCTGCTCCTCAGTTCTCACCTGTGTGAAACAGGCGTGTAGGAAGCAGTCAGGGAGGTGCGGGTGCAGGTTTGCACCATTGCACCCCTGAGTTTCTGCGAGCAGCAGCCCCTGCATCCCCTCACACAGAGCCCAGGCAGCTCTGGGCCGATCTGTGGGGCTGGGCTGCAAACCAGGCGTGTGAAATCCGGCTCCAAGGAAATCAATCATTATGGGGACAGTCCGCTGTAATCTGCTAAATGCGGAGGCGTTGGGCAGCCCTGCTGTGCAGCCACGCTCTGCCCTGTGCCCGCTGCCCGAGCTGGGGCAGCAGCTGCTCCACAAAATCCATTGTCCCGGACTTCTGCACTGTGCACTCAGCATTCCTGCGGCTCCACCTCCCCTCTGAGCTCTGCCATCCTCTGCGCTTCCACCAGGAAGGGCGGCGGGACAAAGTGGGGACAACTCCAGGTGAGATGGGCTGAGGAACGTGGGACCCCCCTGCTCCGCTTTCCCCGTGTCCCCCAGCGCCAGGACCGGGCTGGGCAATGCCCTCGTGGGCTGGGCAATTTTCTCCTGGGCTGGGCAGTGCCATCCTGGGCTGGGCAGGGCTCTGTTGGGCTGGGCAATGCCCTCCTGGGACTGGGCAGTGCCCTCCTGGGCTGAGAAATGCAATCCTGGGCTGGGCAGGGCTCTGTTGGGCTGGGCAATGCCCTCCTGGGCTGGGCAGTGCCCTCGTGGGCTGGGCAGTGCCCTCCTGGGCTGGGCAGTGCTATCCTGGGCTGGGCAATGCCCTCCTGGGCTGGGCAGGGCTCTGTTGGGCTGGGCAGTGCCATCCTGGGCTGGGCAATTTTCTCCTGGGCTGGGCAATGCCATCCTGGGCCAGGCAAGGCTCTTTTGGGCTGGGCAGTGCCCTCCTGGGCTGGTTAATTTTCTCCTGGGCTGGGCAATGCCATCCTGGGCTGGGCAGTGCCATCCTGGGCTGGGCAGTGCCCTCCTGGGCTGGGCAGTGCCCTCCTGGGCTGGGCAATGCCATCCTGGGCTGGGCAGTGCCATCCTGAGCTGGGCAGTGCCATCCTGAGCTGGTTAATTTTCTCCTGGGCTGGGCAGTGCCCTCCTGGGCTCACCCTGCTCTCAGCCTGGGCTGGGCAGGGCTCTGTTGGGCTGGTTAATTTTCTCCTGAGCTGGACAGTGCCATCCTGGGCTGGGCAGTGCCATCCTGGGCTGGGCAGTGCCCTCCTGGGCTCACCCTGCTCTCAGCCTGGGCTGGGCAGTGCCATCCTGGGCTCACCCTGCTCTCAGCCTGGGCTCCCTGGGCAGCTGCCCCTGGCCAGCCCTGGCGGAGCCCTCCCGCAGGTGCTGATGGAGGCACGCTGCGATGCACAAGTTCCTTTTCTGCCCTTTCATCCTCCAGGAGCTGCAGGGCTCCCCCGGGGCTGTCCGGGGCTGTCCCGGCCCTGGTGGCTCCTCCGGGCTCTGCCCTGCAGGACCGGGCGGGCGGTGCTAAAATCTCTGCTCGCTCTGGGGGAAGAATTTTTCCATCCCTCTCCAGTGCTACCAAAGGCTTTTGAAATCCAAACATCTTCATTAATGCCTGCTCTACCCCTTTATAAACATGCTAAATATAACGGGGGGAGACAAAAGGAATATAGGCTGGGGGGAAAAAAAGCTGTAATTAAGCAATGTCAGATGCCTGCAGCGTAAGTGGGAAATCTGAATAAAGACAATGGCATGTGTGAGTTAAGGGTGTGAGTCAGCCTGGAGTCAGCAAGGATGGTAAGAGCTGCCTCTGGATTGTCTCCAAGACCTAAAGCTGTACAAAAATAGGCTTCCATTGGTGGTACAGTAGTGAGGGACGTCCTACACAGGCAATTTGGCTCAGAGAGAGTTCGACACTCATTGAGGATGGGAGACTTTCTCTGTCCTTGTGATATTCATGAGCTTCGAGGCTTTGGGTTTTGACTTTGAGTGTTCAGGAGCATTCAGATCTGAATTTCAGCAGGGATTCATTTTTGTACCATGAAAAGTTGCAGCTGGAGTGCCGAAACAGAATGGAACAGAAACCTGAATGCTTGTGGAGGGATTTTTTTCACATTTCCAAATGTTTTCACAAGCCCTGTGTTTCCGGAGTGTGGGGTAGGAAGTGACCAGATGTCTGTCATCACACCTGCTTGGCACGTCCCTGGTGTGCTCTGCTTTTCCTTTCAATGGCAAGGCTTTTTCCTCGGAGAAGAACACAGAGCTTCCTTGCCCCGGGCAGGAGGATCCCCACACGAGCTCAGCCCAGCTAAATCCATTTAAACCCAGCAGCAGCTGGTCAGCACCAGGCACCCAGCGGGCTCCCACTGGCAGGGATTAAATCAGCAGGTCAGCAGGTGGGCAGAGCAGCACTCAGCACAAATACTGCAGGGCGCTAAACAGAGGATGGTGCCCATGCTGGACAATCAAGGGGAGGCCCCACGTGTGGCCATGCAGCCCTGCAGGGGCTGAGCCCACCACGGCCCTGCCCTGGGAGCTGCAGGGATGCAGCCATGCCCCAGGAGAAGAGCAGCAGCCCCAGGAGCAGCGGAGCAGACGGCACGGTGCTCTCCAATGGGCTGTCACAGAATCGCAGCAGGCAGGCAGCCCAACGCAGCACCACTGGCACCGGCTCCTCTGGACAGCGATTCCTCCTGCAGGAGCCTCCAGCAGCTCAGTTCTGGTCCCACGGCTGATGGGGAGGCGGCAGTTCCAGAGTCCCTGCGGCAGCCTGGCACTGTGGAGGGTCCTGGGCCTTTTCAGGGTCTCACAGGGGCCAAGGGCAGCTCCCAGGGGCCTCTTTGCCTTCAGATCACAGAAACACTGCTGTGGTACCTGCTCCGGGGCAGAGCGAGCAGAAAAAGCAAGCAGGCCATCATTTAAGCCAGGAGCCCTCAGCAGAACAGCAAACAAGGAGAAGCCTGACCCAGGGACACCAGGGGGAAATGCAGAGGCTGCACTTGGGGGGGGATGCTGAGACCCACCTGGGAAAGGCCCTGCACAGAGGTGGGGGGGACTCCAGGCTACCTGGGCAGTCAAATACCAAAGCTTCTTCTCTCAAGAGGGATCCAAAAATCAAGGAGGACCCTTTGACGCTGTAGAAGGACTGCTGTCATTCCAATCTTCCCTTGGGCACTGCACGGCACGGGAGGAAGGAGCCTCGGGAGCCGCAGGTGATTCCTATGGCTCAGGGGCTCCCCCGTGGAACCTTTCTTTGCTCAGGTGGCCCGAGAAGGTGATTAAGAAGCTACAAAGCCCAGATGGCCTCCTCCAGTGCCTGCTGGGGCAGAAGGAGCTGAGGCTGCTGCTCTGAGCAGAGCACCCAAATTAAACCCCCTCTCTCAGCCCCACAGGGCCCTCTCCAGGCTCAAAGCAAACCCCAGAACAGGAGGTTTGCAAATAAAGCAGCAGCAAAAACCCCATAAATCACAGCCTGTCCCAGCACAGAGCTGAGGAGAGAGCAGCAACAGGCAGAGACAATGGGAGAGGGCTTGCAGCAGACAGTGAATTATCTCTGCCATCTGCTTTTCCCTAACACCCATTTATAGAAGAAACCAACATTTGGAAACACTGAGTGCTGGTTGTTGTGCCTGTGGAATAATTTTCACTGGGTGCAATTAATCATGGGGCCAACAGAAGCAATGTCCCAGCCTTGCTCCAGCTGCAACCTGCTGAACATCCAGGTTCAGCAAGGAGGGATTTCACCTGAGAACTCCCCAAACCTGGAGAGCGAGGCTGGGGTGACAATGTCAGCTCTGCCCCAAACCTGAAGCTGTGTTTGGAAAGTGCCAAAGGAGGCTGGGGTGACAAGGGGCTGCAGGAATGTCCTCACACACAGGGGATGCAAGGAGGGGGATCTCCTGCACACACAGGGGATGCAGGAATGTTCAGGGATGCAGGAATGTCCTGCACACACACACACACAGGGGATGCAGGAATGTCCTGCACACACACAGGGGATGCAGGAATCTCCTGCACACACACACAGGGGATGCAGGAATCTCCTGCACACACACACACACAGGGGATGCAGGAATCTCCTGCACACACACAGAGCAAGGCAGCCCCTGCTCTGGGCACCTGGAATGAGCCAGGCAGGCTGGAGAGCACCTAGAGCTAATCACAATCAATTACAGTTGATTAAAAGCCTCGAGAAGCCAATATATTGCAAAGAAAAACAAATAGCAACTCTGCAAAAAAAAAAAAAAAAAAAAAGCTAATCAATAACTAGCCAAGCAGCAAACAATTAAAAGAGGGAAAATATCCTTATTGTCCCTGAAGTGTGTGATATTCCTTCTTCAGCCTCTGGGAACGTGCTGTTTGCAGGGCAGGGCCTCCAGAGGTGGGGAGGAGGAGGAGGAGGAGGAGGAAGGCAGGGTTCCATCCCCAAGAGTGTCCTGCCCACCCTGGGCTGGCAGGGCCTGAACAGCTCCTGGGTTTTGCGGTTCCTTTTCTCTCCCAGAGCAATGAAAACATGGAAACCCCTCTGTGCCAGGCCAGCCCCAGCATCCTGACTGGAATCTCTGATTTTGGGGAGTTTTGGGCCGTGGTTTCTGAGGCTGGGATTGCCGTGGTCACCCTGCCCAGCCTGCAGCCCATTCAGGAAGGGATGGATGCTGCATTCTGAGCTCTCACAAAACACCCACAGAGTTTCCACCAACAGCCTGGGCTGCCTTGCCCAATTAATGTGACAGAGGAGTTTACTCTCTGGCAGGAAGTGACAAAGGGAATTTTCTATGAAGAAAACCGAAAGTGAACAAGACATTATACAAACCATTAAAAATTTGCCTTTTTTTCCTTTTTTTTTTTTTTTTTTTGTTAGCAACAGCTTCTGGCGAGATGAATAATTTGGAAGTGAGAGTCATATTTTGAGACAGAGCGGGAGCCCTTGATCTGAAACCAATTTGTTGTCAAAAAGAGTTAAGGGATTTTAAGCTGGGCTTTATCTCAAGCAGAATAAGGCAATGTAAATACCTTATTATTCACTCAGCTCCTCCACTGCCACAAGAACTTTATGCTGCTTTCGGTCCCCTTCAAAATGGTGTGAAGCCAATGAGGTCCAGGGTGGATTTTGGGGGTCCTGTACTGCACTGATCCCTGGGGGTCCCCTCCAGCTCAGGATATTCTGTGATTCTATGAAATGAGCAAAGGAGTTCATAGTGGCTGGTCAAATTATTTATTGCAAATAATTTACACAAATAACTTAGACATTTTTGGTCAATACATTATTTGTGGTTGTTTTCCTGTCATTAGTTGTTCAGGCACCGAGGCACTGGTGTAATGCTCAATTAGTGATTAATGCTCAATTAGTGATTAACCCCCTGATTGCCGCCTCTCACCCCCCGTGGGATGTGACTGCAGCCCTTGCTCCCTTCTGGGCTGGATGCTGCTGGCCCCGTGCATCTCCCACACCTCCATTCACAGGTCTGCATTCAAAGCTGCCTTTTGGCTCTGATTTGCATGGAGGAAAATCTGTTTGTAGGGCTGGGGAGAGGCTGCAATGTGTGTTTTGCATGGCTGGGTGCAGCCAGCAGCCACAGCCCTGCTCTGACCCCGGCATGCTGCAGCACCAATGCAGCAGAGCTGCGGTGGCAGCACACAGGGGATGGCTCCCAGAGCCAGGACAGGGCTGGATGGCAATTGGGAATTGTTCCCTGGCAGGGTGGGCAGGCCCTGGCACAGCTGGGGCTGCCCTTGGACCCCTGGCAGTGCCCAAGGTTGGACATTGGTGCTGGGAGCACCTGGGATGGTGGAAGTGTCCCTGCCATGGCAGGGGAGCCACTGGATAGGGTTAAAGCTCCCTTCCCACCCAAACCCTTGTGGGATGCTGTGAGCAAGGCAGGCCAAGCCTTTTGGCTGCTGCGGGGTGCCCTCCCCAGCCCTGGCAGTGCCTGTGCCAGCCCCAGCGCTGGCTCTGCCCCGGCACAGGGAATCAGTGCCCTGGGAGGCACAGAGGGGAGCACGGCAGCGTTGTTCTGTGCTCCTGGCCCAGAGAGGGATCCCTGGCGCTGTCAGGGGAGCTCAGCATCATCCCTGCGACACAAACCCTTCCTGGCCACGGGCTGTCAGAGCCCAGCGTGCGCTGAGCAAACGGCATCACAGAATAAAGACTTAATTATAAAGCTAATGGTTAAAGCTATTATGGTTTGTGGAAGATTGGTCATTAACTGCAGGAGTATGAAAACCAAACATTTTTGCCTGACATTTCCTCTCAGCCACGCTGAGCAAACACAAGTTTGAGGATGTAGAAACATCACACGTGGCTCAGAGGGGTTGAACGGGATGGACTGGATTGCCCCGGGTGGTTTCTGGTTGCTGAGTGGGGTTTGGCTGCCACATCTGCAGGGTCACACCAAGTCACAACCACTCATCCTCAGAGCAAACCAGGGCTGGTGGGCAGGGATGGACCTGCCCTGGGACAGCAGAAAAATGATTTATTGAGGAGCCAGAGCCTCACCTGTGTGACCCAAAGCACCTTCCCCTGCCATCAGGGGGGGACAGGAGCACCTCTTTCCCTGAGACAAAGCAGAAATCGTCCCAGCTGCCTCGGCTGGGGTGACATGTGAGCATGGTCCCAATTAGCCTCCCAGTTTCAAGTTTGTATCCAATCAAAAAGATTATTAATGAGAATTAGGTCACTTTTAATTAGCTGCTGTTAACATCATAGCTTCCCCTCTCCCAAAGACATCACTGTTTCTGATATTCACCATCAAGTAGTCTTTCTCAGAGCAATTATCCCATCCAAACTGGTTGCTCTCACAGTTAACAATTTTCATACTAATGCATTAATTGCCCCTGGCTTAGCCACTGTCTAATCAGCAAGGTGGGTATTGGTTTCTGGAAGCGATTGATTTCAAGGGACTTTGTGCTTAATTACATTTTAGCAAACTCTGTTTTGAATCCTTAGAGAAGGGAGGCATTTTCTGTTTGGCTTTGAACTGGCAGTGTTGGAGGGATCCAAGTGTCTGAATTATTCCGTTCATCCTTAAGTGTGCTCCTCATGAGATGGTGGAGTTTTGTCACTTCTGATTCATCTTTGCCCAGAAGAGCTCACCCCAATTGTAGGGTTTGCATTAATAAGTAAGTTTGCTTTAAAAAATAATGATTACATTTTATATATATCCGCATGTCAGGCATGGAGACAGTGGAGTGATCTCTCAAAATGTAATTTGTATATCAATCACTTAACTCAATGGTTTGGGATGAAATGTGCTATATAAATGCAAGGCCATAATTTATCTTCTTTCCTCTTGTGTCTCAATTTAATTGCACTTTTATTGGCCACTCCGAGGCCCAGAGCTGCAGGGCTGGGGCAGAGCCAGGGCTGAGAGATCCCTGGGGGCTGTGGGAACCCCCTGAGCCCGTCTGGGATCGTGGGCTGCCAGGGCTTTCCATGGGACCTCAGAGTCCCACAATGGTTTGGGTTGGAAGGAGCTTAAATCCCACCCAGTGCCCCCCCTGCCATGGCAGAGACACCTCCACTGTCCCAAGGGCACCTCCACTGTCCCAGGGACACCTCCACTGTCCCAGGGGCACCTCCACTGTCCCAGGGGCACCTCCACTGTCCCAGGGACACCTCCACTGTCCCAGGGGCACCTCCACTGTCCCAGGGACACCTCCACTGTCCCAGAGACACCTTCACTGTCCCAGGGGCACCTTCACTGTCCCAGGGACACCTCCACCATCCCAGGGACACCTCCACTGTCCCAGGGGCACCTCCACTGTCCCAGGGACACCTCCACTGTCCCAGAGACACCTTCACTGTCCCAGGGGCACCTCCACTGTCCCAGGGACACCTTCACTGTCCCAGGGGCACCTCCACTGTCCCAGAGACACCTTCACTGTCCCAGGGACACCTCCACCATCCCAGGGACACCTCCACTGTCCCAGGGACACCTCCACCATCCCAGGGACACCTCCACTGTCCCAGGGGCACCTCCACTGTCCCAGGGGCACCTTCACTGTCCCAGGGACACCTCCACTGTCCCAGGGGCACCTTCACTGTCCCAGGGACACCTCCACTGTCCCAGGGACACCTCCACTGTCCCAGGGGCACCTTCACTGTCCCAGGGACACCTCCACCATCCCAGGGACACCTCCACTGTCCCAGGGGCACCTCCACTGTCCCAGGGGCATCTCCACCATCCCAGGTGCTCTCAGCCCTGCCCAGCCTGGCCCTGGGCACTGCAGGGATCCAGGGGCAGCCCCCTGCTCTGGGCACCTGTGCCAGGCCTGCCCTCCCTCACAGGGAACAATTCCTCATTGCCAACATCCCACCCAGCCCTGCAGCCCCCAGCCCTGGCCCCCGTCCCCACCTGTGTGCTGATTTTCCAGTGGTGGGAGGTGCTCCCACTGATCTGCAGGAGTTGATCTCTGACTCCCCTTCACTTCTAAAGTTCACATTGGTTATTGGAGTAGGAAAACGTTGGCATTCTCTGCCTGCAGCCCCAAGCAAGAGCTCTCCAGTGAATGCATGGATTTCCAGTGGAAGGGGCTGGGGAGGAGGCAAAGGGAAATGGCAGCAACAAAACCATTTTGTTTACAGCCTTTAGAAATTTCTTTACAGTCGGGGCTGTTCATGAGGGGGTTGTACAGACAGATCTCGCTGTTCCTGTAATATTTTCTGCTCATTATTTCTGCTTAGAAATGGTCTCATTAATCAGCTGTTCTGGGAACACATGTGATCAGTGGTGTCAAAATCACTAAGCATCATAAAGAAGCGATGGAAATTCCTTTTTGCCTGCAGTTTGCTAGACCTTAGAGCAGCAGAGATTTTCCCACCTTCTCCCAGCCCTGAGCCCAAGGCTGGCAGGAGCAGCAGGCAGCTGCAGGCTCCAGCAGAGCCTTGCCAGTTCCAAAGACAAGACCAAGAACAGCAGGTCGTGGGCTACATCTCAAGGCACCAGAGAAGCTGGAAATAACTGCAAGGCTCACTGTGGAGGGATAAATGTCTGGGATCAGCTCTGCAGCCCAGCTCAGCCTGGGCGAGCAAAGCCCAGCTCCAGGTGCCCCGAGTGCAGCCAGGTGAGCCCCCCCACCCGAGCTCCCTGGGCCTGAACTGCTCCAACCTGCTTGGAGCTATTGGATCAAGCAGCAAACAAATGCACAAGGGGAGGAGGAGAGAACACAAGGAATCAGCGACTTTGAGCACCCTCCCCATTCACCCAGCACCTCCAGCACACCCTGGCCCCCGAGGGGCGGGAGGAGATGGAGATCTGTGGATGGACGGGGCTGTGCAGGAGCTCTGGATGGAGGAGATGGAGATCTGTGGATGGACGGGGCTGTGCAGGAGCTCTGGATGGAGGAGATGGAGCTCTGGATGGACGGGGCTGTGCAGGAGCTCTGGATGGAGGAGATGGAGCTCTCTGGATGGATGGGGCTGTGCAGGAGCTCTGGATGGAGGAGATGGAGCTCTCTGGAGCTCTCTGGATGGATGGGGCTGTGTCAGTTCTCTGGATGGAGGAGATGGAGCTCTGGATGGATGGGGCTGTGTCAGTTCTCTGGATGGAGGAGATGGAGCTCTGGATGGATGGGGCTGTGCAGGAGCTCTGGATGGAGGAGATGGAGCTCTCTGGATGGATGGGGCTGTGTCAGGAGCTCTGGATGGAGGAGATGGAGCTCTCTGGATGGACGGGGCTGTGCAGGAGCTCTGGAAGGAGGAGATGGAGCTCTGGATGGATGGGGCTGTGTCAGGAGCTCTGGATGGAGGAGATGGAGCTCTGGATGGATGGGGCTGTGTCAGGAGCTCTGGATGGAGGAGATGGAGCTCTGGATGGATGGGGCTGTGTCAGGAGCTCTGGATGGAGGAGATGGAGCTCTGGATGGATGGGGCTGTGTCAGGAGCTCTGGATGGAGGAGATGGAGCTCTGGATGGATGGGGCTGTGTCAGGAGCTCTGGATGGAGGAGATGGAGCTCTGGATGGATGGGGCTGTGTCAGGAGCTCTGGATGGAGGAGATGGAGCTCTGGATGGATGGGGCTGTGCAGGAGCTCTGCATGGAGGAGATGGAGCTCTCTGGAGCTCTCTGGATGGACGGGGCTGTGTCAGTTCTCTGGATGGGAGGAGATGGAGCTCTGGATGGATGGGGCTGTGCAGGAGCTCTGGATGGAGGAGATGGAGCTCTCTGGAGCTCTCTGGATGGATGGGGCTGTGCAGGAGCTCTCTGGGTCTGGAGCTCTCTGGAGCTCTCTGGATGGGTCTGTGTCTGTCAGGAACTCTCTGGATGGATGGGGCTGTGTCAGTTCTCTGGATGGGGCTGTGTCAGGAGCTGTCCTGCGTCAGGAGCTCTGTGGATGGATGGGGCTGTGCAGGAGCCCAGAGCACCACCCCTGCCTCCCTCTCCCATTTGCCCTCCCCAGCTGGGGCAGGGGCAGGAGCTGATCCCAGCACGGGTGGGAGCTGGGCCCTGCAGGCTGGGGGGAAAACGCTGGAACTGGGGGAGAGGGGGCTGGAGAAAGTGTTTTTCTGCTCGAAAAATGATAAAATTTTGATAACTTCAAGCCAGCTCAACCGGCAGACAGGCAGCTCAGACAAATGTATAAAACATCAAAAGGCACAGGATGGAGAGCTCCAAATATAGATCCCTGCAATGTAATTCATTCCTGAAGCAGAAGGGGGAAACTTTGCCATAACATGTTGTGTTGAGGCCCCATTTCCACGTGTGCAATGAGCCAAGATGAAAAGGACTGCAGAGACCTGTGCATCAGCCTCAGAGACTGAAAGAGAGACCCCACAAAAATTAAACGTGTGCGTGAGAAGTTAACAGGAAGATATGCCCAAAGTGTGCTGAAACGTTTTGCAGCTTGCTAAAGAGAGAAAAAATCCCCACCCCAAATTCCATCATGTGAAGCCACTGAAATCATGGCAGAGAAGGGAAGGCTGGATTTGGAGCTCAGGTTTTGCAGCTCTCCCTGTTTAACCGTTTCGTTAGCTGCAGCTGAGCTGCAGGGGGATTACTGCTGCTGCAGGGAGGAGCAGGCGGCCCTGAGCATGGCAGGGAGCTGCAGGGAGCCTGTGCCAGGGCAGGAACTGCTCCTGGAGATCCGGAGCCGCCGAGCCTGGTTCCTGTCCGCACCCGAGCCCAGCTCAGGGAGCCGCGAGGCCGCTCCACCACACACCCAAAGGGACACATCAGAGGGACTGAGGATGCTCTCCCCGCTCCTCTGCCCCTAAAGGTGCTTGGGTGGTCCTTCAGCTCATCCTGCAGCTGGAGGAGGGACCCCAGTGCTGCTGGGGACCCCCCACGGGGCTGATCCCCTGGCACCGGGGCTGGCCCAGGGCCCTGGTTTGAGAGGCGGTGAGGTTTTTGGGGTGCTGTGGTCACACCAATGGGTGCTCAGGTTTGAATATCGGCACCTGGTGTGGCCGCTGAGGACGCGGATCCGCCTCTGAGAACACGGGGGGTTAAAAGCAGAGAACTCCCAGGAAAACTTCCTCTCTTGGGTCTGTCCCGCTGGGTGAGAGCTCCAGGCCTCTCCCCTGGCCAGGGCCTGACCCCGCACAGGGCACCCTCTGGCCGCGCCATCGCGCACTGGGGTTTCTGGAATCAGCAGATAATGTACTCCTCCTGACTCGGGCACTCCTCCTGCATCGGCTGCAAACATTTCCGATTCATCTGGCTCTGCTTCGCTATCAATGCACAGCAGAAGTTCTCTGGGTGAGCAAGGGGGTGCAGGGAGAATCTCATGACGAGTCAGTGCTAATTAATGTCCACTTAAAGCCATTATGAGCAGGGTTTAATAATTTGTAAATCTGATCTCGCTAAATGACCAGAAATTATTACAAGGGATGCTCAGCTGAGAACTTCATTAACCCTTGGTGGCACAGATCTTGTTTGGGAAGGGTGTGTGGCCCACAGCATCCTGAATGCTGCAAACAGCCCCTCTTGGCTCATTCCATCTATCTGCAGACAGAAATGTTACTAATCTGTTATTAAGTGTAAATTAAAGGTTTAATTGGGCTGTGTGTTTCATAGGACCACAGTTTGGATGTCCTGGCTTGGCTGGTGCAGCTCCTGGGGCTGTAACCTTGCTGGGTAAATCCAAGGTTGCAGCCGCACACCCAGGGTCCATTCAGCATTGCTGGGAGCAATTTCCCATTCCTCTTTTTGTCTTGCTGATTGATGTCATTGCTGAGGAACCGAGTGTTAAAGGTAAATCAGTGCCTCGTGGCCAGGCTGCTGTGGCTGGCAGCCGAGTTTGGGGCAGGGTAAGGGCAGTAAGAGGCACTTGGTAAAAATCAATCCAAAATTTCTTCTTCTCAGAGCCCACCCAGCTCAGGGTCAGAAGGCTGCTCTGGCCCAGCTCTGGGCAGTGCCAGGAGCTCAGTGCCAGCATGGAGGGGCTGCCTGCCATGTGTGGAACCAGCCAGGCATCCTCCAGGCTCCTCTGGCCACTGTCTGACCTCAGCACACCGGGGAGGGATCCCAGTGCTCAAAACCTGTGTGCAGCAAGGGCACAGGCACCCCAGGGCTGGGGAATATTGATGGGGAATTATGCAGCTGGCTGAAATCTCTCTGGTGCTTTCCCCCCCAAGAAATTCCTGTCCTTTTGAAACCCAAAGCAAAACCAGTTTAAATAGACCAAGACTTGCTTCCAGCACAGCTTGTGGTGCGACTTTGCCCAAACCAGAGGACATTCTCTCAGGATGCCTTTCCCAGGGTCTGATTCCTCCCCACTGGCAGCGTGGGCTGAGCCGGATCAGCCTCCTGCTCCCTCTCAGGTGCTGCTCCCCACCTTCCCTGGCAGGGCTGCCTGGCACCACTGCAGCCCGGGCGCCCCGAGGGAGGCAGAGGCCTGCTCTGGGTGGGACAGGGTGCCCGGGGGAGCTGTGGCTGCCCTGGTGGTGCCCAGGCCAGGCTGGAGCGCCCTGCGATGCTGTCCCTGCCCTTCAGGCACCTCCCAGAACCACACCAGGGGCTCTGGGATTTTCCTTTCAGGGAGGAAAGGGCAGGACAGGTGGGCAGCTGTGGCTGGACAGGCAGGAATCGCTGCCCAGGGGCACCTCAGGCAGCTCCTGTTTGAACCCACACTTCCCAAACCTCAGCCCAAGGGTGCCCCACTGCCAGGGCTGCAGCCTGAGGGTGCTAAAAGGGTTTTAAAGCCAGTCCTTGGTGCCCAGAGTTGTTTTTACCAGTTCTTTGCCCATTTCCCCCAATTTTTAAAACCCATCTGCGGTCAAACTCAGCTCTGGGCCAGAGGCTGTGTGAGTGAGTGCTTGATGCAGAGCACGCCGGGGGCAGCCTGATCCCATTCCCAGCTCCTGGGGCTGTGCCGCGGCTCCCTGGGACAGGCACACACCTCACAAGTGCTGGGAGCACACAGACAGAGCTCTGCCTGTCCTGCAGCAGGATGCTGCTGCTGTTTAGCATCTAGCATCCTCCCCGTGCTCCCCGTCAGTGTTATAGATGGGCTGGGTGTGCAGAGCACAGAGGAGACCCCCAGGGCAGCAATTACCAGAGCTGAATTGTCTGATGCAAAAGGCAGCAGCACCCTGCTGTAATCTGATCACAAAATCAATTGCATTGCCCATAAACTTGCAGAATGCTGGAGTTTCCCCCGAGTTGTTTCCAGGCATTTGGAGCCCAGCAGGGAACAGCCCAGCTCTGAGCCCCAGGGAAAGCTGTCCTGGAGCAAGGGGATGCTCACAAAGTGACTAAACCCACCCCTGACACCCTGCCAGGGCTGATCTGCCCACACAGCCCTGGCTGGGAACTGGGGGGAAAGGGGCAGAATGGTGGAGAAATGTGGAGAACTGTGCAGAAATGTGGAAAAATGTGGAGAATGGTGGAGAATTCTGCAGAATGGTGGAGAAATGTGGAGAATGGTGGAGAATTGTGGAGAATTGTGCAGAATGGTGGAGAATTGTGCAGAATGGTGGAGAATTGTGCAGAATTGTGCAGAATGGCACAGAATGGTGGAGAATTGTGCAGAATGGTGGAGAATTGTGCAGAATGGTGGAGAATTGTGCAGAATTGTGCAGAATGGTGGAGAATTGTGGAGAATGGTGGAGAATGGTGGAGAATGGTGGAGAATTGTGGAGAATTGTGCAGAATGGTAGAAATGGTGGAGAATTGTGGAGAATTGTGCACCTCTCCTGCACCTCTGGAGAATGGTGGAGTGTGCAGAATTGTGCAGAATGCTCCCTGGTGGAGAATTGTGGAGAATTTGCAGCCCCGTGGTCTGAGCTGACCCTGGGGTGTCTGGATGAGGCTGTTGAACACCTGAGTCAGAGCCTCAGTCTGGATGAGGCTGTGAACACCTGAGGCAGAATCTCAGTCTGGATGAGGCTGTTGAACACCTGAGGCAGAATCTCAGTCTGGATGGGGCTGGAACACCTGAGGCAGAGTCTCAGTGTGGATGGGGCTTTGAACACCTGAGGCAGAAGGGGTGTCTGGATGAGGCTGTTGAACACCTGAGGCAGAATCTCAGTCTGGATGAGGCTGTTGAACACCTGAGGCAGAATCTCAGTGTGGATGAGGCTGTTGAACACCTGAGGCAGAATCTCAGTCTGGATGAGGCTGTTGAACACCTGAGGCAGAATCTCAGTCTGGATGAGGCTGTTGAACACCTGAGGCAGAATCTCAGTGTGGATGAGGCTGTGAACACCTGAGGCAGAATCTCAGTCTGGATGAGGCTGTTGAACACCTGAGGTAGAGTCTCAGTCTGGATGAGGCTGTTGAACACCTGAGGCAGAAGCTGCAGCAGGAGCAGGGGCAGGAATCCTCTCCCAGGCACGCAGTGGAGCTGAGTCTGACCACGTAACAGCCCCATTTCTGGGAGGAAATATGAAAAATCCCATTATGCAGCAGCAGCAGAGACAAAGCCAGAGCCCAGGGAGAGGTGTGGAACCACGAGCTTGGTCTGGCCAGCACTCGAGGGTGAGATGTTTAGCTCCAAGCACTCATTGCTGGGGGGGCTCTGCTGCAAGCCGTGGAACAGGAGGGCCAAGGCCTGCCAGGAAAAGACACCATCATGCATAAATAAATAAACCTGAGTGGGGAGGAGAGATGTGAAGCAGCTGAAGTTTCACTGGCACTGACCACAGGCCTTCACTGTGTGTTTGATCTGCCAGAGCAGTCCTGGAACGGGAACGGCCAGCAAACTGAATAATATGGGTTTGCCTAAAAAATGAGCTCGTGCACTTGGGGAGATCACACGTTTTAATTATTGTTCAGATGACTGTGGTACCTGGAGCTGCCTTTTACAGAGCAGGTGAAGCTGCTGCCTGCGCTTTGATGGTACAGCATCCACGTTTTACCCCCAAAATTAGGAGAAACCAGGGACGAGTCCAGAGGTTATCCCAGGAGAGCTGCAGGAAAGCAATAATTTGATAAATGAGAGGTCCTTTGATAACAGCCCAGCTCCTTGTGGCTATGGAGAGATATGTGAGGTCTGGAAGGAAGATGTGGGGAGAAGATCCATCATTTATGTGCCCAGCACTCCCTTCAGTGGGGGCAGCAATTATTTTGCCTCTGTTCCCTTTGGTGTTTATTAATCACTAATTTAATAACTCATTAGTATTAATGAATTCAGCTGGAGGTTACTTCCAGGTTAGCCTCATGATGAAATAAACGGCATTGGAAATCCAGTTAGACACAACCATACAATAATTGTGTAAGAACATAATCCCCTCTCTGCAAGAGCAGGGCAGGTGCAGCATCTCAGACCTTTTTTTCCATGGAAAACCAGTGGATTACATGCAGTGAAATGGGATTTGCAGCTGTACATTCATGCACTCATGCTTATCCCGAGGTGGTGGTGGAACAGCGATTGCTGAAGACAAGCCCAAAGATAAACACACTTCCAGGGTCACAGCCAGGAGACCTGAGCTTATTAAAGCATGTTCTAATACTTTTCAAGTTATTTTCCTTTCCCTGGTGTACTCTGTGGGCCACGAGCACCGAGGCTCAGAAATTCCCTGTTATTTTTATAGAGATACTACTAAATCTGTTGACCCTGAACAGGTCTTGCAAACACAGAGATTTTTATAAAAGGCAAGTGAAAAAAAAAAGAAAAAAGAGAGGTTTCAAATCTTTGAAAGTAGACCATGGAAAAGCTTCTAAGGGCTGAGCTTCTTCCCTGTTAATAAAGCCCAGTGCTGCATCCATGGGGCTGCTGGTGAGACACTGCTGCGCTGAGACAGCTGGGATGGAGGTGCCAGGGGGTGGTGGGCGAGGGAGTTTTAATGCTCTGAATGCCAGGAACTCATTTCCCTGCACTGGCAGGATGTCCCATTAGTTTTTTAGTGTCGTGCCTTTCCCCCCAGCTTTGCCTCGGTTGCCCCTGGGCAGGAGGGAAGGTGGTGGAAGGTTCTGCTGTGGGTCAGAGCAGCAGGGACAGAGCCAGGAGCAGCTGAGCTCTGCCCGGGCAGTGCCTTGCCTGGCAAGCAGCTGGAGGAGCTGCAGAGTGGGTCCCGAGGAGGGATCAGCACTGCCTGGAGTCAGGAGCAGCAGCTCCACCAGAAAGGAGTGGGCACGCTGTGCTGTTATTGCCTCCCGGCCCTTCATGCCAGCTTTCTGATTAATAACATCCCAAGCCACTTGATGCACTATTGATTCTAAATTCAATAAGAAGAACTGGCAGCTTCTGGCAAGATCACATCATTTTTCCTCAAAAAATTTTCTCTGTTATTGAACCTGAGCCTGCCCTGGCCCAGCCTGAGGCCGTTCCCTCTGCTCCTGTCCTGTTCCCTGGAGCAGAGCCCGACCTGGGGCTGTCCCCTCCTGTCAGGAGCTGTGCAGAGCCACAAGGGCCCCCTGAGCCCCCTTTGCTCCAGGCTGAGCCCCTTCCCAGCTCCCTCAGCCCCTCCTGGGGCTCCATTCCCTTCCCAGCTCTGCTGCCCTTCTTGGGAAGAGAAGCCCAAGCAATAATCCAAAGCTGTTCAGATCCATTAACAACCTAGGAGAGAAAGGCAAATACATAACAGTGAGCAGAAGGCGGCTCAGACAGTGTGGAGAAGCCAAGAAATATTGAGCTTTGATCCAGAGAGAGTATTTCAACAAATGCTGAATGCTTTGCAAATATTCCGTGCTTGCAGGAGCCAAAACACATGGCAAGGGAGGAGCAGTGATGCCCGAGGCTCCTGGGTGGGCACAGGGAGGGGCTCCAGCACACATCTGCTGCCCTGGCACAGGGAACAGCATCCTTTACCTGAACCTTTATAGACCTTTATCACCTTCCTCAGGAAAGGGCTCCAGCACACATCTGCTGCCCCTGGCACTGGGAACAGCATCCTTTACCTGAACCTTTACCTGAACCTTTATAGACCTTTATCACCTTACACAGGAAGGGGCTCCAGCACACATCTGCTGCCCTGGCACTGGGAACAGCATCCTTTACTTGAACCTTTATCAGCTTCCTCAGGAAGGGGCTCCAGCACACATCTGCTGGAGCCTGGCACTGGGAACAGCATCCTTTACCTGAACCTTTACCTGAACCTTTATGGACCTTTATGACCTTGCACAGGAAGGGGCTCCAGCACACATCTGCTGCCCTGGCACAGGGAACAGCATCCTTTACCTGAACCTTTATGGACCTTTATCACCTTACACAGGGAGGGGCTCCAGCACACATCTGCTGCCCTGGCACTGGGAACAGCATCCTTTACCTGAATGTGGCTGCCACAGGAGCTGCCACCAGTGCCAGCCCTGCCCTGGGAGAAGCAGCTCCTTCTCCAGGCTGCCCTGAGGGCTGTGTTGGTGAGCAGGGGAAGGCTCCCCTTGGCCCAGGAGCTGGAACTGGCTGGAGAAAGGACTGGAAAGCGCTGGGAGGCTGCAGCAGGGAGGTGCAGAGGCAGAGGGTGAGGCTGCAGGGAGCTCAAGGCATTTCTGCCCCTGCAGGCACAGGTGGGGCTCAGAGCAGGGCACAGACCCCTTTCGTCCCTTCTCCCCGTCAGTCCCGGGCTTCTGAGCACTACAACCACATCGGTTCTTCAACCGGAAAGGGAAAAGGCATTTGTCTCCTGCTGAGCTGCCCATGGTTAGGTTTTGGCCAAATTCAGCAAAGGGAGACCATGGTTTTCTTTGAGATGTGTTCTGCCGTGTGAGAGCCAGCCCAAAAATTCTAATTTTGCTCCTTTATTTATTTATTGTTCCTGATTTTCAGCAGTCTGTGGGCTATGAATTATGCAGAAGATGCATAGCAAATGAGCTGAAGCTCTGGCAGGTTTAGCACAGCTCCAGAGCCGGGCATTCAGCTCCACCTGTCTGCAGCAGCTCCTGCAGCAGCTCCTGCACTCCCGCAGCAGCTCCTGCACTCCTGCAGCGGCTCCTGCACTCCTGCAGCTGCTCCTCCTGCAGCAGCTCCTGCAATGGCTCCTGCACTCCTGCAGCTGCTCCTGCAGCAGCTCCTGCACTCCTGCAGCGGCTCCTGCAGCGGCTCCTGCAGCAGCTCCTGCACTCCTGCAGCGGCTCCTGCAGCGGCTCCTGCACTCCTGCAGCAGCTCCTGCAATGGCTCCTGCACTCCTGCAGCAGCTCCTGCAGCAGCTCCTGCAGCGGCTCTTGCAGCAGCTCCTGCAATGGCTCCTGCACTCCTGCAGCAGCTCCTGCACTCCTGCAGCGGCTCCTGCAGCAGTGTGTGTCTGTGCTTCCTTTGCCACTTGGATCACACATCCATGCCCTGTCCACACCAACCAAATATATCAACCCAGCCATATAAATCTGACCACGAAATCAAGGCCATGATTTCTCTCCTTGAAAATCAATTCTCATTTGTGCCTTGGAGCCTGGGAGCTGCACTGACTTCCTCCTCTCTGAGTAGCTGGCACTTAGCACTTGCTTTTTGTTTTTAAACCCAAAGTTCTACCTTTTTTTTTTTTTTTGTTAAATCCACATTTAATCTTGCATTTGTGTGCACCAGGGAATAAGAGAAAGGTTTTATTACTTGCATTATTTATGAATGGTATAATTTCAGGGCATCTTATTAAACTAAAGTTCTGAGCGGAAAATAATATTAAACAAGACAAGTGTGTATATTTGTTTCATAAATCCATAAAACCTGATTACCAATGATGCTCCTAACGCCGGGCTGATCATTAGAAGACTTCCTGTATCTGGACCGGGGTGCTGCACTGGAGGCTGTGATGCATGAGGACAGAGCCCTGCAAAGCTCTGTAAACTGAAATTTGTGGTGCAGCAGGCTATGATTTAACCGAGGCTTTGCTTTTGGGTTTTTAATTATTTTTATTGCTTTTTCTTTCTCCGCGAATCTCAGAGCTGATTAACAATACAGGAGATGGAAGCCTTGCTGTGCTCTGCCAAAGCGGCGGCTGGCTCCCGGAGCAAGGCTGGTGCTTTGTGGTTCCCCTGCAGGTTTTCTCACTGGAGCTGTGGCTGATCCTTCCCTCTGCTCCCTGGGAATGGGGCCCAGCATTTCTGTGGCTGATCCTTCCCTCTGCTCCCTGGGAACGGGGCCCAGCATTTCTGTGGCTGATCCTTCCCTCTGCTCCCTGGGAACGGGGTCCAGCATTTCTGCAGCTGATCCTTCCCTCTGCCCCTGGGAATCCTTCCCTCTGCTCCCTGGGAACGGGGTCCAGCATTTCTGTGGCTGATCCTTCCCTCTGCTCCCTGGGAATGGGGTCCAGCATTTCTGCAGCTGATCCTTCCCTCTGCTCCCTGGGAATGGGGTCCAGCATTTCTGTGGCTGATCCTTCCCTCTGCTCCCTGGGAATGGGGTCCAGCAGGCGTCCCCCTTCCCCTGCCAGCAGCGGCATTAAATGGAGCTTCCCACATTGTTTGGTGGCAGCGACAGAGCTCCCAAGGGAAGCCTGAAGAGGAAAGGGCAGGTGAGGACACTTTCCTGGGCACAGTTAATGAGCTGCCAGCCCCCTTTGGGTCTGCTCCCGGTGCCCAGTGCTGGCAATTTCCTTCCTTGGGAACGGGGTTTGTCAGTCTGGAGGGGACACACTGTGAGCTCCAAAGGGCTCCCAGAGCCTGTGTGACAGCAGGTGGGGATGGTGACATTGTGCCTGTCCCCAAAGTTCCCCTCCAGAGCCAGGGCAGGTGGGGATGGGGATGTTCTGTCCCCAAATGTCCCCTCCAGAGCCAGGGCAGGTGGGGATGGGGATGTTCTGTCCCCAAAGTTCCCCTCCAGAGCCAGGGCAGGTCAGGATGGGGATGTTCTGTCCCCAAAGTTCCCTCCAGAGCCAGGGCAGGTGGGGATGGGGATGTTCTGTCCCAAACCCCCCTCCAGAGCCAGAGCAGGTCAGGATGGGGATGTTCTGTCCCCAAAGTTCCCCTCCAGAGGCAGGGCAGGTCGGGATGGGGATGTTCTGTCCCCAAACCCCCCTCCAGAGCCAGGTCAGGATGGGGATGGGGATGTTCTCTCCCCAAATCCCCCTCCAGAGGCAGGGCAGGATGGGGATGTTCTGTCCCCAAACCCCCCTCCAGAGGCAGGGCAGGTGGGGATGGGGATGTTCTGTCCCCAAAGTTCCCCTCCAGAGGCAGAGCAGGTCAGGATGGGGATGTTCTGTCCCCAAAGTTCCCCTCCAGAGCCAGGGCAGGTCAGGATGGGGATGTTCTGTCCCAACCCCCCTCCAGAGGCAGAGCTCTCACTGCTGGTGCTCTGTGGAGTCACTGGAGCCTGAGTGGAGCTGGGCAAGAGCCAGAGGGGAAGGAACACTCCCAGGGGGCTGCAAGTAGTGGCTGCTCAGAGAAAGAAGAAATATTTTTGCTAAGAAAAATAGAGGATCTCAGGAAATTCATATGCAGCTCAGTGACACAGCAGCTCCCTTGCAGTGAGACACTCCATGTGACTCCTCCACAAGTGGTGATAGAGAAAATTCTCTGCTGAAAAAAATTAGCCTGAAGGTGAAAACTTCAAAGGGGCTGAACTCTGAATCCAGCAAGAGCCTTCTGCACATTGTGGAGCTGAGAGGAGCAGGTGTTGATAAAGCACCTCAAAACCCTGCCAAGCCTGGGATCAGCTCCTCCTGCAGCAGAGCCGGGCTCTGGCCAGCCCTGAGCACCGCTGGGGACCAAACGCTGATGAAATGCTCGGAAATCCCCAAAAAAAGCGAGAGGAAGGGGAGGATGGGAGGTGGGCTGGTGAAGGGAACACCTGGGGGGCACCTGAGCCAAGGGCGGGGCTGGGCAGGTGAGGGGAACACCTGGGGGCTGGGGCACCTGGGAGGGCCAAGCCATGGGCAGGGCTGGGCACAGGGGATGAGGGTTGGGCCACCTGGGGGACACCTGGGCAGGGCTGGGCAGGTGAGGGGAACACCTGGGGGGCACCTGAGCCAAGGGCAGGGCTGGGCACAGGGGATGAGCCATGGGCAGGGCTGGGCAGGTGAGGGGAACACCTGGGGGCACCTGAGCCAAGGGCGGGGCTGGGCACAGGGGGACACCTGAGCCAAGGGCAGGGCTGGGCACAGGGGCAGAGCCATGGCCAGGGCTGGGCAGGTGAGGGGAACACCTGGGGAGCACCTGAGCCAAGGGCGGGGCTGGCACAAGGTACCCCGAGCCCCCCTCACCTGTCCAGGGGAAATTCACCCTGCGCAGCCCAGAGCTGCACCCAGAGGGCAAATCCCCAAGCTGGGGAATTGCTGGGCTCCTCTGTAAGACAGACAGACTCCATTAAGACCCAAATACTTGGGTGCTTAAAGAAACGAGTAACCCCATCCACTCTTTGCTCTGACTGGAGCTGATCGCTGGGGTTTTGGGTTTGGTTTTTTTTTTGGTTTTTTTTTTTTGGTTGCTATTTTTTTTAAAGCAAATCCTGTTTGAAGGAGGGCAATGAGCCTTTTCATGTTTGCCCACTTGTAGGTTGGTTCAGCAGCAGCTGGAAAAGCCTAAGCACTCCTGTATTCCTGGGTTATTCACTGCCCCCAATGAGAAACTGTATTTCTCGCAGCAGTTTCAAAACACAGGAGGGTTTGGATCACCTGCAAGCAGGTGCCAAGCTTTCCCTGGGGATAAGGGGGAAGCTGGGGGCCATGGAGCGGTGGTCGGACAAGGCACTGCTGAGCTCTCTGAGACCTGGCCCGCCCTGCAGGGGCACTGGGGGCACCGTGCCCAGCCCCACACAGCTCACATCCACAGCCTGGGGTCGCCCCTGCCTCCCATCCTTCCCCACAAGGAAAAATGGAATTTCTGCACTGCTGGCACATGAAAGAAATAGGAGTTTTCTTGCTGCAAGCCATAGAAAGCGGGCTTCATTCAGTTCCTGAATAATTTAGAGTACAAGCCTTTGATTAATTTCATGAGAAAAAGGAAACAAAGTTAGCTATAACTATAGGCCATTCAAAGTATGGATTGCCAGAAAAATGTGCAAAGCGCTGTCATGAGAGGATTAATTACACAGATTAAATATTTTATAAGTTAAATAATGTGTATTTTTTGGAGACAAAATGGAATGTCATTTTTTCCCCCAAGACAGGGAAAGTAACTGTATTCACTTCCATTTAGCCCACAGAGCAACACAGACTCCAGTGACAGAGGAGGATGGATCAGGGCTGTAATTCCCAGCTGGCACCAAAATCCATATTCTGAGCAGCATTTCATCTTCTCCCTGAGAGCCAGCGCTGAGCTTTCAAGTCCCTGTCACTTGTGAGGCTCTTCTGGGGGCAGAAGAAAAGGGTCCTGCCAATTGTTATTCCCACTATTATAGTCTCCCACGTCTGGAAGGAAAATGGAGTGTGTAAAGTGATTTTAATTATTGTGTTATTGTCCTGGAGGATAATGGCAGAGCCTTTCAAACTCTCTTCCTTTTTCCTCCACAGAAAAGAGGACCTGGAGCCAATTTCTGCCTCTGCACTGCCCACGAGGCTGAATCCCCGTGCAGGAGAGTTTGGTCCATGGCGCCAGGGCAGGTGCAGCTGCTCTGTGCCGCAGGAATGGGTGCAGGGCAGGTCCTGCCGTCTCACAGGTTTGGCCTATGATTCCATGGTTCTGTGGCTCCATCCCAACAGGAGCATCAATCTTTGTGCTGGTTTTCATTGCTTGACTCGAGTCCAGAACATCTGACAGCTGTTACATTTCCTTCCTATTGGAATTGGTTTATTTCCTGAAAGTGAAAAATGCACAGACCCCCCCCCAATGAATGCGCAATCTCCTCCACTGGGAGCTGGTGTGCACCTTGATGAAGGTGTGGAGGAAATGACCCTCGCGAGGGGCAGAGGCAGCGGGGACGCTGAGCCCAGGCTGAGCGCGCTGCTGCCGCTCTGATCTGTGCATTCAGGTGCCTGCTGAGCTGCTGGGGAACGGCTCTGCGCTCAGAGAGAGCCTGGCCAGCCTCTCACCCCTGGCGTTTCCTCTGAATTCTGGAAAACAAATTCTGCTGATGCTCTCTGAGCGGTGAAACACAGGGTGGGTCTCAGCCCCACGGAGGGAGGGGAGTAATGGTTGATTTGTTTTCAGTGTGATGCCCTGGAACTCCTGGGGATGGGACTCGCAGTGTAACTTGGGCCTCCCTAAGGTTTAGATGGGATATCAGGGAAAGCTTCTCCCCGGAACGGTGGTCAGGCAGGGAGCAGGCTGCCCGGGGCGGTGGTGCAGTCACCAGGAGTGGGGATGTGGGCCGTGGGGAATGCTGTGAAGGCAGCTGTGAGGGCTGGACTCAGCCTCAGAGGTCTTCTCCAGCCCTGATCATCCCATGGCTCTGTTACTGGGCAGATGCAGGAACCACCATCAGTGGGAAGCCTTCTCAGATAGAAATAACTCCCTGCTCTTATCTGCATTTTGAATCTGTGATTTTCCTGTCCTGCCACTGCCCGTTCTGCCCCCGGGGGAGGCTCTGGCACCTCGTGCCACCTCCCCCTGGATCCCTGCAGCCTCCTCCACCGCCCTGCTGCATCCCAAACTCCACTGCGCTCCTGCTTCTGTCTCTGCAAACCTTTCCCTGCTGAGCCCTCTCCTCTCCTCTCCTCTCCTCTCCTCTCCTCTCCTCTCCTCTCCTCTCCTCTCCTCTCCTCTCCTCTCCTCTCCTCTCCCTCCTCTCCTCTCCTCTCCTCCTCTCCTCTCCTCTCCTCTCCTCTCCTCTCCTCTCCTCTCCTCTCCTCTCCTCTCCTCTCCTCTCTCCTCTCCTCTCCTCTCCTCTCCTCTCCTCCTCTCCTCTCCTCTCCTCTCCTCTGGCAAAGGCACTGGAGGGCTGTGTGGACGATGGAGCTCAGGGGGAGCAGGAAATCCTGCAGCCCTCCCCTGCCCAGGTTTCTCTCATCCCTGGCAGGAGCCAAGCTGCCCTGCCTGGTCCTGGGAGCAGACCCCAGCCTGGGGAAGGGTCCCCCCCACCTGTGCACGGCTCCTTCTGCAGTCATTTCTCATCCTTGTCCCATTTGTGCCACTCTTTCCTCGAGAAAAGGGACTTTGGAGGCAATTTGCCTTGGAAAATGACTGTTATGTTATTGATTGGGTAAAAAGGAACTGTTTTATTAAAGCTTAGAGTTCTGCATGTTTCTTCTCCTTACAAATATCCTATTACATGCTCAGAGACCACCCACACGCTTTGCTGCTTTTACATTTGCCCAGCAATCTTTCATGCCAGTTGACTTTTCATTTTCAAATCCCTTTCTGCATTAGGCACAGACCCACACACTCCGACCCATTTTGCTTTGAAATAAATCATAAGTCTGTGCCAGAAATGACTCGGGGTGTTCTTCAGAATTTGTAAACAGCACTAAAGTCTTGTGGGAAATGTCACAAAGCATTGCTCTGAATTTATTAAGTAGTTCCTAATCTCAAATGTCTATATTCCTGTACACAGCCTGAAAGTGTTTCTACCTGTAATGGCATTTGATGGCTGGGTGGATTCTGGGGCTCCTGCAAAATCCCACAGACCCAGAAAGGGGAAGGAGCTTTGAGGCTGTGCAGGCTGATTTGATGAAAGGACAAAGAACTCCATTTTGCAGCTTATTATTAACATTTCACTTGATAAAAGAGAGGGACATTGCAATTTCTTTGGCCATGGTCGGGATGTGCTGGGTCTTGCCCCGGCTCAGACACTGAAGCCCCAAGGAACCCCAGAGGAACCCCAAACCCCTGCTGGCTCTCCATGAGGGCAGGGGGATAATGTGACCGTGCTCACAGGGGTTTTCAGATTGGGGAAGAGACGAGGATCTGACTCCATGTTTCAGAAGGCTGATTTATTGTTTTATGATATGTATGACATTAAAACTATACTAAAAGAATAGCAGAAAAAGTTTTGTCAGAAGGCTGGCTAAGAATAGAAAGGAATGGAAGGACAACAAAGGCTTGTGACTGACTGAGTCAGTCTGGACAGCTTGGCTGTGATTGGCCATTAATTATCAACAACCACACGAGACCAATCCCAGATGCACCTGTTGCATCCCACAGCAGCAGATAACCATTGTTTGCATTTTGTTCCTGAGGCCTCTCAGCTTCTCAGGAGGGGAAATCCTAAGGAAAGGATTTTCCATAAAAGGTGTCTGTGACAGGACAAAGCCTGGGTTCATAAAGCTGCCCCCCAGGTGGTTCTGCAGCCCAGGAGCTCCAGCAGCCCCTGTTGCCCTTGGCTGTCTCTGACTCCGTCCCCTCTGCCCAGGCAGGGCTGTGGCAGCGTCCCCGTGAGCCGGGCACCACGGAGCCCCCAGCACACTGAGGAGGCTGTTTGGGGGCTCAGGGGTGACCCCAGTCCCTCCTGCTGGGGCCACCCCAGCCCAGGGCTCTCATGCAGGGCTGACCCCACGGCTGGGGCTGAGCCCCTTCTGTGCATCCCAAGGCTGAGGACAGAGGGGAGGCGAGCCTGGGAGGAGATTCCTCCTCAGCACGAACCCTCTGCTCGGCTCTGCAGGGACCAGCCCTTCACCTGAGGCACTTCCAGTGCCACGGAATGAGCCGTGGGCGGCAGAAGGCAGCGAGCTGCCCGTCAGGAGGAGGCTGGGAAGGTTTCAGCACTTTCCCCCTCATCTCCAGGCCTGCAGCCTTGTTTTCCCAGGCCATCAGCTGGAATCCAGCCACCGCTGTAATTGGCAGCACAAGCAGAGATGCAGAGGATTTTGTGGCCACACCAGGCAGCTTCCATCCAGCTCCCTGCTCTAATTCCAGTGCTGCCCTGCACCAGCTGCTGGAGGGTGTCAGAAATTCCAAGCAGGCAATTCCAGCATCAAAAAGATGTATTGCCACTTGAAGCATGTTGGACATAAAAGCAGAACAGCTTTTAATTAAATTTTTTCCACCAGCCATGGAGGGCCTAAACAAGGAGCAGGAGTGTTTTACAGGAGTACAAACTCTCAGTACTTCAGTGTAGCAAGAGAAAAGCAGCTTTGGAATCAGGAGGGGGAAACGCTGACGGAGAGCAGGCTGTGCCTGGGGAGCAGTGTGTGGGATGGCACATGTTCCATGTGGCTTTGTGTCAGGATTTTCCTGAAACATCCACAGAAACCTTTCCCTGAGCCTTGTGGCCATCAGCTACCAATTTCCTTCCACCCAGCATCACGGAGGGATGCAGAAAGAGCCACGGGCCAGCCCCACTCCCACTCAATTCTCGTTTGCCCTACATTTGTGCAAACGCCCAGAGATGGCTCGGGCCACAAGAGATCTTTGGGCAGTTTTGTGGCAGCTGCTGGGAGCAGATGGGGCTGGGGGGACAGACTGACCAGGGCTCATTGTGCTGGGCTCCCCAGATCAAACGGCATCCCCGGGCCCGCTGTGGGTGCACAGGCAGCTCAGGAGCTCCTTAAATGAGCTCGGGGGGTGACTCCCAGCTGATCAATTGCCAGGCAGGGAGCTGTGCATTATTCGTGGGCCCCTCCATGGCCCCAGCCCGAGATCCTGCCAGAGATCAAACCAAAGTCGAGCCAAGCAGGTTCCTCTCAGCACAGGTGGGGCTGTGCCAGCCCAGTGTCCCCTCCCTGCAGCAGGGCTGGCACTGTGGGCACTCTGGGCACTGTGGGCAGCAGCAGGAGGGGATGGCTTTGCTGGGAGCAGGTCCCAGTCCTGATGGATGAGTCTGTTCACTTCCCAGAACTCCTCGTCCCATACTGGCTCTGCTCATATGGAGTTTTCTCCTCTGTTAGGGCATCAATTACGGCTCCAAGTCAGCACTCACCCAGCCCAAATTGCTCGACACTGAGCAGAATCTTTAAGCAAATAGAAATGAGAAGGGTTTCAAGCTCCTGGGTCTGTGCAGAGAAATCCATTTCCTCCTGACACTGCCATCTGGGCAGCTCTCCTGCCTTCCCCGAGCCGCCGGCCCAGGGAATTCTTGCACTCAAATTAATTGACATTCTGTCTCTTAGTTTTCTGTCTGCTCCCAAGATAAGCTTAATAATGCCAGAGCTGCCTGACACGGAGTTCATTCTCCAATCGTTTTGGCTTGTGTCCGTTTCCCTGCTCCTGGCAGGGGCAGGCAGTGGTTCTGAGGCCGGGGAGGAGCTGCCATCCTTGCCCGTGTCCCCCCAGCCCTGGCTGTGCGTGCCTGGCCCTCAGCACAGGCTCTGCTGCTGCTCCCTCTGCCGAAGGAGCCAGGGCCCCAAAAACACAGCCCAGCTCCCCCAAGGGGCAGCAACTCTGCGCCATCACCACCTTTCCTTTTGGATGCCAGCAAAGCAGCTTCCAAACATTCCCCAAGAAAGTGAGAATGTCCCCATTCCCCAGGTGTCCTTCTGCCTGCTGCCTGCTATTGCAAAGAGGTTTAATGGGAAAACCCCTCCTGCTCCCAGGGCAGGGATGCTGTGTCTGGGTCAAAGGCTGAATGCAGAAAGCAAAGCAGGATAAACACAGCTGCCTCCCCACAGCTGCCCGGGCCCCGTGGATGTCATATTAAACTCATATTTAATTCAAACCAGCTCAGCAGTGTGCAGTGTGCTTGCTGCAGCCATAACTCCTGATATCTATATTGTGGCAGTAAAGCAGGGGACACAGTCAGGAGCTCCAGGGCTTCAAGAACTGGATCTGTAAGGAAAATACTCTGCCTTGTTATAAAGCAGTGGATGTTGAGTCCAAAAATTCCATTTCACCCATCCAGTGTTGTTGCTGAATAATTTTATCCTTGGAAAATCAGTTTTTCTCTTCCACCTCACACTGGCTCAAAGTAGCATCATTTTAATGGTAATTTATGTGTTCTAACAATGGAGCAGTAACTGGAAAAAACCCCAACCTGGGGATCTGTGTTAGGGGTGCCAGGGTTTACAAAGTCCCTGTTGGCCTCTGCCATTAACGCTGGGGTCTATGCCCCTGCTGGCAGCTGTGTTTTAGTGGTTTGTGATCCCTTTGCCCCAGGCTGATGTTGATAAGAACATTCCTTGGAAGAGCCGGGCGCTCTGTGGGATCCCGGGGTCTCTGATGCAAAGGGGGCACAGGGCTGGTGCCTGGCGTGCTGCAGAGCCACAGCAGCTCCCAACAGCAGCGGAGAGCCCCGCTCCAGGGTCCCGGGAATGCCTTTGGAGAAAATCAATGGCAAGGAGAGCAGGGAATGGCTGTGGCTGCTCCGTCCCTGCAGCTCCCTGAGGGCACCTGCGGGAGCAGCCCCGCAATTCCGCAGCCTGAGCACAAACGCTGCAGCTCGCGGGCAGGAGGTTTCTCATCCCTAGGAAAGCCAATTTGTGTTTTGGGCAGCGGCAGAGAACCGCAGCGAGCAGGAGGGAGCTGCGCACAGCGCCCCGGGCTCTGTGCCAGCAGAGGCTGTTCGAGCGAGCTCCTGGCGACAGCGGTGATCGGTCCCAGCTCCAACTTCCCAATTCTGCATGAAGTGTTACAAGGATTTTCATTACAAGTTATTGCCATACGTGGTTTTAAAGGGGAAACTGAGGCACGTGAGTGGGAGAGACCCTGCAGTGATTCTTGTTCAGCTGCAAATCCACCTGGGGACATGGCTTAAAGGTGGACTGGGAAGTGTGGGGTTAATGGTTGGACTCAATGATCTTGAAGGTCTTTTCCAGTGTGAAACATTCTATAATCTACTGGTCAATAATCTATATGATCTATTTGATCATTATGATGGGACAAGGAATGGCTTTAAACTGAAAGAAGATATTAGCAGGGTTAATCTGCTTTCTTTTATTTCTGAACTTGTTACATTTTCATAGTTGGGCTTGCATTGGATCTATTTATATTTTTCTTAATCAGATCTCACTTTATCTCAGCATTTTCTACCCAAAGCCAGAAGGAGTGTGTTCTAGCTGGGGCCGTCCCAGGCACTTTGGCTGCAGCAGAGAGACACCAGCAGGATAAACGGGGCTGCTCACAACAAAATCCATTGCATGGAAAAGGAAGGAAAGAAAAATTTCAAAGCACCAAACCCCCTGTACTGATGAAACTTGTTTTTCTATTTGCTTCTCTTTTGTTTTACCAAGGGAAATTTATGAGATGTCAGAGCTTGTTAATGTTGTTGATGCTGGAGTAGCAACAAGCACCCTGGGCTGAAAGGCTCCAAAACCATAAAATACCCGAGCAGAGGAGGTGTTTGCCCAAGGCCAAACTCGTTCACTGCAATCACTGCTCTGCCATGGCCTGGGGGGCAGAGGGGCCGTGCTGGGCTCTGCCCAGGCCGTGCTGGCACTGCAATGGCCCCGCAGAGCCCAGCAGAGCCCAGAGGGAAGGGGCTTCTGTTCCCAGAGCGGAGATGGAGCACAAGAGGGAGAAAAAGCACGCGCCAGGCTGAGAGCCTTGGTGGGAGTTTTGTAAATAATTCGAGTCGCTCTCAACATGAAAAATATCGCTGCTAATTCTCCCTGCGTTTCAGCAGGGCAGCAGCAGCAGCTGCTCCTTGGGGCTGATTTTCCCCATCTGATCTGGGCTGGGAGGGCAGGGGGTGCTGAGGGCCTGTGGTACCCCCAGGCTGTGGCTCTTCCAAACCCTGGGGCAGTGACACCCCTGGGGATGTGACACCCCAGGGCTCACAGGACAGGGCGGTTACCCTGGGGTACCCCTGGTGCCCCACAGGGCAGGGCAGGGACACCCTGGCACCCCAAAGGGCAGGGCAGGGACACCCTGGGTGCCCCAAAGATCAGGACAGGGACACCTGGTACCCCAAAGGGCAGGGCAGGGACACCCTGGGTGCCCCAAAGATCAGGACAGGGACACCTGGCACCCCACAGGGCAGGGCAGGGACACCCTGGGTGCCCCAAAGATCAGGGCAGGGACACCTGGTACCCCACAGGGCAGGGCAGGGACACCTGGCACCCTAAAGGACAGGATGATGACACCCTGGCACCCCACAGGGCAGAGCAGTGACACCTGGTACCCCAAAGATCAGGACAGGGACACCTGGCACCCCAAAGGGCAGGGCAGGGACACCTGGCACCCAAAGGGCAGGATGGTGACAACCTGACACCCAAAAGGATAGGATGATAACACCCTGGTACCCCACAGGGCAGGGCAGTGACACCCTGGGTGCCCCAAAGGGCAGGATGGTGACACCCTGACACCCTAAAGGATAGGATGATGACACCCTGGCACCCCACAGGGCAGGGCAGTGACACCCTGGTGCCCAAAGATCAGGACAGGGACACCTGGGTGCCCCAAAGATCAGGACAGTGACACCTGGGTGCCCCAAAGATCAGGACAGGGACACCTGGCACCCTGCAGGGCACAGCGGTGCCCCTGGGGTACCCCTGGCACCCCAAGGTCAGGGCAGTCACTGTCCCCTCCCTCCATGGGACAGGGGCTGTTTAACCCAGAGTGTGCTCCTGTAACCCCCCAGGAGGGGAAGGTTTTCCTCAGAGCTGATGAGAAGTATTGATCTAAGGATAATTAAAAGGCTCACATTAAAGAAGTCCAGCCTGCATAATTAAAAGCCTTGCTCTAAGAAAGTCCATCCTGCAGCAATGAGAATAAGCCAGGCTGCCCGGAGGAAAGCTGTGGAAGCAGCACCCACGAGACACAAAATGTCAAATTACTCCTTGCCATTAAATTACCTGATTAATTTAGCCACTGTTTTGTGTGTGGCTGAGCCCCATTTCTGTGGATGCATTCATTATTCATCAAGACTGACCTGAATATTTTAAGCAAACAGTTTTGGTCCTGTTCTTTGGTGCTGTTGGGTTCTCCAGGTCCCTGCACAAAGGCAGAGCACAGGAGGAGAGGAGAAGTGTTACCTGCAGGCTGGGAATGGTGCAGGACTTGATCAGTTCTCTTCTGCAGGGGTACAAGGACTGTACCTGAATTGTGTGGAATCGATTGTGGGCTGTTAACAGGCAAAGGAAACCAGACCAAGAGGGGCTTGCAAGAGAATCAACTTTCTTCTCAGTGCCTTTCAGTGCCTTCTGGTGTTGGTGTGCTGTGACAGGTTGTGTTAGGCACAGCAGCTATGGGGTGATGGGCTGCAGAGAACAGATATTTTCATATATTCATTGTTACATGATGGCCACAGCCCTTGAAAATGCAAAATTATGGGTTTGGGGTGTAGGCTTCATTGCAATCACTTATTTTTAAACGAAACTTGAAACACTGCAGCCAGCAAAGTCTTTTGCATAAAGTGTACAAAGTTTCTGTTCTATTTATTTAGCCGTGATTACTCAAAGCATCATCATTCTTTAAGTGCGTATATTTGTATATGTTTTGAGGGGGAAATGTGAACAAAGCTAATTGTTGTTGTGCTTCATTAAAGCCTATTTCCAGCTCTGGTTATTTACCAACAAGGCTTCCCCGAGTGTGAATCTCTGTATCTCCCTGCTGCAGGCTCCTGGTGGGCCGTGAGGGAGCTGAGCCAGCCCAGCCCTGGCTGTGGAGCAGGAGCCCCCGGGGGCAGGGAAGGGATTTACGCAGGAAACCCATGGGAAAGGTGCCGGGCTGGGGGCTTTGTGCATTCTGAAGGCTTTTCTCACCGTGGCGGCACCATCACCCTGGCACACCTCACCGAGGCGAGGATTTGCCACCCCAGGGATCCAGCACTGACTCAGATTTTGGAAACGGTCCCCCAAACCCATCCTGCCCTCCAGGGAGAGTGTTGACATTTAAATTCTTTGCACCTCTGTCTTTGAGCAAAACTGTTTTGTACGTTTCTCTGGATAAAAGCGGCTCACAGGGTTATTTCGGGAACAGTTTTGCAAGCTGGTTTCAAATTCAGCCGTGCACTGAAGGGCTGTGAGCCATGACTTTGCCTCAAGCCTGAATTAAATACATTTGTAGTTCACAAATACAAGACAAGTGCATGTCCTGGTGTCACTCAGAGGTGACAGTGACACTTTTCCTTGGAGCAGGGCCCCTCGAGGGTCAGTGCTGGGCACAGTGTCCCGTCCTCCCACAGGACAGCCAGGGACAAAGGCACTGCTCCTGCCATAACTCTGCAATTCTCAGCACATTGTTTACTGTGAGATTTCAATGTCCTGCCCATGAAGGTTTGATTCCTGTCCCCTGTTTTCGGTGAAATTCTTCAGCACATTGTTTACTGTGAGATTTCAATGTCCTGCCCATGAAGGTTTGATTCCTGTCCCCTGTTTTCGGTGAAATTCTCCAGCACATTGTTTACTGTGAGATTTCAATGTCCTGCCCATGCAGGTTTGATTCCTGTCCCCTGTTTTCGGTGTCCTCGTTGTTTTTGAGATTTCAATGTCCTGGGGCAGCTGTTTTCTGGGGAGCTGCTGCTTTTTCATGGAACTGGGCCTGGAGACCCCCCAGGCACGTCCCCTGCCCAGCCCAGCCCTGGGCACTGCCAGGGGGGCAGGGGCAGCCACAGCTGCTGTGCCAGGGCCTGCCCACCCTGCCAGGGAGGAGATATACAACATTTCTCACACACATCTTTTATGGAAAATCCTTTCCTTAGGGTTTTCCCTCCTGAGAAGCTGCGAGGCCTCAGGAACAAAATGTGAACAATGGTTATCTGCTGCTGTGGGATGCAACAGGTGCATCTGGGATTGGTCTCATGTGGTTGTTTCTAATTAATGGCCAATCACAGCCCAGCTGGCTGGGACAGAGAGCCGAGCCACAAACCTTTGTTATCATTCTTTGCTATTCTATTCTTAGCTAGCCTTGTGATTAAATCCTTTCTTCCATTCTTTTAGTATAGTTTTAATGTAATATATATCATAAAATAATCAATCAAACCTTCTGGATCATGGGGTCAGATCCTCGCTCTCCCCTCACCCTGGGACCTTGTGAGCACGGTCACAAACACTCACCCTCTCTCATTCCCCAAACCCGTCCCAGCAGAAACTCCAGGAGAACATGCCAGCTCCCCCAGCAGCTGCACGTCCTGTACACCTCTGCGGGGCCAGCGACCATTGCAGCTTGAAATCAAAATTAATTAAACCTTGTTTACCATTTGGAATTAGTGAGCTAATGAATATCATACCTCTGAGGCATCCATCTTGGTCAAATATATTGTGCCTCACAGCTGTTGTTTTCATCTAGATGAGGTTTGCTCCAGGTTTTATGAAGACGTCTACAAAGTAATAAACCCTGCACTTATTTGACTAAAAAAAAAAAATTATAAAATTTTTATTAGCTTCCAAGGAATTAGGTTTTCTAGTTTTTGCCTGGCAATAAAAGTTGATTTGTTCTCTATCTGCCTGATGGAGTAGTTGGGTGCTGGCTATTACTTAAACCTAATGACTTTTTAAAAGACATTAGGGCTGTCTCCTGTGAGCAAACACACTGGGTTTGTGGAACTGCACACTGATTACTCTGTTATAAATGTGGTCACACCTCTGCTATTAAATTTTACCTGCATAAACAATCCCAATATGTAGAAATGCTGCTATACAGTTATTTATTCCCACTTTATTAAGGTTATTTTTTCAGCAATTGTGGCGCTTTCAAATCTGCCATGGCTTATTTAGTGCCAAGTGACAGCAAATCCAGTGTGCCGTGGGGAAGCATCACTATCAGCCCTGTCTCTGTGGCCACCTGGATTTATTTAGTGCTGAGGGTGATGACAGAGAGCAGACAGACAGGAGATAGCAGTCTGTCCTCCCAGATATCCTCCTCATCCTCTCCCAGGGCAGGCTCTGCTGCCCATCCTGCAATCCTCATCTTCCTCACCCTCTCCCAGGGCAGGTTCTGCTGCTCATCCTGAGCTCCTCATCCTCCTCACCCTCTCCCAGGGCAGGCTCTGCTGCCCATCCTGCAATCCTCATCCTCCTCATCCTCTCCCAGGGCAGGCTCTGCTGCTCATCCTGCAATCCTCATCTTCCTCACCCTCTCGCAGGGCAGGCTCTGCTGCCCATCCTGAGCTCCTCATCCTCCTCAGCTCTCCCAGGGCAGGCTCTGCTGCCCAGCCTGCAATCCTGGCCGGGGCAGGGCAGCCTCCTCCCTGCCCCTGGGGTTTGTCTGTTCCCTGCCCTGCAGTGAAATCCTGGTGCCAAGGGCAGGCTCTGGGGCTCCTGCTCATCCAGGAGCTCCTCATTACAGCAATTCAGCCCCCCTCTCCTGGGGGCATATTTCTGAGGGCTTGGGTGAATCCTGCACCATCGGGTCATCCTGAAAGGGAGAAGGTTTGGATCCCAGCACAGGAGAAATTCTGCCCATCCTGAGCTCCTCATCCTCCTCAGCCTCTCGCAGGGCAGGCTCTGCTGCTCATCCTGCAATCCTCATCTTCCACAGCTGCTCCCAGGGCACGGGGGGCTCCCCTCGCTGCCCACCAGAGCAGGGGCGGTTACAGCTGGGGGAGCCCCCCGCGTTCAGGCAGGCTCTGGTGGGCCATGCAGCTGCACACAGCTGTCGGGCACACACAGACCCTGCACTGAGGGCAATGCAGCTGCACACAGCTGTCTGGCACACTGGAGGGCAATGCAGCTGCACACAGCTGTCGGGCACACACACACCCTGCAGGGAGGGTCCCTGGTGGGCGATGCAGCTGCACACAGCTGTCCACACCCAGGCACCCTGCACGGAGGGCAATGCAGCTGCACACAGCTGTCTGGCACACAGGAGGGCAATGCAGCTGCACACAGCTGTCTGGCACACACACACCCTGCACTGAGGGCAATGCAGCTGCACACAGCTGTCTGGCACACAGGGTCCCTGAGCAGACGAAGGCCAGCCCAGGCCTGGTGGCTGGCTCTGTTGCTTAGCACTCGTTGCCACGCTACAGAGAGCCAGGAGCTGCAGGGCACGGTCCCTCATCCCCCTGGGCTCTGGAGCACTGGCATTGCCATGGGAAAACGCCTGCGCTGGGGGCAGACCAGCTGGTTTCAGCATTCGGAGGAAGCCAAAGTGAGAAATGCACACAGAAATTCAGTTCTGGTGCTCCCCAGAGCTGGCAGGGGCAGAAGGGGAGGAAGGAGAGGAGCGAGCTGTGTCAGGGATGCTGAGCCATGGGTGTGACCTTGCTGCTGCTCCTCTTTGCCTTTGAGCTCCCCATAAATCAGACACTTATCTCTGCTTATTGCTGGTTTATGGCTCCATCTGACTGCGGGCCCCAGTGCTGAGCTCACCCCAGCGATCATCACAGGGAACCAGAGAGCAGAGAATGGGAGCAGAACGGCCCTGCTGGGGACCTGCAGCTCCACAGCAAATGTTACCCAGCCATCTGCTCAGACCAGCTGAGCTGCTGTCCCTTTGTGCCTTGGAGCAGGCTTCACACCCTGGCAGCATCACTGCTCAGAGCTGGGCAGGGCTGGCACCAAGGGCTCCTTGTGCCCTGAGCTCCGGGTCCCTGGGGCACCCTGGGCATGGCTGGGCTGGAGCTGCACCCCTGGTTTGGATCTGCACCCTCTGGGCTGGAGCTGCACCCTCTGGGCTGGAGCTGCAGCCCCTGGTTTGGATCTGCAGCCCCTGGGCTGGAGCTGCACCCTCTGGGCTGGATCTGCACTCTCTGGGATGGATCTGCACCCTCTTGGGATGGATTTGCAGCCCCTGGGCTGGATCTGCACCCTCTGGGCTGGAGCTGCACCCTCTGGGCTGGATCTGCACCCTCTCGGGATGGATCTGCAGCCCCTGGGCTGGAGCTGCACCCTCTAACCTCAAATCCTTGGGGTTAGAGCAGGGGGATGAGCAGCTCCAGCCTGAGGATGCTCACAGGGTCTGGGTGTTTCTGAGCTCAGCCACCTGGAGAGGCAGCTCTGCAGAAAGTGGCCTGGTTCTGCCAGAGTGCTGTGGGGGGGCAGAAAGGTGAACAGAGCAGGAGCTGAGTGCTCTATTGCCCTGAACAAGGTCTGTGTGTTCTATTCCCCCATTCAGGGTCCGTGTGCTCTATTGCCCTGAACAAGGTGAATGGAGCTGTAACTCTGTGTTCTATTGCCCCAAACAGGAGCTGTGTGTCCTATTGCCCCAGTCAGGGTCTGTGTGCTCTATTGCCCCATTCAGGAGCTGAGTGCTCTATTGCCCTGAACAAGGTCCGTGTGCTCTATTGCCCCATTCAGGGTCTGTGTGCTCTATTGCCCCATTCAGGGTCCATGTGCTCTATTGCCCCAAACAGGAGCTGTGTGCTCTATTCCCCCATTCAGGGTCTGTGTGCTCTATTGCCCCCATTGCTCTATTCCCCATTCCAGGGTCGTGTGGGCCCCCAGGAGCTGTGTGTTCTATTGCCCCATCCAGGGGGCTCTATTCAAACAGGAGCTGTGTGCTCTATTCCCCCATTCAGGGTCCGTGTGCTCTATTCCCCCATTCAGGGTCCGTGTGCTCTATTGCCCCAAACAGGAGCTCTGTGCTCTATTCCCCCATTCGGGGTCCGTGCCTGGGCAGTGCCCAGGTGGCACTGGGGGCTGCTGGCCCTGCTGGGCAGCCCTGGCCCCGGTCCCTGCTGGCCCTGCCCTCGCTGTCTGCCCTGAGCTTGGCCTCTCCCAAGTTCTCGTTGCCCACAGGGATTCCCCCAGCCCTGCTCTGGGGCTGTTTGGGTTTGTCACAGAAGCCCAGAAGGGCCTGGGTGGGAGGGGAGCTCCAAGCTGACCCCATCCTGCCCCTGCCCCTGCCCCTGCTCAGGGCCACCTTCTGCTGCCCCCGGGTGCTCAGGGTCCTCCAGATGAGTGATTTATGCCACAGCCTGGGGAAACCATGGGAAAACAAGCTTTCATTTAAACACCAAAGCTTCGCTTTTATGATCATTATGATATTCAACTCCCTTACCTGTTCCTGTGTTCATTTCCATCCAGGATAATGAGGGTCACATTTGCAGAGAGTGATTTAATTACAGGAACTTTTGCAAAGCAAGGAGCCTTTTTTTCTTTAATCCAGAGTGTTAGCAATTCCCCACATACTTATGTTCATTTTGAGAATCAATAAAGCACAAACATGTCTAATTACCCTAAAATATTTTGCAAAATCAGAAGTCAGATTAGATTTTGCTTAAGCATCAAATGGAAATTTTAATGTCCACCAGAATCGATATGTTACCCCCGGGTCCTAAGATTTTCACTTACATGCTTGATCATACATTATAATGAAGGTTTGTAATAACATTAAAACCTTCCTGAATGCATTTTCTGTATAATTTACTTTTTCCCCCACTTTCTATTGCACAGAGGCCCAAATATAATTACTCAGAAAAATAATGTACCGCTGCTTTTCTTGTCCTGTTCCCTGAATTTACTTGCTGATGAACATCAGCCTGAAATATTTTGATGATTTAATTAAGGCCTTACTAAAAATACTCCGACTGCATTGTGACTCTTCCAAAAAGGGGGGGAGCTGCGGGCTGCCCCTTGTGTTCCGCACAGGGAGCGGAGCTGGGCAGGGATTGCCCCCCTGCCCTGGGCAGTCCTGCCAGCTGAGAGCAGCGCCCGGCCAGCCCCCCTTGCCACAGCAGGAGAGCCTTTGCCTCGCTGTCCTTGGGTTTTCCAAGCCCTGACAGCTTAAGAGATTGCTCAGTGCTGGTCTGGTTTCCTGTAAAGTGCAAGTGACCCTCATTTCCACATCCCTCCTTCCCCTTAATTGCTTCATTCTCTTCCAGCCCCTCAGCCCGTTAAACCCAGTGGTTTTGCTCTGCACATCACAAGCTGATCCTGCTCTTGAAAAGAGTCAGTTGAATTCTTTTTGCTGCTTTTGTACTGCAGATTTATGCAAAATTTATAAACAAAAAAGTCCCAAGCAGAAATCTCATTTTTTTAATTCTAAAAATATTCAGAACAAGACTTGTGGAACATCAGGAATAATGATTCAATGATTCAATCCAGATAGATTTCAACAGCATGGAGAAAAAAAAGAACTTCTTGAGAATGGCAGACAGAGAAATGACTACATTACATATAAAAAAAGAGTGTGTTAAACTTCCTAACTTATTAGACTTCCTGCCACAGATCTATGAATTGGGATGCAAAGAGGCAGCGAGTCCAAACCAAAGCTCTCCTCTCAAATGAAGCCAGCAGGAGGGTGCCCATGGCTGTCCCCGCGTCCCCAGGGGCTGCAGGCAGGGCTGGGGAGCCAGGGGGACCCAGGAGCCACCTGGGAGCACACCTGGGAGCACACCTGGGAGCACACCTGGGAGCACACAGGTGAGCCAGGAGCCCACCTGGGAGCCCACCTGGGAGCACACCTGGGAGCACACAGGTGAGCCAGGAACCCACCTGGGAGCACACCTGGGAGCACACAGGTGAGCCAGGAGCCCACCTGGGAGCCCACCTGGGAGCACACCTGGGAGCACACAGGTGAGCCAGGAACCCACCTGGGAGCACACCTGGGAGCACACCTGGGAGCACACCTGGGAGCACACAGGTGACCCAGCAGCCCACCTGGGAGCACACAGGTGAGCCAGGAGCCCACCTGGGAGCCCACCTGGGAGCACACAGGTGATCCAGGAACTCACCTGGGAGCACACCTGGGAGCACACAGGTGAGCCAGCAGCACACCTGGGAGCACACAGGTGAGCCAGGAGCCCACCTGGGAGCACACCTGGGAGCACACAGGTGATCCAGGAACTCACCTGGGAGCACACCTGGGAGCACACAGGTGAGCCTCCTTGTGGGTCCCTCTCAGCTCAGGATATTCCATAATCTTTATGCTTAAGTCAAAATTAATTTATTATCCTGTTTAAACCAATATCCTGCTGTATCCATCACTGTTGTGGCCCTGCAGATGAGCACACACACATACACACACACACACCTTATCTTGTAAATTCCTGCTTTTTGGTTGCATTTCTAGGGCAACACTTAATGGAAGATGGAACACAATAGAAGCCCCAGCTGGGGAAGGCAGGATAGAGCCCAGGCCCCAGCAAGTCAATTACTCTGCAGGAGAGGGTGAGGAGAACTGAGGAGATTTGCATGGAAATCACTGATCTCCTGATAGGAAGGATCACAGGGGCTGTGCTGGCAGGCAGGGCTAAGGGAAAGGTAAAGGCAGAGGATCAGAGCACACCAGGCATGGCTGTGGGAATCAGCATTGCTTTGTTCCTTTGTTGGAGACTGAGCTGGTGGAGATCTGGCTGCATTCTTGCAAAAGCCATTCATTGAAAATTAATGACAGCTTAAGTTTTCAATTAAATTTTAATTTAAGCTCTGTGACTGGTGCAAATCAGCACAGTGCCACTCGTGTCAGTGATTTATCACAGCTGAGGATTTGGCCCCACGTCCCAAGTGAAAGCTCTGCCAAGATAAGCTGCACTGGAGATGCTCAGGCCCGATTCCAAAACGTGCTGAAGCCCTGCAAGGTGGAGATGGGCATGAAATCAGTGCAGCCTGGGACCTCTGAAAACTCCATCCGGGACCTGGCTGAATCTCCAGGAGGGTCAAGTGCTGCCCCAAGTATAAATTTGCCATAAAGGAGAAAATCCTGCAGTCCCCAAAGCCTCTTTTCCTCACCGACTGGGATCTGCTCATGGCTCTGCTCGGGGTCCTGGGGGAGACCAGAGAGCCCCAGAGGGGTTTGGGAGCTCAAAGCCCTCCCAGTGCCACCCCTGCCATGGCAGGGACACCGCCAGTGCCCAGGGTGCTCCAGCCCTGTCCAGCCTGGCCCTGGGCACGTCCCCAGCCGTCCTTGTGGTGACACACAGCCTGCAACGAGGAGGAGAAACCTGAACCTGTGTCTCCTCCATGAGACTGCCTCTCCTGGCTCCCCTGTGTGCTCCCAGGTGGGTTCCTGGGATCCAGCCCAGCTCCTGGCCCTGCAAAGGACACGTGAAAACCTCCCCTGTGCCTGGGAGCACCATCCAAACCCCAAAGGAGCTCTGGGAGCCCTGTCCAACCCCAAAGGAGCTCTGGGAGCCCTGTCCAAGCCCCAAGGAGCTCTTGGAGCTCTGTCCAAGCCCCAAGGAGGCTCTGGGATCGCTGTCCAAGCCCTGCAGGAGCTCTTGGAGCCCTGTCCAAGCCCCAGGAGCTCTGGCATTGCTGTCCAAGCCCTGCCAGAGTTTTGGGAGCCCTGTCCAACCCCAAAGGAGCTCTTGGAGCCCTGTCCAAGCCCTGCAGGAGCTCTGGCTTTGCTGTCCAAGCCCTGCAGGGCTCTGGGATCACTGTCCAAGCCCTGCAGGAGCTCTGGCTTTGCTGTCCAAGCCCTGTGGAGCTCTGCAGCCTCGGGCAGGGCCCTTCCTGGGCGCCTGCTCCTCCTGCAGCCATGGCCAGCAGCCCAGCAGGGAGGGCAGGGTGACTGATGGGAGCACTGATCTAATTTCCCGATCGGTTAATCCCAAATTAGAGCCCTTGTGGTGAGATCCAGCTCTGTGGCAGCGTGGAGCCACGGTCTGAAGCAGAGCCCAGCTCCTGATGGAGTGCGTGCCATTAGCAGGGTGCCCTCGTTAGGCAGCGCCTCTGCTCCTGCAAATGAAGAAAAATCCTTTGGGCAGACGTAATGGGGCATGGAGAGCGCAGCCACGGCTCCAAAGCTGGTGATTTCAGAGAGATGTGGCTCTGTGCAGCTGCAGGAAACAGGGATTGTGCTGGTGAGGCTTTCAAATAACACAGAGACAGAACTGTGCTGGGATTTTCATGGAGGGGAAGTGGCTTTTGCCCTGTAGGTCTGTGCAGGACTGACTTCAGGCCAGCACAAGCTTTGGAGGAAGATGCTGAGAGCAGAGGTCGGGGACAGGGCTCAGAGACAGAAACTGTGGGGATAACTGGGGAAGGAGGGGGAGCTGGCAGCTGCCTTTGGTGGGTGCTGAGGCACAGGAGGGGCTTCCATCGGCGCTGCTGAGAGCACAGCTCTGCTCCCCTTAGGACAGCAAATGGCAACAGATGAGGGCAGGGGAACGGGCAGAGCCGGTGCTGCTGTGTTGGTTTGCAGCAGGAATGATTTGTCCGACTGCATTGGAGCTGAACCTTGCCCTTCCTGCCACAGACATCTCCATCTCTCTGCTTCCATTCCTTCATCGCCGTTCCCCCGTTCCTCCGTGCTCATTTCCTCCCCAGCTCATCCCGGGGCAAACACTCCTGTCCCCCCTGTGCAGCAGAGTTGTTTGAGCTGTTCTCCTCTCCAGCACATCACAGACAGCTCCTAGAGGCTCCTGTGTGGCTTTGACTGTTTCCAGTGCAGAGAAACCATCATCACCCTGTCAGGATTCAGGGCCAGGGGCTGGAGCCTTCAGAGCAGTTTTATTGCAAACAAGGTCTGTAGGAAGTTCAAACCCACTCTGGCTGCCTCTGTAGCTGTGGAAGATGTGGAAATACTGAAAATGAGCCCAGCCTGTGGAGCTCCTTGTTCCCTCAGTGACGCTGGGTGGGCTGAGCCACCAGGGCCGTGTCACCCTGCTCAAAACCAACCCACACTAATCGAACACGACCACAGCCTCAGACACTGCTGTGCCACAACTGCTTTCAAACGCATTCCCTGGTGCTCATTTCCACGTGCTGACAAGGAGCAGCCCTCGCACTGACAGCAGCACTTGGAAGGCAGAGGCGGTGGGGCTGAGCAGCTCCTTCCAGGCAGGGCTGCCTCTGCCCAGAGCCATCCCCATCCAGCACACAGAGCCCCTGTGCCCTGCACTCACTGCTCCTGGCTGCAGCCCAGAGCCCCCATCCCCCCAGCACACAGAGCCCCCGTGCCCTGCACCGACTGCTCCTGGCTGCAGCCCAGAGCCCCCATCCCCATCCAGCACACAGAGCCCCTGCCCCCATCCCCTGCACAGAGCGACTGCTGCACCTGCTCCTGCAGCCCAGAGCCCCATCCCCAGCACACAGAGCCCCCCCTGCACTGACTGCTCCTGGCTGCAGAGCCCCCCTCAGCCCCGTGCCCTGCACTCACTGCTCCTGGCTGCAGCCCAGAGCCCCCATCCCCATCCAGCACACAGAGCCCCTGTGCCCTGCACTGACTGCTCCTGGCTGCAGCCCATCCCCATCCAGCACACAGAGCCCCTGTGCCCTGCACCGACTGCTCCTGGCTGCAGCCCAGAGCCCCCATCCCCATCCAGCACACAGAGCCCCCGTGCCCTGCACCGACTGCTCCTGGCTGCAGCCCATCCCCATCCCCAGCACACAGAGCCCCTGTGCCCTGCACCGACTGCTCCTGGCTGCAGCCCAGAGCCATCCCCAGCACACAGAGCCCCCGTGCCCTGCACCGACTGCTCCTGGCTGCAGCAGCCCCCATCCCCATCCCCAGCACACAGAGGCCCTGTGCCCTGCACCGACTGCTCCTGGCTGCAGCCCAGAGCCCCCATCCCCAGCACACAGAGCCCCTGTGCCCTGCACCGACTGCTCCTGGCTGCAGCCCAGCCTCCACCACCATCCCCAGCAACGTTGTCCCGGTTTGAGGAAATTCCCTGGCTGGCCCCAGTTTCCTAGCTGGCAGAGGATGGGCAAGGGGTGATGGCAATGATCATTGCTTGACCAAAAACCCTTCCAAAAGAAGGGAGAAAAGGATAAAAGCAGGGGAGGATAGAAGTTGAAGAAGAAGCTGTTGTTCTCTCTATGTTTGTGAGAGGAAAAGAGAACTGATTTTTCCAGCAGGTAGGGATAGGGGAAAAAAAAATTCAAATTGATCAAAAAATTAAATATTCATAGGACATTATTCATCAAGATTCATCTTGCCAAGTGGGTGAAATGAGGCAAGGGAAGAAATTAGCTTGCTTGAGAGTGTCAAAGTGATTATGTGATTAAATTGCAATTTATAATTTCTCCTTCAAAAGTGTTACTCCTTGATTTGTAGTTCTGCCCCCTCTCTGTTTTCCCAAGCCTCCCTTTACGTGTGTGTGACCAGTGCGCAGCCAGGGCTGGTCTGGAGAGCCTCAGGCACCTCCTGCCCACCCTGTGCAGGGCCAGGCATCCCCTGCAGCATTTCCCACTGCTTATTTTCCTTCCCATCCCCACAGATCCACAGCTTTATTTACTCGTTTCTCTCTGCTCCTCTCCGCCTGCTGTACTGTATAATCCATCCTCCCGCTGCACCTGTGGGCAGATTTGGTGCAGAAAAGCCCGTTTTGGTGCTTGTTCCCGTAAGCCCCCAGTGCTGCAGCTCTCACTCACACTACCTTGGCTGCAGCACATCCCAGGTGTGCTCAGCACAGGCAGCCAAAGCAGAACCAAACTCGTCCTGATATTTCACCCTCACCTCAGAGCTCTCGCCGTTGTTGCAGTTCCTACCCCAGAAAGGGGAGCTGTTTCCTCCTGCTGCCCAAAGAGCATTTACTGGCATATGCTGCCTGCTTGGAAAAAACAACCACTACTAATTCCTGGCTTGTTTATGAACAGCACAAGGCTTGCACAGGTTAATTAGTTGAAGTAGGCTTTTCTTCAAGTGAATGAGCAGGCGCAGGGTTTATGGCTCTGTCACCCAGTTTATTTGTTCACTTTCTGTTTTATTTGGAAATACACTCACACAACGATAAATAAAATCAGCCATGACAAGGCTTAAGTCTGCAGCAAACATCTGAGCCCTGCCAGGTGGGAATGCACAGCACACTTGGAGCTGCAGGAGCTGGGCTGGTCCCCAGAGTGGTGGCAGAGATGTCTGGGGACAGGGACAGTGCCCAGCTGCAGCCAGGAGGGCTGGGGGACAGGAAAATGGCTGGGGAAATGTCAGTGTGGGGTGAGGGACAGGAAAATGGGGAAAATGACAGTGTGGGGTGAGGGACAGGAAAATGGCTGGGGAAATGAGAGTGTGGGGTGGGGGACAGGAAAATGGGGAAAATGAGAGTGTGGGGTGAGGGACAGGAAAATGGGGAAAATGAGAGTGTGGGGTGAGGGACAGGAAAATGGGGAAAATGTCAGTGTGGGGTGAGGGACAGGAAAATGGGGAAAATGAGAGTGTGGGGTGGGGGACAGGAAAATGGGGAAAATGAGAGTGTGGGGTGGGGGACAGGAAAATGGCTGGGGAAATGACAGTGTGGGGTGGGGAACAGGAAAATGGCTGGGGAAATGACAGTGTGGGGCGAGGGACAGGAAAATGGGGAAATGACAGTGTGGGGTGGGGAACAGGAAAATGGGGGAAATGACAGTGTGGGGGGCCTGCAGGGCTGCAGAATCACAGAAGTTTGGAAGGGCCCTCTGGACATCACGCAGTCCCACGCCCTGCCCTGCCCGGGCAGGGTCACCTGGAGCAGGCACACGGGGACACATCCAGGCGGGTTTGGGATGCCTCCAGAGAGGGACTCCAGCTCTCCCTGCAGCGGCTCCAGGGCTCTGCCGCCCTCAAGGACAGAAATTCCCTCGGGCTGAGGGTGGGGGCAGTGAGCAGAGGGCCGAGAGGACGGGCAGCTGCTGAAAGCCAACAAGGAAATCTCACCTAGCACAGGTTTGGGCTGACAGAACACTGGGATGGCGCCGAACTCAAGGAAAACTCAGCCCGATTAAACTGCTTTAAATCCCTTTGCTTGGTGGTTTCTGCTTCACTTGCAGGACATCATTATAATTGCCAGGCGTTGGCAAGCCATTACTCAGAGGTTCTGGGTCGGCAGCAGAGGCCACGATTGTCTCACAAAGCTGATGAGCCACACTGCTCAGTGGGGATAAGGACTGGGCTGTGCACAGCCCAGGTTCTGTGTTTGCCCCATTGTCAGGGCTGTGTTTGCAGCCTGGGGCTTGGCAGTGAGTCATGGGCATGCTGAGTGGTTGTATGTCACAGCACAGCTCAGCATCTGCATCCCCTGCCCTGGCCAAAACCAGCAACGTGGAAAGATGGGGAGTGAACTTGGGCTGCTTTGAATGTCCCTCCATCAAAGGTGCTGATGGGAAGCACAGCCCAGAGTGTCCCTGAGCTGATGGCAGAGGCGGTTGGGAGTTGTGGCACAGTGTGGCCACTTAGGAATGCCAACGAGCGACCTCTGATGTTGTGTTGATGGATTATTTCTGCAATGGGAGCCCTTTGCTGCCGCAGACAGGAATGGGGCACTGGGGGCTGTGAGGGGTCCGTGCCCAGAGCAGCCCACAGCGCAGGTGGGAGCCTGGGCATTACATCTGGAGCAGCCCCAGCACTTCCCTGAATCCCGGTGCTGGATGGGGCTGGGGGAACAGCATCCATTGGGACCCTCAGGGGATGCAGACAAGATCCTCACCTGCTCCCCAGGGTCACGCTCAGAAATGCTACTTGCACAAAACAGTAGGAATGAGGCAGTAGGAAATTAAATATGCTTATTAGAGCTAAAAATAGCAGCTCTGTTCTTTGGTGATGCATGAAAAAAGCCCCTTGTACCAGAAAAATGCTTTGGGCCTCTGCCAGGCAACAGATGCGAGGAACCTCTCGCAGCCTCGCTGGTGCTGCTGCCTCCAGACCTGGGGCTCCTATTTTTAGCAGCAGATCAATGCAGGCTTTTCTGCCCACCGAGGAGAAGGCAGGCTGCGCTGTCCAGCCAGCAGGCAGGCGTGAGGGAGGCCGGGTTAAATATTAATTCCTGTCAGACACAGAGTCATTTGTCCCCATGGCTCAGGCGCTGCGGGTGGAGGATGCCCGGCCTGGGGAGGGTGGCAGTGGCAAGGGTGGGTCCCTCACTGGCCTGGCACTGCCAGCCTGGGAGAATTCCCTCTCCTTGAGCGAGCCATGAGCCAGGTGCTTCCCTGAGTCCTGCTGGTGATGGGGCCGTGGATCCAGCTGTGGGCAGAGGGGCGAAATCCCGAGCAGGGTGTTGGACATGAATCTGCTGTCTGAGAGCTCCTTTTGCACACTGATTTTAATTAGTGGCAATGCCCTTGTCCTTGCACTGCCAACACTGCCATCCTGGTACTCGGTGTGGGGAAACTGAGGCAGGCAGGGATGACAACCCTCTTCCATGCCCTCCAAGGAGCCACAGAGCCCATGACATCCCAGTTCCCACTGCAGTAATTCAGTGTGCATTGCTCCTGGAGACCCGGCTCGCTCAGACTGGCCACAGAGCTGCTCCTTTGCCAGCAGCTGCTTCCCTTGGCGTGCAGCCGTGAGCCCTCCCTGCCCGAGCGGAGGAGCTGCAGCAGCAGTGCAGCAGCAGCAGTGGCAGCAGTGCAGCACCAGCAGCACCAGCAGCACCAGCAGCAGCACAGCAGCAGCACAGCAGCACATCAGCAGCACAGCAGCAGTACAGCAGCAGCAGCAGCAGCACAGCAGCACAGCAGCAGCACAGCAGTGGCAGCAGTGCAGCACCAGCAGCACAGCACCAGCAGCACAGCAGCGCAGCAGCAGCAGCAGAGCAGTACAGCAGCAGCACAGCAGCAGCAGCACAGCAGCACAGCAGCAGCAGCAGCAGCAGCAGCACAGCAGCAGCACAGCAGCACAGCAGCACAGCAGCAGCAGCAGCAGCAGCAGCAGCAGCAGCAGACAGCAGCACAGCAGCAGCACAGCAGCAGCACAGCAGCACAGCAGCAGCAGCACAGCAGCAGCACAGCAGCAGCAGCAGCAGCAGCAGCAGCAGCACAGCAGCAGCAGCAGCACAGCAGCAGCAGCAGCAGCACAGCAGCAGCACAGCAGCAGCAGCACAGCAGCACAGCACCAGCAGCAGCACAGCAGCAGCAGCACAGCACCAGCAGCACAGCACCAGCAGCAGCAGCAGCACAGCAGTGGCAGCAGTGCAGCACCAGCAGCACCAGCAGCACCAGCAGCACCAGCAGCAGCACAGCAGCAGCGCAGCAGCACAGCAGCACAGTAGCAGTGCAGCACCAGCAGCAGCAGCACAGCAGCAGCAGCGGCAGCAGCACAGCAGCAGCAGCAGCAGCAGCAGCAGCAGCAGCACAGCAGCAGCACAGCAGCACCAGCACAGCAGCAGCACAGCAGCACCAGCAGCAGCAGCAGGCGGCAGCTCCGTTCCGGGCACAAGGTGCAATGCTGCACCCCTGTGGGAGCCTTGGACATCAAACCTCTGGACACTCTGGGCACACTGAGCTTCCTGTGAGCTGCATCGGCCCAGGCGCTAGAAGAGGGAGAGAAAAGGGAGCCCTGGATGTGCAACTCTGTAGCCGTGATATTTTATGGAAAATCCTTTCCTCGGGATTTTCCCTCCTGAGAAGCTGGGAGGCCTCAGGAACAAAATGCAAACAATGGTTATCTGCTGCTGTGGGATGCAACAGGTGCATCTGGGATTGGTCTCATGTGGTTGTTTCTAATTAATGGCCAATCACAGCCCAGCTGCCCAGACTGTCTCAGTCAGTCACAAACCTTTGTTATCATTCTTTTCCTATTCTTAGCCAGCCTTCTGAAGAAATCCTTTCTTCTATTCTTTTAGTATAGTTTTAATATAATACATATCTTAAAATAATAAATCAAGCCTTCTGAAACATGGAGTCAACATTCTCCATGTCTCTTCCCTCATCCTAACATCCAACACCGTCACACAACTTCTTTCTCAGAGCCCTGGAAGTGATGCCATTCCCTGAGGGATGGAGACAGCTGAGTTTCTCCAGCTTGCAGGGATCCTGGAATTGTACATTGGAGATAACAAGCTGTTAACATTGTCACTTCTTACAGGCAGGTTAATCCTCTAAACTTGAAATACGTTTCATCTGGAAGTAGGTATATTTGATCATACAAGGGGTGGAAAAATTAAACAGAAGCCCCATGCAAATAGGAAATTATGTAAATCACCTTGTACACGAGGCTGATGAGGCTGATGAAGTTTATGGTTGGTGTTTCACCTCCCATTGCCTGAATGCAAATTCTAAAGTAATCTGGTAAATGTGAGCAAGCCTGACATGCATGATGGCATCAGGCCAGCTCCCCTCTGCGCTGTGGGGCTGAAGTGTCACTCCCCACATGGGCACCTGGGTCCTGCAGGAGCTTTTGAGGACATGGAACACCCCCACATCCCCAAGAGCCTTTCCTCTTGCTGGGTACACGGAATTTTGGAGACCCAAGGTCAAGCCTGGGAAATACCTTTGCTCATGGTGCAGTGTGGGGCTCCTGGGTCTGGTGCCCAGCTCCATCCTGTGCCAGCTGGGCTGGGGGACAGAGGGTCTGGGCCACCCCTGCGTGCCTGCCCACCCCAGCCTGGGCATGCTGAGACAGCACCTCACCAGGGGAAACACCATTAGTGAACGTGTTTGGAGCATCATGACTGTGAGCAGCACAGAGCAGAAATGGTGTTCGTGAGCTGCCCCCAGGACTCTGCAGCACGGTTTAATCGGGTATGAAATCACAGCGATCTCAGAGCCACCTTCCAGAAGTTATTTGTAAGTGAAGTCCTAATGCAGACAGGGCTCTTATTATTCCTCCTGACTTGCCCCATTGCCCATGGCCTTTGAAGTGTTGCTTTCACATCTCCTTGTCTTCCACTCCCCCTCTGCCAGCTCAGGAGCAATCCAGGCAGGAGCCAAGCCCGGGGTGACCCCTGCTCCTCTCCCAGAGCTGTGTCTGGTATCTGTCATGTTCCCTGGGAAAACAGGACTCGCTCTGAGGCCTCTGGGGTAACAGGGACAGGAGGAGCTTGCTGCATTAAATGCAGAAATGCCCCATGGTTGTGTCTTCTTTAATCTGCAGCAGGTCTGCAGCATCTCTGCCTCCTGTGCCCAGTTCTGAGGAATTCTCATGCTGACAGCGCTTCAGAGAAAACCACCTCGTGGCACACTCATCCTTGGTTTAAGTAGGCACTGGTGAATTAACCCAGAATTTCTGGCCATGGATTTTCCTGCTTTGGAGGGTGGGTCCAGCAGGTGCTGAGGAGTGGAAGCTGCAGAGCCCTGTGGCTGTTTCCTCTCTGGCCCGCTGATCCCCGTTAGGAAAGCCCTGGGTGCCACTGTGCCTGCTGAGAGAAACCCTCCGTGGCGCATTAAGGAGCAGCAGGGCTGGCACATGAAAACCAGCACGGGCCACTGTCAGAGCACTCAGCCACGTCAGGGAAGCCACCACCAGCCCAGCAGCTCCCGGGGTGCTTTTTCCATGGAAATTGCCCAACAGCTTCAGGAGAGCAAAGCGACACTTCTCCTCACTGCCTGTGGTTAATACTGCAGGGATGGTGAGGAGCTCCCTGCCCAGGCAGAGCCATCAAGGCTGTGGGACCCATGGAGGGGGCCCCTGCTCCCAGCAGAGGGACCGTGTGTCCATGGACAGGCCAGTGGGTGGATTAAGGGGTGGACAAATGGTCAGAGGAAAGGAAATCACCCAAAGAGATGAGGAAGCCTGGGGTGGTTCCTGGGCTGGGTCTGTGGCAGGACTGGGTGAGGAATTCGCTGTCAGCTCCATGTGGGACAGCAGATGCAGAGCAAAGCTGGGACACACGAGCCCTTCCTGGGGGCTTGGTGGCCTCAGCTCAGCTCCAGAAAGGTGCAAAGGGGCTGGGCCAGGGGACCCCACCATGGCCATTTCCAGCCTTACCCACCCTGTGCTCCTGTGAATGCAGGCAGTGTCCTGAGGGCTCCTTATGGCTAAATATGGCACATAAATGTATATGATATGCACCTATAAAGACAAAAAGGCAAATTTAATTTCCTCTCAGCAGGCACTTCCATTTATCAAAATAACAACAAAATTTCTTCTAGTTTTTTCATTAAAGTTATTATTTATTACATTGAAGTTGCACCAAAGCAGTCATTTGAAAATAACAAAGAATCAGCTTCCCAAATGAGAAATCTCCCTCTTGTGTCATAAAAAACACTTTTCTGTATTACTTTTGGAGAAGTGATGGCTGTTAAATCTTACATAATGTAACACAAGCCTTCCTGAAGTGCTGAGGAAGCCAATTCAGATGGTGCTGGAGTGCCAAGGAATGGAAGGGAAACACTTAGCAATTGAAATCACAAATTGCCTGATTGGAAAAGGGGTTTTCCCAAGTCCTTGGAGCCGGAGCTGCTCCCTGGCTGCTCGCACACTCTCACTCCAGCGCTCACAAGGTGACTGAGAGGGGAGTGAGGAGCCCCAGCGTGGCTCCGGGGGCTCAGAGCCACTGTCCTGCTGGGCTGCTGCCCTTCCTGGGTGGGAGCAGCTGCAGGAGCCCCTGAGGGGAGCCCGCGGTGTCCCTGGGCTGTCCCTGTGTCCCAGTCCCTGTGTCCCAGTCCCTGTGTCCCAGTCCCTGTGTCCCAGTCATTCCAGGGGCTGGGAGCAGCAGCAGCAGCAGCTCCCATAGTGTCACTGTGCTGTCCCTCTGTCCTTCCAGAGGCTGGACAAGGGCTGGGAGCAGCAGTAGGAGCCCTGAGGGGAGCCCGCAGTGTCCCTGTGCTGTCCCTGTGCTGTCCCTGTGTCCCAATCCCTCTGTCCCAGTCCCTCGGGGCTGGGAGCAGCAGCAGCAGCTCCTACAGTGGAGCCTGCAGTGTCCCTGTGCTGTCCCTGTGCTGTCCCTGTGCTGTCCCTCTGTCCCAGTCCCTGTGTCCCAGTCCCTCGGGGCTGGGAGCAGCAGCTCCTGAATGGAGCCTGCAGTGTCCCTGTGCTGTCCGGCACTCCCTGTGCTGTCCCTGTGCTGTCCCTCTGTCCCAGTCCCTGTGTCCCAGTCCCTCGGGGCTAGGAGCAGCAGCAGGAGCTCCCAGAGTGTCCCTGTGCTGTCCCTGTGTCCCAGTCCCTCTGTCCCAGTCCCTGTGCTGTCCCTGTGCTGTCCCTCTGTCCCAGTCCCTCTGTCCCAGTCCCTCAGCCCCCGTCCCTCGGGGCTGGGAGCAGCGGCCCCGCTCTGGCACAGCCACAAACCGCCAGGGACCGGGACTGCCCCGGCCCCGAGCAGCCACCGCCAGGCAAGGGAGGTTTCGGGGCTCAGGAGGGGCTCACGCTCCTTCGGCACCTCCCAAGGGAGGGCATTTACTCAAGGGACAGTGCTGAAAGAATTCTACCCTTTTCCTGCACACTCATTTTAGAATACTGAGGGGTTTTTTTGCTATATACAGTATATTTTTATGAAATGCTTTATTCCCATTTCCCTTTGGTTTAATGGGACTTTTCCTTTGCCCACCTCCCAAGGGAGGGCATTTACTCAAGGGACAATGCTGAAAGAATTCTACCCTTTTCCTGCACACTCATTTTAGAAGACTGAGGGGTTTTTTTTTTGGTTATATACCGTATATTTTTATGAAATGCTTTATTCCCATTTCCCCTTGGTATAATGGGATTTTTCTCAGTAAGCAACAAAATAAAAAAGGAATTTAGAGCAACTTTCCGGCATTCACTAGTTTGAAAGCAAACAATATCCCAACACTCAAAATCAAGAGTGCATTTTGAAAAGCAAGGCAGGGCAGTAACTTCCAGTTTAAAAAGCCGTACAAGCTTTATGAAGCTATTTTACGGGGCTCCAGAGTTTCAGGAAGGAAGGGAAAAACACTCAGTCAAACCCAGAATATATTTTTATAGCCGCAAATTTTCTAAAATGCGACTACAGATCTTGTGTTAATATGGGGAGCCTTCAGAAATACACACCCACATGCCAGCACAAACAGCACACAGCTCCAGAGATGGATGTCATACAATATTTAAAAAGAAAAAATGCATAATTCCCAGGGAGGCAGGGCTGGCTCTTTTCCCAGATGGATTCTCACTCCGACAGCATCAAGAACATGACAGATGTGCTTCTTCCTAATTGTTTGTGTTTGTGGTTTATCTCTCTTGCCTGTGATCCTTCAGGAGGAATCTCTCTCTTACCACCTCACTCCCTCTGGGAGTTTTTGGTGGTTGATCCTCCCCAGCAGGACAGGAACCTGCCCAGCGTTGCTGAGGGTCCCATCCTGGTTCCTCCCCAGCTTCCCAAAGAGCTGAGAACTCCAGCTCTGATCCACAGGACCTGCAGGACCTGCAGCTCTGACCCTACAGGACCTGCAGGACCTCCTGCTCTGACCCTCTGATCCCACAGGACCTGCAGGACCTCCTGCTCTGACCCTACAGGACCTGCAGGACCTCCTGCTCTGACCCTCTGATCCCACAGGACCTGCAGGACCTCCTGCTCTGACCCTCTGATCCCACAGGACCTGCAGGACCTCCTGCTCTCACCCACAGGACCTGCAGGACCTGCAGCTCTGACCCTCTCATCCCACAGGACCTGCAGCTCTGATCCCACAGGACCTGATTGTTCTGCCTGTACCTGACACACCTGGCAATCACAGAATCACAGAATGTCATTCAAGGGACCTCAAAGCTCATCTCCTTCCACCCCCTGCCATGGGCAGGGACGCTTTCCACCATCCCAAGTTGCTCCAAGCCCTGTCAAACCTGGCCTTGAACACTCCAGGCTGGCATGGACCGTCAGTGGGGTCATCTGCTCGCTGGTCATTCCTGCTGCAAACATTCCTGCAGCCACAATTTCTCTGGGCAGTCTGTGCCAGTAGCTCTACAGCATGTTAAAAATTGCAAAGTGACCAAACAGCCTGGAGAGAGATGTCTTCCAGATCTGGAAAGCCTCTCCTGTCCTGTGCAGGTGATTTATTGCCCCCTCAATGCAGACCAGTGGGCAACTGAATATCGTCTTTATCTTTTAATATATTTTTTTCTGTATGGACTCAGCTCTTACACTTTTTTTCCCCCCTCTCAATAGCGCTGATTTTAAAGGCTGCAGTTGTTTATTTGCCACCCCTGAGACCACCTAGCAGGCTTAGGGCTCTCAGTCCCTTCAGATGTTTGCTCTGGGTTCACCAGGTGTCCTCAGCAAGCCCCAGAACAGAGCAGCTTTTGGTGCCAGATGTTCCCTGGTGTACCTCATGCATCCACGGCCTCTCCAGGCTCGGTTCATCTCTGGGCGATCAGCCTCACGCAAAGCCCTTCCTGCACAAAGCTCTCCTTTCTCCCGAGCTCCCCGGAGCGGGGCCGGGCAGCACCGGGAATGTTCGCAGCGGGAATGGCCGGGAGCGATGGCCCTGCGGACGGTCCGTGCCAGCCTGGAAACGCGCGGGAACAAACACGCGGGAATGCACGGGAACGCACGGGAAAAAACACATGGAAATGCACGGGAATGCACGGGAACACACGGGAAAAAACACATGGAAACACGGGAATGCACGGGAACGCACGGGAAAAAACACACGTGGGAATGCACGGGAACACACGGGAAAAAACACACGGAAATGCGGGAACACACGGGAACGCACGGGAAAAAACACATGGAAATGCGGGAATGCACGGGAAAAAAACGCATGGAAATGCACGGGAACACACGGGAACGCACAGAAAAAACGCACGGGAACGAAGGCACGGGAGCGCACCCGCTCCCTGCTATTCTGAGCGGTGAGCGGTTTGGGCGCGCTTTGTGAACTCGGGAAACAGCTCCGAGCAGCGGGAGCTACGGACGCGCGGGGGCACCGGAGCGCCGCCGGAACGGCACCGGAGCGCGGCAGCCCCAGCAACGGAACGGCACAGGAGCGCGACAGCCCGCCAATGGCCCCAGAGCGCGGGGCTGCGCCCGGGCTGCACGCCTGGGCACGGCGGGGCTGCATCGCTGGGCACAACTGGGCACACCTGGGCTGGGTACGGTTGGGCACAGATGGGCGCGGCGGGGCAAAGATGGGCACAGCTGGGCTGCACACCGCAGGGCACGGCGGGGCTGGGCACGGCGGGGCTGGGCACCTCTGGGCCCCTGTCCCGGGTTCGCACAGCCCGTCCCGCAGTGACACCGGCACCGGCCCCAGGCCCCGCCGGCCGCAGCCACGGCCGGGGGCGGCGGCCCGGGCGGTGCCGCGGCCCCGCCCCGCCGGAAGTGACGCGCCAATCACGGCCGCCCGCTCGCTCTGCCGCGAACAAAGGATTTTCACGCGCGGCCCCGCCCTCCGCGCCGCCTCATTGGCTGTTCCGCCCCCGCCCCGCCTTCCCGCGGCGGATTGGCCCGCGTCGCGCGGCGGCGGCGGCGCTGATTGGCGGGCGGGCCGTCGGTCACGGCGGGGCAGGGCGGCCGATGGGGGAGCGGAGCAGTGGTGGCGGCGGCGGCGGCGCGGGGCCGGGCAGGTTGGTGCGACGGGGCGGGCGCGTCCCGCGCTCGGCTCGGTCTGGTCCGGCCCGGTCCGGCCCGTCCTGGCGCGGCGCTGCTCTTGCTCCGGGGGCGGAGGCAGGTGCGGGCGGCCCGGCCCGCGGGGGCTGAGGGGCGGCGGCGGGGGCCGAGCCGGCTGCGGGCAGGGGCGGCTGCGGCCGGGACTAGGGCGGCCGCAGGCGGCGGGGACGGGGAGGCATCGGGGGAACGGGGAGAGGGGCGGGGGCCGGGGGGCGCGGGGCCGGGGGCGTTACCGGGATCTGGGCGTCGCTGCCGGTCCGGCCGGGCCCGCGGACCGAGCGGCGATGGAGCCGGTTGTTGTTCCCCGCCCGCCCGCGGGCTCCCTGGCTTCCCTTTGTTCGCCGCCGTTGCGACCGGTGCCGCTGCGGCGCCCCTGCGCGGGGCTGCGCCAGGCTGCACGCCTGGGCACGGCGGGGCTGCATCGCTGGGCACAACTGGGCACACCTGGGCTGGGTACGGTTGGGCACAGATGGGCGCGGCGGGGCAAAGATGGGCACAGCTGGGCTGCACACCGCAGGGCACGGCGGGGCTGGGCACGGCGGGGCTGGGCACGGCGGGGCTGCACACCTCTGGGCCCCTGTCCCGGGTTCGCACAGCCCGTCCCGCCGTGACACCGGCACCGGCCCCAGGCCCCGCCGGCCGCAGCCACGGCCGGGGGCGGCGGCCCGGGCGGTGCCGCGGCCCCGCCCCGCCGGAAGTGACGCGCCAATCACGGCCGCCCGCTCGCTCTGCCGCGAACAAAAGGGATTTTCACGCGCGGCCCCGCCCTCCGCGCCGCCTCATTGGCTGTTCCCGCCCCCGCCCCGCCTTCCCCGCGGCGGATTGGCCCGAGGCCGCGGCGGCGGCGGCGCTGATTGGCGGGCGGGCCGTCGGTCACGGCGGGGCAGGGCGGCCGATGGGGAGCGGAGCAGTGGTGGCGGCGGCGGCGCGGGGCCGGGCAGGTTGGTGCGACGGGGCGGGCGCGGTCCCGCTCTCGGCTCGGTCTGGTCCGGCCCGGTCCGGCCCGTCCTGGCGCGGCGCTGCTCTTGCTCCGGGGGGCGGAGGCAGGTGCGGGGCGGCCCGGCCCGCGGGGGCTGAGAGGGGCGGTGGCGGGGCCGAGCCCCGCTGCGGGCGGGGGCGGCTGCGGCCGGGACTAGGGCGGCCGCAGGCGGCGGGGACGGGGAGGCATCGGGGGGAACGGGAGAGAGGGGGGCGGGGCCGGGGGGCGCGGGGGCCGGGGGGCGTTACCGGGATCTGGGCGTCGCTGCCGGTCCGGCCGGGCCCGCGGACCGAGCGGCGATGGAGCCGGTTGTTGTTCCCCGCGCCCGCTCCGCTGCGGCGCTTCCCTTTGTTCGCCGCCGTTGTACCGGGCCGGTGCAGCGCGGGAGCCACCGAGCCCGGCCCCGACACCCACCCGTTCGGTCCTGGACGGTGCCGGTCCCGGGCGGTGCCAGGTCCCGGGCGGTGCCGGTCCCGGGCGGTGTCGCTCCCCGGGCAGTGCCGATTCCCGGACGGTGCCGATTCCCGGGCAGTGCCGGTCCCGGACGGTGCCGGTCCCGGACCGGGCAGCCGCCCGGTCCCGGACGGTGCCGGGCTGACCGCGCAGCCGGCCGCCCGTGCCGGTGCCGGTGTCCCGGGCTGACCTGCCGCTGCCGTTCTCGCCGGTGCCGGTGCCGGTGTCCCGGGCTGACCTGCCGCTGCCGTTCTCGCCCGTGCCGGTGCCGGTGCCGGAGCCGGTGTCCCGGGCTGACCTGCCGCTGCCGTTCTCGCCCGTGCCGGTGCCGGTGCCGGTGCCGGTGTCCCGGGCTGACCTGCCGCTGCCGTTCTCGCCCGTGCCGGTGCCGGGAGCGGCAGGGCGGGCGCGGCTCCCCGGGCCGGGGCTGAAGGTCAGCAGCCCGCGATGGTTTCGGTTCTGCACGGGGGCTTCAAGGACCCCACAAAATCCATGCTGAAATTTTGCTAATTTGCTCCCTTCTGAGAATTACTTCAAACTAATGCGGTGAGATGGGTTTTTGTGGGTATTGCCCTTTTTCCTTTAGGGCTGAGATACAAAGGTGAAGGAAATATAAACACTTCTCATTTTAACCTAGATCTCCACAGGAGTGATGTAATGCCAGGTAGCATTGTGGATGCACAATTATTAGGTCTATGTTAGCATTTTTTCATTACATGAACATATGTAATTATTGAAACTACTCAAACACCACTCGATACACGCAGAAACAATTTTGGGAACTTGTCTGTCAGGACTTCTCCAACTGGTCATTTCGGTTCTGCCATTAATGTGATTACACGACTGCTGTGCTGGCTTCTGGAAAATGCTGGTTCCTCTTCAGGAACACAGGAAAGACAATTAAGCTGATTCAGAATTGTCGGCACTGTGGCATTGTTGCATTGGCGTAGGTTTAGGAAATACCCTCTTTCAGAGAAAAAAGGAGCTACAAGCTTTGTTCTTCATGAGTTTTGTTTTTAAAAGTGGAAGAGTTTTGAGCCAAGGGCTCGCAGAGGATCCTGAAGCTGTGAGAGAATCCTCCCCGTGCCTCGGGCTGTGCTTTCAGCTCCCCTTGGGTTCCTGCCCGTGCCTCCAGGCCTGGAGGTGGGACGGTGAGGTTCTCCTGAGCTGGCAGCATTCTCTGGGCGGTTCTGCCCGTGTGTGAGGGCAGTGAAATGTAGCCTGGCGTGGTTTCAGGATCACCCCGGCCGAGGGCGCGGGGGAGCTGCCAGCCTATCTGAGGGTTCCTCAAGTGGCACATGCCAGAGATAACTCCCCCGCTCTGGTGCTGTGCGCGCACTTAAACTGCTCTCCATGGTTATTTTCAGTGAAATACCGGGAACTGGCTTTCTTAGAAAGGTGTTATCTCCTTGGAGGGTGGGCATGGCTCTGTCAAGGGGACTCCGGTGGTCCGTAGCTGAAAGGAAGCTCACCTTTAGGCAAGCAGAAAGTGATTATCTTTGTTTATGCTCTAAACTCTGGCTTATTGTCCAAAAATGGTGGTGTATCTCAGACTCAGAGAAAATATTTATGTAATCAGTCTAAACAAGAAGGTCTTTGTGGTTTGTGATCTGTGTGAGTGCACTCAGTGCATTTCCCTGGATGTAAAGGGGTAACGTGCCCTGGCAGTTGCTGGATCTTGTTTCTGATGCTGGGAAGCTCTGTCTCTTGGTTAAAGGTTTGGAAATGGAGGCTCAGGTTCCCCAGCTGAAGTGCCCAGATCCCTTTGGTAGAATGACACTGTTGGCTAGGGGGAGAACTGTGTAATTTAATAGAGTTGGTGTGATCTTTTGATAAAACATGGGATGAGGGAAGGCACAGGCATGTGTAGCTTGGAAGAGCCTTGGAAAGGTCAGCTCAGGAGCCTGGAGGGCTGGGAAGGGATTTGGATTTCGATTTGGATAGGGCAAAAGGAGCTCAAATACATGCTTATTAGCTCTCTGATCCAGAGATGTTTCTTGTTTCTGTAGGACAGTCACATCAAACGAATAGGGCTTTCTTCCCCCCAAATTTTCAGCTCCCAAGTGCAGAATGGCCCTTAAAGGGAATGCTTGGGATTGTGGCCCATTCAGCATAACAGACATCTGCCTGGGGTGCTCTGAGGGTTCCCTGCAGAGCCCTGGAGAATACAGATGTATTTTGGTGGGGTTTTGGAGCAGTGACTTTATTTGTTGCATCTGCTCCCAGTCTGTTCCCACAGCAGTGTGCAGTAGCTGATGCAAACAAAGCAGGTGGAGATCTTCTCCTGGAGCAGGTTGCACATGAGGAAGCTGAGGTTGTACCACTTACATACCTGTAATGTTACCTCTTGTTGTTGGATAAAGGATTACTGTGCACACTGGCTCCTGCTCTTTATTTCTCTTAGGTATTTTTACCTGTATATTTTAGGACAGGGCTTGTTTATGTTATTAAGCACATTAAAGACTACAGAGGCGTGGTAAGAATAGCATGGCTTATTCCTACAGCACTGGCAAGTACAAGTCACAATGGGAGTAGTTAGAATACAGAGTAGAAATTATTGCTGCCCTGACTAATGGCTTTAAAATACCAAACTGCAGCTGGTAGCTGTCCTTGCTATAAGACTGAGCTGTTTGGTAGCTCTTGGGGAGATGCAGCTGCACATTTCTACATCATCTCTTTTTAAAGGAAAAGCATGGATGCGGTCATGTTGAAAGTCCATGTCTGACACTTACTGTCCTGGGGTAACAGAAATATGTGATACACTTTGTTCTAAGATCTCAAAGGAAGCTTCTCCTTTTCCGTTCAGGTTTGTAATGCCCCAGTGCTACTGTAACCTGGCGAGTGTCTGGCAATGAAAGGTATTTCCCACTGGGAAATATTGGTTCAGTCTTAGAGCCTGTGAATTCAGTCTGAGCAAGGACTGAGATGGTTTTGAAATCAAGCCGTGCATCTCCTAAGCAAATGTTTGGATATTCCAAAGGCTGCCCAGGGAAATGCTGCAGCTTTGACATGAGCACCAACACAAACATGGTAAATATCAACGACTAGAACCAGGCTATGTCTTTTCTTACTCTGTGCAGCTACTTCCTGATGTTTTAGCATTTCTTTGCTGCCTCTGTTGCCCTCTGTTCCACCTTTCTGAGACGACCAAGTTGTAAATCACTCCTCCCGCGTGGTCTCAGCCAGCCGGGCTCCCCGTGGCAGCAGAGCCCTCCAGCCGTGTCCCGACGGAGGGAGATGGTCAGGCTCCCACCCGCACATCCCTGCCAAGGTCCATGCGCTGACCAGGGGTCACCAGCACCGCCCTGGCCCACAGAAATGGGATTTTAGTCAATACAGTGAGTTTCCTAAATTGTGCCTTTGTGTCAAGTTTTGATCAGGGTTTTTTGACGCGGTGACAAACACGAGCAGATTTCCCAAACGTTCCATTCGTGGGTTTTCCTCTTGAATCTGTGACTGGCTCTGCAGCAGGGAAGTGCAGTGGGACAGATCTGTGGTGTCCAGCTCATTGGGCTTTGGAGCTGCCACTCGTGGTCCCTTCAGTGGCGTTTCATTGAGCAGCCCGTGCCCAGGGAGGGGGAGCCAGCAGAGCCTGCAAGAAACGCTGCTGCTTTCTGGAATTTCGTGTAAAACACCGTGTGAGGCAGGAATGTGGGTGTGGGAGACACTTCCCTGCCTAGCAGAGGGGCACAGAGCACATTTCTGATTTCTCTTGCTCTATGATGACTACAGAACTTTCTGTTCCCAGCCACTGGAAAACTGCTCTGGCACAAACAAGACAGAACTTGCTTTTGTGTATAAGTCTCCAAGGCACAGTTATGCAAATCAGTTGTAAAGGAGCAGTGACTTCAGACAAGCTAGACTTCAGCTGAATGTTTTAGCTGGGTAGATTCTCCAGCAGGGGCTAATTTAACCCTTTATCACTTGCCACTGGGGTTTGAGATCTCTGAGTCGCTTCTTCATGCTGTAGCATTTTCTGCTTGACACAAAGTGTGGTGAAAGATGGACGTGACTTGGACTCAGAAAAGTATATTTGATGGTTGTGCAAAGCACAAGACTGTATCAATGGGTATATTTTCATCAGAGACAAGGATTTAGTCTGAAATTATTTCCATTTTTAACAAAATAATACAACAAAAAGGCTTATTACAGGACAGTGTTGAGCGTATCAGCAAAATGCAAGGGAATATGAAGCCTCCTTATGTGCAGTTCAGATGATGGACCTCTTACGTAGGCAGTAAAATGATATTTAATAAAGGATGCTAGTATTGAAACAGTTTGAAAGAACAGTAATGAAGTGTGTATTTTCTGTGGCATTGATTTTTGTGAAGGGTTTGGGCCTGCTCCATCAGCATGGCTAATGGCATTCCCAGGAAGCAGATCCCGGCACTGCCGAGCTCCTGTGGGTGGCCCACGTTGGCCCTGGTTCATCACAGCTCCTCAGCGGCGTTTGCAGCTGTGGCAGGCAGATGTGTAATCAGTATGACTTTTGAATATCCTTGTTTTTCCCCTCTCCTGTTAACTTTGGCTGCTGCTTGGTGAATTTTGTCCTGTCCTGTCAGCCCACACATTCTGCCATCACCATCTGCGAGTGCATATGTTCCTGTCCCTTGGGAGCAGGTGACAAATGCATCTTCTGCAACTGGTGCTGGAAGCTGGAGAGAAAATGATCCCCCCTCAGGGCAATTTGCAGTCCAGAAAGCTGGGAGCTGAAGTTAAATGGGGATTATATGTCATAGCTTCAAATACTGATCTTAATGTCCAAAGAAATGCCTACTAAACTGGGTTTCATTATTTTTCAGGTTTTCAGGATGAATCTGGAAAAACTCAGCAAACCAGAACTACTGACGCTGTTTAGCATTCTTGAGGGGGAATTAGAAGCAAGAGATCTTGTCATAGAGGCTTTAAAGGTAGGTTTAAAGTATCAGGATGAGAAACAAACATGACAAAGTACCACTGTGAGTTCTGCAGAGAGCTGTATCCAAGGTGAAGTTCATTACTGGTTCAGAATCCCATTTAATATCAGCAGGATTACACAGTAAATTCTGTAGATAATTTTTGTCTCAGAAGCTGTCTGCAAGAAGCGTTTTGGTATTGAAATACAGTGTTACATGTGTGTTTTCATCCTTTCTGATAAAGAACCATGTGTTTCTGCTGTGTAAAACATCTACCAGAATTCCTTTCTGGGTTTTTTTCTCCTTTAGCAAGGAGGGCTGCTTAAAGCATGAACTCTTCTCCCCAAGAGGGATCACAGATGAGTCTTTTAGTGACAATAACGTCACACTGAGTAAAAAGCATCCCTGGCTTTGTGTTGACTAAGCCACCATAAGCTGGCACTGCTGAGAGCAGCAGCCCTGAGTGCTCAGCTGCGTACTCTTTCCTTTGCTGGCAGGAGCGTTAGTGTGACCCTCCAGCGAGGCAGATGCCAGCCAGAACTGCCCCAAGAGCCACTTCCAGTGCGTGTCAGGGCAGCTGGGGCCGTGGTGCTGGGGAGGATGGGGTGGGACGAGGCAGGGCTGCTGCTGGAGCCCCCTCTTGCAGGGGCACGCTGCTGCTGTGGTGGGAGCTCTGTGCTCTGCTGGCCTGGAGCGGGGACTGTGGCTCTCTGCACAGGCTGCTGCGTTGGTACTGAGCCTGGACATTATTTTAGAAAATACATTGTCCGTGTGCAGTTCTGCTGCTCTTTGGAGGATGCCTGCCTGGCACTCAGCCTCAGCAAAGTGAAAGAAACAGCAGTGTAAATGATGGCAGGGGTCAGGTTTGGAAGGAATTTGTTGTGCCAGGGTTGAACCTTGAGGGCTTTTTCAAGCTGACCTGTCGCTGCTCACAATGTATAAAACTTGCAGCTATTTCAGAAGAGCAATGGCAGCTTGCAGGCCTGAGAGCTGCAGGAGCTTGCTTTTCCAGCTTGATTCCGAACATCTTTCAGGGGAGTGGAGGCATATCCTTCTCCAGGACAGTTGGGATGCTTCTGTTTGTTGTTAGTTGCTTTTGCATTTAGATAATCCTTTTATTTTGGAGGAATACTGTTACCCTCTCAGAACTATTGGTCAGGTGGAAGGTTTGTTTTCTGTTTTGATAGACACTTGCAAGTTTCTGCTCTGTCCTGAGATCCACCTTTTCACTGTGTGTGGTCAGAATGTGTTACCCAAACAAGCCTCCCTTCCGTATTTCAGTGTGAAATGTGTACAGTGGAGCACAGAGGGGAAGAAATGGAGCAGCTTTTTTATTGCCTACCTTCCAGTAGTGTAAAGCAATTATCCTTCCTGTTGAAATTTAACCTGCAGTTCCCTCTTGTGTGAGGAGATTAATACACTAAGAATACCCTTTGACATAATTTGTCAAGTACTCATAGCTGAGAAGAAATTAAATGAAATTGTAACCTATGCTTGATAATTACGGAGTATAGAACACTGATCTAATGAAAGGTTAGGGCTGTTTTCCCCTTTCTCTGTCAGGGATGTGCTGCAGGGTCTCATGTCAGGATCGTGAGGACAGCTGGAGCAGGTGGGAAAGGGCAATGAAAGCTTCGAATCCAGGCTGGCCCTTGCTGCTCCTGAGGGAGATCTGAGGGAAGAGCTGCCAGCCCTGGGGTCTGCAGCCCTGTGGGATGCTGCAGGTGCCACCTGTGCTGCTCTCTGGCTCCAGAGCTGTCCCCAGAGGTGCTGCAGCTCTGCAAGGAGAACTCCTGTACCTGCTGCATCTGGGCAGAGGCTCAGCAGCAGAGCCCCTTCCAGCTCTGCTTTCTCCATCTATTTGGGATATACAGCTAGAGAAATACTGGCCTCGCACTGTTTTTCCCATTGTTTGCTGATAGTAGCTGTGGTAACAGCTTTACCGTGCCTCACTGGCCGAAAGGCTTTGTGTGTGACTAATTAAAGGAAACCTTGCTAATCTGTTTACTCACCTTTTGATGCATAGAAGTGCTGCCCTGAATCAAAACAACTTCTGAGTTAAAGATTTGCACTCTTGAGATCCTTTAGTTTGACTTGTACAAATTGGATAAATGGAGGGGTAATTTCCAGCAGAGGAGTGGGACCTGGGGCTGGGGGCAGCTGTTGTTCCTCACACAGGACCTGTCTGACGTGGTCCCACAGCTCTCAGTTCCCCAAGGGCCATGGCAGGGTGCTGTCCTGCCTCGGCAGCTGCATTTCTTTGGAACAGTAATAGTTTTATGTCAAATGTGGGTATATGTTGGGAGCAGGTGGAGTTCAATCCTCTGAACTTTCCTGGGGGATTGCATAACCCTGAACCACAGCAGTGATCTTTCTCCAGCAGTTATGTTGAACACGTACATGTCAGTGGCTGGAAATCAGAATTTTATCTGCGTGTTTGCTTCCCCCATAGTAACAAAAACACATTTCCCTTCATGGACTAATTTTACTTCTGCTTCAGCTTTAAATGATTCTGAGCTCTGGTTGTTTGAGTCAAATCCTGGGGTACATTATAGGAAAGGACAGGCACTTGCAGAGGAAGAGTACCTTAATTTGTAAACATGTCATCTGGTTGTAGTACAGTCTGCAATAATTGATATTCCTGCACGCTTAGAGACAAACATTTTGCATCTGGCATTTAGCAGAGAGAATCCATGCGTGCAGATGACAAAGCTAAAAATAGTTTTCCTCTCCCTCATGGTATCAGGCACTTGTTGGCTGGCACTGGCCCCGTTTCTCTGTGTCAGAATCGAGCTGCTGAGCCAGGCCTTCCAGACGCTGCTTGTTGAACTCGCTCCTTTTCCCCCCCCTCCCCAAATCCTGGCCCTTTCTTCCTTGCTGTCTGACAAACTGACTGTATTCAAAATACTCTTTCCCAGTGCTTCAGTTTGCTTCCTCTGTTTTAAAACCTCTTCGGAAAAAGAAAAACAAAACTTTTTTTTTTTTTTTTTTTTGCCTGAAAGTAGCTTCCTGTCCACTCCATAAATTTCAATGTTCTCCTTGGAACAGATTTTAAGCCTGACTTCTTATTGTGCTCCTTTTCCTGTAGTTATAATTGTGTTTATATCATCCAGAAAACCCAGATGCTGTCAGAGAGTTGCATAATCCTGAGAGTTGGGCTCCCAGTCCTCATTGCAGTGCAGGAAGGTTGCATGAGCCACAGGTTTGCCTTCTGAAATAGCACACCACGAGTGGAAACAATTCAATATTTAAATGGATCTCTATCACTGTGTTAGGGCACTTTGTTCCCTCCCCCCTGCTTTGCATACATTAGAACTGAGGTTCTGTTTACTTTCAGAAAACAGGAAACAGCTTTCTGGCTTGTTCCTTTATGTTAATAAGGCCTCAGGCAATTTACACTGGAGTAGAAACCATTTTGTGTTAATGACTGGGAGCTGGTATTCATCTCTTTGCTTCTGAGCGCAGTGATGCACTATAAAGCAATAGTAACGAAAAACTAGGTGTTGTTTGTTAGTACATTTAGAAATTAGATTTACAGTGCAGTTTGAAAAGCTTAAGTCTGCCTCTTGTTTAAATAAAAAGAAAAGTTCAGTAATACAAAACCTTCCTGCTGTTAAATCTTTCACAGATGGGGCAAATTGGGCTTATGCATCACTTGGAGAGCAGCGTCCATGGAGCAGTGTTCCCGTGGGTGCTGTTTGCTGGAACGCAGGCATTCCTCACAGCCCTTACTGCAAGCCTGGGGAGGCTTTTGTTTGTTTGTCTCTCGCTTGAAGCAGCTCGGTGTGCCCGTGTCCTCCAAAGCTGCTCTGCTCACCCCCGGAGCCGCAGCGTGTGCTGAGCAGGAGCTGTGGATTCCCTGCTGGAAGGGCTCCTGCTCTGCGTTCCAGCTCTGGGGGTGCTGGGCCCCGGTTTTGGGGGTGCTGTTCCCTGGTTTTGGGGGTGCTGTGCCCTGGTTTTGGGGTGCTGTTCCCTGGTTTTGGGGGTGCTGTGCCCTGGTTTTGGGGGTGCTGTTCCCCGGTTTTGGGGTGCTGTGTCCCGGTTTTGGGGTGCTGTTCCCTGGTTTTGGGGGTGCTGTTCCCTGGTTTTGGGGGTGCTGTGTCCCGGTTTTGGGGTGCTGTATCCTTATTTTGGGGTGCTGTGCCCTGGTTTTGGGGGTGCTGTGTCCCGGTTTTGGGGTGCTGTTCCCTGGTTTTGGGGGTGCTGTTCCCTGGTTTTGGGGCTGCTGTGCCCAGGTTTTGGGGCTGCTGTGCCCTGGTTTTGGGGGTGCTGTGCCCTGGTTTTGGGGGTGCTTTTCCCCGGTTTTGGGGGCGCTTTGCCCTGATTTTGGGGCTGCTGTTCCCTGGTTTTGGGGTGCTTTGCCCTGGTTTTGGGGGTGCTATTCCCTGTTTTTGGGGGTGCTTTGCCCTGGTTTTGGGGGTGCTTTTCCCTGGTTTTGGGGGCGCTGTTCCCTGTTTTTGGGGGTGCTGTGCCCTGGTTTTGGGGGTGCTGTGCCCTGGTTTTGGGGGCGCTTTGCCCTGGTTTTGGGGGTGCTTTTCCCTGGTTTTGGGGTGCCCTCAGGCTGTCCCGGGCACGGGGCAGCCCTGCAGCACCACCCCAGGGTGCTGGCCAGGCACAGGCAGCCTGCCACCACAGCTCCCAGCAAAGGAAGCTGCAGTTCTGCGCTGCTGGACATTTCCTGAGAAAGCTTATTCTGTTTTCAAAGCTGATAACACCACAGATAACAGGTCTCACTTGGGCAACTGTGGGTAGCTCTCGTTTATCAGGTCTGCTCACTTGCTATAATGATGGCAATTAGGGCAGATGCTGCATTTGAACAATTTGCTGGTGCCTGGCATTGCTGCAGAGCTGGTGCAACACTGCAAGTCCCACTCCAGCATTCTGACATTTATTTTTGGGCAAAGCAAGAGGCCCCCAGCCCCGTTTCCCTTCTCTCTCAGTGCTTGCTGTGACCTCAGCCTGTCTTTATTCCCAACTTCTGTCTCTGGGGAGAGAAGCTAATAAGGAAGTTCAAGGCAGTAAGGAGCTATTTAAAGCTTATTCCACTCTGTGCCACATGAAGGAGGAACTTGTGTGCAAATTATCACTGGAGAGCTGCAAACTCAGTAGCTGGAGTTAATTAAGAGTGTGTTTGTCGTGTACCAAGGGTTAAAACCTGAACTCTAAAATTACAGGGAGGAGAAATGCTCTACTTGATGTCCAAAAAAACACTTGAAACAGGTCCTGGAAATTCCCTGTTTGATGTTCCAGTAAAACAAGTTGTAAAGATTACTGAACAGAGAGAGAATATTCTGTCACATAAACAAGGTTTCAGTAGAAAGAAATATTTTATTTTTAAAAAAATACAGAAATAGGTTATGGGAAACATCCCAAAACAGCCTAGAAATCCCAAGAGGAAACAGTGGCTTTTTCCTAACAAAGCAAAGCCTTTGCATTGCCTGCCTGGACAGGAAACATCTTTTCAGTTGGGTCAGATGTTGCTTCTGCCCCATGAAATCAGAATTATCTCCTCCCAGACAGACTAGCAGTGGTCCATTACCCAAACCGGAGCTCATGTGGAACCCCCTCTGTTATGCCTAATTTTTCCAGTCTTCTGGAAGTTTATTTTTAAGGGTAGTTCACATGTAGGGTTCCTCCTTTTTTTTTAAAAGCACCCCAAGCTTATATGTTATCTTTGTTTCCTGTTGGGAGAGGTCAGTTTAATAGTCTTGAAAATTGCTGAATAATCCATTTAGTTGTTTCTGGAATTCGAGTATTTTGTTGGGAAATTCACAGTTGTGCATGTTTGAGATGATAGAGGTGGAGGTACTAAATCAGAAGATGTAATTGCACAGAATTGCATCTTCTTTCAAAGCACCATTGCTGATGTTGGAGGTATGTGTGTTATCTCTGGTGTTCAGATGAAATTTTCAACTCTCTAACTAACACTGCATTTTGTAACCTTATTTCCTTTTCGTCTAACTTTGATTTTCTGTGGATTTGTGTTTTCTGTGCTGGGATCTGAGATCTAGGTAGATTTCTTTCACTTTGGGCTCACTAATAGAGTGTTCCTCTATCAAGTTCCTTCTGTTCTGGAAGTTGAGCAGCTGTTTAAGGCAGAGTGCAGTTCAGGCTGGACACAATCAGAAGGGTTGAAGATTTTGATGTGACCCCAGTGGCAGCAGCTGAGTTCAGAGCCGCCTCAGGGAGGAGCTCAATTCTCTGTGGCATTTCCACACCTGTATAAACCAACTCTGGGGACCGTGGCACTGTGAATGCATTTTCCACGAGCTGCTCTGCAGGACAGAGGTGTCCCAGGCTGGAAAATCCCTGTGTGCCTCTCCAAGTGGCCCCAAGGCCGCAGCGCTGGGTTTGTTTGTGCAAACGTGGTGTGCTCGGTGGAGGATGACCTGGTTAAGACTTTCTCCAGTCTAGACAACTTTAATTAAATGTTTATGCTCTGCTGGCTACTGAAGAAGAATAGCTGGACTTGAGAAAGGCTCTTAATGTTGTGATAGTCTCATCTGTTTGTCAGGCTCATTCAGGAAAATACTTAATTGCTCAAAGTAGCAAGGAAGAACTTCTTGTTCTTTCCCAAACAGGAAATAAACCACCGCACCGAATCCAGAGTGGGTGGCTTATTCAGAGCTCAGAGCCCAGTGCTGAGAGGAGCAGAGGAAAACGTGGCTTTTGTTACACCTTCAGTACTGCAAAACTCACCTCAGTCTCAGGTTTTGGAGCTCTCCTTTGGCAGCCCAGCAGTAAAGGCAGGGTTTGTGTGCACAGCTGAAGCACTGGTGCCCTTCTGAAGGGTCCCTGCCGTGTTTCTGGGTGGAATGGCAGCGCTGGGATGAGGTGGGATTAAACTCATCTGTCAAAGCTGTAAGCCCAGCTGGATGGAGATCCCAGTTCGTATTTACAGATTTATTAATGCTTGAGTCACTTAGAAATTCCCTCCACACTTACATGGAGCTTTCACTGAGTCATTTTAATAAACACTTCAGAAAAACAGAAGATTCCCTGTTCCTAAAAAAAACCCCAAACCTGGAGTTTTTCCTGTGATTCATTAAACCAGGGCTGCCCCATTATCCAGGGCTGCTCTTTTCCTTCCTCTCCTTTTTATCGTTGTGTAAAGTTAGAACAATATCTGAAGCTCTGATCAAAGGTACCCACGGTTCCTGACGGATATTGCTGATAGAGAGGGAGGGGTGTCTGTGAGTGTGAGCTGTTCCTCTGTGTTGGTTTACTGCAGGGTTAAAATCCAGCTCCAAACTGGACTCACAGGATGAATGTCTCTAATTTGGTCATGGAGAAGATATTTTGGGTTGGGTTTTTTGGTGCCTCTTGTCAAGGTAATGCAAACACCTTTCCCTTTAAGAGCAAAAATCAATTTTTTTAGTTTATTTCATGCTAATCACATGGCTGCATTTCAGAATGCAGGTGGGACCAGCAAATCTCACCAGCTCTTTGAGCAAAGCCAAGTTTTATTTTTAACTCTCACTGTTCCAGTGTAGCTCTACCAGCTGCTGTGTGGGGATGTTCCATGATTCTGTGACTCCTGCTGAAGGGAAGCGTTTGTGGTTTTGATGCTGGGACGTGACAAAGGAGCCATTCCAAGAAGCACTGGCTTCTGAGCTGTCCTTCATTTGAGTCAGGCCCATCTTTGCTGTGTAAATGCCGTCCTTGTGCAGCCCCGTCGGCAGTGGGTGATTTCTGATGTTTGCCATTGCTGTTCATGGAGGGTTTCTGGGCAGTGCCCAGCGAGGCTGGCGCGGGCTGGCTCTGCACTCAGAGCTCTGCATGCCATTCCCAGCAGCAGCAGCAGAGTTGGGCTTGTGTGGGACTCACTTCAGGCCCTGCACCTGCTGCTGTGCTTGACTGGCAGCGGGAGAGCTGCTGGCTGTGCTCTGCAGCTGGGAGCAGGATGGAGCACACCTGGGAAGATGCGACAGCCTTCGTTTGGAGCAGGCGCTCCAGGGAAAAACGAGTGTGCTGTGTGTGCTGTGTGTGCTGAGGCAGGAAAGGGGCATTCAGGGTCAGAACCCTTGGGGAGGTCACACATGCTAGGGTCTGTTCTGAATTAAACACGCTTTGGTGAAGGTCCTGGGCTCACTCCTGCATTTCAGTGGTGCAGAGGGAAAGCCCATGCACTCTGTGGCCTCCCTGGGGACGTGCCAGTGCGGATCCGAGGAGTCACTTACACCCTGCAGAACGGAGGAGCTGTGAACTGTCCTGGTACCCGAGCTGTCCTGGTACCCGTCCTTACAGAGCAGGCACAGGAGCCCGGCTGCACTCTCCTATTCAGGTGCTGTGAGCTGTCCTGGTACCCGAGCTGTCCTGGTACCCCTCCTTACAGAGGAGCCCAGCTGCACTCTCCTATTCAGGTGCTGTGAGCTGTCCTGGTACCCATCCTTACAGAGGAGCCCCATCCTCCTATTCAGGAGCAGTCCCACAGGAGGCACAGGAGCCCGGCTGCACTCTCCTATTCAGGTGCTGTGAGCTGTCCTGGTACCCATCCTTACAGAGGAGGCACAGGAGCCCGGCTGCACTCTCGTATTCAGGAGCTGTGAGCTGTCCTGGTACCCGAGCTGTCCTGGTACCCGTCCTTACAGAGGAGGCACAGGAGCCCGGCTGCACTCTCATATTCAGGAGCTGTGAGCTGTCCTGGTACCCATCCTTACAGAGGAGCCCAGCTGCACTCTCATATTCAGGTGCTGTTTCTTGGCAGGTGCCTCAGCTCTGCTGGGCGTGGGTGGTGCTGTCCGTGGGACACACAGGGCAATGGAACTCTGTCGCAGCTTTTCCCAAATGCTCAGGATTCAGCCCAGAACCATTTCACTGGAAATCAGTGATTAGATTTCTTTGAGCCAGGACGCCTCTGAGGGCTCTTTTGAATCTACATCTGGTTTTCTGTGTCTTTTGTTGCATAAATATTTGGTTTCTTATCATGGTGGTGAATACACAGATAATACTTTCATATCTGTCTATGATATTTTGTTTTGTTTTTAGACCTTTACAGTCATCGTTGAATAGGATAAGCCTATGGGTATCCTAGCAAACAGATTTCCAGATGGAATGGCTGATTCATGGAATGATTGGGGTTGGAAGCGAGCTCTGAGCTCATCGAGTCCAGCCATTAAGCACTGTAAATGCAGAGCCTGGGATGTGTGAGCTGCCTCAATTCCTACAAGCACCAAAGGAAACCTCATCATTCCTGTCTTGAGAAACTAAACTCTGTTTAGTCTGGATGAGAACATTAAAGATTTTATTAACAATTCACAGATTGATGGCTCTTGCGAGAATGAAACTCTTTAATTGCTCAACATGAAATTCTTTGATGGTGACACAGCCAAGGAAAGCACACAACTGCTTCTTTCACTGATGCGACAATAAATGATTAAATCTTTTGTTGAGCAAGAGTTGGTACTTACCTTCTCTCCTTTCACACAGCTGTGGAATGTCAGTCATGGCCCTGGCAGGTAGCTGTGGTATGACGATGTTTGTAGACTGGATATGCTGTGGAGGTGATGTGTTTTTAAGCAAGATTTGTCTTTATTGCCTTTATTTCCAGCAGATAACAGGATGTGAATCAGACTGTGTAAAATTCTCTTTAAATGGAAAACTGGGGAAAGGGAATATTAACTACAAAGCCCTGTTTCTTTAGCTAGTTTAAGTATATTAAAATGCAAATTTGTTTTTGTGTTGCAGGCCCAGCACAGGGACACATTCATTGAGGAACGCTATGGGAAATACAACATCAGTGATCCACTGATGGCTTTGCAGAGAGACTTTGAGACACTGAAAGAGGGGAATCATGGTGAAAAGCAGCCAGTATGCTCCAATCCTTTATCTATTTTGAAAGTGGTGATGAAACACTGCAAGAACATGCAGGAAAGAATGTTATCCCAACTGGCTGCTGCAGAAAGCAGGCACAGAAAGGTAGGTGTTGCCTCAATTAAGATGTGTAGAAGGTACAGTTGCATTTTAATAACAAGTTAACTTCAGCAAAAACACTTCCGTTCCCTGAGGCTTGGAAACTGGAAGGACTTTGCACCTTTGTTTAAACTTCTCCCTCCAGAGGATGCAGCTGGTGAGCTAATTAGTTATAATTCTAGAATTTGAAATGTTTTTGTTAGGACACACCAGAAAGGATCCAGCTTACAGCTGGGAAGTGTAGTGCTTCCCAAAATGCAAGAAAGGCTTTTTGGAAGATGGAATTCTCAGCAGAACTATCACTCTTCTGCCTGGGCCTTGTTCTCTGTGGTTGTTGAAGAGCTGCTGCCGGGGGAAGGCACCTCCTTGTGCTTCCCTAAGGAAGAATGGAGTGACCAAAAGTATTTTTCTTGCCGTTTGGCCTCTTTAATGAAGCACCTGTTATTCTTCAGACATACCTTTAATGTGTATTGATACCAATAAAGTGCTTGGTCATGTGTCAGACCATACTACCACAAAAATTGATGTCACTAGAAGTAAGGACAAGGCTGTGCTTCACTTTTCAGCCAAATATCCAACTAAGTCATACAGTAAAATCAGATTTTTTTTCACCTTTTCTTCTTCCTGTCTACTTCAAGTATACAAGGATGTGTACTTGGTAATATTTAAGCATTATTTGGAAGCTTAAATTTCAGGAAGACTGAGGAGCTGCTAAATTCCTGGTGAGCATGTGTTGGGAGAGCTTAGTTTTGGTGATGAGATAAGCAGAGCCTCTTGGGAAGTTTGTATTCTGGCTTTTTTGTTAATAGCATTTCAATTATTCATGTAATTCAGTGTTAAAGCTGAAGGAGCTCCTTCACTGGGCCCTTATGGGAAGCAGTTTCACTTCAAGGGCTCATCTTGTTCTTAAGTGGAAGAACAAATTAATGTTCTTTAAAATAAACTTTACGCTGGAGTCCTCAGGTCCCTGTGAGGCAGTGGGAGCAGCCTGTTGGGAACTGCTGCTGCTGCAGCCACAGAGGGACTGTCCTGCTGGGAGAGCCCTGCGTGTCCTCGTGCAGCCCCTCTGCTCCCGCTGGGCCCTGGCGTGGTGGTCCTGCCCGGAAATCCTGGCTTGCAGGGGACGGGAGGCACAAACTGAAATACAGCAATTTCCAGCTGAATATGAGGGAAAACTGGCTTGCTTTGAGGGGGACAGAACCCTGGCACAGGCTGCGGGGGGGTTGTGGATTCTCCTTCCCTGCCAGCATTCAGAACCCTCCTGGACTGCTCTGTGCAGCCCTCTCCAGGACAAGGGGTGGACTGGGTGATCTCCAGAGATCCCTTCCAGCCCCAGCCCTTCTGGAATGAGGGCACCATTCATAGCATGAGCCTCCTAAGGATATGGCACAGTCTGGGGGAAAAGCGTGCAATTTAGATATTTAACAGGAAAATAGATCCAGTGTGAGATTTCCCTAATATCTTTCACAAACTGACTCAGTTTGACCAGATAATAACACATATTGGACTTGTCCAAAGCTGCTTTTCTGTAACTTGAGTTGAGCTCGGGTGTCTGGAGCTGCCCTGGTGTCTGTCCCGTGTCCCTCTGGAGCTGCTGTGGTGGAGCTCCCGTGTCCCTCTGGAGCTGCCCTGGTGCCTGTCCCGTGTCCCCCTGGAGCTGCCCTGGTGTCCGTCCCGTGTCCCTCTGGAGCTGCTGTGGTGGAGCTCCCGTGTCCCTCTGGAGCTGCCCTGGTGTCCGTCCCGTGTCCCCCTGGAGCTGCCCTGGTGTCCGTCCCGTGTCCCCCTGGAGCTGCCCTGGTGTCTGTCCCGTGTCCCTCTGGAGCTGCCCTGGTGTCTGTCCCGTGTCCCTCTGGAGCTGCTGTGGTGGAGCTCCTGTGTCCCTCCGGAGCTGCCCTGGTGGCTGTCCCGTGTCCCTCTGGAGCTGCCCTGGTGTCCGTCCCGTGTCCCTCCGGAGCTGCCCTGGTGTCTGTCCCGTGTCCCCCTGGAGCTGCCCTGGTGTCCGTCCCGTGTCCCCCTGGAGCTGCCCTGGTGTCTGTCCCGTGTCCCTCTGGAGCTGCCCTGGTGTCTGTCCCGTGTCCCTCCGGAGCTGCCCTGGTGTCTGTCCCGTGTCCCTGGAGCTGCCCTGGTGTGTGTCCCCCTGGAGCTGCCCTGGTGTCCGTCCGTGTCCCCTGAGCTGCCCTGGTGTCCGTCCCGTGTCCCCCTGGAGCTGCCCTGGTGTCTGTCCCGTGTCCCTCTGGAGCTGCCCTGGTGTCTGTCCCGTGTCCCTCCGGAGCTGCCCTGGTGTCTGTCCCGTGTCCCTCTGGAGCTGCCCTGGTGGCTGTCCCGTGTCCCTCTGGAGCTGCTGTGGTGGCTGTCCCGTGTCCCTCCGTGTCCCTCTGGAGCTGCCCTGGTGCCTGTCCCGTGTCCCTCCGGAGCTGTGCACGGCTCTGCTCCCCGCCTGCCTGCCTGGAGGCCCTGGCCCTGATGGCTGCTGTGTTTGGGCAGGTGATCCTGGACCTGGAGGAGGAGAGGCAGCGGCACGCCCAGGACACGGCCGAGGGGGACGATGTCACCTACATGCTGGAGAAGGAGCGGGAGCGGCTCACCCAGCAGGTACAGCCACAGGGCAGGGCTGGGGTGGGAGAGCAGCCGGAGCTCCCTCTGCAAGGCACTCCTAGCCTTTATCACCCTGATACACAAAACAGCCCTGCTCCATTGCTCGGCGTGTTTTGGTAGCTGAGCAGTGCTGAAAGGTATTAATAGGCAATCAAATGCTTTGAAATCTTACTTCGGCCTGAAATCCAAGGAGTTGGGAAGAACAGGATTGCATTTACAGTTGATAGCTCGCTGCAGTACTCAAAATTCAGAATAAGTCATGGAAGATCTCCTGGGGGTGTTGTTCAGAGATGCTAATAAATATTTAAGCCACTGTTTTCTGTTACTCAAGCCTGTAGCCTTTGTTAAGCATACATAACACATCAGCATTTTAAAGCCTAAATGCCTTTAAAAGGCAAACTGACAAAGTGGTAAATGAGGTGGAAGGAAGCTTTGCTTGTTCTGTCAGTGCATGGCAGACTGGGTGTGTGTCTCACTAAAGGCCAGTCGAATTTCACACCGGATAAAACTACTAGGAAGTAATAATTGTTACTGTGTGCAAGCTGAGTTGAGCCAGACTATTTTGCTGATTTCTGGTGCAATAACCTCTTTCTTAGTTATTGTCATTTTTTACCTTGTAATTTCTCCAAGATACACAGTAAACCTGTTCCCTTTTGGGGTATTGTCCTTTCATTTGCTTTCAGGAGGTCTTATGGTACCCTTAAAATCTCTTTTGTTCTTAACTTCCAGGTGGAGTTTGAAAAGTCCCAAGTGAAAAAGTTTGAGAAGGAGCAGAAGAAGCTGTCGAGCCAGTTGGAGGAGGAAAGGGCACGCCACAAGCAACTGTCTTCCATGCTTGTTGTGGAGTGCAAGAAAGCCACTGCCAAAGCAGCTGAAGAGGGCCAGAAGACAGCAGAACTGAGCTTGAAATTGGAAAAGGAAAAGAGTAAGGTGAGTAAACTGGAAGAGGAGCTGGCAGCCAAGAGGAAGCGGGGCTTGCAGATGGAAGCACAAGTAGAAAAGCAGCTCTCAGAGTTTGACATTGAAAGAGAGCAGCTGAAAGCTAAGCTGAACAGAGAAGAAAACCGTACAAAAGCACTCAAAGAAGAGGTGGAATGTCTGAAGAAAGCCCTGAAAGAGCTGGAGGCTTCTTGCCAGGAGCACAGTCCCTCCAAGGCCGTGCATCCCAGCCCCTCGGTGACATCCAGGGGGGTCACAACTGACAGTCCCCCAGTGAAGTCCGTGTCCTGCCAGACCGAGGGTGTGCAGGCAGAGCGAGCGAACCCTGCCAGCAGCGGCAGAGCTGCTCACACTGTGTTTGCCAGCCCCTCTGCACCTGCTCCTTCCTATGCAAAATCCAACGGGCATTGTGACACGGACGGGCAGATGGGTGGGGAGACGAACGCTGCAGAGAGCCAAGCTCACAGGGAGAAACCTGCAGCAGCCCCAGAGAGTGCCGTGGAGAATGGGAGTTCCCCCGTAAGAACAGAGTCACCCGTGCACCAGCTCCCCTCTGCTGGGGTGTCCCTGTCTCCCAGCAGCACAGCCGCCTCCTCCCTCACCCCTTCTCCCTGCTCCTCGCCAGTGCTGGCCAAACGCTTGGTGGGAGCCTCTGCCAGCAGCCCTGGCTACCAGTCCTCCTACCAGGTGGGCATCAACCAGCGTTTCCACGCAGCCAGGCACAAGTTCCAGTCCCAGGCCGAGCAGGAGCACCAGCCAGGGGGCCTGCAGAGCCCCCCGTCCCGGGACCTGTCCCCCACCCTGGCAGACAACTCCGCTGCCAAGCAGCTGGCCCGCAACACGGTCACCCAGGTGCTGTCCAGGTTCACCAGCCAGCAGGGCCCCATCAAGCCTGTGTCCCCCAACAGCTCCCCTTTTGGCACGGACTATCGGAGCCTGGCCGGTGCTGGCAGCCCCAGAGCCGAGGCTGGGCACTGCCCCAGCCCTGTCAAGGTTTCCAGCCCGCTCAGCCCCTTGTCTCCTGGAATCAAGTCTCCGACCATTCCTAGGGCAGAGAGAGGGAACCCTCCACCCATTCCTCCGAAGAAACCTGGCCTGGCTCAGTCGCCTGCTGCTCCTGCTCCCCTCAGCAAGGCCTCCCAGGCCTCCTCCCTGGGTGCCCCCATGGACGTGGCCAGTAGCTGCTCCAACAGCAGCACTGTCGTGTCAAATGGCAAGGACCTGGAGATCCTCCTGCCAAGCAGCAGCTAGTCTCCAGAAAATGGGAATGTGACATTCCACAGCTTAGCTTACCCTGCAGCTAAGACACTGTTTTTCCACTCCATGTTATTTATTTCCATAGTAGCAGATTCTGTCTGTATAAAGCATTTAGTATTTTTTTTTTCCTTTTTGATAGGTAGGAAAATATTTTTGTTTATGAAGAAACCTTAACTACAGCTATACAGTAGCCTCCAAATGTCTCATGGTAGCAGTCAAATCATTAGAGATAACAACCATAATCATGTGGTGGGACCTAGCAACCTCTAATGGGACTGAAATGCTACTTTTAAATTATGCAGAAATAATTTTTGCAGACTTTTTAATTCCAGATGAACATTTTATAAAAGTGCCTGAACTAAGCCTGCAATATGAATGTGATTCTCGGGAAAAGGTGAGGAGGGGAACATCTAGCTGCAGAAACAAATTCTTCTGAGTCCTGAATGTTGAAACCAGCACTGGTTTTCCTTTTGATTCTTTCCATTTGCTGAGGTAAGTTAGCAAATGTGCTACATATTCTGCCAGGTAACCACCAGACTGGTGCAGCCAGCCTGGCTATGTCCTTCAGGACACAGCTCCCAGCTATTTGAGGAAGCACACAGGAGTTTCTTGGGATATAATTTAGTTGTGATATCATCCAGATTACTTCTCTGTCAGTATTCCTTGTCCATATAGCTCTTTCTGCTTTCCTGCCAAGATGCCTGTGTGCTTTACATGGCTCAGCTCTGGTTTCTGGTGTATCACCTGGAATTTTCAAGCTCTTCAAGCATCCTACTGTTGTGTGTAGAACTTCTGAGGAAAGGATCTTTCTGTTACTTGGCAAAGATCTCACTATTACTTGAAAAAAGTAACTCATCCATCCAATACAGGTTTTTTGCAACACCTGTAAGTGGGATCTTCAGCTTTAAACAAAAGCAATAATTTTGTTCCTCATCTGTGTCAGTTAAGTCTGACTGACCTGGATTTTACCCACTAGCTGCGGCTAGCTTTCCTTGGCTGCAAATATGGAACCAAATCATTGCTGCTGTGGAATTAAATATGTGGATATGTGTGTCACACAAATACATACCAAACACACCGTGTGCTAGGGAACTATTTATCTCTTCTTGATCTTCTGCCTCATATGAAGAAAACATGGCAATTCACCAAGATTTTAAAAAATCCTCAGTGAGGAATTGCCTAAGTTTGAGGCAGATCATGTGTGTGCAGAAGTTTTTGGACCCAGGAGAAGCAGCTGGTTCCTGTGCAGAAATGTTTGCTGCAAGAAAACCAACAGGCCCAGCACAGTGGTTTTCTGAGTCATTGTGCTGAGAAACACAGGACAAACAGCACAGATCAGTGGCACAGGCTGAGAGCACGACCCCGAGTTAATGATCTCGGGTGTTGGATGTGAGCTGATCCTAAATTTAGAAACTGGACTTGCTGCTCGGTGTCGTCCAGCATGGAGCACTTCCCTCAGCAGCAGAGTGGTGTTTGCACAGCTCCCAGTGCCAGGGACACGTTATCCTTGGTGAATTCTCACTGTTCCATTAGGAAGGATGCCTCTGTGGTGGGAGGGTCCCTGTGCCATGGAGGGGCAGGGCTGTGCCATGGACAGACAGGGCTGTGCCGTGGACAGACAAAGCTGTGCCATGCAGGGGCAGGGCTGTGCCATGGACAGGCAGGGCTGTGCCATGGACAGATGAAGCTGTGCCATGGAGGGGCAAGGCTGTGCCATGGACAGATGAAGCTGTGCCATGCAGGGGCAGGGCTGTGCCATGGACAGACAAAGCTGTGCCATGGACAGACAAAGCTGTGCCATGGACAGGGCAGGGCTGTGCCATGGACAGACAGGGCTGTGCCATGGACAGACAGAGCTGTGCCATGCAGGGGCAGGGCTGTGCCATGCAGGGGCAGGGCTGTGCCATGGACAGACAAAGCTGTGCCATGGACAGACAAAGCTGTGCCATGGAGGGACAGGGCTGTGCCATGCAGGGGCAGGGCTGTGCCATGGAGAGGCAGGGCTGTGCCATGGACAGATGAAGCTGTGCCATGGAGGGGCAGGGCTGTGCCATGGAGGGACAGGGCTGTGCCATGCAGGGGCAGGGCTGTGCCATGGACAGATGAAGCTGTGCCATGCAGGGGCAGGGCTGTGCCATGGACAGACAAAGCTGTGCCATGGAGGGGCAGGGCTGTGCCATGGACAGACAGAGCTGTGCCATGCAGGGGCAGGGCTGTGCCATGGACAGACAGGGCTGTGCCATGGCCATGGACAGACAGGGCTGTGCCATGCAGGGGCAGGGCTGTGCCATGGACAGACAAAGCTGTGCCATGCAGGGGCAGGGCTGCCCGGGCACAGAGGTTCCTCCGGGCTCTGAGCCCCGCTCTGCAGGACAGGGGAGCTCTGTGCTGCTCGGGGCTGGCTGCTGTGGCACGGACCCCACACAGCCAGGGCAGGGGTTTGGGGGCATGCACAGACCCTTTGGTAGCCTTTTAGGCAGTGGTATTGTGGGCTGCTGTTCCTAATCCAGTGGAACGGTCTGTGCATTAACTGCAGGGACACAGAGGCAGCCAGAGCTGAATGGGCAGGGACTCTTTTGGAAGAAGCACATTTATTACTTTCTTAACTATGTCCACAGCAGATTTTTTTGCTCTTGCTGACAGTGAAAGTAAAAATGGATGGGCAGATGGATTTTGGCCCATGTATCCCTTCTGATTGAAAAGTGAGGCTTTTGTATACACTGCTTTAATGAGTTTCTTTACTTTTACATTAATCTGACTGGTATTATCCCCTTTCTTTATTGATAGCTCTAGAGAGAGAGATACTATGATGAAGTCTAATAGGAAATGCACTGAGTACTGTTTCTTCTAAAATCTAATATGGGAAGGGGTATGCAAAAGAATGTATTTTTGCTAGTAGACTAACTTCTGAAAGAAACTAAGCACAAGGGATTAAAATGGATCCAACTAATTCAGTAAGACATTTAGAGTTAGTATTTAACTGTTGATGTAGATTCTGTGTGAAAGCAACTAAATATTTCTTCTCTAACTCCCATGTGTCCTAAGCAGACATTGTTGCAGAGTTTGTCACTGGCTAATGGAGTATAATGAAGTGCAAAACATATAACACTAGTATTAATTCATTAACACTTGTAAATTTGTAAAGCCAAATGTACCAAGCTGAAGTCTTTAATCATTTTTATAGCTGATGGCATTAAACATGTTAAACATTCATATTATCAATAAAGGATTTTATTTTTAAGATGTGCAAATTGCTTAAGGAAATGTTTGCAGTTGGGGCTGCCCAGCAGGAAACGCTGCTGCTGGTGGTAACAGGCCATCTGTGCCCACCTAGCACCTGGAGCTTTAATGTGAGAAATGTGAGAAAAAGGAGAATTTCTTGTGGGTACAGTGGGTCCTGAGCAGTATTGGCTGCTGCAGCCAGAGCATGTTGCTCCTCCACCCACCTGGGTGCTGGAAGCTGGGAGGTGTCCTGGGGCAGCTTCAGGTGGCACAGCCACTCTGGATGCTCCAAACAGCGCTGGCTTTTAGGTGCTTTTAAGTAAAAACTGTTCCTAGAGTACCTCGTTGCCACAGTGTCAGGATTCGGAATGGATGAGAGTTTGTATTCATGAACACTTTGGGGCTTGGGGAGGGAGATGCCCCAGTCCCCTGCTGATGTTCAGACAGGATGCGTCTCATGGAAGCTCCGTGTGCAGCCGCGGAGCAGCTCGGGTGTGTCACAGGACGCAGCTGGGAGCAGAGCCTGGCTGCAGGAAAAGCTGCTTTGTCTGGATGCAGCAGCGCCATGCCCGGTGCCCCGGGGGCTGGGGCTGCTCCGGGTGCCTCCCTGCCCTCCTGCAGGGCACAGCCCGCAGCTCCCGAGCTGCCCTGGTGTACCTCAGCAGTGACCCGCTTTCCTTATCTGCGCCTCATTGCCTGCTCGGTTGAACAGGTTTGGCAGCAGCGGGGAAGGAGCTCCTGGTTCATCTCTGCAGGCTGGGTGACATCCCGAGATCGTGCCAGCGCCGGGACCAGCCCAAAGCCACCAAACTGGTGCAGCTCCCTGCCCGGGACTGGCGGCGGTGAGGAGCCCTGCCCGGGCAGGACCGGCAGCTGCCGTGGCTCAGCCGCCGCCCCGATGGCTTTTATAGCAGCCGGTGGCAGGTCCCTGCCCAAGCGGGGAATGCTGACAAACCCGGGCTGCGCGCTGTGAGCCGGGCACGGCTGCTGTCCCGGCCCGCTTCCAGTCCTGCCGCTCCTCCTGCTGCCCACTCACAGCCTGCTCCTTGGGCGCCAGGCATTCCCTCAGCCCTAAAACGCATCCGTGCCAGTCCGGCTTCCCCGGTGCGGGGCGAGGGGGGGACCCGGGGTTTGTGGCGGGTACGGAGAGGGGTCCCAGGGTCTCTGCAGGGCAAGGAGGGAGCCCAGTGATCTGTGTGGGGAACACGGGGGGCCTGGGGCTTTGCCACCCTCTGCACATGAGCTGCGGGCCCGTGCTTGGAAGCGTTGTCCCGAGCCACCCCCGGTGCCCACCCTGGCTCCAGCGCTCCCGGGCCGGGCAGGACAGCTCCGGGCAGCCTGGGAGAAGGACGGGGAGCCGAGGAGCGGGCAGGGGGCCGCCCATTGGAGCCCTCGACCTGTGCCCGGTGCGCGGCGCAGCGGGGCCGCTGGAGGGCGACCGGCGCCCAGGAACGGGAACGGGAAGGGGAAGGGGACGGGAAGGGGGAAGGGGCCGGGGCCGCTCCCCGCCCGCCGCCCCCGCCCGGACCCGGCCCGGGCCCTTCCGTGCGAGGCCGCTCTGGGCGGCGGCAGCACCGCAGCCGGGACGGGACACGGGGCCCCGCCGCTGGGCTCCCGCACCGCGGGCAGCCCGCACCGAGCTCGGGGCGGATCCGTCCCAGCGCATCCGTGCTGCGGGGCGCCCCCATCGCAGGGCATCCCCGGCAAGCGTGGCTGCCCCCAGAAGCTGGAACCCACATTTCTGTCAGGAAAAGCCCCTTTGCCTTGGCGTGCCCTCAGCCTGAGCACCAGCTCCGGGCCCGCGGTGCCGGCGGACGCGGTTTGTTTGCGCAGCGCTGCCCTGGCTCTCCCGTCCGCCGCCCAAGGAAGGTTTCAAGCGCTGAGCGTTGCTGTGAAGAGTTTTCATGCTGCACGTTCAGCGCAAGCAAACATGCCGAGAGGCTGAGCTCTGCTCGCCCCGCTTCCCTGCCCGCTAATTCCGCCCCGGCCACCGCCGCCGATAACCCCGGGGCGCCGCCCGGCGCCGCCAGCCCGGGCTCCAGCAGCGGGTTAGAGCACCTGGGAAACCCCTCTCACGGCCACCGTCATCTCTTTCGGGGTGAAGATAGTAAAGAAAACACGCAGAGGGCTAGGTTTGGAGGTTGTAACAAACCGTGCTCCGGCTGTGGCTCTCTGCTTCCAGTGTGTGCATCCTCCTGGCATGTTTTTCCTGGGCCTGGGCACAAACTGGCCTGGTACCCACATGCCACGGGCAGAGATCTCTCTGGGGCCCCTGTGCTGCCCAGCAGTGCCCAGAGCTCCTGGCTTGCCTGCCGGGATGGATCTGTGCTGCTGGCCCCTGCAGCCGGGTGCCAGAAATGGGAAGGTGGTGCCGGATGGCTGTGAGCTGGTACAGCTGCAAACCCCAATAAACCCTGGTGACTGCAGGGTGAAGAGCGGGGTGTCCTGCAGGAAGAGCTGCCCACAGGCAGGTATTGGCCCAGGCACAGCACTCAGGGTGTTTAATGCAAGGTCTGGCGGTGACAAAACAGACCCAGATGGAGATATGGCCTGGCCGTGAGGGGGCACAGGCAGGGTCAGGGTTAGGGTTAGTGCCACTCTCTGCCCTACGGCCCACAGCCACTTCCCGGGGCCTCCTGGGAACCCCTTGGTGTGCAGCCTGCCCAGACCACGCTGAGCCTTCTGAAGGCACGGGCTGGGGCAGCCCGTCCTCCCCGGGCACAGGCAGAGGGACAGAGGCTCTGCCGCAGCTGCCTCTCGTCTGCAGGAGCCTCACGGGCAGGGCGGCCTCGCCGGGTGATTAATCCTTTGTCACAGAGGAATCGGGAGAAGCAGCAATTAATAAACCCCTGGCTGAGGCAGGAACGCGGCTCTGCCGTCCCTGCGGCCGCTCAGGATGTGCCGGCGGCCGGGCACGGGCGCAGCGCAGATGTTCCCCAGGGAACCGGGGTCAGGACTGTTTGACGAGGAGGAATCACCAGCGGGAGGATGTTTGTTTTTGTAGCAGCTGGATGTGTCTCGGGGAGGGATGGGAACGTCTTCTGTCACTCGTGGGCCGGGAGGAGGCTGGCAGGGCAGGGATAAAGCTCCTGACAAGTTTGGACTAGCAGGCGAGTTGATTAGCTGAGAGATGAAAATTCACAGCTCGGCTCTTGCAGGGGCTGTGAGCTGCCGGAGAGATGTTTATGGGAGGGGAGAGCGCCCCGTGCCCGCTGCCCCCGGCGCTGCTGAGCCGGCCGAGCCCGAGGGTCCCGGCAGCACTGGGCTGGGCAGGGCACCTCGGGACAGCAGCGCATCCCCAGGGCAAGGACACCCCTGGATGGGCACAGCCACGAACAGCCATGGATGGGCACAGCCATGCACACCCAGGGATGGGCACAGCCACGAACAGCCATGGATGGGCACAGCCACACACACCCAGGGATGGGCACAGCCACGAACAGCCAGGGATGGGCACAGCCACACACACCCAGGGATGGGCACAGCCACGAACAGCCATGGATGGGCACAGCCACGAACAGCCATGGATGGGCACAGCCACGCACATCCAGGGATGGGCACAGCCACGAACAGCCATGGATGGGCACAGCCACACACACCCAGGGATGGGCACAGCCACACACACCCAGGGATGGGCACAGCCACGCGCACCCAGGGATGGCACAGCCACAGTCATCCAGGGATGGGCACAGCCACGCACACCCAGGGATGGGCACAGCCACGAACAGCCATGGATGGGCACAGCCACGAACAGCCATGGATGGGCACAGCCACACACACCCAGGGATGGGCACAGCCACGCGCACCCAGGGATGGCACAGCCACAGTCATCCAGGGATGGGCACAGCCACGCACACCCAGGGATGGGCACAGCCACACTCATCCATGGATGGCACAGCCACACACATCCATGGATCCTCACAGTCACGCACACCCGTGGATGGCACAGCCACACACACCCAGGGATGGGCACAGCCACGCACATCCAGGGATCCTCACAGTCACGCACACCCAGGGATCCTCACAGTCACGCACACCCAGGGATGGCACAGCCACGCACACCCAGGGATGGCACAGCCACACACACCCGTGGATGGGCACAGCCACACACATCCATGGATCTGCAGTGCTGGAAGCTGGGGCTGTGCAGGGGCAGGCAGGGACAGGGGAAGGAAGGGGACCTGGGGTAGCCTTGAGGGTGCCCCGACTCCTCCACAGGCCACCGTGGCCACCTGAACAACTCCACAGTAACCTGGACATGCCCCATGTCCCCCCGCAGCCGTGGGTGCTGGGCTCTGGACACCAGGCGCTGCCCTGGGCGTTAATTTGAGGGGAGGGTGACAAAGAAACCCGGCCTGGCAAGTGCAGGCAGTGTCAGCTGAGAGCCCGGGCTGGGCTGTGTCTGATGGGACCGATTACCCAATGATAGACAGAGATAAATGTGTACAGCTGGAGGCAGAATAAATCGATGCTATATGTTGTATAATTGTCTTGAAAATAAGGTAATGCCAGGCTCTTGGAATGCTTTGATCTTATCAGAAAGACAAGGAATACACTAATGGCTTTAATTAGACTTCGGGGATGAAATGAATTTGGCCTCCTGGGTGAGCTGGTTTCTGGAATTGACCACTGGTGGGGATAGAAAGGCTTTAATCAGATTTAGGCTCTTTAATACCCACAATAGTGTGTGTCTGCATGTGTGATACAGACCTGCTGCCCAGGGTGCTTTGGTGGGGGCTCTGAAGGCTGCGTGTGCTTGGGCTTCCAATGCCATTGAGAGCCGTTTTTCAGTGCTCTTTTCCAGCTGAGTTTGAGCTCAGCAGAAGCTACTAGTTTTATTTATTGACTTCTAAGTTGAAAACAACTTGTCAAAAAGCAGTGGAAAGCTGGGAATCATTTCGTTTCCCAACAGCAGGATCATGGCAGCTGCTCTGGCAGCAAAGCAGCAGGCTCGTCATGTATTTAATTGTTAATCATTGCACATGCTGGCTGCAGTCGAACAGGGGAAAGCTTCGTGTCTCTCCAGGAACAGATCGTAGTGTTACCCCTGCGAGCACTCGAATAAGCAGTGTTTAGTGCTCGGAGGGTGAGCAAGGCCTGACTCAGCCCTGACTCAGCGGTGGAGCCGTGGCTCGTCCCCCAGCCCATGTGGAGAGAAAGGGGTGGGGATGTCCCAGCTCTCGGGGGGCTCTGCCTCTGCTCCCGCTGCCTGTGCCAGGCCCTGAGCAGCCTCACACAGCATCCCTGAGGGCCTGAGGGTTCGGCCGGGGTTTTCCAGAGCCTGCACCTGGTGTTCCCTTGGTTATTTCCCAGCAGAGCTGGAGTGCTTGCCTGGCAGCAGCAGCCCAGATGCTGACGCTGGACAAGCTGCAGTTATTCTTCCTGGGCTGTGTTTATGCCTTCCCTGCTGTAACTACAGACTTGGATTATTTTGGTCGGCTGACATTATCTGTTGTGCTTCCCTTATGTTAATTTGCTGGGCTCAGATGAGCTCCTGAAAAGGGTTTAATGACGAGAGCTGCTGCCAAGGGAAGCACAACCTTGCTCAGCAGTCCCTGTGCAGCCAAGCCCTCGGCACCGAGCCTCCAGGCGTGGTGCCACCTCCCCGGCAGCAGCTGAGGCTTCGTGCGGGCACAGGCAGGAGCACAGCGAGGTCAGCGCTTGCCCCCCAGGCAAAGGGGGTGGGTGCCAGCTCTGCCAGGCCCTGAGCCCCCCGGGAGCACCCCAGTGGTGCTGGAGGCAGGGAATGCCCAGCTCAGCCTCATGCAGAAGGCACCAAGATTTGGTGATCCTGGCCCAAATGGCAGGGCCGTGGCAGTGGCCCCCAAATTAGGGAGCAAGGGTGAGGGCCCTCCTTTTCCAGATCAGGGATGCCCATTCCACATCCCTCATCCCAGAGGGGTGACCACACACCAGCGTGGTGCTGGGACCCACCCTGGTCCCAGGGGAGCACCCTGGAGCCCCTCGTGGGTGTCTCCCCACCAGCAGCACTCTGGTGGGAGAGCAGGAGACAGGAACAAGGGGAGGGAGGGCACGAGCTGCCAGGGACAGGCGGCACCGGGCACTGTCCCCCCACAGCACCCCGGGATGTGAGTGAGATCCCCCGTGCGCGTGGGAAAGCTCCTCGCCTCGGCACAAACACACACATGCTTAGTAACATAATCTCTTAAAAGCAAAATCCCAGAAATTCCTTTTTCTTCGTGGAAAATGTTGCCTGGGGGAGAAGCTCATAATGAAGGATGAAAGCTTAATCCTTGAAGCAGAGCAGGACTGGGGGGGAAGAGTATAAACATGACAGTTGTTGCTCAGTGAGTCGGAAAAAAAAGGTGAAGGGATGAAAGTTGTGGTGGGGCAGGAGGGTGAGGGCTGAGGGGGACGGGCTGTGGGAGCCCAGCAGCTCTTCCTCCCTGCCCGGGTCACATCCATCACTCCAGTGCTGGCCCTGACAAATGCACAGGTGATCCTGGCAGCTTCAGCAACACGCTCGGCGCTCTGCTCAGTGAAGGTGGGAGAGTAAATGGTGCTCTGTGCTCGTGTAATTCACTGCTGGGGACAGCCCTGGGTTACCAAGTGTCAGCATTAGCCACACTGGGAAGAAGCTTTAATCAACATCAGGCACTGAGCATTATAAAATAAAGCACCAATGTGTGTCAGAATGATTTTTCCACGTTTTCTGAGCTGTCAGCAGGGACACTGTGACCATGCTCAGAAGAAATGCACTGCAGGAAGCAGCTTTGCAGCCCTCACTGCCATCCCTCAGTAACCACTGCTCTAACCTGCCTTCTGCAAAGCCACAGAAAACCTGTTTCAAATCAAAGTTAAACCCTCTGCAGTGCTGCCTGATTGAAGCTGAACCTCCCTGCCAGCAGGCAGCAGGACAGGCAGGGCAGTGGCAGGAGGAGAACACAGCTGGGGACAAGGACATGGGGGCTGAGACTGGGGGTCACAGTTGTGGTTTTGGGCTGATGGTTTGGGGTAGAAATGGGAATTTTCCACAGTGGCTCTTGGCAGGTCCCAGCGAGCCAGGCCAGGTCAGAGGCATTGCATGTCCCTGGAGGTCCCCAAGACAAAAATCTGTGGAAGGAGTTTCCCTTGCACGGCATCCCCAGTCTGAGAGGGAAAAACAAACAAGTTCCACTTCTGTATTTTTAATTGGCAGTGGAGCAGCAGAGGTGGGGTTACACTCTCCAGAGCCCAACCTGCTCTGTCTTTGCTCACTGCGCAGCAACGCTGTTTATGGACTCAGATTCCAACCTTCTCCTCTCTCGAGGCTGTGAAGATGTATTTCCTCTTGTGCCATTTCTCCTTCTGGCAAGCAGGCTCCCAGGTGGGTCTGGAAAATGTCAAAGTGGGAAATAAAGTTGTTCGCTGAAAAAAAAAAAAAAAGAGAGAGAGAGAGAGAGAGAGAGAGAGAGGCAAATGAGAAAGACAAAAAGGAACAAGCCCCAGAGGTGCAGGGCGAGGTCTGCTGGGAGGAGGGTGAGGACTCAGGCATGGGGCAGGATGAAATTCCCACTCTGTGCCACTGCTGCCATGGGCCAGCCCTGGGCACCACAGCTCCATCAGCAGGAACTGAAGGCTCTGAACTTCTCGTCCCCGGAGCAGGCTAAAAACACAGGGCAAGACAAAAAGAAATAAAAATAACCCAAAGCTGACCTCTCTGGCCTGCAAAGGACAGCAAAGAGCACGCAGGCACCTGCTCTGGTGATGGGGTGCCCTGCACCACTTCTGCCTGAGGGACCCTCACCCTGCCCGGGCACAGAGGTGACAGGGGACACCCACAGTGGGGCCAGGCTGCTGGGGCAGTGCCACCTCCACCTGCTGAGCACCTGCGCATGGTCCTGCTGGGGAGCCGGGCAGAGCGGGCCAGGGCCGCCCGCAGCAGCGCCGGGGCTGGGCACAGATGCTGCAGATTAGAGAATCAGAGAAAAGCTGGGAGGTTTCTGCTGAAGACATTTTTCCATTCGTGAGGCCATAGGGTGGAGCGGGCGAGCGGGGGGGCAGCGCCTGCAGCAACAACAAAAGGCAGAGCAAGGGGGAGGGGAGCACGAGGGAGAGATTTTTGATTCATACTCAAAAATTACCCAAACTTTATTGCCAGAATGTCTACATTTTTATGTGCTTAAGCACAGTGAGTTATGGAAATCTTAGAACAATGGAATGATCTCCTTCATTGCCCTCAATGCGTTCAAAGTCACCACCCCTCCTCACCAAGAGGAATCTCTTCTTCTGTTTTACTGACTTACAAAAATGCCTCTGCTATCAACACCCTCCACGTGCATCTCATAAATACCAGGGTGGGACACGGGGCTATTGGTGGGTGTTTTTTATAAACCCATCTCTGCCCCAACCCTTCCTCAAGAAAGTTTTTATGGCATTTGGTTGATTTGGCAAATTTTCCGCTATAACCTGCCTGAACAAGAGGGGCTGTGAATTCCTTGATTCAGGTCCAAGCTCGGAGCTTTGTGGTTCCCCTGCTCTTGTCTTTGCTCTGTGGGAGTCCCTTATCTGTCAGTCACGTACTGATCTTATAAATCCTCTGCCTCTCCATGTGAGAGCATTGCAGGGTGTGCCTTACATGCTCCATCTGCCAGGTGAGGAACAGCAGCGCCAGCAATCCAGCTCCAGCGCGTGCTCTGCAGCCCCGAACACGCAGAATGAAGGAGGTTTGGGTGGGTTCTGGCTCTGTGGAGCAGGCATGAAGCAGACCCGTTCATTCCTGGGTACACCAGCAGCAGGGAGCCGTGGGTGCCCTCCCAGCGCGTCCATCCTGGGCACTGCCCCGAGCGGGGATGCTCTGCTGCAGGGGAAAATCCTTCACACAGCAGCCATGCCTGCAGAGAAGCGTAACAGAGCGTGTGTGCAGCAGGGCCAGCAGAGAGCACACGCCAGGGTGGTTTCCTTCGCTGCCGAGGTAATTCCTCCCCAAAGCAGCGTCCTGGGTGCACGGCCGGCCACACAGGCCTGGGCTCTGATTTACAGCCTGCCAGCTGACGGAGCTGCAGGCAGAGAAAGTGCTGAGCTGGGAGAAAATGAGCACCAGGCCGGGAGGATTCGGGAGCCAGGCTCGTCCCACCGTGGCTGTGAGCACCGGCCAGGGCGAGGGAGCAGGGAGCAGAGAGCAGCTCCTCAGCCACCAGGGGAAGGGAAACGGATGGCAAACCCCGATGTCTGCACAAACCCTTCTCATTTCCCTCATTTCCCAGGCTCATCCTGGCCATCCTGCCCTCGCTGGGGACAGGGAAGCTGAGCGAGCCACTGGAAAACGTCTCCAGCCCCATAAACCCACACCATTGTTTATAATATTCCTAAGTGCCATTGCGTGATGATAGCTGAGCTCTGACAGAGAAAATTTACTTTTTTCCTTATTTTTTAAATAAAGTTTGGACATTGCAAGTCCCCCAGAAGATGCTTTGGCCATTATCCTGGGTTTGTTTGTTTTTCTGCTTGCCCTGAGTGACACAGGGAGGGCCATGTCCTGCTGCTGATGTTCTGGCACTGTCACAGCACCCACAGAACCCACAGCACGGTGCTGTGCTCAGCCTGAACCAGACAATCTGAGTCCCTGCTGGTACCAGGCTGGCAGCCAAAACCCCAGGACAGAGGCTTCTACCAGCTTCCTTCCTTCCTTCCTTCCTTCCTTCCTTCCTTCCTTCCTTCCTTCCTTCCTTCCTTCCTTCCTTCCTTCCTTCCTTCCTTCCTTCCTTCCTTCCTTCCTTCCTTCCTTCCTTCCTTCCTTCCTTCCTTCCTTCCTTCCTTCCTTTCCTTCCTTCCTTCCTTCCTTCCTTCCTTCCTTCCCTTCCTTCCTTCCTTCCTTCCTTCCTTCCTTCCTTCCTTCCTTCCTTCCTTCCTTCCTTCCTTCCTTCCTTCCTTCCTTCCTTCCTTCCCTTGGATTTGAGGGATGAAAATTAAAACCTGTTGATGTACTGGGTGAAATTTATCAGTGCCCATTTCACATCCCGGGGGATGAAGCCATTCCTTTGTCGTTGCTATTTGTGTGCAAACACTCCTCCATAGGAGCCAGGCACTTTGCTGGGGGCACTGCAACTTCCTCCAAACTCCAGTTTGCTTATATTGTGCTAAAACCAAACAAACAATCCCTGAAATGCAGCAAGAGCTGCAGGAATCTCCTAAAAAAATTGCAGCAGGGATTTATCAGGGCTTCATTGCAGGACACTGCAGGGATTCTGTGAAGACCCTGAAGCCACTGATGGGCACCCTGCAGAGCGCCCAGGGCTCTGGGTGTCAGCAGATGTGGCTGTGCCCGTGGCCAGGGATGGGGCTGACGCCTCACTGACCTGTCCTTCCATCAGCTGAGGCTCGCAAATCACAGAGTTATGGAATCACAGAACATGCTGAGCTGGAAGGAGCCCACAAGGGCCATCAAGTCCAGCTCCTGGCCCTGCACAGCACACCCCCAAAACAGGAAACAAGGGAGAGGGCATTTCTAAACACACTGAAGGTGGTTTAGGGAAAAAGGTTATGAAATGCAATTAAAGGGTTTATAAAAGCATCCTGATCACACTCCTTGATCACCGTATGATTTTAATCAAAAATAAAATGAGCTGGAGAACTGAAGGGAAGGGAATGGCCAGGAGGGCAGTGGGTTGGCATGGAATCATTGAGGACATAAAAGTGAGTTTGTAACAGCAACCAAGCCATGGTGTACAGTCAAGCACCTCAAAACTTGGACAAAGTAATTGCAAAACCCATAAACAGTGAGTGCAGTGCAAGCATCATGAGTCTGTTGGACCAGCTTCTCCTTGCTGAGCTGCTGGTCCGACAGCTCACAAGCCAGAGGTCAAGGTTCCCTGTTCCTCTGTTTGATACGCATCATTGTCGTTTTTCCATGCTGTTGGACACAAGAAGGAAGGAACTCCCTCTAGGAAGCCTAGATTTTGCCCTTCTATACACTAATGAGCCGCAGGGCAAGACTCTGATTCTCTCCCAGCTCCTCCCAGGCACCCGCACCCAGCCCAGCAGGAAAACAGGACAGAGAGGGAAAATGCTGCAGTCTGGGGGGCATAAACAGGCTCTGGAAAGGCCCTGCATGCCAGTCCTCAGCCAAGAGCTGCCCGAGCTCTGTCGCCATCCCCGTGCCCAGGGCTCCCAGCCCCTCGTGGCTCCACGCGCATGGGCTAACTTGGCAGGCATCTCTCCATCCATTACCAGTGAATGCAATGGAACTGGCTGACAATGGGCTCAGAGGCTGCCAAAATCCAACATGAGGGCTGCAGATGTCCCTGGGACCGGCAAACGCTGCTGGAAGATCCCTGTGGAATGAAAGGTTACCCTCAATTTGCTTCAGATGCTGCTCGCACCGTCCGACAGCCGTCACCGGAGGAGGGGCCTCCATCGGAGAGAAAAGATAAATCCAGCTCTGTCTCCAGACTGTTATTGTCTCCTCTGGTTCAAATTAAGGGACTCGGGTCATTTTTTATATGTTGCCGTTTGTCTTTTACCTGGGGGCACTGCAGAAAGGAAAGGAGAAAAGGTGAATCTAGCACGAAAGCAGGAAAGGAGCAGAGTCTTTAGCAGACAATTAACTGAACTGACATCGGGTTCTCCCTCAAACATCAAACTGGAGATTAAATGCAGGCAGACAGAGCTAATGCCTTGCAGTGGGTCCAGTGATAAATCAGCACAGTGGCCGTGGGTGCACGGCAGCATCCAGCACTGACCACAGGGATGCTGCAGAGGCACCCAGGCCTGCTCCCATGGGTGTTACAGAGACACCCAGGGCTGACCCCAGGGATGTTAGAGAGGCCCAGCCTTGCTCCCATGGGTGTTACAGAGGCACCCAGCCCTGACCCCAGGGGTGTTACAGAGGCACCCAGGGCTGCTCCCATGGGTGTTACAGACACACCCAGCCCTGACCCCAGGGATGCTGCAGAGGCACCCAGGGCTGCTCCCATGGGTGTTACAGACACACCCAGCCCTGACCCCAGGGATGCTGCACAGGCACCCAGCCCTGACCCCAGGGGTGTTACAGACACACCCAGCCCTGACCCCAGGGATGCTGCAGAGGCCCAGCCCTGACCCCATGGGTGTTACAGAGGCACCCAGCCCTGACCCCAGGGATTCTGCAGAGGCACCCAGGGCTGCTCCCATGGGTGTTACAGACACACCCAGCGCTGACCCCAGGGATGCTGCACAGGCACCCAGCCCTGACCCCAGGGGTGTTACAGACACACCCAGCCCTGACCCCATGGGTGTTACAGAGGCCCAGCCCTGACCCCAGGGATGCTGCAGAGGCCCAGCCCTGCTCCCATGGGTGTTACAGACACACCCAGCCCTGACCCCATGGGTGTTACAGAGGCACCCAACCCTCACCCCAGGGGATGTTCCTGTGAGTGCATCAGGGCAGCTGAGCTCCCCACAGAGCCCCATGGTGCCACAGCCCTGGGAATGCCCTGGCACAGGGAGAAAAAGCATTACCTTGCATGAATTTTCCATGCAAAAAACCAAAATAACTGTTTCATTGGAAATACGGAATGGAATGAAATTTAGACCTATGATCTGTGCTACTTTTATCAGAACACAAGCAGCTCTATCCCAAAGCAGTCTCAATGTATTTGGTGATTTAATTTTTTAAAATACATATTTTCTCTTTGTCAAAAGCAAATTCATCTCATGTTTCCACTGGAAGAAAAGGTAAGCTTTTACAAAACAACAGTTTGATGGAAATCTGTTACTCCTGCCCTGTTTGGAGCACTCAGGGAGAGCTCCATCCCCACACCCAGCACCCGACCTGGCTAACCGCAAACCACGCGCCTGCCTTCGGTCAGGCTCCTTTTTTCCAGCACTCTGATTATTTTTTCTCCTGGGGATAGGGCTGGGAAGGACTCAGGCTTCAGCTCAAGACAAATCCTGCCCTTTCAGTAAAGTGTAATAAACTTCTTCCCCTGACACATAGGAAAATGTTTTAAGGCAAGACTTTATAGAGAGCATCAATCACTTTGGAGGTGATGGAATTGCTGCAGAATTATAAGCAAGTCTGAAGTGTCTACAGAGGACTCTAAACACTGTCTTCTATTTATTCTCTGTGTCCTTTGTAAATGTAAACTTCTGTGGAGTTCAGAGGCCCTTCCGTCTCCACGGCCTGTCAATCCAGCACCTTTCACCACCGCTAAAATCACAATTAAAAAAAAGGGGGATTACAAAAACAAACACAGATCTCACACGCGCGAGTGATGGCTGCGGACTGTTGTGGGAGCAGCGCTGGGACCCTGCCCTGGGCCCACATCTCCACAGCCCTGGTGAGGAACAGGAGCCCTGAGCCCCCTCCTGCCAGCCCCAGCCCTGGCACAGGAACAGGAGCCCTGAGCCCCCTCCTGCCTGCTCTGGTGAGGAACAGGAGCCCTGAGCCTCCTCCTGCCAGCCCTGGTGAGGAACAGGAGCCCTGAGCCCCCTCCTGCCAGCCCTGGTGAGGAACAGGAGCCCTGAGCCTCCTCCTGCCAGCCCTGGTGAGGAACAGGAGCCCTGAGCCCCCTCCTGCCAGCCCTGGTGAGGAACAGGAGCCCTGAGCCTCCTCCTGCCAGCCCTGGCACAGGAACAGGAACAGGAGCCCTGAGCCCCCTCCTGCCAGCCCTGGTGAGGAACAGGAGCCCTGAGCCCCCTCCTGCCAGCCCCAGCCCTGGCACAGGAACAGGAGCCCTGAGCCCTGAGCCAGCCCTGGCCAGGCACAGGAACAGGAGCCCTGAGCCCTGAGCCCCTCCTGCCCGCCCGCCTTGGGCAGTGGCACCTGTGACAGCGGGCAGGAGGCAAGGGACAAGCAGGAGTGAGGATGGAGGAGTGCTGGCCACAGCACCCACATCTGGGGGCTCTCTGTGAGCCCATCCCACCTCCCAGAGGAGCAGCAGAGGGAGGGGAAGACCAGGACAAAATCCCAGAGAAGACGGGGATGGAGACCCGGCTGGATGCAGGAGTTTTCCCCCTTGCTGTGCACGGGCAGGTTTTTATCTCCCCCAGACACAGGCGGCCAGGGAGGGTCACGGTGCCCTCCTGCACAAACAGCCCCCAGGGCTTGGGAAGGCTCTGGCAGGATCACGCAGAGGACAGGGCACTGACAGCAGGATGGAGCTGGGTGTGGGAGAGCCATCCCAGCTGGAACGCCGCTCAGGGGAGCAAGTGGGAAGTGACTTTCTCTTCCACAGAATGAAAAAAGAGATAAAAGCTCTATAAAGTTAGAAGATAATCTATATTAAAAACTTCTCTTTGACAAAATAACTGGGAAAATTACTTTATACGTTGAAATATTCCACAGCTGCTTCAGGGGAAAAATAGTCTCATTTGAAAAACACCTTTCATGAGAGACTTCCTCTGACCCTGGAGCATCCTGATCCCAGCGCCCTGGACACAGAGACTGCAGGGGACAAGTTGCAGTGTTTTGCCTCTGCTCATGAAGTGTCAGGAAATAAACAACCGGGAGCCTTTTGGTTATTGCATTAGCAGAGGTTCTGGTAGGTGCAAAGAGCTCTACACAAAACTGCACATCCACAAGCCCCACTTTAACACCGAGTTAAAGAGGGAAATTGCTGCAAGGGTCAGTCCATGACCCCCCTTACCTGTGCCTGAGGGACAGCCCTCAGTCCCACTCCTGCCTTGCCGGGAATTTACCTTACCAGTCGATGTGGTTCTTGCCAGCATCTCTAGTTCTCTCAACAGCCCTTTGCCTCCAAACCCACATCAAAATGCAATTGTTTCAGCAGAAAAGCAGCGTTTTGGAGGCCCCCCTGTAACACCCTCACTAAATCATGCTGTCAGGCCAGAGCTCAGAAAGGCAACACGGGGCAAAGCATGGAGAGGTCCCCACGCACCTCCTGATGCTCGCCGTGATGCCCCATGCCCGGCAGGGCCGGGGTCTCAGAGCTGTGACTGGTGCATCTCCCGCAGGTGAGGGTCCCCCGGCACAGTGGCCCCGCGGGCCGGTACCAGCCGGTACCAGCCGGGCCAGCCGAGCCGGTACCATCCTGTACCCAGCCGGGTCAGTGCCACCCGGTACCCAGTCGGGCCAGCCGAGCCAGTACCATCCTGTACCCAGCCGGGCCGGTGCCAGCCGGGCCAGCCGAGCCGGTACCACCTGGTACCCAGCAGAGCCGGTACCCAGCCAGACCGGTACCACCCGGTACCCAGCCGGGCCGGTACCAGCCGGTACCCAGTCGGGCCAGCCGGACCGGTACCGGCCGGGTCGGTGCCACCCGGTACCCAGCCGGGCCGGTACCAGCCGGGTCGGTGCCACCCGGTGCCAGCCGTGCCAGCCGGACCAGTACCACCCGGTACCCAGCCGGGCCGGTACCAGCCGGGTCCGTGCCACCCGGTACCCAGCCGGGCCGGCCGGGCCCGTAGCCAGCAGGTAGCGCTGCGGGTCCGTCCCTGGCCCCGCCGCGCCCCCGGCGCGCCCCGCGGGGTCCGTCTGTCCGTCCCGAGCCTGCAGGACGCCGGGCCGGCGGTGCCGAGCGCCGCCGTCGCTGTCCCCGGGACCCCGGGGCCGAGCCGTCCGTCCCGTCCGGGGCTCGTGTCGGGGCTCCCGGAGCGGGGCCCGTGCCTCGGGGCTCCCGTGGGGAGCGCGGTGCCGCTGCCCGAGCTGCGCGGGCAGGCAGCGCAGCACGGCCGCCTTTGCAGCAGGTCTTGTTCCTGCCGTGCTCCAGGGCGCTGAGGCATCCCAGCGGCGTTCCGCTGCCTCCTGGCTGCGCTGCAAACAGCTGATCCCTGTAGGATCGCACCCGCAGCCTTTCCCAGCGCTGACCCGCAGCATCCCTGCCTCCCCAGCCCACCCCGTGGCCTCCCGCCCTGCCTTCAGCTGGTTTGTTTGCACTGAAGGGTTGCTGTAGCAGAAGTGCAATTCCAGCAAAAGCTGGCAGGGAATCCAGGGGCCAAGTCCGGAGTAAATTCTGATAATGCTGTGTTTACATCAGGAATTTCTTTGGCAGATTAATCACATGAATGAAGGAGCAGATGGGAACTGGCTGCAGACACTGTGAGGGAATTCCAGCGCAGGGCCAGGCTGGCAGCCCGGCCCTGGAAGCGCCACTGCCGGACCAGCTCTGCGGGAAGCGGGGCTGAGGTCAAACAGGGATCAGGGCTGCAGAAAAGCAGCACCCAGAGCGGAGCTCTCCTCCAAGAGCCACTCGAGGGCAGCCAGGGCAGCAGCTCGTCCCCTGGCACACACCAGCCTGTCCTTCCCAGGCTCGTGGCATCCAAGAAATGACGGCTATTGAGGGCATCACTTCAGGAACGGTCTCCTGCTGCCAACCTCACCCTCACCACCTGCTGCTTCTGCCAGCTCTAGACTCAGGTTGCACTCGGAGTTTAAAAGTACACAAGGTCAGAATTCCCCAGGGAGCAGGTGACCGGCCCGGGCACGGCCGCCTGTCAGTCAGTGCAGGACACACAGCCACCACCACGGCTGCCTTTTATTTCCCAGCGGCTGGGATGCCAAACTTCTCCCAGACTGGGGAATTATTCCCAGAGTCAGGCATTTAGGGACCTGCCACGTGCCTGGTGAAACAGCCATTTGCATCAGACTGCAGCTGTGCCTGCCTTGCCAGGCACTGCCCTGAGGAGTGACAGGCTGCCAGGTCTGCTACCGGGCAGGGGAGGGAGCACAGGTGCTGGGAGCAAGACTACAGAGCAGAGTGTGGGGAGCCTTCACTGGCCACAGAAGGCTGTTTGTGAGGGTCAATGGTCTTCCTACGAGCTGCTCCTCCATTCAGAATTGTGTGATCACCTTACAGTGCCTGTGTTTCCCCAGGGAGCTCCAAAGCCAGGCACCCGGGTGGGCAGCACTGTGGGCAGATGTGGCAGTGAGCAACCAGGAGCCACACCAGGGTGCTCAGGGAGGATGTGGTCTGTGTGTCCTTCACGTGGGTTTAACTGCACCCAGTTTCTCATAATCCCTCTTGCAATAAAGCTGCACACAGATTTTCTAAGCATGATTTGTGAGAGCCAACGGGCTGTTTTAATGACACAGCAGCTTGCTGAGGAAACACCACTACTCCTGCTCCTGGGTCCTCCCAAAATGCTCCAAGAGACGGCTCCAAGTGAAGGGCATCAGTTAGACCACAACAGTCTCTTGCAGAGTAACACATTCAGGTTAGCCAGGGTAGACTGGAGAGGTTTTGATCTCTTCATAAATCTTTCCAGCCTGGCTGAGTGCTGCCCGCAGAGCTCACCAGGGGCACTAGCCCTGGAGCTGCCAATGCACACATTGCCCATATTCCTGCCAAGCTCTGGGCTGCACCAACAGGCCACAGCAGGGCTCTGGCTGCCACAGCAGAGGGACACGTGCTCAGGTGTGTCCTGGCCCTGCTCCCTGCCCAGTTCCTGGGAGCCAGGTCTTGGAGCCAACAAAGCTTCCTGCTCGGGGGCCAAGCGAGCTGCTCTGCCCTCGGGCTGCAGAGGGAACATATGGGACCCTTCAGCTGGGAGCACATAAAACTCAGCGCTGTATTAGTCATCAGCTCCCTCGTGCTCCTTCCTCTGCTGGGGGACACGACTCCCGCAGCAGCGCCGACAACTGCCTGTGCTTCTGTCAGCTCCAATAAACAGCCCTGCTCAGTGCCACGAGAGGAGAGGGCGCCTGGGAGCTCCATCCAAAAATAACAAGTTCTGAGCCTGAGATCCCGGCCAGCTCCATGGCTCCATCTCTCCACAGGTTTGCCAAGCAGTGCCATGGGGAAGCAGGGTCTGAGGGCCAGGATGCCCCACTGTGAATAAAGCTCTGTCCCCCTGCCCGCTGCATGGCTGCATTGCCTGCTGCATGGCTGAATCACCCGCTGCATGGCTGCATTGCCCGCCGCATGGCTGCATTGCCTGCTGCATGGCTGAATCACCCGCTGCATGGCTGAATCACCCGCTGCATGGCATTGAATGCATGGCTGAATCACCCGCTGCATGGCTGAATCACCTGCTGCATGGCTGAATCACCTGCTGCATGGCTGCATTGCCCGCTGCATGGCTGCATTGCCTGCTGCATGGCTGAATCACTGGCTGCATGGCTGAATCACCCGCTGCATGGCTGAATCACCCGCTGCATGGCTGCGTTGCCTGCTGCATGGCTGCATTGCCCGCTGCATGGCTGAATCACTGGCTGCATGGCTGAATGACCCGCTGCATGGCTGCATTGCCTGCTGCGTGGCTGCATTGCCTGCTGCATGGCTGAATCACTGGCTGCATGGCTGAATCACCTGCTGCATGGCTGAATCACCTGCTGCATGGCTGCATTGCCCGCTGCATGGCTGCATTGCCCGCTGCATGGCTGCATTGCCTGCTGCGTGGCTGCATTGCCCGCTGCATGGCTGCATTGCCTGCTGCGTGGCCACACATACTCCCGCTCCGGAGCAGGGAATCACGCTCATTAACATTCCCACAGTGACATCTCCAAAATACTTCAGGGATAAATTGGTTGCTGGCTGATTTGCAAAGCATTTAGGCAAAGTTATCAGGAGGAAGGTTGGTGGGGAGCCAGGAGCGGGACCCCGGGGGAGGCTGCATGCTTGTGGGTCACTTGGATGCTCATCCATGCCCTGGGAGCCCAGCCTGGGCCCCACAGGCTGACAGCCTCACACAGCAGCCAGTAAACGCGGTGTAACTCACCCTCATAAAGGGCCCTGGCGCTGCTGGATAAACAGGACCACGCTGAATGCACACAGTGACCTGGCAGGGCCCTGAAGGCATCTCAGCATCTTCACAGCAGCCACAGCATCTCCCTGTGACTGCGAGTGGCACCAGAGGGGACCTGAGCCCAGTGCCCGCTGCCATCCCATTGCCTGCCCACAGCCCTGGTCACGGACACGTGTTGGTGGGCAGGATTCCAACAGCCAAGGGGGAATTGCTCATCAAAAAAAGCCAGGTAAGAAAGCAAAAAGCCCTCACCATGTTTTGGATAGCCACAACTCCACATAGCCCGTACAGACCAAAGCAGGGGCCAACGGCACCCATCAGTCTCCTCCAGCCCACCCTGTCTGGAGGTGATGTGGAGTTCTGGGCTGTTACAGGGCTGGAAAGCTGTGGCTGGAAAACCTGAGATAGGAAGAGGAATGTCGCCCCAAATTTATTGTATTTACTTTCTCCAGTGTTTTCAGAATTTTTTAGTCTTCAATAGTTTATATTATACACATTTATCAGCTTTCCTTCAGGCTTTTAACCCCAGATTCACTGTCTCAGGTTATGGTGGAAAGTGATGAAATGGGCATTCCTGGAGCATCTGCTCAACAGGAGGGTTGTGGCCAAATTTAATCAAAGGGCCAAAACGAACCCAGTGCAAGGCTGCTGCACAGTGGAACCTTCACTATCCCTGGCACTGTGAACTTCCCGTGGATCTCCACACCCTCACAGCTGCCAGAAGAACCCACCCCTTTTATTACCAGTTCTATCCACATATTCATCAGCACTGGATTTTTTTTATTTTTTCAGTGGAGAAATAGGCAAACCCACACACCATCAAAAAATATTTGCAACTAAAATGGCCTTTTCTGTAGCAATCTTATGTTTAAAGAGCATTTTCAACCCTGCCAAGAAGCCAAGGCGGGCAGCAGTGACACCAACCCCACCAGGGTATGTCCTGCCTGCAAAACCCAGCCACGGCAGGAGGGCAAAGTCCTGGAAATAAGGGGAAATCACACAAATGAAGGGAGGACGTGAGCAAAAATGGCATTTAAATCCTGGCAAATGTATAGATAATGAGTAAATTAACTCCCTGGCTGTGATCTATTGACCAGCAGAGCCCCAGAAGCGGACAAAGGCATCAAAGGCGGAATTTGCCCGTGCTCTGGCCGGGGTGCCGGGCTGCGTGCCCGCCGTGCCCGGGGGCCCCGGCTGCTCAGCAGAGTTCAAAGGAGCCCACACAGCCCCGCACAATTGCCGGGTTTGGGGTTTGCTTCCCGGGGGGAGCAGAGCGGGGCTGGCAGCGGTGCCCCGGCCGCGATAATGCCGCTCCCGCTGGCAGGATTAGCCATATAGCAGGACAGCTGAATCAGACGCTCAGCCCTTAACAGGATTACGCTCCCGGGAGCTCCAATGAAAATACAGACACCCTGCCCACGGGCAGCCCCCCTGCTCGCAGCGGCCCCCGCGGTGGGAGCCTCCAGGGCTGGGTGAAGTCGTGCCAAAGCGTGGGGCTGAGCTCTCGTGGATCCGCAGGGAACGGGCTCAGCTTTCTGCCAGCCACAGGGGATCTACACAGGCAGCAGCTTTAAACTGTAAGAGCAAGACTTAGATTCGATGTTAGGAAGAAATTATTTGTGCAAAAATGCCCTGGCACACGTTTCCCAGAGAAACTGTGGGTGCCCCATCCCTGGAAGTGCCCAGGGCCCGGCTGGACGGGGCTTAGAGCAAACTGGTCTAGTGGAAGGTTCCCTGTCCATAGCAGGGCTTGGGAGGAGGTGAGCTTTAAGTTCCCTTCCATCATTTGAAGATTTGTATGGTTCAGGCTCCACAGTGTTGAAGCTGCCCCCAGCTTTGCAGCTGCCCCCAGAGCATCCCAGAGGGCAGGAGCAGGAGGCTGCAGCCACTGGAACGGCTGGAGCTAATTCAGCATCCTGTGTCACCAGCAGAGCCACACACGCTGCCCTCACCCTGACCACAGCAGCCAGATTGCTGAAACCCCCCTGAGCCACAGCCGAGGCGTCCCCCTGGCAGCAGGGACAGCGTGTGGCAGTGCTGGTGGAGCGGGGATCCCACCCCAGCATCGCCAGGAGCGCAGAGGCTGATCCTCTGGGATCTGCAGGACAGATCTCACGCACTCTGCAGGGCACTGGGCAGGGAAGGGGTGTCCATCAGGACAGCAGAGGGGCAGGAGAGGAGCTGGCGAGTCTTCTCCGCTGCCAGGGTTGAGGGCCCTGCTACCAGGTGGGGTTCTTTCAATATTCTTCTTTTGGAAGGATCAAACCTTCCATTTCCATGGAAACACAAACCTTTCCGTGTCCGACCTCAGGGTCTTTGCATTCCTCCAGAGAGGCTGGATGCTTCTCAGGTCGCACTCCTCACCGCCAGGATTAACTGAATAACCAGGTCAAAAGCGGTGCCTGAATTCAGCTCAGCGAGGGGTCGCTCTCATTACATCTCTATTTCCTTGAAAAGTGGATTTGCACCAGACCAGACATTTTTAAGGTACGGGGAAGCACCAAGCTAAAGAGAGATGTACATTTTCCAGATTAACAATGATTTTCACCTGCTCATTCCAGCCTGGAATCACCACAATAGCTCTTGACAGCAGCACACAGGTTATCAGAGCAAAGGCTGAAAGCACAGCTTGCTGCCCTGACTCCTTGCTGGATTTCTGAGAGGCTGGCAGCTGAAAAGCTGATCCAATTTATCCACAGTTCATTATCCCACATAGCATGACACTGGGACACTCACAGACATAATCCAGCTTCCTCCTGCCTTGCAAGATGTATTGACCAAAGGCAAGAAAACAGAGCATTAATAGCTCTCCACTGTGCAGCTGAATCTGGGCAGCAGCAATGAGATTCTTTGGGCTATTTCTATCCAATCTCACACAAGAGTAAATCAGAAGCTTCTACAGACTTTCATTAAATTTCTCCCCATTAATACCAACATAGCAGAGATCAGAATTTATCCTTTTTTAAATGTTTTTCTGATATTTTAAAAAATGCTAAAACTCTTCAGCTTCTAGCTGAGCTTAAGATTAAAGTTAACCTCTGAACCAGAGCAGTATCTTTCATGTAAGGCACAATACAGAGAGGGCTTTTTACAGTGGGTTTTACCCAGTAATGTGTGTTTCAGACTGTGTTTTCCCCCATCCTCACCTGACTGTGGGAGGCAGGGTACAAGGAACCACACAAGAGATTTCTGAAGGCACCAACAAGAGTGCCCATGGAATGAGACTGGCCAGGAGTGAATGTGAACCTTGCTCCATTCCTGGAATTCTTCTAAGCCAGTCTGGACATGCCATGGAGCACCCTGTTCCAGTGGAAAGTGTCCCTGCCCACGGCAGGGGTCAGAACACGACGGTCTCTGAGGTCCTTTCCGACCCAACCACTCTGTGATTCCGTGATCAGTAAGAGGAGAAAGAGGCCCTGTTCTCTACCTCCGATCACCTGAACCACACCTGAGAGACCATAATTTATCCCTCCCAGCCCTGGCCGCTGCCCTGGCTGCTGCCCCACGGCAGCGTGAGGGCTTTGTAATAACCTGTTATCTGATCTGAGCTCTCTGGCCTTTCCTCTCTGGCAGACAGTCCTTCAAACCCATTCAGGGATGATGAGTCACTGAAGAAGCACTTAAAATCCATCCTGGACGATAAGGTTAGAGCTATGTGTGGTGCATTTCCTGCCCTAGTTTGGAGTTATGCTTGGGCTCTCCACACTTCCTCACTTATTCCACTTTTTTTCTCCTTCCAAATCCCCCACCATGCTAAGTTGCAAAACCTCAATGGAGATTCATGGGGACTCAGTGACCACACTGGGCTCCAACAGGGAGCAGGCAGCAAGGACAGATCAGGTTTGGGGAGGCACAGCATTACCTGCTTCAAAGGGCAGAGAACACCTGTGGAACTTTGACCAGGACAGCTGCTGCAGTGATGCCACCAGCCCAGGAGCTGCTCCTCGCTTGGCTGAACAAAGCAAATAATCTCAGCCACTCGGTGTATGGCCCCTTTAGACCTTTCACCGTGCTCATGTCCCTCATTTGGACAGTCTCTAACAGCTTTATAACCTTCCTGCACCGGGGTGCTCAAAGGTGCCCCCACGACTTGAGGTGAGGCTGCATAAGTGCAGTGGGTCCCCTATGCCCAGGTGGGTCCCCTGTGCCCAGGTGGGTCCCCTTTGCCCAGGTGGGTCCCCTGTGCCCCGGTGGGTCCCCTGTGCCCAGGTGGGTCCCCTTTGCCCAGGTGGGTCCCCTGTGCCCAGGTGGGTCCCCTGTGCCCAGAGAAGGTGACCCCTGTGCCCAGGTGGGTCCCCTTTGCCCAGGTGGGTCCCCTTTGCCCAGGTGGGTCCCCTGTGCCCAGGTGGGTCCCCTGTGCCCAGGTGGGTCCCCTTTGCCCAGGTGGGTCCCCTGTGCCCAGAGAAGGTGACCCCTGTGCCCAGGTGGGTCCCCTGTGCCCAGGTGGGTCCCCTTTGCCCAGGTGGGTCCCCTGTGCCCAGAGAAGGTGACCCCTGTGCCCAGGTGGGTCCCCTGTGCCCCAGTGGGTCCCCTGTGCCCAGGTGGGTCCCCTGTGCCCAGAGAAGGTGACCCCTGTGCCCAGGTGGGTCCCCTGTGCCCCAGTGGGTCCCCTGTGCCCAGGTGGGTCCCCTGTGCCCAGAGAAGGTGACCCCTGTGCCCAGGAGCTGAGTGTGGGCTCATGCCAGCAGCATTAAATCCTCCTCTCTGCCAGGCACCCATCTGAGCCGTGTCCCTGGCTCACAGCTCCCCCTCACTATCAGCCGTGCAGGATAAGAAATTTGCCTCACATCAGTGAAATGATTATTCTTAATGCTCAGACACTGATCATATTCCTGAGGAAAAGGAAGCATAAATCCCTCCCTGCGCTGACAGCAGCAGCCCGCATCCCCAGATAGGAGCGAGCTAATTAAACCTGGTCACTCCAGCCAAAGCCCAGCCAGCGTGTTTGTGCAAGCTCTGCGGTCAAAGCACGTGAAGGATTTGGCCCAATTTCCCCATTTTCATTAATCACAGGGAAAATTCTCCACTTAGAAACAATGCTGGAGATATACCTGATAGGGATTTTTTTCTCCCTTGGCCACTTCCCACTTGGCAACAGGGATGAAGTTCTGCCTTTGCAAAACATTTTGAAACCTGTTTCTGTTCCAATTCAGAATCACCCACCCCAAAGCTTTCCAGGTTATCTGTAAAATAAAACCTAGAGAAATTGATGGCTTGAAATGCTTCAAACTGATAAACTCAAAATATATTATTTTAACTGCAATTTTGGTTTGCGTTATAAAGCAGAGTGAAAATGTTAAAACCCACAGAAAATGGTTATAAAGCAGAAAATGTTAAAAACCACAGAACAAATAGCCTTTGGAAATGGGAAATGTTGTTTTGAAATTGAAGAAATAGAATGTTTTTGCCCTGGCGACCACCTTCCCTTTCCTCCAAAGCTTGACAGAGTTTCACAAAACATTTCAAGTTTGATGTGCTGTGTTTTGGGGGAACTGAGCTGTGTCTGCTGGGGAGGGTAAGGAGAAACTCCAGGAGCAAAGAAAACAGCTGGAATCCGGACAAGGTGCCACAGTGGGATCAGTCCCTCCAGCTGGGCTCCAGGGCCGGTTTAGGCTTGGTTTTGGTGCCCCTGAGCCCCATTTTGGCTGCCCAGGGGAGGCAGAGATGTGCCGGGGAAGGCAGAGCTGCTCCGGGGTGAGGAGCAGGCAGCCCGTGCTGCTCCACTCCTGTAAAAACCCACCCCAAACCCTTCCCCGGTTATAAATAAAGCAGCCACTGACCTGGGAGATCAATCAGTGGGCTGGTGTCTCTGCGTGATGTCACGGCGTGTTTTTCCACAGGCCTGTGGAGTGTCAGCCCGCCGGAGGTGCCGATGGCAGCCGGGCCAGGCAGATTGATGGCTGCGCTCTCCTGCTCGCACCATGCACAGAGGCCTCTGCAGGATGATGGAAACCGCGGCTGCTCGGCGCACCGTGGGCATTTTCAGGCGTTAGTGCAGCATTCCTGGCCCTCGGTGACTGCCGTGGCTAGCCCAGCTGGATTTGGGGTGACCCATCCTGGGTGCTCGGGCACATGGAGCTGCTCCAGCCTGTCGGTCTGGGGGGCAGGGAAGGGAGGCATGGAGCTGATGCCACAGTATGGGATGGATCTCGTGATGGGAAACCAGTTCCCTCCAGTGCACCACACCTGGCAAAGGCCTCAGGAAGGCACAAAAGCTCCTGGTTGGAAAACCAGGTCTGACATCAGGGTTTTAATGTCACTATTTGACCTTTACTCCTGCTCGCATTTGAACCTACAGCCTGATCCCCTTCCCATGCCTGCCAGGCAGGAGCTGCTCAGCTCCAAGCAGTGTCCCCACAATGTCTGTGCCCAGATGGCAACAGAGGCCAAAGGGTCACACACACCACACGGCTGCAAGGCCAGGCACTGCATGTCCACACAGCAATTCATCAATGAATCTGAGAAGGAGCAGGGCAATTAACACTGGGAGCAGGGGACAGACTAACTAAGCACATGCTGTCACTCTGCTAACAGGGCTGCCTGTGCCTGTTTGTTTGGCTCCTGTTTCTATGGAGGTGGGGGCCATTCGAAGGGTCAGCTCACTGCTCTGGTTATTTGCATCTACCCAAAATGCTTTCCCACCATCTCAGAGCCCGAGGAGATAGCCAGGGGCTAACTGGGGACTGATCAGCCTTTGGGAGGTGTGTTCTTTTGGGGGACAGAAGAACACAGCCTTCCTACCACAGCTGGAGTCACCAGGGACTCAACAGTCACCTTTGCTGGACCAGGCACAGCGCGCAGAGGGCCCTGGGCTCCCATGGCCCTCGTGTCCTAGAGCGGTGTCTCAGCAAGGAACCCCTTACCCACCCCAGAAAGGAACCCCTACCCTGTCTCCTGACAGCTGGAAATGCTCCTGAGTGTCCTCCTTGGCACAGTCTGGGGAACATGGGGGTCCAGGGCCAGCTCTGCCAGCTGCAGATATCCCAGCATGGAGCAGGACTGTCTGTCTCTAGCCCACCTCTCTCCTGGGGCTCCACTGGGCAGTGACAATGTCCAGCACTGTGTCCCCTGTGTGCTGTGGCTGCAGAGGAAATGAGCTCGACAGAGGCTGCAGTCCCAGCAGCACACAGCCCCCCACCAGCCCTTCCCTACAAGCCCAGGAGCTTGGTCGAGCTGCATTATCAACCCCAAAATAAGTTCCCAATAAATATGTTTATAAGAGGTCTTTGTTCCCCCAGAAAAAGGGCTTCCCATGAGGTGAGCCAGCCTGGCACTGAGGGTTATCCCAGGACAGTGATTTTTTCCCCTGGCCGTGATTATGCAAGGCTCGGAGTTATTCCTGGGGCTGCCACGTGAGAGGTGAGCTCCTGGCACAGAGGCACAGCAGCAATCCCAGCGCCACCTCCGCTGGCACCCAGCACCTGTGGCAGCACAATGGCAGCAGGAACCCAGCCCAGGAGGGACAGCTGGACAGGCAGGGGCATGGGATCCCTGCCTCCATCCCCAGCAGAGATGGGGCAACTTCTGCAGGGAATGGGGGATCTGGTACCCACCCAGGGCTTGCAAACCCTGTCTGACGTTTGAGCACACTGCAGGCTGGATGCCACCCATGGAGCAGCTCTTTGGAGCAGGGAATGCTACAGACCAGTCTTGCCCGTGCATTTACTTACCCTGTTCTCCTCCTTAGGCATAACACCGGCCACGGGCTGCTCCTGAGTCCCTCGCCACAGCTCCGTGTGTGACACTGGCCTTGCAGCAGCTGCCCCAGCGCTCTGGCATGACCAGTCACCACCTTCAGCACCCAGGGTGAGTCTGTGCAATGACCGACCTGCTAAGAAAATAGAGAGCCCGTTCCTTTGAAGTTAATGAATTGTGAAAGCCTTTGAAAGCAGAGCCTTGTTTATTTACTCACCACAGCTCATGTGGATGAAGCACCCAGTCACCCTGAGCACCGCTAATTTGAATGGAAGATCAAACATGGGGCAGGAGTGAGACCTGCCCTGGCCTCTTCACTGCCCAGTGCAGGCAGAGCCTCCTACAAACCCAGGGCAGTCCATGGGTTGTCAGGTGGGGTTTATGGAGAGAAGCATCAAATAAGCCACAAGGCTGACAGAGAAATTCAGAATCCTGGGTGCAAAGCTCTGGTGCCCAGCCTGAGCATTTCACTTCAACACTAAAATTCAGCTGTGATCCCTCCTCCCCTCCCAGGGCTGGCACTGCTGCCTCTTGCTCTCACCCTGAGTTTCAGCCCCAGCCGGAGGTCTCTTGCCCAGCACCACATCCCAGCCAAGACCTGCACATCCCCAGCAACATCGTGCTGTCACCTCCTCCCTTTCCCTCCCCACCAGAGCAGGACACTCAGGCCCCCGTCTTTGTGTAGAAACAACCCAGTAACCGAGAAAAGCCCACAGAACGGCCACAGCAGAGCATCCAGCATTCTGCCCACTGTGATGGGTCTTCTAAACAAATTCACAGCCTTCCACAGTCTATAAATATCAGCCTTTTCAATGCCACCACTCTGGGGATAAGCTGTAATGCAATATTCTGTGTGGGCACTCGGACAAAAGGACAGCACCCCACCAGCACCAGCTTTCTGTCACTGCAGTTTTCTGATGTATAATTGGATTATAACCATGTGTGAGCTTCTAGCCCCTGTTTCTCTCAGGCTGGGGAAGTGTCTCTCTCTGATCTGAGCAACAGGAATAGGAAGGAAAGAGCAGAATGAGCTGAGCTGGCTCGTGGGGAGGGGGCAGCTGAGGGCTCTGGCAATGGGGAAAGGACTTTGGTGGATAATGGGGTTTACAATCCCAGTAATTAATCAGGTATATCACCAAAGTGCTGACAATGAGAGGTGACCAAAATGCCTGCTCACCTCCATGGTGTGGAAGGACCAGCCAGGGAAGAGGAAACTGGCAGGCAAGGTTGGTTTTCACCAGCTGTCAGTCTCCAGTTTTAGGGTGATGAAGGAAGGAAAGCTGAGAGCCCAGGGCAGCTCACCCACCCACTAGCTCTCCCGTTCCCACAGCCACAGGTGACAGAGAAGGGAGTGCAAAGGGCTGTGTCTGAGCTTGGGCACTGATACCCGATGGCAGCTCTCGCGGTGGCCAGCACCATCCCAGGGAGTGCATCTGTGTCCCTGTCCCCAGACCGCTGCCTGCAGGTCCCCGGGCACCTGTGGGGTCCGCACCGCCTCCGCCCCATGGCGGGGACGCTCCCGGCCGCGCCGCCAGCTCCCGGCAGGGCGATCTCGGTGCGCTGCGCGCTCCTGCCCGCACCGGGAGGCGCAGCCGCCGGCCGAGCGCGGAGCCCCGCGGGGCCCAGCGGAGCGCGGCTCCCCCGCGGTTTCCCACCCAGCAGTGACACCTGGCGGGGGCAGCGCGGGCGGAGCTGGCCCCCGCATCCCGCGTCCCGCGTCCCGCATCTCCATCCCGCATCCCGCATCTCCATCCCGTATCCCGTATCCCGCATCTCCATCCCGCATCCCGCATCTCCATCCCGTATCCCGTATCCCGCATCTCCATCCCGCATCCCGCATCTCCATCCCGCATCCCGCATCCCGCATCTCCATCCCGCATCCTGCATCCTGCATCCATCCCCATCTCCATCCTGCATCCCCGTGCATCCGCATCCCATCTCCATCCTGCATCCTGCATCTCCATCCCGCATCCCGCATCCTGCATCCCGTATCCCGCATCTCCATCCCGCATCCCGCATCTCCATCCCGCATCCTGCATCCCGTATCCCGCATCTCCATCCCGTATCCCGCATCTCCATCCCGCATCCCGCATCTCCATCCCGCATCTCCATCCCGCATCCCGCATCTCCATCCCGCATCCCGCATCCCGCATCCCGCATCCCGCATCCCGCATCCCGCATCTCCATCCCGCATCCCGCCGCTGAGCCCCTTCCCCGGGCGGGGCCCGACGGGGCGGCCGCGAGCGGCGGCTCCCGGCGCATCCCCGCGGGTGCGGGCGCGGCGGTGGGAGCGGCCCCGGAGCGGGGCGGCGGCGGGGGCAGGAGCCCGGAGGGGGCTGTCCGCCGTGCCCTCGGGGAGGCGGGGGTCGGTCCGGCCGGAGCGGCGGCTCCGCGCCTCTGACTCTGCCCAATGAGAGCCCGCAGCACGGCGGGCGCCGGCAATATTTGGCCGCGGCCCCCGCGCTCCCATCCCCAGAGCGCCCTCGCCCTCCGCGCAAGGCCCTCCATGGCCCGGCCCGGCCCCGCCGCCCGCCCCGCGCCGCTCGGGGGGTGCGGGCCCCGCTGAGCGCCCCCAGCCCCGCGGGGAGGGACCCCCGCCCGCCGCCCCCCGCGGCAGCATGAGCCCGGGCGCGGGGGCCCAGCCGGGGCTCGCTCAGCAGCGCGGAGCCGGCGGACGCGCCGCGGGGCCGTGACGGGCAGTGCCCCGAGGGGAGCGCGGGCAGGACCCCCTTCCCCGGTCATTTCTCCGTCTGGACCCCGCTCCGGAGAGATATGCTCAGCCCAAACCGCCTGGAAGCGTCTCCTGGGATTGCCGTGGCCCCCGGGCGTGCGGAGTGCGGAGCCTTCCCTCGGACGGCGGGCGCGGCCCCCCGGCTTTGCCTTCCCCTCGTCCTCCTCCTGCTCGCCCTGACGCCCCGCGCCGACTCCTCGTGGTGGTGAGTGAGTCCCCGCCACGGCGCCGCCGCCCCGACGGTCCCCGGGCACCGCGGGCGGGAGCGGGACGGGGATGGAGACGGGGACGGGGATGGAGATAGGGATGAGAACGAGAATGGCCAGGAACGGGGACAGGGCGGGGGCGTGGATGGGGATGGGGACGGGGCAGCGCCGGCGGGAGCGCAGCGAGCCCCACAGCGCCCGACGTGCGGCCGCGGGAGCCGGCGGGACCGGCCGGGCCGTGCGGGCTCCCCGCGGCTCCACCTGCGCGGCTCCGGCCGCGTCCCGGGCTCCCGGGGCCGGCACCGAGTCTTTCCCCGGGGCGCCGTCACCGCAGCCGCCGCGGGCACCCCGCGCCCCGAAAATGCCGCCGCTCCTTCCCTGGGGACGGGACTTGCCGCGGGGACCCCCGGCTCTGTCGGGAGGCCGAACCCCGTGCGCTGCGCCGCCTCTGGCAGCCTTCCCGCCCGGACACGGCGAGGAGGAGCAGGGGGATGAGCCCCCCGGTACGGTGTGGGCCGGGGAAACGCCGGCGGCTCGGATCCCCTGATCCACGCTGGCCCCGCCGGAGCCCCCATCCCCGCGGGCTGCCGGGCTGCCCGCGCAGTTATCTGCTCTGCTCCTGGGGAGCGAAGAAAGTTGATGTCCCCCTTTCCTTAGATAAGATGAGGCTTTGTAAGAGACAGAAATGACGCCATAACAAAAACCTTCTGGAAATTAGTCCCCTCCTGCCCCGGTTCGTGTAACAATGAAAATTCATCTATGCAGAATGACAGTAATTAGGAAAACAAGGATCGAGAAGTTTTCCAAGTGACCCTGTGCTGTTTCAGTAGTTCAGCAACACTGGAGAAAAAAAATAGTTGGCTGCAGTAAAGTTCTCAGTGTCCCCCACCCTATAAAAGTCCTCTCTAATCTTGTGGAAAACAATGTTTTCCATGCCAATCTCATCATCATTAACAGATCACGGTGGATGAGGCAAAACTTAATCAAATTCAACCCATCTGCCCCTGAAAGAAAACGGTAGTTTCTGGAAATTCTCAGCTACCGTGGAGCGCTCTGTAAGGGGCCGGGAGCACTTAATAGTCATGCAGATAGCGCAAGTATTCCCGGTGACTGAGAGCACGTCTGGGCGTGTGGCATCCCTAGGAGAGCGATTCCAGGGTGAGAGGGGCCGGTGGGAAAGCTGTGGGGCTAGGAGGGAGCGGGAGCGCAGGGGACAGGCTGCTCGGGCACCTGGTGGTAACCAAGCACAAAAGCAACTTCTTCGAGAGACCAGAAAATGCTCTGGGGGACAAACGGAAAGTAAAAAGAGCAAGGCTGTTCACAGCCATGCCTAGAGGAATTTTCCCGAAGCCTGGTCAGCTGAGGGGAACTGGAATCACTGGGAGAGAGAAAATGAGTCACTGTTGGGGAGTCTCAGGTTGATACAAGCACTGACCTGGCTTCCAGAGCCAGCTCTGCCCCAACCCAGCAGGGCAGGTGAAGGCAGGATTGCTTCTGTGGGCAAGGTGAGGCTGCTAAAATGTGAAAAGCTGGGGAAAGGAAGGGACAGTGGAGAAGTTGGATTATTTCCATTATCACAGAGGCTGGAGAAAGAGAGGAGGTTCGTTAGAGCTGAGGAGTGGGTGCGTGGGATAACACGGCTGGGAAAAAAGGAGGAATGGAGCGGTCACAGCCCCATCTGCCCAGGGATGGGCAGTTCTGGTAACACACGCGGATGCTGCCTGAAGGGTGAAAATTCCTTCTTTAGGAGGAGTGTTAAAACCACCTATTTCCCGTGCTGTACCCCGCTGCCCCCCAGCACGGCTCGCCGCGGTCTGCCCTCATTCCAGGCGCGTGTCGCTTCCCAGCAAGCGGGAGGAAAACCAGCCCCGTTTAAAGCTCGGTAGCTGTGGCTTGTTTGGAGGAAGCTCGATTTAGCTCCCACAGCAGTCTGTGTTCTCAGCTTGCAGGCTGATCCCGGCTGGCAGCCCGAGGGGAGAGCAGGGGAGAGCAGGGCAGCCCCACGGCCCCAGCCAGGCCCCCAGCCTTTGGGCGTTCTTACCAAGCAGTGCTGGTCCCAAGCACCTCAAATACACGACTTCTAAAACAAAAACAATTAGAAATGGAATATATTAAACTCTTAAAGGTTCACACTTTCAATTGAGCTTTCTCTTCTGGAAAGCAGAGCATTCCCAAGAAAAGGCTAGACTGAACCGAGCGCTGTTGTGCTGGACGTGTCAGTCCTGATAAAATAGCGTGTTTAGATGAAATTGTGTTTTACTGAAAATGGTTTCAACCAGCTGTGGTTTGGGAAAAAACTTATTCAGTGATTTGCATAGGTTTCCAAGCACATCTTTAGCACCACTGATATTACAGTAAATACATTTGGTGGTGCATCATCCTTCCTTATTTTAATTATTATTGCCAAATTCTTCTAGGGATTCACACACAATAAACTTGTGGAACTAGAGGAAATGCTTCTCATTTTCAGAGTCAACTTTTTAAGTAGTTTTATAGGAAAAATCGGGTCTCTTCTGATCACAGTACATGGAAAGGAAATATCAACCAAATGTTTCTTCTAAACAACTGCAAATTATTAATTTTCAGTGACGTCAGGCATGGCCCAACGGCTTCACATGAACGCCAGGAATTGGTGATCTTTGGCATCCAAAAGAGTGGCTGTGTGTGCGTGCACGTGCTCAGAGCACAGCACAGGGGACAGGTTGGGGACAGTGTGGTTTTGGCCCGTGCGGCTGTGGCCGGGCTCTGTGACTAACGGTGACAGCGGGGTGGCTGTGGCTGTGGCGAGCAGCACCCTTGCTCAAATGCTTCCAAACTCCAAAGTGTTACTTAGCAACAAAATACCAGCTGAAACACAGACAGAAATTAGGAAGGAATGCAACGGGAAAATCCCTAAATCCCGTTTACACTTGCGTGCACTGGCAGGGAGAGCAGCATCGTCTGGGGGATGGCGCTGGCAGGGCCGTGCCCCGCGCCGCCAGAGCCCGCCAGGCCCCGAAAGCGGCCCCCGAAATTCCTTGGGAAAGATTTGGGAGATTAGACAAATGTTGCTTATAAACATAAACTGTGCAATAAACAAACTCGTTGTAAATAACTAAGTAGAGTTTACTCGCTGTTGAGAGCCCGGCGAGCCGTTCTGGTGTGGAAAGCCATTCTAAAATTAAAGGTTTGGTTAAAGAAAAATGTACACAAAGCCCTGCATACACCCCTGCATCCCACCCTCACACACACCCACTCTCCTGCAACCCACACAGACCCTCCCCAGCCCCCCAGCACACCAAATCCTTGTTAGCTAACTTGTTTATTGCTAACCACAGCCCTTGGAAACTACAAATATTTAATTTCATTTGGCATTGGAACAGATGGGAGGCATCAGGCTCCCAAAGAGATAAAACAAATCTGTGGAAGAAAGAGGATTGCAAGTTTGGGTGTGGGTTGGAGAGCGTGTGGGAGCCTGGCAACCACATGGGGCTACCCATGGTGCTGTCAGGACACGGGGGCTCCAAGAGAGCTGCTGCATCCCGGGGTGTGATGCACATGTGGGGATTTTGAGGGGTGACCAGTCCAGAGCCAGGCAGCCACCATGGTCCGGCTCCCTTCCTTGGCCAGGGAAGGAGGAGTGTGTTTATGGGCATGGAAAACATACCACAGGCACATCATGAAGCAGGAGTGCCCATGGCTCCCTCTGTGCCAGAGCAAGCCCCGGACGTGGCTCTGGCCAAGGGTTTGGCAAGGAGACCCCCACAGCAGATGGAGAAGGAGACATTCCCACCAGGATGGGCTCCCACTGGTGCTCTCTTCCAGGATTTGCCTGTATTCCCACTGAGACACCAGTGCTGTCCGTGCTCCAGCTGCAGGATGGGCACAAGGAGTGATGGAAAAATGGAGCCACACGTATGTGTGGATGCAGGATACAGGAGAGAGAGGCTCATTTAAGAAGGCATCATACTAAGGTGTGTGGGAGGGGAAATAGCATCAACAGGAATGTTTGAAAGCAAGCCAAGGGAAAGACAGCTGCATGGAGGAGCTGCACAGCCCGCGTGTAACCCTCTGGGGGGGTGCTGCTCCTCCCCTCCGTGCCAGCCTCAGCTGGGCAGCCCCACAGCAGCCCGGGGGCTCTGCTCACACAGGGCCTGGCACGCTGTGTGGGGGCTCCAAGGGCTGGAGCTGTGATCCCATCCCGTGCCCTGCAGGAGCCTCTGCCACCGGTGCCAAGCAGCTCATCGCCCTTTCAGTGTTGGCGCTGCTGCAGGCATGATACAGAATCACAGCATGGTTGGAAGGGACCTTAAAGCATCCAATTCCAGCCCCTTTGCCATGGGCAGGGACAGGGACAAAGCTGCAGGAGCTGAGCTTGGCACCTCCAAGGGGAGAGGACGTGCAGCCCTCGGGACACGGCGATCCGCGGTGCTGTCGGTTTGTTGTTGCAGAGCTCTCTGCGTGGCAATAAAAGCAGGAGGTCAGTGACCAGGAAGTCTTTATCCTGAGGCGCTCCGCAGTGCCGGCTGTCCAGGCAGCCATGCTGTGAAAAATAAGTTTTAAAGTAATGTCAGGCTGATGGAGAATGAACCCCGTGGCCTTTGCAGCAGCCCTGGTGTTCTTGGTTAGGGTGAATGGAACAGATGGGTTCTCTCAGTCACTCTGAGCAGTTATAATAATCCTAACTGTGCTGCTCAGTCCATTTTTCATTAGGGTCACTTTCACCTATGGGAAATCTTTCTCAGAAAGAAACGCAGAAAAAAAAAAATCCTTTTGCTCTTCCAAACTCATTAGCTTTTGCTATTACCAAAAGTGATTTCAGCAGTGCCATGAGGAGATCTGTGCTGGGCCAGAGCTCATGGAATCGCATCTTCTTCTTGGAGCAGCTCACACCTAACACACAGGATATGCCATGAAAAAGGGAATTGTACATCCAGCTCTGTCACCTGAGGCTGTCTTACCTCTCCACCTTTTAGCAAAGGACTTTGAGATTTGGGGAGAAAAAAAATTGGTTCTCAAGGGTAAAGCATATTTTTAATGAGCAAATTATTTTGTATTCATGCACCAGCAACAATGTCCCTGAGGAACAGCTTTAACCTAGTGCTGACCAAAGTTTTCAGACCTCAATTTTCAGGTTACTGTTATGCAAGATGCCAACAGCAAAATCTCCCACATCTGCTCGGAGGACAAGAGACTGCAGCACCCATCTGCATCTGCTCCATCTCCCCAGGAGCAGTGTTTCAGTCCTCATCACAGAAACTACATCCCAAAGATTGCACAGGGTGCAGGAAAGCCGCAGAGAGGGGACTCTGATCAGGATCTGAAGGCAGACAGCTTTAAAAGAGGGATGCACAAGAAAGAGAAAGATGGTGCAGAAAATAAAAAATGTCCCCTGAGTGGCGCTGCTAGTGGCTCAGCATTATGATATTAAAAATATTGAAGTGAGACTAAGGTTCTCAACATGCAGAGTAGTGGCTGTAAGTGAGGAAATTAGGACTATTAATCACTCAAAGGCGTTAACAATTCCAGCAGGCCAGGATGGCCCTGTTCCCAGTGGGGCTTAATAAAATACTCAGGGTTTGTAATACTAAAATAATATCTCAGATGTTTATAGCACCTTGCAGCCCAAAGTGCTTGGCAGTTGGCTGTAAATTGTCTGCCACGGCAGGGAGAGCAGAGGAAGGAAGGTGCAGCATCCTTGGGAAGTATGCAAAGAACTCAAGGAGGTGAAATGCTGCCAGGCATGATGGAATTTGCTCTTTAGCAGGCAAAGAGGGATGTTGGATTTGATCCTATCTGCACAAGCTGTCTCCAATAGCTGCCTAGGGCTTTCCAGCCTCCCTCCAAAATACAGATTTCATGAGGATCCAGTGGGATGGGAAGACACCAGGAGCCAGGGTAGTTACAGAGCAATGGGGAACTGAATCACTCTTCCCAGGGGATGGACTCCAACAGCCTCTGATGCCACCAAGAAGCCAAACCATGCTCTCTTCTCAGCCTCAGAGCTCTCAGCAGTCCTCAGAGACTGTCCAGAACCCCTGGGAGCAGCTGGGGGTAAAGCTGTGACAGTGGTTTCAGTTCAGCTTAGCTTCTATTAATCTAATTTAAAACTGCGCCTTTAATGGTATTGGTGCAACCCACAATAGCAATTTATGACATTTCAAGCAGCTGTTTTAATTCAGAGCACTAAAATGTAGATTTGTCTGAGAATGGCAATTCCAAAGACTTCCCTGTTAAAATCAAGTCTTGTTCAAATAGGTTTTCCAAGGCCTTATGAAATGGTGAAAAATCAAGTCTTCACTAAAGCAGTGTCTAGTATAAATTTCATTGGAAACTGAATTAGGGCAGTCACTTTGCAGGAACACCTTGGTATTACGGAAGAGCAACAGGACAGTTTCCGATTCCATGTAATTTCCTGAATTCCCATTAAATTCGTTTGTTTCAAAACCTCGTTTTCCAAGAGACGCTTCCCAGCTGATGTCTCGGGAGGAGCTGTTCAGACTGCCACCTGAGCAGGGGCAGAGGCACCACCGGGGCCACAGGAGCTGAGGGCTGGTGTGAGAAGCGCAGGAGCCGGACACAGAGCCCGGCCGTGCGGGGGCTCGCACAGCCTGCGCGCCACCAGCTAAAGAGATGCGTCTGCCTCTGGTTTGCATGTTTATCTTAGAAGCAATTTAGGTTTCTCCTTGTTTACAAGAGCCAAAGTTAGCAGACTCTCCACAAGAACAACAGCTTGGAGGCAGCGCGTGATGGGAGTCTCCTGTTCCGCTCGCGGATCCGGGATGGGCTCTGCATGCAGCTGCACCTCTGCATGCAGCCCTGCAGCTCACAGGGAGGGGCAGGAGGCCTTCACCTCGCAGGCTGCAGAAGCACCTGCCCTTGGAAGACAAGGTCTCCATCCTCAGCTGTCTTTGCTGCCTTGTGAGCAGCAGGGAAGGGAGGGCGGGAGAGATGGCGCAGTTCCCGCAGCACGGCCCCGCACACCAGCCCTGGGAAAATGGGAAATGCAGCTCAGAAAAGCTCAGAATGGCACACTGATGGGCAGGAGGTGACACTGCAGCACTCTGATTGCACACTGATGGGCAGGAGGTGACACTGCAGCTCTCCTGATTGCACACTGATGGGCAGGAGGTGACACTGCAGCTCTCCTGATTGCACACTGATGGGCAGGAGGTGACACTGCAGCACTCTGATTGCACACTGATGGGCAGGAGGTGACACTGCAGCACTCTGATTGCACACTGATGGGCAGGAGGTGACACTGCAGCACTCTGATTGCACACTGATGGGCAGGAGGTGACACTGCAGCACTCCCATTGCACACTGATGGGCAGGAGGTGACACTGCAGCACTCTGATTGCACACTGATGGGCAGGAGGTGACACTGCAGCTCTCCCGATTGCACACTGATGGGCAGGAGGTGACACTGCAGCACTCTGATTGCACACTGATGGGCAGGAGGTGACACTGCAGCACTCCTGATTGCACACTGATGGGCAGGAGGTGACCCTGCAGCACTCCTGATTGCACACTGATGGGCAGGAGGTGACACTGCAGCACTCCCAGTTGCACACTGATGGGCAGGAGGTGACCCTGCAGCAGTCCCAGTTGCACACTGATGGGCAGGAGGTGACCCTGCAGCAGTCCCAGTTGCACACTGATGGGCAGGAGGTGACACTGCAGCTCTCCTGATTGCACACTGATGGGCAGGAGGTGACACTGCAGCACTCCCAGTTGCACACTGATGGGCAGGAGGTGACCCTGCAGCTCTCCTGATTGCACACTGATGGGCAGGAGGTGACACTGCAGCTCTCCTGATTGCACATTGATGGGCATGAGGTGACACTGCAGCACTCCCAGTTGCACACTGATGGGCAGGAGGTGACACTGCAGCTCTGCCAATGGCACACTGATGGGCAGGAGGTGACACTGCAGCTCTCCTGATTGCACACTGATGGGCAGGAGGTGACACTGCAGCACTCCTGATTGCACACTGATGGGCAGGAGGTGACACTGCAGCACTCTGATTGCACACTGATGGGCAGGAGGTGACACTGCAGCTCTCCTGATTGCACACTGATGGGCAGGAGGTGACACTGCAGCTCTGCCAATGGCACACTGATGGGCAGGAGGTGACACTGCAGCACTCCTGATTGCACACTGATGGGCAGGAGGTGACACTGCAGCTCTCCTGATTGCACACTGATGGGCAGGAGGTGACCCTGCAGCACCGTGCAGCCCGGGGTGCTCAGAGGGATTGTGCCAGCCCCTCACCCAAGCTGGGCAAACAGCTCTGCACTTGGCAAAGGGCGATGCCAGGGCTTCACACACCCTCAGGAGGCAGCAGCATATGGAATCCTGCTGGACAGGGTGGGGGATTGTTATCCCCACATGCACTTAATTATCCACTCCCTTCTTCCCTGCCTCCCAGCTCCTCCCCACTGCAGGCTGTCCAGCTCCTGCCTCTCTCCTCCCAACCCTGAAGTCCAGGCCTGAGTAGCCTCCAGCATCAGGAGAAGTTGTCTCTCACAGACTTTTCTGAACTCAGGGTTTGGGTTTTGTGGGTTTTTTCAGCTATAAAAATGCAGATTACCCCAGAGTACAGCACTGCAGCAGTGTGCCATTTCCAGCACAGCTTCATTTGATTGAAAATGAAGTTCTGATAAGGCAGCTGGGGACTTCTCGGAACATCCATTGTCTTTCTCATTGCAGTATTTTTAAAATGTCACAGATTTTGAGAAATAAAATTGGAAGGGATGTTTTCATCTCTCCAAAACAAATGTTTGGGTTTTTTCCCTCCCAAAACTCTGCTTGGCAGAATTTTCTGCTGTTCCTTGTCTTGCTCCATTTCAGAGTAACTGAACTCTACTGGAGCATTTCTCACCAAGTGGAAGTTTTCGTCTTTGCCGAGACAACCACTGCCTTTCCAGGTCATGGGAGGAATTTTCCCTTTAGTTGTGTGTTAGATTTCAGTACATAAATTCTTATGGAGTCCTGTAGGTGCTGTGTAAATGTGCTGCCCAGGCAAAGGGAGATGCAGCCACTGGCCCTTGTGGGATGCACGTGGTGAGCTGCTACTGCAGCAGTGGGTGCCCTGAGCTCTGCCCTCCCTCCACCTTCTGCTGCTGATAATGTTTGCTCTGATCTGGGTATTTGGCAGGAGAATTAAGGAGAAGTAATTAGCTTCCAGTGTGAAAAAGGGAGTGCCTGGTGTTTATCTTGTCTGGAGGGTTTCCCTTGATCTCGGTCTCCCAGGGGATGCTGTTAGTGCTTTATCCATCACTCTCCAGCCCGGGAGGCAGCTCCCCTGCCAGCTGCTGTGTCCCAGCGCACTCTCACCACTGCCGGGACTGGAGACCAGTGCTCCAGCCCCACGAGGGCCCTGGCGAGGTGGCCCGTCACAGAATATCTTACCTTTCCCAGCATCACTTTTCTCCAGCAAAGAGGAGCTTTGGCTACTTCTGAACTTCCATGGTGCAACCTGCCGCCTCCCAGCATCTCACCACTGCCTTGCCAGCCATCCCCACCCTTGCTGGCAGAGTGAACTCGGGGCTGGGGAGCTGACCATGCCTCTGGGGAGGAATTCTGCAGTCCCACTCGATGTCGCAGTGCCACCATCCAGCTGGTGGCATGCTCCTCCGCCCTGCCCCCATGGGAAGGAAGGGGCTGCTCTCAGCCTGGCACGAGCAAGGCACTGAAACATCCCCAGTCAGCAGTGCTCGGGGAGCTCCTGTTGGCTTTTCTTTCCCAAACAGCTTCTGCCACTCCCCTGTTCCTCTGCTTCAGGATGAAAGGCTGGAGAGCATGCTTGTGACAATAAAGCTCGCTGCCCCTTGGAGTCTGGGTTTGCAAAGCCATGGGGAGCTGGGTTTATTATCCTCAGCTCCAGCCCGGGATGACCTTTTGCTTCTGCCAGCATTTAAACAAAATATTTTAAAAGAGGGAGCAGATCCCATTGCTTTCTGTGCTTGCAGGGCTTTCCTGAGCCTGGGAGCTCTCTCTGGGGTGGATAGAACTGAGAGAACATGTCCAGAGACAGACAATGAAATATTGTCCAAGCTTATTGCTTTTTATTATTATTGAAGGAAGGTTTTTGCTTCCAGTCTGGGGGTTAGAAAAAATCTGAATATCACCCAAACCTCATCCCTTCCAGCCAGAATCCCAGCTCTGTGCTCTGCAGCAAAAATCATCCTCAAACACAAGCAGCCAGAGGGGTGAGCGGGTGGTGCAGGCGGGAGCCGACTGGGATGGAAAATTCCACGTTGCTGCCATTGTCCGGGACGGGGAGAGTGCGGGGCAGAGCTCAGGTCCCTCCCCCGTGGCTGTGGAAAGCTGCCCATGGGCTCAGCCAGGCTCTGGCTCTGCTCCTTGTGCCTTGTCTGTCTGCTCCGAGCTCTGCTCTGTCCCCACGGCTGCGGGCAGGGGAGCAGGACACAGGTGGGATGCAGGCAAGGTAGGAGCCACAGCAGAGTTCTGCCAGTTGTGGAGCTTCAGGGCGCGAGAGTAAATGTCCAGGAGATGCACAGAGAGAAATCGACAGCTGAGGGACAACTGCGTGTGAGGAGTGCAGCACCAACTGGTGCAGCCTGCTCCCCTTCCTCCCTCACCCGCGCACCCACGGCTGTCTGTGCCACGGACACTCCTGACAAATGCAGGCAGGAGAAAGGGCAGAGGCTGCAGGAGCCACCCTGGGCTCAGCTGGGCTCCATCCTGCTGTGCTCAGCAGGGCTGGGCGACAGCACGGGGCTGGCATGTTGGGAAGAGGCTGGGAGGGAGGTTTTGCACATCAGCAAGTTTCTCTGCTGCTGCCCCAGAAGCTGACACAGGCCAGGCTTATGGGAGACATCCCATGACTCACAGCACCCAGAGCTGGCTGTCTGCGGGGGGAGATGGGCTCCACAGACTCCCTGCCCCTTCCTGCGGTGATGCACACACTGAGAACAGCTCTGCTTGCTCCTGGCTCGTGCATCTTGGGATTACTTTATTAAACAAAAAGACTCATTGGGGTCTGCAACTTTCTCCTGAGGGGAGTGGAGGGGCAGCTCTGATCTCTGCTCTCGGTGACCAGGGACAGGAACCAAGGCAATGCCTGGAGCTGTGTCAGGGGAGGTTTAGGCTGGATATCAGGAGAAAGGTTCTTCCGGAAGGTGGTGGGGCACTGAACAGGCTCCCCGGTGCAGTGGTCGTGGCCCTAAGGCTGCCAGAGCTCAAGAAGCATTTAGCCAATGCTCTCAGACACAGGGTGGGATTTTGGGGGTGTCCTGTGCAGGACCAGGAGCTGGACTGGATGATCCTTGTGGGTCCCATCCCACTCAGTGATGCTGTGACTCCCCTGTGCAGGCAGGGCAGTAATGAGGCTCCGTTCTCTCCCGCAGGTACATCGGGGCGCTGGGCGCGAGGGTGATCTGTGACAACATCCCCGGGCTGGTGAACAAGCAGCGACAGCTCTGCCAGAGGTACCCTGACATCATGCAGTCGGTTGGGGAGGGAGCCAAGGAGTGGATCCGGGAGTGCCAGCACCAGTTCCGGCACCACCGCTGGAACTGCAGCACCCTGGACCGCGACCACACCGTCTTCGGCCGGGTCATGCTGAGAAGTAGGTCCTGCCCTGTCCCCTTCCCACCACCCTGAGACTTCTCCTCCTGGGAGAGTCTCTCCTCCCACTGGGCTGCCATGCCCGGTGGCTTGGGTTACTCCCTGAGGAGAGCTTTGCCTTCCCTTGTAAATTAATCAAGTAGTAATGGGAGCAGAGCAGTGCATTTGGAGTAGCTGCACCAGATGAGATGGAGCAGGGGGGGTACTGGGGGAGAAGGGGGAAGGAGGAGACACCTCCGGAGAACAGGCGCATATGTAAACAGTAATGGGATATATAAATATTTGGAGAGCGGGGTTGGCCAGGACTCAGCAATTCACGTGGGAACTGGCTGTTCCCTCGCATGGCAAGGGAGGCAAGGCACAGATGCAGCTTCAGTCCCTGCTTCAGGCTCTGAGGTGGAGGAGGACCATGGCTGCAGGACAGGTGCCAGCCCTGCCCAAAGGACTTCCCCCTCCAGGTGAGGGACAGGTACAACACAAGGAGGGATGCACCCAGGAAAGGTACCCAAGGAACAAGGAGGAAAGGCACGATGGGGACAGGGGTGGGGCGGTTCCAGAGCAGGAGCAGCATCGTGGGCTCCAGCTGCCCCAAGAGTGCTCTGGGAGCAAACAGGCCCTGGGAGCCAGCACAAGCCCCAGCACGGGCAGCAGCACTGCAGGACAGATGCTGCTGCATCCCATGACGTGCTGGGAGCATCCAGCCATGTGGCCTCCAAATCAAAAGCGGCTGGAAGAGTCTTTCCACTCACAGCTCGTATGGAGGACACGTGAGCGCCGCAGAAGGAGCCGGTGAGCGGGGGGCTTGCTCCTCGCTGGCAGGGGGATGGAGCAGCTGCCCGTGGGGTGGACAAGCAGCAGAGCCACAAGCCAGATGCCTGACCCAACTGGAGGAAGGGGACTGGAACGCTGAATGCAGCATTCACCCTGCCACGCTGCAGCCTGCTGCTCAGCCTCTCTGTTCCCATCACAGCACCTTTTCTCCTGCTCGCATCCTCTCCTGGCAAAGGATGGGGAATGATGAAAGCTCCTCGCCACAGCCCCATCCTGCAAGGCCCAAAGAGAGCTCGGCTGCCTTTGAAGTTGCTTTCAAAGGCTCTCGAAATGAAGACTAACATGGTTTTGATTTGCAGCTTCTTTTACAGCATTATAAAACCAGCTGCGAACTTGAACCAGAGACACAGAATAGCAGCAGCAAGCTGTGCTGGGCGGGAGGAGCCGCGCCCGGCCCGAGGGAGGCAGGGAGGGAGGGAAGGAGGGCAGCCGCCCTGGCCCGAGGGTGCTGGCTCTCACCACCCGTGGGCACGTACCCTGAGCCCTGCAATCAGCCTGAAGGGCCCAGGGCAGCCGAGGCCCGACACTGTGGTCAGCAGAGATGGCTGGGCTTGGCTTATTCACACATAGGATGGTGTCGCTCCCCAGGACCCAGCTCCTCATGGGCTGCAGGCACTTGGCACAGCCTGGCACGCTCACTCCCCGTTCCTGCCTCTCTCCCCTGGCAGGCAGCAGGGAGGCCGCCTTCGTCTATGCCATCTCCTCGGCCGGGGTGGTCTATGCCATCACGCGGGCGTGCAGCCAGGGGGACCTCAAGGTCTGCAGCTGTGACCCGCTCAAGAGGGGCCGCTCCAAGGACGAGCGCGGGGAGTTCGACTGGGGCGGCTGCAGCGACAACATCAACTATGGCATCCGCTTTGCCAAAGCCTTCGTGGATGCCAAGGAGAAAAAGGTGAAGGATGCCCGGGCGCTGATGAACCTGCACAACAACCGCTGCGGGAGGATGGTGAGTGCAGCCCTGCAGCAGAGCCCAGAGCTCTGGGACCTTTCCGAGGGGACTGGGCAGCCAGAACAGCTTGGCCAGAGAAAGGGGACCTTGGGCATCTTTGGAGGGCAGCTCCTGCTGTGGATAAGGCTGGATGCTGACCTGGGGAATGGCAGGACCTCACTCACCTTTGCCTCCTGTGTCCTTGCTGATGCTGGCATTGGTGACGCCCGTACACAGCCCCTGTCTCCCATTAGGAGCCCCATCCCACACAGCCAGGGGCTGGTAAGCTGCACCAGCACTGAATAGCACTGCTGCTGTGTCTGATGCCCAGGGTGACCACTGGTCCTGACCCATCTCTCTTCCCACAGGCTGTGAAGCGCTTCCTGAAGCTGGAGTGCAAATGCCACGGGGTCAGCGGCTCCTGCACACTAAGGACTTGTTGGCTGGCAATGTCAGATTTTCGAAAAACAGGGGATTACCTAAGGAAGAAATACAATGGGGCCATCCAGGTGACGATGAATCAGGATGGCACTGGCTTCACCGTGGCCAACAAGAACTTCAGGAAGCCCACAAAAACAGATCTGGTGTATTTTGAGAACTCACCTGATTACTGCGTGATGGACAAGTCAGCAGGTAAAACCTGGAGCTCCAGTCATTACCTAAAAGCATCTCTTCCTCCCTTCCCAACAGGCCAGCAGCTCCCAGCTAGCCCAGCCTGGGGGCTCAGCTCCTCCACTCAACCCCACTCTTTGGAGAGGGGGCTACCCAGACCCAAGACTCCCCACAGCACCCCACACCTGCACAGGCAGGACATTTGTCCAAGATCCCCAGGCTTTACACCAAGGCCCCAAACTCCTCAGGCTTCTGGTCATCACAGAAGTGGAGTGCATCCTCAGAGCCCATCTTGCGCAGAGCAAAGCTCCCTTGAACAGGCAACAAAGAGCCTGTTTCACGCACAGGCTGCTCCTCTGAACACAGCCCGAGGCTGGGAGGAGAGCAGGGAAGAGGCATCAGGGCTGCTGGACTCCAGCAGAGATGATCAATAGTTTCTCAGCCTGGAGCATTCCCAGTTTAGTTCACAGCAGCCATGGGAGTTCAGTGGGGAGCACATGGTCCTGCCATGCTCAACCTAAGCAGAGATGGCATTTTGAGCTTTGCCAGCTGCAAAACCTGGCTCAGTGGGCACACACTGCTCCAGGGGTTCCCCAAGGCACAGAGGGGCTACAGATCCCCATCCCTGTCCCCTACTGCTCTTATGCTCTGGCAGCAGCAAACACGGGCTCTAGCAGTGGGCATGGGGAGGGGGCCATGCAGATTGCCATGGAAACCCAGAAGGTTTTGGGTTGAAAGGGATGTGAAAGATCATCTCATTCCAACTGTCCATCACAGGGGACATGAGAAACACCAAAGCTGCATCCCCGGCCAGGCTTGTGGCATCCCGTGTCCATAAAGCAGTCGCAGCCAAGGTTGCCCCTGCAGATGGAGATGGCCAGTATCACCAGTAACCCCTGGGGCGGGTGGGTGGGCAGGGAAGCACGGGGACACAGGGAGAAGAGCAGCCTGACGCGCTCTGTTCCCCCGCAGGCTCCCCTGGGCACGGCGGGCCGCGTGTGCAGCAAGGCGTCGCGCGGCACGGACGGCTGCGAGGTGATGTGCTGCGGCCGCGGCTACGACACCACGCGCGTCACCCGCGTCACCAAGTGCGAGTGCAAGTTCCACTGGTGCTGCGCTGTGCGCTGCAAGGAGTGCGAGGACACTGTGGACGTGCACACGTGTAAAGCCCCCAAACGGGCCGAGTGGTTGGACCAGACCTGATGAGACGAGAGCGCTGAGGGAAGAAGCCACTGCCACCCCCCTTGCAATTTTTTTTAAACCCCTGTGCCCTGAGGGCCACGATGTTCTGGGAGCTGTAGTTCAACTGCATGGCTTTTATTTAATTAATTCTACAAAGCACTAAGAAAAGGACTACAGTTCCCAGGAGGTACTGTGGGCCCTTCGACGTGCTCAGCAAAACTAATCCCTGACCTAGCAAGAGGCTGCGATCCTTGCTTAAACTGTGAACCTGCAAAGGTTCTCTTGGCAAAGGGATGGTGCGACCAACAGAGACTTGGAGGACTGACTGCCGGGATGTGCTGGCTGAGGAATCCTGCACCTCCCCAGAGAATCTGTTACAGTAAAGCTTCACCAGCGAAAAAACACTAGTTCAGAATAATCCACTCTTGCAAAGGCATTCTTGCTTTTTCTTTTTTGCAAGCCCAGAGGAAGGGTGTTGTGAATCCGTAAGACAGTTCCATGATACCTGTGTTTCCCTCGAGCAGACCTGACACATCACTAACCCCACTGAGCAAGAGTCACCTCTGCACAAGGCTTGTCCCTGTGTCCCCAGCACAGGGAACAAGTGGAGCTGTAACCTGGAACTGAACTCTGAAGGACTGCACAGAGACAAAGGCCACCTCTAGATGCTGGTGGACACACAGGGCTTGAGAGAGCAAATGAAACCTGTGAACTTACTGGTAGGTTCTGAAGTCAACCATACAACAGCATCTCTGTACAACTCATGTGTATGTTGTGTATACTGCTTATTATTTTAAGTCAAAATTCATTATAAACCTGTACCAGAAAATTATGTCCTTTGCTTTTTGAATTCCTACACGTTCAGCTGAGCACATTCCCAGAGCAGGAACCAGCCCAAGCGTTTCTCTTCCCCGCTGTCTGCAGCTCCTGCTGTCCCAGAGCTTCCTCCAGAGCTGAGCATCCAAAGCCCTGGGGAATCCTTTCTCAGCAGGATCACACTTCAGGATGCCCCATTCCCAGAAGTGTTCAAGGCCAGGTTGGACAGGGCTTGGACCAACCTGGTCAAGTGGAAGGTGTCCCTGCCTATGGCAGGGGGTGGAACAAGAAAAGTTTTACAGTCCTGTATCACTCAAACCATTCAATGGCTCTAAAGCATGGTGTCAAGCAGGAGATGCTACATAAACTTACAACTCTTTCCCATTAAAAAACCTCCAAACACTCAAAACACAATCAACTAAAATTGAAGCTGATGAGAGGAGGGGAAGGCAGCTACAGAGCTGCTGGTAGGTAAGTTACAGGGATCCACACATCACCTCTACAAATTTCCTCTTTTCTCCACCAATTTGAGCAAGCAGACATTACAAAAATGCTTTACTTAGTGTACAAATATTTTATAGAATCTGGTCAAAAGGTCCCAATCCACACAAACAAATGCAATGTATAACAGTTGAACCTGGAAACTAAACTGACCCAGGTAAAAAAGAAAAATTATCTTACTCATTGCAATTCCTGAGGCTGAGAGTGCTCCTGCAGTTCCCCCCACCAGAGCCAGGCTGCACATTGCCCCAGGTGGGCTGTGCCTCCTCCCTGAGCCAGAAAAATGGGGTTCATTTTCCTAGTACTGCTCAGCATTGTGCTGATGGGCAAGGATGTTCCACACAGAGGAAGTTTTCATGGAAGTTCCAAACTTGTAACAATAAGAGAGGCCAAGTCAACAGGGACATTCACCTGCTTTTTGCTGGGGTCTGCTTTATGGCAGCCAGAGGCCATGTCAGAGGTCTCTGAGGAGCTGGGGTTTTCTCTGGAAGCAGTGAGAAGTGTGGGCAAGGGAGCTGAGCAGGCTACAAGAGCAAAGTCTGAAGGAAGGTCAAAGGAACAGGATGGGATTAAGGCAAAGAAGATTATTCTGGTCCTAAGCCACCCATCGGCTACTGCACCAAAAGCATCTCTGAACAGGGATCTTACTCAATGGCCCTAGGAAATAATAGTTTAAGTGGGGAGAGAAATCCACTTTAAAACCAGTTTTGATGGGGGAACTGCTCAAAGAATTAGAAGAGCCTGCCATGGGCTGGATTAAGCACCTTCCTTCATGCCAAACCCCTGAGAGTGCTCATGCAGAAAAAGGACCTTCAGCAGAGCTGCCACAAAGCCACAGCCAAGCCAAAAGGTGACATTTCATTGAAGATCTTGAGAGAATTACAGGAATCCCACCTTCCCACTGCCTAAAGTGTTTCTTACAAAATGAAACCAATTCCCTGACAGCACAAGAGGGTTGTGCAGCACCTTCCCTGCTCTTGCACTGGAGCTGGTGTTTACCCAGGAGACTTCTGGTCTCCCCCCTGGCCCTTCCAAGACCCTCCAAATTTCAGGGAGACAATTTTCCCATCCTGGCTGTGCTGAGGAATGCTGGCAGGTGAGCAGGAGGTGTGAGGCAGGCCCAAGGCATCCCGAGCCAGTGCAGCATCCATCAGCACAGGCTCATCAACCGGGAAGAGCCTCTCATTTATCTTCATTACTGCTCCACCTCCTCTCAATTTACGACAAACTTGAAAAAAATGCTGCCCCCTCAGCCATCAATCCAAGCCTCCCTCCCAGAGCAGGACACACTCCCTGGGCTGGGAGGGACCCAGTGCCTGGGGACCCGGGGTTAGCCATCAACAAACACTTCTTCTTTTGCAGAGGACCCCTGGGGGGTGTCTGTAGGAGATCTGTGGACCAGCTTGATGAATGACACCTTAATCAATGGCTGCTGCCTAAATATATCCTCCTCTTGAATGCAGAGGTTCATATTTTAAAACAAAGAGGGAAACTTCTGAGGACAGGTTGTCTTTGGTTTATTGGCTTCCCCCCTTTCTGGTTTCATCACGGATGCTGAAATTGGATGCCTCCAGTGCTCTGTAGAGTAACCACAGCTGAGACAGGAAACCTCCCTAGTCCTGCCAGGTCCACCTGTGCAGCTGCATTCCTCTGTCACAGCAGTAAATAAGAGGAGTAAAAATACCTGGCTCAAGTGCAAGTGCTACAGAAGTACCTGGAGCAGTCATGGGACAGCCCACCGAGCTCAAGTCCACCTGACAGAAGAAGTGACAGTTTCTTCTGCTAAGGACTATGCAAGGCTACACTCATTTATTAACAAGCAATTAGCAGAAAACCACAGAACTGGAACAGAAATATACCAGTCAGCCAGAGCAAACTCCCAGTGCTTGTGCAAGACAAGGTCCCAGTGTGGGCTAAAGGAAACTCAGACTGGTCAGTGCCCTACTGCAGATGAGCCCCACAGAAGCCCCCCTGAGCACACTCATCCTTGGCAAGCAGCTGCTTTCCATCTCTCATTTCTGAAGGCTACAGTCTCATCAGGGAACACTCAGTCCCTTTCACAACCCCTCTGAAGTAATCGGCCTAAAATGTGGAGGGAGCCTTTCATGCAAGTTCATCTTTGAATTATCTTCCAGTCAAAAGCACGGCTGCACTCAAGGACAAGGTGCAGAATTAATTCCTTACGAGCTTCTGAACAGATTACCTTCTCTGAAACAGCTGGACAGGACACACAGGAGGAGGCAGAAGGCATTGGAAACATGGAATCATGTGCAGGGCCAGGAATTGGACTTGACATCCAAATGTTCCTTCTGGGCCTCTTCCACAGTCCAGGAGATTCTATGATTCTGATTTTCTCCACGTGGGTGAGAAACAGGTCTTAGCCCAGGTGACACTACCATTTTTTGGGATGGAGGTAATGGCAAGATCTGTAAATTCTTGAGCTCAGCAATGCAGGTGAACACATTGCCAAGCTACATCCCAATTCCAACACCCCCTTGCCTCTCCACAGGCCTTTTCTGTTCTCCATTGGGTGCCTAAAGGCACAGAAGGCTTCACTCAGGTATCTGTGACCAGTGTAATCCATGGGGGATTACAAACCTGCCATAACAGACCCAGCCCTCAGGGGCAGATTTATTGTGGCATTTGGACTAACATTCACACAGCCTGTCAAGGTCTGTGCAAGCTTTCCCATCCCATATTCCCGAAGCCAAGTCACAGAGGGCTGCTCCAGCTAGCAGCAGGGGGGTCACTGCTCTGGAATCACAGCCAGTGAGTCAAGGCAGGAGAATGCAATAGTCACATACTGTGTCACTCTGTTTTATAACTGATGAAAGCCCACAGCCAAATTAGCAAAGAAATCAAGAGGCTGTTAAGAGAAGGGTCCAGCTGATGAGGCTGCACTGTGATTGCACAACCCAAAGCATCCAGAGTAAAAGGAAAATGCTGCTGGCCAGCAAGAATGAAAGGAGGAAGATCCCAGTGGAGGAACACGCTCATTGTGGTAGATGCACCCTGAGTGATGCCGTCAGCAAGGGTGTGTTATCTCGATCTCCCCAATGACCAGACTCACTGAAGATCCCACCAAAGAGCACAAAAGAGCAGTCGAGGCTGGAAATGAGGGAAATTCCAAGCACATGAGCAGCATCCCTGATCACGGCCTTGTCCCTCCAGTAAGGGCTGGGGCGTGCAGAGCACACCCTGCCAAGGAGGCTCCAGACAGGGAGGAGGCAGCCAGGAGACAGAGCTGGAAATGAAGCTGCCTTTACTCTTTATCCACCTTTACTGTTAAGATGGGTGAATTCAGAGCACAGGACACTGAACACAGAAGCCCACTGTGATTGCTACTGTCATCCTGACTGATCTGTGGATATTTTTCCCAAAAGCAGGTGACAACAGCTCATACATCACCTCTGCAGCCATCCTAATGAAATGCAGACAAGAGGAGTCTGTCCCTCTTAACAGCAAAACAGGGCAAGCTGGACACTGCTCAGAATCTGGTAGAGTAGGAATGCTGGAGAAGAGGTTCAGACTGGCTATCAGGAAAAGGTTCTTTCCCCACAGGGTGGTCAGGCACTGAACAGGCTTGCCAGGGAATGGTCACGGCCCCTGGGCTGCCAGAGCTCCAGGAGCCTTTGGACAGTGCTCTTCAGGCACAGGGGGGGATCACGGTCAGCAGCTGGACTTGATCTTTGCAGGTGCCTTCAGCTCTGGGTATTCCGTGATTCCATGAACCCCACAGTGCCCCTGGCCTGCCCAGCTGGGCCCATTCTGACACCTCACCACAGCCTCACTGGCTCCCAAACACACACCCCAAACATCAGTGCTTGGGAGGTGCTGCTCCCCTCACTGTCTCCCGCTGAGCAGGGGGAAGGGCAATAGTAATTTATGTCTGGCCGAGCCCCATACATACATCTCCTTCCCCTAAGGGAGTCTGCTCTCATATTTAACCTCTTCATTCTGCTGGCACTGGAGGTGGATGATGCAGCTTGTGGAGAGGTGCAGGCCCTTCCCTCTCCCCCTCCTCCTGGAATCTTCCTCTCACTTGTGGTCCTTGGGATTCACCCAATGTTTCTCAGGAAAAAAAAAAAAAAAAAAAAAAAAGAGGACCTCTAGACAAGTATGCATTTAATAAGCAGTGAGACAAATAAGCTCCAGTTATCCCAGCAGAATTACAACACCAGAGAACAATTTTCTGCATTCCTCTGAAGGCCTGAAGGAACCCAATTGCCTGCTCTCAGGCTAAATAGGTACCAGACACCAAGAGCTCCATAAGCAAACAGAGCCCCCAAAGTGCAAAAATGAAATAAGTAAAAAGCTTCACATTACATATAAACCAGCCATTTGCACCTTGTTATTAATGGTCTCAACTATGACCTTTACACCCTGCCTTGCTCAGAGTCATGGATCTATGAGGCTTGGCACACTCACAACAATTCCAGGATGAGGAGCAGGGAATAAACCTGCCCAGCCAGTGCTGGAGAGATGCAGGAAGGGAACTGGCCTGTGACAAATCTGGATGGAGAACCACTCGAGGGCCATCTCCATATGAATTTGTCCCCATAACCTCAGTGACCAAGGTGTCTGACAGCATGAAAAGTCCTTCTGCCACACACATACATGCATAAAAGTTACTAACAGGCATCTATTCCAAATTTCAAAAATGAATGGCTCCCAGCATGGTAAACACCTGTCAGAGATTACTCCCCAGAATTCTGATGTGATTTATAGCCCACATGAACTAGGGCTGCAATGAACAGACCTTGTTACCATGAAATATTTATTAGTCTGAACTGCCTCACCTCTGCCACATAAAGCCTTGTGGAAAAGCTATTGCCATCCCAATGGCTGTAAAGTCACCACAGTCCTTGTTTCAAAGAAGTTACATCAATATTCATCTTGTCCTGAGTAATAATTGTAATTTTGAATGTATACATACATACAGATGTGTATGTGTATATACACACACACAATTGATATGGTGTTACGAAGGTACGGGTCAGGTGTCTGCTCCTAAGTGGCAAAGGAACACTTCCCAAAAACATGGACGATCCTGCATAGACAGCACTCCTTCCTAGGACTGCTGGCACTTCCAGAGACAGGAAGATTTTCATTACACAGCCTGCTGCCAGCTCTCCTTTCAGAACAAGCCCATCCCCTTTCTGTTACTGTTATGTCAAGGGAGGACAGTGAGAGAAAGCAGCTCTTGGGATGATACATGGGAGGCAGAGCTCCATTTATAACCCCACACAACTGCTGGAAAAGGTTCAACTTTAAAAAGCATTAGGCTGGTTACCTTATGGGCCCCTGCAGACCATGAAGTGAAATCACATGAACACAACAGGCCTATTAATCATCACAGTGATTCCAAGGTGAGAAACAGCCCCAGTGACCAACTGGAAAAAAAGTTGAGAAAATTACATTCTAGTAGTTAGGTAACTCTAAAAACACTGGTAGTATCTTCCTGTAGGGCTTCCCTTTTGATTCCTTGATGAATTCAAACAGTTAACCTGGATTTAAGTCCAGTAAATATACAGTGGAGAGCAAACAATGGCATTTCTACCTAAGCTAGTATGTTTCCCTTCAGAGTTATAAATAAACTACATTTACATGAGATGCAGAGGTGACTTTCTGCTTCACAGAACTTGGCTTACAAGGTAAAGAAGGATTTGAAAATAAGCAAAAAGAAAGTAATTAATTCTTCTTTTGCTCTAATGGGAGAGTGGAAATGGAAGTCACACCAATTACCTCAAAACACGTGGCTGCCACAGCCATCTTTTCACCTCTGCAGTAAACAAACCCTCTGGGCTGCTCTGTATGTCAAGCAAATCCTTTGAAGAGTTTTCCACATCTCCATTCTCTTCCAGTCTTCATAACAACACTGAAACTACTTTGGACTAACACTTGAAGGTTCAGGTCTCCCAACAGACTCCCCTGTAGATACCACAACATTTTGGGCAGTTTCAGAAGCCATCCTGTCTTTCAAAATGTCTCATCTTGAATAATAAAAGATGCACAATTAAATCTAAAGAAGGAATGTGAAATAGAGGAGTTTACCATCTCCTTGAGTAATGCAAGCTCATAAGATAGAGAAGAAACAAATCTTTGTTTGCACATTGTAATCTATATTTAACAGACACTTAAGAAGCCAACAAATTCAATGTGTTAAGTAGCAACCTTTTAATAAAGAAAGCAGAACCATACTTTGCTGTTAACAAATATTTTGAAAAGGCTTATGAAATTAAATCTAAGCCAAGTATCTGGTGCATCTGCAGCTGAGAAGGAAGCATCAGTACTCCAAACACCTGCTCAGTTTGTGTATTCTCCTTTCTTACAGAGGAAGTATGAGCTTCCAGTTGTCCAAGTGATTTAGAGAGCAATAAACTATTGCTCAACAAGAACTATTTTCTTAGATGATTAGAGATTAAGGCCAAAGGAGAAATTCATATGTTAAGCACCATCAGCATGGAAGCCAGTCAAGGATATCAGTTTGAAGAGCCCAGATTTCTTCCTTGGCTCCCACAACTGGGGGTCAGCCAACCACCAAGTGAGGCTCATAACAATAAAATCAAACTATCATGGAAAATACACGCCAGTCACACCAGTCAGCTGATGCCAGGGGCTGGACAGCAGCAGGTCCTCAATGTGTTCCAGAGTGAAGATGAAAGGTGAAAGAAGAGTCCCAAAGCACTGGAAGAACCAGAACACAACCATAAATCAGTTCAGTTTCCAAACCAACTTCCTTCTGCAGACTCAAGGTATGAGCAAAAACCTGCCCGTGTCTTGCCCTCAGGGCAACAGAATTCCAACCCTTTCACTGCTGATGCCATGAAATGGGCTTTTTGTAAGCATGAGCCATTAATGAAGACACACAGAAGAAGAAGAAGCCTCTGGAAGGCCCAGCTCCAGCCTGGTGCACTCACCCCTGGTGCAGTCCCTTCAGCTGGAGGCCAGAACACTGGGAGCACTCACTGGCCACAGCACCCGCAGCACCTGGGCAGAAGCACAAGGGTTAGGATGGCATTCCTCCACACTTCCACTGCCAGCTGCTCAGCACCGTGCCTTCAGGGCTCAACAGACCAGGGAGCAGAGGACAGTGGATTTGCAGAGAATCACAGAACTGTTTAGGTTGGAAGGGACCTCAAAGATCACCCAATTTTTTCAATATTCAGGCATAGATTATTTACAGGTCATTGACCCAAATGGAACATCCCATCCACCAAGACCAGTCTGTGCTTCCAGATGGGATCCATATTCTAGATGCCATCTAAACAGTTCCAGAAGTAAGATTAGGCTAAAACAAATCGTGCAAACTCCCCTGCACCTTCTCAACCCATCCCCCAGATATTCTGCTGGCACTCAGGTTATCCTTGTGCAAACCCTCATTTCATGAGTTAGCAACAACAGGACTCATTTACTTTGAAAGTTTTACTTTGGCCCTCCTGGCTTCTATCATAACCTCAAATATTACATTAAAAAGGCTTTTAAAACATAACATTCACAGCAGTGTAGGTGCTTTTCCTTGCAGTGGGCTTCTTCCCTGCCTGTTAGCGTGTGGCACCTTCACATTAAGTGCATGAGTTAAGATGTAGATTAGCAAGGCAAGAAACCTTTGCCCTTGGCATCGACACTCAGCTCTGACAGGAAACTTCAGGCTTTTTTTTCCCTACCAAGTGTAGAACCACTCATTACACATTGGCAGGGAAGTGCACATCTCCAAACTATACACATTTTCTCTTAGATAAGCAAAAGACTCAAGTGTTTATAAATATGAAAAGTTCAGCAGCTGGCTAAAAAGTTAATTCTCCAGTCTCACTTAATGAGCTTTGGGGAAAGTGGTAGGGGGATTTGTTCTTAAAGTAAAGCAGTGTCACATAAAGCAGGAGTTGCCAGACGTAGCTCTGCTTTGCCCTATTTTCTGTCCCTAGATGGCTGCCACAGACAAAATGGCAAGGAATCCTCCAACAGGGAGCTAGGGAACAGCCAGAATGAAGAATGTTTTCTCCTAATCTTGCAATCATAAAAATTAGCCAATTTTTAATTTAAATCCCATGACTTCTTTTTTGTTGTGAAAGTATCAAGCAATCCATATAAAACAACTTTGGAACAGTGACTGTCTTAGGATTTTGTCCAATTCCCTGAAAAATAAAGTTGTTTTCAGTAGGATACAGCAGGAACATTGCTGCACTATTTTTTCAGTACTTTAATAATCATTTACACTGGTCTGTTCCAGTAACAAAGTTCTGATGTAAAAAATGGGATTGATCTGCTTGGAATTGTCCAGAGAAGCTGCGGCTGCCCCATGCTTGGAAGTGCCCAAGGCCAGGCTGGATGGAACTTGGAGCACCCTGGGGTAGTGGAAGGTGTCCCTGCCCCTGGGCAGGAGGTGGAACTGAATGGGCTTTAAGGTCCCTTCCCACCAAACCATTCTGTGACTCTGTGAAGGTATGTTCATTGTTTTCAGGAACTTTTGAGATCTGTTTACAGTGCCTGCTATCACTCTGTGTCACTGGTGTTCTTCCTGGTGTCTTTGCAATACAGAAGGAACTGTGCAACCTCACTTTTGCAAGATGATATATGTCCACCGAGTCCTCCATCTATGTAATTATTAAAAAATAAAAATTCATACTGAATGAAAAAACAATCATACCCTTTTGTCTTCAATTTTGACAGAAGTTGTTTTATCCAGCAGCATTTTTCAGCTTGTTCAGACAGTTCAGATTATTGTCATTTGCATACCTTCCTCCCTTCTGTCACTTACTGCAGCTACTTCAAAAACAGAGCTGTCTGATGATCAAGAACAGCGATTCTCCAAGAGATCAGAAATCTGAGTGAAACAAACAGCGAGGCCCAGGGAGCACCTGCTGCTACTGCAGCCCCTGTGGATCTTCTGCCACTGCCTGTCCCACTGTCCTCACCAGCACCAACTCCACACAGTTATCACGGAATAATAGAATAGCTTGGGTTGAAAGGGACCTTAAAGATCACCTAATTTCAACACCTTGTCAAGGGCAGGGGCACCTTCCACCATCTCAGGCTGCTCCAAGACCCATCCAAGCCTTGGACACTCCAGGGATTCGGCAGCCACAGCTGCTCTGGGTGCCTTCGTGGGCTCTAAGTGCATCAGCAAATGCCCAGGGTTCTGCCAGCAGCAGTCCCCGGCACCTGCAGAGCCCCCAGGGCCGCAGGGCAGCAGAAATCCCCATGGCGCCGGCTCGCAGGGCCGGGGCAGCCGCGGCTCCCGCTGCCAGCGCTCCGGCCGTGGCCGCTGCTGGATCACACTGTATACATTGGAACTACTAAACGCTTCCTTGTGATTTTTGGCCACTTGGAATATTTTTAGCAATTTGCCAAGGTTTACCCTGTGATTTATTATCGAGGAAACAAACTCAAGCACTAACAAATGAAAATATGTAAACTCAGACTTTTCAAGTCCATAGAAAGGTATTCAACTTCTTAAACCCCTTCTGAGGCATTCAGCTTGCTATGGATTCAACTGCTGGAAAAAGAGTTTGATTAAGAAGTAACTGAAATGTAATCTAAGGAGTCACTGCTTGGAGATTTACAGTGAAAAATTCCATATACACACAATACTTTCCAATTGCCATTCCTAAAACAGTGTTCCAGGTTTCTTGGAAATTCAGGAGTTGGAAATACATTTTGCATTGCTTTTATCTACAGCCAAAGCAGTCCAGATATACCAGCTAGAACTTTATTATCTCAAATTACTATATTTAATAAGTTAAAGAACAGTAAGATGAAAAATACTTGAAGTAATGAAATACATAAGAAAAATAATTTTAAAAGTCTGAAGTACTGGAATTACTTGAAGATATAATGCTCAATATAACAAATAATAATTGCTTTATTAGAGTACACTTGAGTGGAAAGCCTGGTATCATTAAATAGAAGATAAATCTTCCATTTTTGGTATGAAAATTCAAGTAGATGCTACTACCACAGACCTCCAGAAGACAAGAGAGTATGTATAAAGTGTTAGCAGCCATCAAAGCATTATCTGTAGTAAAACTATTGAAGTTATCTACTAAGGGAAATAGAATCACAGAACGGTTTGGATTGGAAGGGACCTTTAAAGTCATCTAGTTGTAGCACCCCTGTTTGTGAGCAAAAAAACCAGAAATGTTACTTTGATGTTGAGTATCATTGTTTCTCTCAAGTTCAAGAAACCCAGCAGAGAGAACTTCACCAAGCAATTCTTTGTTAGCATAACATTTGACCTTGTATCTCTTTGGAAATCATACAACTTTGCTAATGCAGCCCTTACAGAATTAATCAAACAAACAGTTAGCCCCTAGTTACTATGAACCCAGCCAATTATGAGCAGCACTGAAACTTGTCACTGGCATGTCCAACTACGTTTTCCAGCATAAAGATCAACCCCACTGTGTGGAATTGAGGCCCCACTCTCCGACCTGCATGACTTGGACACTAGACTGGGCTCACTGGTAAAGCCAACACTCCTAGGAACAAAGTATTCTCACAAAAGAAAGGCTTTCCTCCTGGGTCTCTGTTACCTGTTGCATTAAACCAGCCAGGATGCAAATGTCTATTTTGACTAGCAAAGCCAGAATAAATTATTCCCTAAAGAGTTCAGAGCTCTTTATTAGCTAAAACTTTATCTGTTCTACTGCACAAGATCCACAGTTCAGTAAAGGCCAAACTTACTGCTTGGAGTAGTTTGAGAAGCTGGAGCTGGAAGCTGCCTATGCACTTTGTTTCTCAATTTCCAGAATCCAGGGAAAGATGACGAGGTTACAGACAACAGATGCTAACAAATAAGTAAGGAAAAGAAACCCTAAAAATAGATATACAACCATTGGCTGAGCTCCTGAAAGGTTCAAGTGACAGCTGAACTCAGTTCTGAATCTGGTTTGAAGTCACCAGTTACTTTACCTGTTCTCATCCATTCCATTTACATCATGCTGTGGCTTTTCAGTGCTCACAGAGACCTGCTTCCTGCAGCTGAGTCTGTCTTTTACTCACTTTGTTCATAATCTCCAGTCAACAAATTTATTTTTGAGGCTCTCCCACTGCAGTTGTGCACTTCCACAAGGATAAAATCCATACTCACCACAGTGCTCTGTGGAAAAATTTCTCTGGTGCTGAAATGCTGCTCTCTAACCATGACAGAGGAAACCAAAGCCATGGTATGTAACAGTAATAGTTAATCTCCTGTCAAAGTGGACATTTTGCCCAAATTTCAACATGTGTTTGTCACTACCAAGATTCTTATAAAAGCAGATAAAATAAATTATGCTCCACAAGCATGAGATTGACTAGAGGCTACTTCACCCTGGACCTCAAAATTCCCAAAAACCCACAAGACACCTTAGCAAGCCCCATGATAGAGACAGTACTTACAGCTTTTGCAAAAATGACCATCAGCTCAGGGAACTGGTGGGTAAGGAGGGCCAGCATGGCTGAAAAGGAACACAGGCCTGCTGTGAAATGGATGAAAAAGGGAAGTTCCTTCTGGGGGTAAACGGAGACTTCGTGAAATGCTGAAAGGAAGAAATGAAGAATGTTGACATTTGATAATCAAGAACTGCTTTCTGAATTATTTATGGCCTTGTAACTCATTTATGAACTTTCAGAAGGAAAGACTCCTGCTGCACATCTTAGGTTCCAGCACTTTAACTTCCTAAAAATTTTTCCCCTACATCACATGCTTGTTTTCATTATGAAGAGTCTTCACATATTTGTTCTCATTATTAATATTCTCTTCTCAGGCTTCTTCTTCCCTTGCATGGGCTTTATTTTTGAAGTATTTAATCAGGCTCAGTTTTTGATACCTACTTTTCTAACAGGACAGAGGAAAACATCGGTAAAGTTCACAAGCTGTCAAAATTACCTGAACCAACTAAACAGTTCAAGTGTTTTCAACTCTCTAGAGCTCTAATCCTGTTACCTGAAAAGAACAACACATCTCCACACCCCATAAGAAGCTGAACAAGTACAAAACAACCAGCATGCTGCATACACATATATTTCCTAGTACTTCTTGAAGACTTCTGGTTGTAGACTACAGTAAATCTGTTCAGAGCAGCTGACAGAGCAGACCTCAAAGAAAACAGTGCCAGGACGGGGTTATAAATTCTGTACATAGCAGCTCCTTGCAATTTCCAATCTCTGGTAACAAAATCCAAAGCAGGTGATTAGCCAGGCTAAGGGTGGCATGTGGAGCTTTCAGCACTCACAACACTACTACTGGTCACTCGCCGAGGACCTGCTGGCTGAATTTGCAATTACTGGCTCTGGATACCTCCAGCTCTGATTTCTATCTAATGATTTCAGAAAATTTTTAAATGAAGAAAAAATAGTTTTTATAGACGTAAGTAACCATAAAAGGACTGCCCTTCTTGACAAGCTGTTTTTAAAATCTAACACAAACCTAAAATTATAAAAGAGCCTTTTTTTGTAAAATGAGAAAATACAATTGTATTCTTTCTTAAACTGAAGTCTGTGGAGGAAAAAGACACTTTACCCTCCCAGTTACTGCTTCTGAATGCTAACACATTAAAGCACCATTAGAAGAGTAAACCCAGCAAAAGTGTCTTGTGCTCTTGCAATTCATTAATGGCAAAGTGCTCAGGGTTTGTTTTGGTTTTAATAATATGATTTTGGAGCACAATTACACAGACTATTTGGAGATCCATGTCTAACATCCATCAGAGATGTTAATGGTACCCAGAGATTTATATTATATAGAAACTCACCTCATTTCTAAAACATGGAGCAATAAAATTTAGTAAAGTGCTTAAAAAATAGCAATTAATTCTTTTTGCAGTAGCTTTTCCTACACTGGGAAATTAAAACCAAATTCAAGATAGGTAAAGACAACTAAAGCTAATTCTATACGTTCACAGACATTTGAGAAGTGTTACTCATGAGACCAATACAGGTTTTTTGAATCAATGGTTTGGTCAACATTATTTAAATAGATAATATTTTTAAAATTAGGTGTCAAGATTTCTCAAAGAAGTACTGCAATAAAAGTGTTAAGATGATTTTATTTATAGGTAGTTCTATATTTAAAACAAAACAGGAATGCGTGAGTGATCCTGTTGAAATATCTGCATGTGTTGGTGTTTAATTATGCTGGGAAGTCTACAATTTAGGGTTAGTTGCTAACCAAGGAATTCCTTGTGCAATATCCTGCATAAGTGAGAAATGAGTAATTTAAAGCAGTCTGGGGGCAAATTTAAATTACACATTTTAAATATAACTTCAGGCTTTTAAATAGAAACACGTCTGTGCAGTTTTCCTTCCACAGCTGTGGTCTCTGTAGGGCTGCTGGTGCTTTTGCAGTAGCCCTTTCCAGTCCCAGGGGAATTGTGTTTCTTCAAGATGTAGAAGTTCAATCCCAAAGGAATTCAATTAAGATGTATAATTAACAGCTCAATTCTAATCTAAATTAATGTTATTTTCCTAAATATCATGCGTACAGGCAGTAATGATATAGTCTATTTGTAGAAAAAAACATGTAGGCCCATCACCACATAAAGTAACATTAAAGCAAAGAGCAGCTGGAAAAGACTCTTTTCAGTATCAAGTGTTAGTATAAATCCATAGAAATACATGTAGAAAAAGCTCCAGGAGGCAGCCAGCAGATCAGTACAGACCACTGAATTAATGACAGAAAGCAATACATCTTCTATGAAGCCACAGGTTACCCAAAGATTCTCTGTAAGATCACAGCCAGGTTTTACTGGATACCCAATGCAGGACTGGAACCATGGATTGACTCCTTGCTACAATCAAATCCATGAATTCTTTTAAAAGCAATTTTTAACAAATGGTCAACTTTGTTGCTCTCAAGGTTGGCCAGGCTCAGTCTGAATGTACCATACACAGGTTTAATCTCTGAAGGACTTAGGTTATTACTGCATCAAGCTGACATTTACCACACACACAAGTCAAGTGCTTCAGGATCTGCTGGGAGGGACATCAACAAATAGCTGAATCCCCTTCACAGGAAGCTCAAACTAAAAAAATCACAGTAAGGTAAATACAAAATACCACAAACTGAACACGTCCTTAGCCTGTGTTTTATTATCATTACTGCTTAGAAACCACTTACTTGGCAACAGTTCTCTGTCTGCTGTTTCTGTGCAGCTCGGGTAGGGATAGAAAAGATGTCCTTTCTCTAATGGGTATGGGATCATCCTAAATGCTGCAAAAAGGGTGAGTGATATTAGATCTGAATCTAATCAGGTAACCAGCTTCTCACACAGAGAACCAATCATGTCTGAGGAGGGTAAAGGCAGAGAGACTAGTCTACAGTACAGAAAAGAATAAAAGGAGATACTTAACTGCCTTCCCATGTGCAGTGCAGCAGATTGAGAGCCCCTTCTATCCTCTTCCAGTGCTGGAGGTGAAAAAAAGCATATGCTACAGCCTCACTATCCCCTCGCTTCAGAATGTGCTCTGGAGGCAGCACTAGGCTTTTCATTTCTAGTAAATACTGAAAGGAAAAACGGAAAGTACACCTGGTTACACAGAATGTTCCAAAACCTTTGATTGTGAAACATAATTGATAATTTTAGGCGCAACTGAGTGCACAAGGGGCCAGGGCCAGCTTCTGTCACACAGCAGCCAGGCTGCACTAAGTGAGAAATGAAAAGAGCAAAACACACTCCCTGTGCATATGACTCTTAAATTAGGCTTTCACACACACAAAAAAAAAATCAAGAAAAAACATACAGCTTCAGTAAGACAAATAAAAATACTTTCTTGTGGAACAGACATTAAGTATAATGCTGCAGGTGCAACACCAATGAGGGACAAATTTAGGCTGATAAAAAAACCCAAACCAGCAGTATTTTTGCTCATTACTTCATCACTGAAAGTTTCAATGTAGGTGGTTGAGGACTTGTTAGCTCTGAAGTATGAGCAGCAAACCTGAAAGTGTCAGTGTGCTAACCAAAAGCAGAATAATAAACCAAACCCAGGAAAATCTTTCATGTGGTCATACTGGGCTACCACAAAGTATCTTTGATTTCAGATTTTTTCAATTTCAGCCCTCTTCCTCCATCAGCAAAATATATGATGCTCAGAGGGTTCAAGGAACACAAGGATTAATCATTTCCTATTTCTTTGCAACACAGAACATGCAATTTTTTAACATACCACGTTTTCTCATGGTACATTAAAAAAGTCAGGTATTCATTTGAACTTAGCTTTTAAAAACAGATGACTACTTTCTACAAGAATGAAATGACAGTTTCAGCTCTAGTATTTACCTGTGAGCTGTCCTCTCCTACCATATAGTGTCTCATTCAATAACAGCCCAAGTAAATCCACCTCTTTGATCAATGTAGCTGGCAAATCCTTGCAGTGTCCCCCAAAGTGTAAGAATGCAGCTAACTCACCGATTTATTTCAGCAGATGCCACAAACTATGAGATTATTTACTAATCCAGTTTGAGGACTTAACTTTTCCCATTCAGACTCTTCAAGGAATGTAGGAGGGGTTGTGCCCCAGCCAAATAAAGCACATTTGCTGCCTGGCTAGGTTCTTCTCTCAGTGCCTTGGGCCTGCACTCCGGAGGGTAATATTCTTGCTAATCCTCTCTAATCCTTTTCAATTTTTTTTTTTTTTTAACACAGTAAAGGATCACTCACACAGCACTGCTGTGGGAAAATGGTCTCAAATATCTGACCCCTGACCCAATCCTCATGCTCTCCACAGTGCCCACTTTTCCATTATGCTAACTGGGAGTATAAACCCAGCAGCGGTGGTGAAGCTCCACTGCAAGTATTGCCACAACACACCAATGCTCAGCTCCAGGCTTTGGCTCTCCCTGAGCCCATGTTACCACATAAACAGAAAAATTCCAGTCTGGCAGGTTTTCACATCCATGTTTATGCATAAATCAGGGAAGGTGTCAGCATTGAAGGTGTCTCAGTACTGAACTGAAGGTTTTGAAGTCTTTATACACAATAAAAACCTCTAGATATTCAGAAGATGACTGCAAAAGACTGTTTCATGAAGTACCACAATGCAGTTACAGATTTCTAATTTGAAATGGGTTAAGAGGACCACTTTTCTAGCTGGTTCTAACTTTTCAAACAAACCCCAATCTTGTAAAAGCAGGACAAAGAGAAATAATTTATTTTCCTTATGCAAAATGTTCTGAACAAAGACAATCACTTTCATCCAATATGCGAACAGAGGGATTTCCTGCTTTACACACTCCTTTTTAGTCTGTGGGACAGAACAGAGTAGAAATTCAAAGATCAGATTTTCTTCTCCCTCTGTGATCCACTAGGCAAGCTGCTTCACTTCTCTGCCCTTATTCACTTGTTTGCTCTGACCATAAACATTTCAGAGTTCTGAACAGCCTGCACCAGTAAAATTCTGCTCTGTCATCTAACCAATTGGTGCCTCAAGGCAATGTTGTAACAAAAAACCCATGAAGAATGGATAGATGTACAACTAGAAGAGAAAATCAAGTTACTGAAACCTGGAATCAGTTTCTGCATGTGTCTGCAGAACTACAGACCGTATTTTAACAACAGCCTCTTTGAAATGATCTCTGACTTCTTTAAAAAGGTATATGAGGCTCCAGAAGCAATTGGAGGATACCCAAAACAAAAGAACTTTTAGATAATGATAATGCATTATAATCTTCTGCCCCTAAAGGCAGGGGCAAAAGAAAAGTCTGTCTGAGACTGTCTGAAATGAACTTGCTACGCTCTTGATCAGTCATGCAAAGAAGCAGCAATTTCTCCCAGCAATTAGCTTCCTCAGTGCACATTCTATTGGATTGGACAGGCAGACAGAACGGAGCGGCTGGATCATTCCAGCCTCCCCAGCAGCAGCCACTGGGGCTCCATCACCATTTGCAGAGGATTAGACCCTGCACTGAGCCAGCCTCCTGCTTCAAGGCTCATACGGCAAGCATCCCCAGTACAGTAAAAAGCAATGCAATACTTTATTTTCACCCAATGTTCTGTGCAATCTGTGTTTTAATGCCAGACATTAAATTACAGCCTGTGGTGATACAGACTCCTAATCTTGTTTACACGTGGATGAAGAAAATAAGTGACTGCAGATCTTTCAATAACCATGGAGCCATGGTTGGAAGCCCAGCAGAATAAAGAGGTTTGGAATACTAGAGTGATTATTGTTTGGAGAACTTAATTTGGCTTTAGGGACTTGGAAGCAGGGTCCTGGAATGAGATATCTTTAAAGTCCCTTCCAACACAAACCATTATGTGATTATTTTATGACTTTAAATATCTACATTTATATTTATTAATGTCCACCCTTATTGAGAGTAAAGGGCCTTCAGTAATACATTCTTGGAATTTCCAATGAGTTAGGAAATTTGAAGTTTAAATTTTTGTGCAAAAAACCCTGTTTGAACATCAGCTATTATTTTTTAAAAAATCTGGCCACAAAATATTTATTATATAAATACTAATGTTTTCAACAACTCCATAGCAGGAATTATAACCAAATACAAGAAAATATGGGGCTAGAAAGGCTCCAATAACAAAATTACATTATAATACGGTATTTTTCAGAATACATTACAAGTGGTCCAGCAGGAAATAAAATACCCTTACCTTTGGAACATGAGGGTTAAATTCCACAGCTCTGTGAATTGCTTCCACAGCATTAATTTCTGCTGTACTAAGTCCTCTCCTGGAGGCAGTTTCTGGGGAGAACCTGAAGGGAAAAACCCACCTTGAACAAAAGTAATAAATAATAAACGCTAACCAGGTGTTTATTTGCACTGCAAGCTTAGAGTTCATTAAAAATTAGCTGATTTATCAAGAAAGATAAACAAACCCCTCTAGGAGAAAAATGTTCATGTTAAGTCAGGTATCTTGACTGCTACCCATGACATATGACACATGAAATCTCATGTTGATCCTGCCTTTCAGCTCCCTGTTACAGCATCACCTGCTGGGAGGTGGGGCTGGGATCAGACCACAGTGAAATGCCAGCATCAACTACCACAAATATCCAAAACACAAATCCCAAGCAAAACATTGAAAAGAGAATTTACACAAAAGCATGTGGCCAATACACAGGCTTGTGAAAAACACCCTCCCCTGTACTAACTTCATGGATGCTCAGAAGTAGTTTTAAATTGTATTTTATTACACACACAAATATATGTGTATATATATAACTACACTCAACTTGCTCTTAGAAATGTGATTGCTACGTAATTAGGCATAATCAGGCATGTAAAAAAGACTAAAAAAATTAAATAATCCTTTAATCAAAGCAAAGATTTCTTTACAGATTAGAAGTAATTTTAAAACATAAAGGATTTAGACCTTTTTCCTTCATATTTTGCATCAAACCCAAGATATAGGAACAAACCGTTGTTTTCACACATCCTCGCTTACCTTTCTGAAACAGCTCTGGCTTTTAGCAGAGCTGCTGTGTAACATATTGCTGCTGACTTGGGAAGACTGATATCTGTGATAAAATAAAATAATTAAGCTGTAAGATTCTAAGGCAAACAAACATTTTAAACCCACATCCTCTGAGTTCAAGATTTTTCCTTGGGTATGGGAGACAATGAATTTGACATCTGGAACATTTCAGCTGTGATTAGAAGCTTTGGATTTCTTTTTTCTGACAGTCAATAGTCAGTCTCAGATTGAAAACTCAAAGGTGTATTTAGGTGATAGTCACCTTTTGTTTATAGATGTACCAACACTGAAACAGAATCCAAAGAGAAATGTGCATATAAAAAAAATACACTCAAGAACAGAATGTACTTCCTGCATTAACCCACAAAGATCTAAAGTAAGCTTCTGATCTTTACTTAATTTTGCAACTGTACATTAACACAGTTTTGTACAATACTGAGAGACTGACCAGAAGCTGACTACAAAAAATTACATTACAGACAGGTAGATGAATTTTAACAAAAACGCGATTTCCGTTCTTCTGCGGTTCCATGAGAGAAAATTCTATTAGTTGTAGCTTTGTAGCATATCTGAAGCCAAGTTTGAGCTGACAATTACAGATTAGAAGGTTAGCACTCCACAGTGCAAGTTTACTTTAAAAGCAGACAAAGTCTGGGGTCTAATTCCCAAGTACCACATTGTGTATAGTCAGATGTTTCTTGCTTTTTTTGTAAATCCCATCCTGGGCCTGTCCATCACTTACTACAAGCCTGGCTGTTGTGTCAAGCCAAACACAGGGGTGCTGCAGGGAGTTTGAAGCTTGTACTCATTTTTCCAGATGCTCAGAAAAAAAAATCAGCAATGCTTTCTTAAGAAAGTGTCACAATTCCTGGTGTTAACAGAAAGAAGCACTGGGCAAAGTGCAAATGGTTTTCACAAATTAAAAAGAATCCACCCAGAAGAGGATCAAGGAATGGGAGCAGGGTGCTAGGCTAGCCATGTACAAGTGGCACAGGATTTGGACAAAAATATCATACTTTTGATTCCCTGAGGTGATAAAGAATTGACGTAAGAGAGAATTCAACAACTTCTGACAATAACTGTCTTAAATACTGCTAGGTCCCTCCATTCCAAAGGTGATTTAAGGCCCTGCTTTGACAGCAGCCTTTTGTACACTCATGAAGTGAGCACTACCCAGGTGGCAAAACTCTCTTTAGACTTACACAATATCCGAAACCTACTCATCAAGACAGAAAGTGAAAGCAAGCAACACCATTTGATGCACACCACTGATCTCCGGCAGCAGCATGTTCGCACACTGCTAATCTCTGACAAGCAACCTCAGTATTACAGAAGCACAAGGCCAAGCCTGGAAGATGACAAAAAGGAAAACAACCTTTTCCAGCTTATTTACATCAATTACTTACAGGGCAATGTGCTGGCTGAAAAAGGCTGATGAATTTAGGCATATCCAGGGATGTAGAAGAGATTAATTAAAATAATCCTTGAATTGAAGCAAGGATTTCTTTACAGATTAGCAGTAACTTAAAAACACAGAAAGTGATTCATATGCAATTTAGTTTGCCTAAATTTGACCTCAGCAGTCAAAAGGAGAACTTGACCTGTACTCCACAAGCACCTATTTGTTACTGAGGGAAGTCTGCTCACCTTGCTGAGGTCATGGTCACTCCTGCCTGTGGACAGACATCCCCTGCCCATCTCACTTATTCTCTTACTCAAAAACACCCACATTTTCCAACAGGCATCACTTACCATCATACTTGGCTAAAACTGCCTGGACATCTGCATAAGCTTGTAACTCCAGAAGGGCCTCTAGGAGGTTTTCATGGATATTCAGCATACTGAGAAGTGGAAACTCTTTCATCAACTGCAAATCAGCAAAGAGAAATAAATTACATGTAGAATTGCAGCTGAATAATTGAAATACTTAACAGAAATCAGTACAATAGTCTAGGGCTTTTTAATGTGCTTTTGTCTCAGAGTGTTAGAGACTGGCACGGAAGCAGTGTGAAAAGAACTGCATCATTTCACAAAATCACAGAATGGTTTGGGTCAGAAGCAATCAAAGCCCATCTCATTCCAGCCCCCTGCCATAGCAGAAGGACAGGGACGTCTCCTACAAGACCCAGGTTACAGAATGCCCCATTCAATCATGTGCCAACTCATGGGAAAATAATTCAATGAGATTAATTATGATGCCTAGAAATGAACTTAAACCCATCAATTAGAACAATGTGATTGAAAACAATTGTTAACTCAGGGTTTTTTTAACTTTTACTTACATCTCTCATCATTTTTACTGCTTCTCGTATTCTTCCAAGTTTCCTGGCACACATAGCTAGTCTCCTTTTCACATACACCAATACATTGGTGTCTCTTCCTGATTACAAAGACAAAAAGAATTAGTCTATCAGTTTCAAACTTTACCTCTTCTAATTATAACTTTATTTTTACATTTCTGCTCACACAAACCCAGGAGTTCATGTGATTCAAAGTCCTTACTCAGCTGTGCTTCATGCTGGGGGCTCTGAGAATGGCAGTTCTGAGATTTTCTGTAAATCATTTCTCCTGCTTTCAGAGCCTGCTTGAAATATTTCTCAGCATCCACAATAGTTGTTGCTTCTTCCTCAGCCAGGAGGACATATGCAGTAGCACAACTGAAATAAGAGAAATAACAAGACAACATAGCAAAGCGTATCACAGTGATGGGTGAAATTCTTTGGTTCATGCTACAGAGTATTTTTAATTCCTTTACAGGAGTGGCATCTGTGAATTCCAAATACAGTTCTACCATGATACCATCCCTGAAATACATGATCTTATATCCAATTAGGACTGCTCCATAGCTGAATATGGTTTCTCATTTGTTATTGCCACTAACACAGCGATTTAAGAAAAAAAGCTGCACAAAAGATGTTTTAGTAGAAGAGTTCAATATTTCAGGGCAATTTACAGCCCCATGTGCAATTCCCAGTCTGAAGAGTCCCCCTTAAGCATTCAGAACTCTGCTGTAAGTGAATTATTACATGAAGAAACTGATAGTGTGCTCAGTATCCTTCCACTTAATCCTTCACACCAGAAATACAGCAACTGAATGTACAAACTTACTCATTATTCAACTCCAGAGCTTGATACGCCGCTTTAATCCGGGCCTGCGGGTTCCTCTCTCGCCACGCTTTCTGCATAACTGTGGAAAACACATGGAAAGGCTGTGAGGGACATAGACACCTGTGAAAGACCTGGGAGCCAGCAGAGGCAACACTGGCTGCTTGGAGCTAGCCCTAATTAACATTCCCTTCCAGTCTGAAAATTCCTGTTTGCTGTATGATTGCTATAAGGAAGAACAAACACATGTTTGAATTTCAGCCTGTTCCTACCATAAGTATCAAATTCTTGCAACAGCTCATTACAGCCCAAATTTAGTTTAAGAAAGCAACACCACCAGGAGGATTCCTCACTGACCATTTCAGAACTCCTACACGGGGCACAGACACAGCTTACATAACCAGGCAGATGTACAATTTCTAAATTGCTACAGATTTTTGGAAGTGTTTCCCAAGACTCGTTTAAAGCTTGGCAGGAGCAATTGTTAAACACAGGTTCTTGCATAGACCTGCAAGGAACTTTAATTTAAGCTTTCAAACAGAACTTCAAAGGAAACAGTGATGGAGTAAGTGGTGTCTTGCACAGGTAGAGTTTTATACTTAAATATTAAGCAGCTGTGGCTGCCCCTGGATCCCTGCAAGTGTCCAAGGCCAGGCTGGACAATGGGGCTTGGAGCACCTGGGATAGTGGAAGGTGTCCCTGCCAAGGCAGGGGGTGGAGCTGGATGAGCTTCAAGGTCCCTTCCAGCCCAAAATATTCTGGGATTCTGTTCCATGATTATTTTTCAACAACTGTCAGATCATGAAGGGTTAACAATTTATTTTTAAATTTACAAAGCACATTTGAGTGGCATCACAAGGCAAAGCCAATTCAAGATATACATTTATCAGCTTATTTGGTTTGGGAACAAGTAAAAAGGGTGAAATCTATTCAGAAGTGTCCTTTGAACTACAACTTGAATTCAAAATTATTTCAATGCAATTACTCTAAACCCCTCCTACCAAGCTTCCATTTGGTAAAACTGGAAAACACAAACTGAAAACCAGCTTCAAGGAAAACAACATATTCAGAGCTACCATTTTCTATGCAGGATTATTAACTTTCACACTAAAAACCAGTCCTGAAAGAACTCCAAAACCTTACATTCATGGAGTTCTATATCTGGCCTATCTCAAGGATGATAAGAAAACTGAAGAATCTATACATGTTTCTTTTGGAACAAAACCTCCTGCTGTCCAGCAAGAATAACGTGGAAAAATATTTGAGTTTTCTTTCGGAAACAAAATATTATTCTTGGCTCAGCAAGCGAGACAATTCACTCCCTTTTGTGAAATAAAAACACATCTTTCATATCAAACATGTCACAGCCAGCTGACAAGGAACACCTCTGGAATGTGACAAATTGACAATAATTCACACCCACTCTGACAATAACCAGGTAAAGAACATTTTCTGCACTGAACATGTGGAACACAAGGAAAAAAATCTGGAGACTGCACTATTCATTACTAAGGTTTAAATGAGACCACATTTCGGCTGTTGAGAATATAATCCAGGTTTGCAATATCGTGTTAATTATTTGAAATTAACGTGAGATACGTGAGATCTTAAAAAATATCAGGACTGTGACAGCACTAAAGTTGTAGAGAATGCACAATGTAAAACAACATCTTTCCACTAAATTTCACTAAACACTAAATTTCAAGGGGCTTGGAGCAGCCTGGTCTAGTGGAAGGTGTCCTTGCCCATGGCAGGGGGTGGAACTGGATGGGCCTTAAGACCCCTCCCAACCCAAACCACTCTCTGATCCTCTACACCTATTAAACCTCTTGAGTAGTTGAGAAAGGCTGTAGTTTCATTAAATATCTGACAATAAATTGCACTACTCTCAAGTTCGCTAAAAACATACCCTTGACCCTGTCCAAGACTTCCACACCTTACACACACTTCAGTACCTGTGTCTGAAGGCCGGAGGGCATCCGTGTCACATGTGAAAAAGGTCTGATGATCTTGAGCAGACAAATTCATGTCATAGTAAGTAAGAGGCTCCTTCCCAGTCACCCACATGTACCTACAACACATTTCAGTAAGAGGCATTCATAGCAATTAGCAATGCTGGTATCAAGGTGATATCTGATGTGCCTAGTGCAGAAAATCTGTAATAAAAGACTAAAGCTACTAACACAAAGTTTCAAGTACTACTGTTCAATAACCTGTAAAGTTCTAAACAACTTGGGAACTGGCTTCCTAGAAAGCAGCTTCTCCCATAAAGTAACACTAGGAGACTTACAATATAGTTTCATAAAAGAGAATTTAGATTGATAATCACTGTCTCAACCTCTGGAAAAAGCTTTTTTTTCCTGCTTTACTCTCAAAAAGCCCTGATGTTACAGTAATATTTTTGTTCTTAACATTGAAACTGCCAAAGCTTGGCTTGGTGCCATTAAAATACAGGATTGGTATCAATCACCCCTATAATCTTGCAGGTCTCCAGCTGTCTCCTGACATTAGCAGTGCAAGATCTGTGAAGTCATGTGCATGCCCCTGATTAAATTAAAAAATATGCATTGGAAAGCAAGAAAATTAATACCTGCTATACTCTGCCCCTCTGAAAAGATTGAGAGGATTTCGCCACACTTTGCACTCTGAGGAATAACAAAATAAAAGTATTTTTTAAATTAAAAACACAGGAAATATTACCTTGACATTAAAATGCAGTAATGCAAATCAGTTGTGTTTTCAAAACCTGCTTTAATTTTATTATTATGCAATCATCATTTTCATAAACTTCTGCTATTCCATAAATATTTTTGCTCCCCAACATTGCTGGGGTACAAAAGCACAAGGCGGGAAGATTAAGCAATGCATGTCCACTCATGCAGTATTTATCTTTAGAACAGTAAAGAACTAATGTTACTGAAACTATGCATTTAGTTTTAGCTAAATGCAAAGCATTTGCTAAATCATATCTTTAACAATGAACGGTTTAGAGTGAAAAACCATTATTATTTAGTTTATTTTTACCACTACTAACAAAACACTTTGTAAGATGTAGGCTTTGTCCATTTTTTACAAGCACTAATGCAGAGCCAAAGCCACTAAAAGCCACCTCAAAGCTTAAGGAAAGCTCCTGGGACACATCAGGAATCACCTGGCATGCTCTGCCTGCTGCTCTCATTCTCCCCGGCCGAGAAAGCTGCTGGGGCTGGGGGGCTGCTCTCTGCACCCCCAATGAGGGGCCTCAAGTGGCTCACAGAAACCTGCTCGATGAAAGATGTGCCATATTTTCGGAAGTGCCACCACTCAAACACCTGTCACAGGAGAAAAAAGCACCAGAAAGCTCCTCAGGTGACACCTTCCCAGCAAACATGAGGAACAAAGAGCGTTCACAGCGAGTCTATTCCCTTGCCAATGATTAGGGGTGGAATTTATCTGCACACAGAGTAACACTAATGATCTAGTTTGGCCTGCTTTGTCAGGCAGGATCACTCACATGAACATGAAAGAGATTGGAAAAAAAACAGAAAAATTTTAGTCAAATGTTATGTTCCTCCCTCCCAAAGTCATTAGGGTAACTCCAAAACCCTTTCAGAAGTACCTGTATAGGGAAACTGTGAACAGAGGCAAAAAACCATTATACCCTCTTTTCTGGTGAGGATATTTCAAGCTGCAGCCCCACCTGCAGTACCACATCTGTAGTATTCAACACAGGTGTATTTTTTTCATTTCACAAAAATAATCTAAAAGAATAAAGGATAAAATGGCCCATTAAACTGAGATGTTCTGCTAACCAGAAAGAGAGAGCCTAACAAAGAGACAAGGCTAAGTTAACAGCAATGACAGTCACTCAGCAGAAATTCTGGGCCAAAAATATTACCATCTCTTTTTGAAGCTGTTAAAAATGCCTTCATATCACAAGCCCTCAGGGACTACAGCAAACTGTCAGCCCTGGACCAGCCTGGATCCTGTGCCTGTCTGCTCTCTCTGGTGAGCAGTGACAGGCCCCAGGGAGCAGCTGGAGCTGTGCAGGGCAGGTAAACCCTTCCAGCATTCCACACAAGTTATCTTCTCAGACTCATACAGTCCCAACATACAACACACACAGCAAGAGAGCTGCAACAACACATCAGAGAAGTTCCTTCCCAGCACAAAGGCACCCTCTAGAGTCTGATATTCACTCCCTTTACCCCTCATAAAGTCATCTGAGAGGTGCTAAAGTTGTTTAAAAAAAAAAAGAAGTGACTACTTACAAATATCAGTCCAGATATAAAAGATGAAGTTACTGTCAGGGCAAAGTAGAATTTTGGAGTCAAAGTGCTTAAGAACATGGTCACTGTTAAGAGAAACAAAACCAAAGACTTAATAAGTAGAATTGAAAAAGATAAATAGCTTGTCTATTAAAGAATGCCAAATATCATGCAAATACATAGTACACTACAGCCCTAGCAGCTTTATAATGCTACACTTTTGGGGAACCCTCACCACTTTTATTTTGTTTGTATCTACCTATGACAGCCAATTTTTATATCCCACCAAAAAAAAAAATCACTGTACATTTCTAGACAGAGCATCTTACAGTTTCACCCATACAGTGGCTGGTGAACCACAAGAAGCCAATTTAATATATTATTTCATTTTAAGACAAAATCATCCTGTTCTAATACAAGTTTATATTCAATGCTAACAAACATTTTCAACAGACCTCTCCCTCCTGCTATTGAGAGCACAATGCAGAGAATGCAATTATCCAGTGGTGCTCTGACCATGGTTTGGACTCAAACTGCACATCAGCCCTGTCACCTGCCACCAGCACAGGCTGGACAGGGACAGGGCAGGGCTCCAGCCCGACAGAGCCCCAGGTGGGAGCACGCAGCAGCACCGGGGCAGTGCCTTGGCTGCTTTCAGCTGCCCCAGGACTGCCCAGTCCCCTGCCGTGTCCCTAACCCTGGGGTTAGGTGACAAGCCCAGTGTGGCACCGAGCAAAGGTGGGATGCACAACCTGCCTGTAAGCACAGCTGGGACTCACAGAATCAGATTGTCAATTAGTTTGAAAACAACCTTATAAAGTCCAACCTGTGACCAATTTTCACCTTGCCAACGAGACCAGAGCACTGAGTGCCAGGTCCAGTTCTTCCCTGGGTACCACGATGGGTGGGGACTCCCAACACCTCGCTGGGCAGCCCATTCCAAAGCCTGACCAATCTTTCATGAAGAAATTCCCCCAGATGTCCAACCTGAACTTCCCCTGGCACAGCTGGAGGTCCTGTCCTGTTCCCTGGAGCACAGCCCGACCCCCCGGCTGTCCCCTCCTGTCGGGAGCTGTGCAGAGCCACAGAGTCCTCCCTGACCCTCTTTTTCTCCAGGCTGAGCCCCTTCCTCAGCCGCTCCTGAGGCGCCAGACCCGTTTCCTTCTCTGGACAGACTCCAGCCCCTCAACGTTCCTCCCGACGGGGCCCAGACGCGGGCACGGCAGGTGCGCAGCCGCCCGCCGGTGCGCGGCGCAGCGGGACAGTCCCTGCCCGGTGCGCTGGACTGCCGACACAGCCCGGACACAGCTGGGGACTCCCCGGGCAGGGTCCGCCTCCCCCCGGCGCGCCGTTCCCCCCTGCCGCCCTCACCGGCCGCCAGGCCGTCCCGGAGCCGCACCGGCACCCGCAGCACCGCGTACAGGAGCCCGAGCCCGGCGGCCGCGGCCAGGAGCCCGCGGGCCCAGGGTGTCGCAGCCCGCCGCCGCAGCTGATCCCAGCGCCGGAACGCCGAGGCCACCCCGGGGCACGGCGGGCCCCGGCCGCTCGCAACGCTGCCGCTGCCCTCCGCCATCACCGCCGGCGGGGCACGCCGGGACAGGGGCGGGACAGCACCGGGGCGGGGCTCCGCCAGCGCGGGCAGCCCGCTCACAGACTCCGTCGCTGCTGCTCCGGGGCGAAGCGCGGACCGATCGTCCCCCATACCACAGCCGGGATGCCCGGAGGCTCCGGGGCGCGGCAGGTCCGCCACCGCCGTGCTCCCGGGAGCGAAAACCCTGCCCGTTCCCGTGATGGTGCCGGCACGGCGTCTGCCCGCAGCTAATATGGCGGTGGCCGCGCTTCCGGTCTACGGCTCCCGGCCGTCTCAGCCCACGGGGCACGCCGGGACGACCAGGGAGGGGCTCGCGTGGGCAGCCTATTCGTTGAGTCCATCACAGCTGCTTCTCCCGAGCATATCCGACACGATAATCGGGAGCCCCAAGCGTTCCGGGAGGCGGCGGCTCTGTCATCCGGTACCGCAAGAACCCACCCGTTTCTACGATGGCGGCCACGCGGCGTCTGCCCGCAGTTAAGATGGCACCGCCAGCGCATTCGGTCCGCCGCCCGGCGCTCCCGGCATGCACTGCGCGGGGCCGGGCACACAGCTGCCAAGATGGCGGACCTGGAGGAGCGGGTGTCGGATGAGGAGAAGGTAAAGGAAGGGGGCGGCCGCCTCTTCGCCGTGGGTCTGCGCCGCTGCCCCCGGGAGGGCAGTGGGTGGGGAGCGGTGGGCAAGATCGCCTGGTGCCGGTGTGCTGGCCTGCGAGTGTTTCGGGGTGGGTGGGCTCCCGAGACCACCGGGCCGCCGCCGCCCGGCTGAAGGACCGGCTGTTCTTTACCAGCACTTTGCTTTCCGAATTCCTCATTGCTTTCCGAATTCCTCATTGCCTTCCCATTTCCTCATTGCCTTTCGATTTCTTATTGCCTCGGTGCAGCTGATGGGTCTCGGCCAGTCGTTTTGCATGAAAATGGACATAGTTTCAACCTAAGTCAGGGGAGGTGTAGGTTGGACATCAGGGAAAGCTTCTTAACAGAAAGGGCAATTAGACATTGGCAGGGGCTGCCCAGAGAGGTGGTGGAGTCCCTATCCCTGATCAGGGAAGGACTGGACGTGGCACCCAGTGCTCTGGTCTTGTTGACAAGGTGGGAGACAGTCACCGATGGATCGCTTGGTGATCTTGAGGGTCTTTCCCAACCAAAATAATTTTGTGAAAATGTATTTTCTGTGCTGCTTTTCCCAAATCAGCAAAGTAACCAGCGTGTCTATAAGGTGCTTTGCAATCTCTTCACTTCCTAAGCACCCTCTGAGTGTGCTCTTACATTTTCCGCTCACCCCAGCTGCTGACAGGAGCTGCGATGTAGATCCTGAGAATTACGCTGGATGGAAAGGACTAAGTCAGAGCAAATAAAGCCATAATTATTTTAGGAAAAGGGGAAATGAGCAGTTTGTTCTTCTTGTGTAGGAATGTGGAGAAAGTTACCTACTGCAAGTTCTCTGCTTGGTAATACACTGTTGTCTGCACACAGTAGTTTAAAAATGCACTGTTACTCTTCCTTCCATCACAGAGGTGTTACACTTACTGCTTGCCTGGTTTCTTAACATTCTGGAGGAGTTGTTCAGGCTCATGGATCTTCAAGGATCCTACAAGTCCGGCTGTTGATTTCATTTTTCCCTTAAACTGCAATTTCAGCTTCATTTCAGTGACATCATTTTTGAAACAAGCAGGGCTTTAGAGGTACAGTTCATCTGTTAGTCAGTATTTTTGGTGATGTTGTTTGAAATAAGTATTCCAGAGCAGAATTTTTATAGGCCTTTAGAACATTCAATTTCAACTAAGTCACACAGGCAGAGAAGGATAACCTCAAGGGAGGATCTGAAAGAGAAACATGCAGCAAGGATTTACTGTAGCATGTGACTATTCAGATGAGCCGAGAACTTTATATTGTTAATTTTTTAAGTTTGAGTTTAGCGGCACTTTAAAGTAAAGCAAAAACCCCAAATACGTCAATTGAGCAACAAAATTAATTCCTTCCATCCTTCAAGCTTCACTCTTTTATTTTCTTTGGGCATATTTTGGGTAAGAGATTAATTTCTCAGACAGGCTGGGAGAGCTGGGGGTGTCCAGTCTAGAGAAGAGAAGCCTCCAGGGAGACTTTAGATCCCCTTCCAGCACCTAAAGGGGCACCAGGAGAGCTGGGGAGGGACTCGGGACAAGGCCTGGAGTGACTGGGGGGACAGGACAGGGGGGAATGGCTTGCCACTGCCAGAGGCAGGGATGGATGGGAGATTGGGCATTAGGAATTGTTCCCTGGCAGGGTGGGCAGCCCTGGATCCGTGGCAGTGCCCGAGGCCAGGCTGGACACTGGGGCAGGGAGCACCTGGGACAGTGGGAGGTGTCCCTGCCATGGCAGGGGGGACACTGGAGGAGCTTTAAGGTCCCTTCCAACCCAACCAGTCTGTGATTCTGTGATTTTCTTGTAAGTTCCTCTGAAATGTCCCATTTTGCTCAAGTTCATTCTGCTGCTGTTTTGCCAGTTTAAACTAACGGCTGAGCGGCTTCCCTTCCCCTCAGACACTTTCCCCATTTTAGAAGCAGGAAGTTGATGCTGCAGAGCTGAAATGACACCTGAAATGGCCCCGGGGGCCAGGAAACGGGGCAGATTGCAGAAAGTCCTATTTTGGTGTTTCTGCAGAGGAGCATCCTGACGCTGCCCTCCAATCAACCAGCTCCGAAAACCAACAACCATTCAAGTGCTTGACATTTCAAATTAATCACTCCCCAGCCTGTTTCCTGCACTCCTGATTTCAATAGTTTGACTGAAATGTTTTCTATTTTATTGATCAATTACACAAGATGCTGTCTTTTTAATGTTTTCTTCGTATTGCTTAATTTCTTCAGGCACAAATAATATATATCTATTTTTCAAAATCATTGCTAATTTGGAAGACAGTCTATTTTTATCTGAAGCTCAGTCCAGTTAAGGCAGAGTTGTTACTTGATCCTGTTGGAATAAGGCAATTACCTTTTGTTTGAAAAGGTATTTATTTCTTTTTGTGGCTTGCTTAAAATAATTATGTGACAAACAATACAAACAATTTCTAATTAAAACAGGGAAGACTGTTGAGAGAAGTGAGTTATTTCCAGCTCTGGTGATAACTCAGGTGAAGCAGTTACATACATAGACACAATTCTTTGTTTTGCTGCTCAGAATGAAAAGTAGAAAGTAATCAGAGTTCTAATGAACAACTCTTTAGTCACTTTCAATAAATGTCTTGTTAGACCAGAGAGGCTCATTGGTCAGCTTTGTTAGCTGGAAATGTTAGCTGTCAGAGGAAATGGGACGTTTTTATTATTCTAAGGGAGAGGTTTAATTTTGTGGCATTTCCTTTTTCATTGCTTCCAAGATCTTTCTATTCCCTTTGGTCCTGCAAAAGCTATAAAAGATTTCATAATGAAAACCATAAACTCTTACCAATTCCAACAGAACCAATACTTGGACCACCTAAATTCTAACTGTGCAAGACATGTATATTGGATTTTAGAGCACATTGCAGTTTTATTACACTTTTAGAAGAGACAGGGTTTTTCTTTCCCAGATTCAGAGTTTCTGGACATTGAAATTTGGCTTTCTCAGTTATTAATGCCTTCCTTCATCATCACGTGCCTTCATAGCAACCCAGAATGGTTTGGGTTGAAAGGGACCTTGAAGATCATCCAGTTCCACCCCTTGCCATGGACAAGGGCACTTTCCACTAGACCAGGTTGCTCCAAGCCCTGTCCAGCCTTGCTTTGATCAGTCTTACAAGACTATTTCTACCTTGACAATGCATGCCTAGATTTCTCCCTAAATCTGCCACGTTCTGTCACTTCAGAGGTGGTTTCGTTGGTGAATTGTTTCAATATGTGTGAACTCAGTAAGTTATCTTTTGTCTTTAATTACTTTTCTACTTCATTGTAGGTGCGTATAGCTGCAAAATTCATCACTCATGCTCCCCCTGGAGAGTTCAATGAAGTATTCAATGGTAAGCAATTAAGGAAAAATGATCTGTGGTCTGTGGTGTTTTCTTCATGTTTTATCTATTATAAGAATCTAAGGCTGTGTCACGCTATACTGCTTTTAAGGCTAAGTGGCCTGGGAAAGCATGCAGTTCTTCTGGACTATTTCTGCCTAATGAAATTATTTCATCTTTTAATGTTTGCATGTGTACAGTTGAAAATAAAGTGCATAAAGAGAAACATCTGATAAAAAATCCAGTAACACACCTGGACCCTTTCTTCTCCAGATGTCCGGTTATTGCTTAACAATGACAATCTTCTCAGGGAAGGAGCAGCACAGTAAGTACTGAGATTTCAAACACAAGTCAAATTACCATCAGAGATCCTTCTGTTTTCTTATACCCATCATTCTGTGACAAAGAAAACCATTTGCTGCATTCGGAGCAATCTTACGTAATTCCTTAGCCCACCTAACAAAATACATAATGAAAGGTGTGGATGATTCTTTTTAAAAGCCCTAAATGGGAATTTGTGCTGTATGAAACTGACAGGAAGGCATTCTGCCAAAAAGTTTAACTCTGCGGCAGCAGAAATGTCTGATTATGTTGAATCATCTGATTTATAAAGTTAGTGAAGCCTGAAATACTGATTAATCCATAGCCTAAGTTTAGAAAAAGAACTGCCCTCAGTAAAAACTTTTCAAAATTTGTTGTTTACTTCCACAGCTTCATCAGTAGGTGCTTAAAGATTACACATACAGGCTTTTTGATGCTAAGATATATTTCAAGCTAGGTGACGTGTCAGTCAGCAAGTCTTTGCATAAGAAAATTGTTGTAAATATTCGTCTACTCATTTATTTACCTTACTTCTGTGTAAATTGTAGCTGGGGTGTTCCTGTTTTGCATTGGCTTGCTCACATTTCCCCAGGCTATCTCCTGTTCTACTTTTGAACTCTGTATTTTCCTGGCCATCACAAAACAAACATGCTTTTAGACCTGGGGTTTATAGCTATCTACAGTAAAAAGTATTGGAAAATCCTTTAACAGTGCTTGTGTGTATTGTTTGTCCAATTAAGTTGATGTTTGCTGCAATATAATCCTGAGTCAGAATAAATGTGCACGTGCAGCTAAAGTTCGTGTTCCTTTGGTGCTCCACAGTGCATTTGCACAGTACAACATGGATCAGTTCACCCCCGTGAAGATAGAAGGGTACGAGGATCAGGTAAGAGGAAACTTTGTACACTCCAGGTTGTATTACTGCACTGTGAAAAAGCAATAAAAATGTTGTTTCATCAGGATGTTGGCTCACAAACCAACATCACCATCAGCTGACTGACTCATTCTGCTCACAAGGTACCACTCCTCCTTCCCCCACATATCAATATGACAAACTTTCTTTGATAAGAACAAAGCATAACCAAGATATTCTCTTTAAGTTCTGTGTTGTACTACTTAGCAAATCCAATTCATTGTTCCTTAAAGCTCCATGCTGAAGTCACTGGAATTTTACTTAGGAGTATGAGTGATTAAAGATTACTGTCTATTTAAAGCTCACTTAAAAATCCTTATGTTGATACTTGCTTACAGTTCCTACTGACAATTGATAATAGATTCTTAATAGTTTGTTTGGTTTATTTTCTGCGATTTTAATCCATTCCCAGCTACCCTAAAAAACAAACTTATCTTTATTTATACCAAATCATTGATTTGGTGTGGTGATTATACCTAATACTATCCAGTCTATGCCAGCAAAACAAGTTATTTCAGGAGTTTTTTTAATTCTTTTTTTTTAGAACAAACAGCAAGTTGTAGAGAAGCCAGAAAGCTGCCTGACCATCTGCTCTGTTCTCTGAGCCAAGCTCTGACCCAGCTTTTCTAGTGTCCCAGATATGTTTATGGGAGTATGGGAGGCATATATTAAGGGGGCTGTTCATAGAAATAGCTTTGATGAGAAAATTACAGTACAACCTGCAAAAAAACAAAAGAAAACCCAAAACCTACCCTAATAAAGTCAATATTTGGGAAGCCAGAGAATTAAGGTAAAAAAGAAAAAAAGAAGAGAATGTGTAGTGCTGCTTTGTGGTCTGCTTTAGTTGGTGTATTTTAGAAGTAGTCACACCTATGTACCCTTCTTGTCCAGAAGCAGAGCTGTTGCAAAACACGGAGCATGGCAATAAATGGTAGATTTCAGAGTAAAAGTCTCTGTTTCCTTTAGAAACGAAGAAGGAATGCAGCTAAAATAACTTTAAAGGCTGTAAAAGTAACCTGCTTCTATTGTAAGGATACCCAATTTTAAGCCAAATATATACATTATTATAGTTCAGTCTTTTCTGGGACAGAAATCTAAGTTCAGTATTACTGTGGAGAGCAGAGAGTTACCTTTAGCCTCACAACAATTACTAATTTAAATTATTAATATCGAAAATTATTGATTTTCTTTATGTGACCTTATAGAAGAACCTATTGTAACACTGATATGCAAGTAGGGAAAAATGCAAAACAATACGTCTATATCAGCCTAAATGTATCATCATTTCGACTTCTATTCCAGGTCTTAATCACAGAACATGGTGATCTGGGCAATGGCAGATTTTTAGACCCAAGAAACAAGCTTTCTTTTAAGTTTGATCACTTAAGGAAAGAAGCAAGTGATCCCCAGCCCGAGGACACAGAATCGGCTTTAAAACAATGGAGAGATGCCTGTGACAGTGCATTGAGAGCCTACGTCAAAGATCATTACCCCAATGGCTTCTGCACTGTTGAGTATCCATCTTGTTTCCCTGAAAGTGTATTGCTCTGAGTCACTCAGTCCCAGAGCAGACTGTGCTGGGCAGAGCTGTTGGAATTCTCCATCCTCACTAGCATTTTGGCTAACTTTGGAATGACATTTCCAAAGAGGGTGCAACTATCTTGGCATGCACACAGAGGTAAAGATGAATTAGACCTTTTCCATAGGCATGACTGCCAAGCACCTTCACACCTACCCTTAATAAGATGCCTGCCAGGGGAGGTGTTGGACAATGTAACTCGTGGTGCATGTTCCCAGTGAGGTACCACCACAGCAGCCTGCACCCTGCTGCCAAGAACAGAGAATAAAAATGGCTTTCCTTAGCTCTTGGGCCTTTTTAACTCTTTTTCTAAATACAGGTTTATGGTAAATCTATAGATGGACAGCAGACAATTATTGCCTGTATTGAGAGCCACCAGTTTCAGCCCAAAAACTTCTGGTAAGACTATTTCAACATAGTGTGTTTTCTTCCTTTGCCTGGTTCCTCAAACCAACCCATCCTCTAGCTCTGACACGGTCTGAAGGACAGGGAGTTTTGGGCTTCCCAAGAATTTCTTTTCCTTCTGTAGTCTGCTTTCCTTGCAGCCCCCTTGGCACTTACCAAAACTCTTCCTGTGACCTCTCCAGAGGAAAAGGCATTATCAGAGCTGGATAGATACTCCTTTACATCTCTGGAGCTTCTTTGTACCGAAGCTGCATTGTATTCAGCTGGGCTGCAGAAATTTAACTCCATGCCATCTAAAGCACTAAATCCCATGTGGTATTGGTGATAAGACAACATCAGAAACAACTTGGTCATTAATTTCATTCTTTTTGCTGTTAGACCTTCTTGGAAATAGTTTTTTCATGCTTGGATTGCTTCTAGGAACGGGCGTTGGAGATCAGAATGGAAGTTTACTATCACACCACCAACAGCTCAAGTGGCTGCAGTGCTCAAAATCCAGGTTAGTTATTTTTCCTGGCAGTAACAGGAGGAGCTGCATTGTGCTTGTCTTACACAAATGCATTTGGCTCAGAGTGACATGCTGAAATGCAGCAGTGATGGCCTTCTCATGTCAGGATGTTATTAAACTAAACCAGAAAGTAATTCTTAAATCTAGCATTCTAGTAATAGTCTCAGATCTGGCCTGTGGTTTATTATGTAGCATCACCCTGTAGACCTCCACTTTGCTTCACTTTATAGGGCTAAAACATCTACCTTGAGTCTTTTATAATTGCACTTATCTCAGCTCTAGGCATTTACTGATTAACATAATCTTGAACAGTCTTGACAAAGTATGAAACCTTTTAGAAAATCCATCCTGCTTTTAGTCTTATGTAAGCAGAGAAGATGGGCATGATGCTCTGTTGTGCCATTTTAGTAGCATTTGGGGGCTCAGGAATTCTGGAGGGAGTGGTCATAATAAAACCTGCACTCTGTCTTTTTGTCCAGGTCCATTACTATGAAGATGGCAATGTCCAGCTGGTTAGTCACAAAGACATTCAGGACTCTGTACAGGTGTCAGTAAGTATGCTAAAAGATCTTTATGATAAGCAACAGTTTTCATTCCTTTAACAGCTCATGAAGCATGCTGCTATGACTGCATTCTCTTGACTTTAAAGTAATTCTAGGGTGAATAGTCAGTGTGGTGTTTAGAGTCACATAGGAATCCCATATTCCCAACTGCTTAAAATTCAGTCTTATTAGAAAGTCTCTATTGGAAAGCTTGTCTTGGTAGTTAGGGTTAAAAAGGACAGAATATGCTTTTCTATCTCTGTCCGAGGGAAAGAAACAGTAAGAGACATATGCTAAGGCAAATTAAGAAATCCTCTAGTTTGGTAGAGGGAGCAACAGCTGCAAAGTGACTCATTTTACCATGAAGGTCCACTTCCTTTTTGCTCACTAGGGTGCAGCTCTGTTCCAGTTTGGAGCAAGGGCTCTACCCAGTATGTAGTAAGTGAAAGGAATCTAGCTACAACCACAAGGCTCAAGCTGATGATGTTACCTACTTTATCTATACTCAGCCTATCATTTGAGAAGAAATCTATTGTGTTGATTATGTAAGTTATGTAAGTTGCTCTTAAACATGCAAACTTTTTTTTCCTTTGCAGAGTGATGTCCAAACTGCTAAGGAATTTATTAAGATCATAGAAAATGCAGAAAACGAGTACCAGGTAAGATCAGTGGTAGTTAAATAAAACATTGAATCATATCAGTCTCCATTTGCAGTTAATAGAAACATGGAAAACTGACCTCTTGTTCTATTCCTAGCTGAATCTGGCATTGCCTGTAAGAATTACTTAGAAAAGGGTAGCAGTATTTGTTTTAAAAATATAGTTATAAAGCTGTAAAGTTGAAAAGCTGTGTTGTAATTAACTATCAGGTTTGCTGTACGGTTTTTTTAAAGGGTTACAAATGATACCTGGAACAAGCATGGGAGGGGAGTGGGTGAGTCAATGTATTTTCCTCTGTGACAGTTAAAAATTCTGAGGAGGAAACTTGTGCAACAGCTTTTGCATTGTCCCAGCCTCTGTGCAAGGAGACTGGAAAGAGATAAATCAGTGAAAGACCTAAGGAGATGGTGCTACATTACAGGGAAGGTGAATAAAAAGCCTTTGACTTGCACACACACTGATGACTGCTTTATTAATTTAGTTAATAGTGGGCCTTACAGAAAGGAGTTTGTGGCTTTAACACTAAGTTGAGCTTTCTCATAGTGTTTTATGTGTGCCCTAACCAAATGTGCTTGCCCTTGCAGACAGCAATCAGTGAAAACTACCAGACTATGTCAGACACCACTTTCAAAGCCTTACGCCGGCAGCTGCCCGTCACCCGCACCAAGATTGACTGGAACAAAATCCTCAGCTACAAGATTGGCAAAGAAATGCAGAATGCTTAATGCAGAAACAAGGAGGTGTATGAAACAGTCGTGTGCAAAAAAACAAATATGGTCCTATGCCAAGTAGATGGTTTTTAAACCAGAGCAGCATTTTTTAGGGCTTTCAAAGTTAACAGGTTTTCTAGCCTGAGAGGGAACCGTGGAACAAATAGTTGTCTTTGTGTTTTGTGTTTCCTGCCACATAAACTTCCTGTTTTAGCTGCATTTAATAGGTCATTTAAATTCAGCCATTCATGGCTCAGAAGTATAGCTGTTTTCAGTCACTGGCTGGAAAACTTCCTAGCTGGAAAAGCCCTATTATTACCCCAGGAGAGGGTACAGAGCGTTCCCTTCACCTGTATCCAGCACTCCAGGTATCCAGTAAGTTTGTCAAACCTGCCAAGAGCTCACGGCGCTGCAAGACACAGTAAGTGCAAGACAGTGAGTCCTCGTGTATCCTTATTCCCAACCTCCACAAAGCAGATGCCTGCAGGCTTAGATTTTGCTGTAGAAAATGAGTTTACAGGATCCTTTACAGAATTCCCTACTGACCCAGCTCTTCCGGGGACGTAACTTTTTTTTAATCTGAAGATTTGAGCCGTGTTCCCTAAAAATGAACATTTTTCTTCTCCCTTCCCTCGTGTACGTACGGTTACCAGACATCTGCATTTTTACAGAACTACAAGATGAGTCACTGCTGATCCACAAGGGCTGGATGGTGATTAAAAATGCAAATGTCTACAAAATAATAGGTATGTTGTGCTTTAATGCTTTGTGGCAGGTTCATAGATTTGTATCGCAGGTGTATGGATGGATAGTGTACAAAATAAATAAACTTGCACCAAAGTGAAAGAAAAAATCCTTTCCATTTGTCTCAGTTGTGGACAGCTTATTGTCATGCTTAGAGGGGATTTTGGAATGAATCTCTTCTACGTGCTTGCTCTGCATTACTATTTTCCCCCTCTAACATCAAACAGTCATAACATTTTCTCTGAAGGGGAGGATGAAGAGATAGACATATGCCTTTCTCAGATCTTGGAACATAGATTCACTACAAAGTGAACCTCCTTTGGTGAACTCCCTTTGCTTTGTTTGCACTTGGTTATCACTGGGCGCCTTGCAGGTTCTGGTTTTTAAACTGGCTCATGTCTTCTTATTTTTAAATACACAAAGGAAAAAGGGTTGGGAAGAGAGGGGTGGGGTTGCCTGTGCATTACACTTCAGGTTTTGCACAGTAACACCACAAAATAAGTGTTTATCCTTTGTGAGTTTTAACTAATTAAAATATATTTGTATTTGCTGCTGAGACTGACAATTCATCCCTCAGGCATCCTCTGTATCAACTAGTCTAGTGCAAATACACCAGTCTTTGTTTAAAGCCATTTGTGTCTGTTCTTTCATGGTCTCAATCCTTTTAATTCCTGAGGTCTAGGAAATGGCATCACCATCCCGGAAAGTGTTCAAAAACGTGAATGTGGCACTTGAGGACCTGGTTTAGTGGTGATCACAGTGGTGGTGCTGGGTTGATGGTTGGACTTTAATGATCTCAAAGGTCTTTTCCAATCTTAACAGTTCCGTGACTAAGGCAGGGCTGGTATCAGTCCAAATGCTGTGGTATACAGACATGGGAACTGGAGGGCTGAGCTTCCAAACTAAAATAGAAGCAATCACAGAGCTTTATTGCAGCTCCTCACCCTGGGAAAAAGGCAGCAAGGAGGTCATTCCACTCACTCTCAGTGTCTTACTTTAACCTACTGCAGACACTCCTGGTTGTATCCAACACATCCGGTTTGTATCCTGGTTGTATCCTAAAAGCAGGGCTTTTCAGAGGGTGTGCACAATGCTCTGCAGGAGCTGCTCACGGGCAGTTTAAGAGGCTCCTGCCTGCGCAGCACCCAGGGGAGATGGAAGGTTGTGTGCGCCTCAGGTGCTGTGGGCTGCGGCCCTGGCCCATCCAGGAAATCGCTGCAGCAATTCCAAGAATGTGAAGCCGAAGCAGAGCCCAAGATAAGGCTCTGCACACAACACAGCTTTTATCTGCCTCAAGGCTAGCGTGCTCCTTGGGCACACTGGGAGCAGTTCACCGCCAGTGCTCCAGCCTTAGGAGCGTTTCTATCTCTCTGTCCTTCTCCAAATCTTCAGCTAATCATCCTGCAGCCTGCCTGGTTCCGTGCCTGTCTCCGGGCCCTTCCCCCGGCTGCTGCCCCGGGCTGTCCCCTGCCAGCCCCGATCCGCCCCAGCCGGGCGGCCCCACGGCCTCTTTCGCTTTCGTTTCTCCCTGCGCGACCAGCCCTGGCTCAGCCCAGCCCAGCCCAGCCCAGCCCGGCTTAACCTGGCGCTCCCGGACGCGGCACCATCTCGGCACGGCTCGGCTCGGCTCGGCTCGGCTCGGCTCGGCTCGGCTCGGCTCGGCTCGACCATGCCGCGGTTCAGCGTGGCGGAGGCCAGTCTCTGGGGGTGTCAATTCGTGCAGTTCCTGCAGGACACGGGCCGGGAGCAGGCGAGCCTGCGGGAAACGCTGCGGACCATCTACAACCAGGAGTTCCGCGGCAGGTGAGAGCCCTCGGCCAGATCCGGGCGACATCATCTGGGACAGACCCGGGCCAGCATCCCCAGTGCCTGGCCAGCGTCACTGGTCCCCAGCACTGGTCCTGTCTCTCCAAAGCCCTGCTGGGATGATCCCCAGCTCCATGGGCCCCCAGCAACTGCCTGGGGATGGCCTTGGACACCCACTGCCCACCATACTCCCCCGCCTTACCCTGCTGACACCAATCACAGTGGTCCTTGTGCAATGTCACCGCTGTTAATCATTGGCAAAGCCAGGGCTCGGTGCACTGGTGGGACTGGGAGGAGGTACGTGGAGAGTCATCGCTGCTGGGAGCACAGTGGCTGTGCCTTAGCAGAGCCACCACCTGTGCCAGCTCAGCTCCTGAGCACTGGCATGGGCAGGGGCTGCATGGCTGTCAGGGCCAGGCAGTGATGCAGTGGGACAGCTGGAATGGCTGTGGCATAGCTGGGACCGCAGCGGCACAGCTGGAGCAGCCAGCAGGGATGTTAGATTTGCACAGTTCAGTGAGAAGCTCTTCTTCCTCTCCTGGAGCAGAGGGGACCTGCTGAGAACTCCCTCACTGCGGCCTCAGCATCCTGCTTCATCTTCCCTTGCCTCACCCCAGCTGCCTGTGCCCGTGGCAGCCGAGCCACACTCTCCCACACAAACCCTCTCCCTTGTCTCTGCAGGACTGAGGCAAAGACACCCAATTTTTCCTGCATGTTGTTTGCGCTGAGGACTACCCACCAGGTTCAGGTGCGGGGAGAGGTGGTGAAATTCAAGGTGAGTTCACGCTGGGGCAGTGCCCACCAGGACTGGCTCCTCAGGAGCCCCCTGCAGAGTCCCAGGGCCATGCTGATTCTGGCTGCTCCTTGCAGGTGAAGAGGCGTGTGGTGGTGGCAGACCAGTACTGGCAACCCAGGAGGAATGCACAGACATCCGTGACCACGTCTGCCTCAGGACAGCAGCTCAGCTCCACTCCACAAATGCCCCAGCGCTATGCCAAGCAGTGGTATGACCAGCAGCACCCCACCTTGGCATGTCCCTTGGATCCCACACCCCGGCTGGGAAAGCCTGACCCTCCCTCCCCACAGGGCTGAGCTCATTCGTGGGAAGCACGGGGTGGAGATCACCTCAGACTATGACCAGGGCAGCGGGAGCATTCGCTTCCCAGTGGTGCCGGGCGAGCCCCAGACAGTCACTGTCCTGGTGCAGAACCGTGGGACAGAGGTGGTGACACTGCAGCGGTTCCAGCCACAGCAGCAGGCACGGGAGCTCTCCTTCTCCGATGAGCAAGGGGCAGTGCAGGGCCAGTCCCTGCTGCTACACCCAGGTAGGGTCCATCCCATCCCCTGCCCCATGCCCTGCCCTGCACAGGGGAGGCAGGACCCAGTCTCACCCCTTCACCCTGCAGGTGGGATGTACCCCATCCAGGTGCGGTGCCTCACCACCTGCAATGGGCACTTCAGTGCTGTGGTGTCCTTTGAGTTCACCAAGGAGCCAGACGTGTCCTTCAGCATCTCACGCTACATCGCTGCCATTGCTGAGAGCCAGCTGGCCAAGGACCTGGGGCCCTCAGCCCCCTTCCAGCCTTACGAGGCCAGCCTCCAGCGCCATGTCACAGTCATCACCGAGGATGGCATCCCCCCTGACAGGTATGTGATGAGCTCACTTGCTGCCATCCTGAGCAGAGGGGCCCAGCCTGTTCTCCAGCCCGGACAAGGTTCAGCTCCTTGACTGCCTGGCACCACAGGACAGTGCTTCAACCCTGCTCCATGGCCCGTGACAGTGGGGTTGGGGACACCACGTAGTCCCTGAAGCACTACTGTCCCCTCCACCCAGCTCCCTGAAAAACGAACTGGAAGGGAAATCCCTCTGGGCGCCTACCAGTACCCAAAGAGCCTCAAGGACACAATCCTGCTTGGACCCAACAGCAGTGCCAGCTCCAGCTGGGCTGCCATGCGGTGAGTGCCAAGGGCTGAGAGCAATGCTGACGTGTTCCTTGAGTGCCAAGCTGTCCCTGGGACACAATGACATTGCTGCTGCCCTTAGCTCGCTGCTGGAAGCACCTCTTCAGGCTGAGAACTACTACCAGAAATTCCAGCTGCTGCTGCACCTGGAGGAGATTCAGATGGAGGTGGACATCCGTCGCTACGACATGCAGGACGTGACCATGGTGCAGGAGAGGGCACTGCTGGTTCTCGATGTGCGTGGGGGGCTGAGGGACGGGAGGGGTGCTGGCACAACACTGGCACTCCCAGAGTGCCTGGCATCACACTGGCCCTTTGGCACAGGTGCCTGGCGTGGCCGAGAACCGCCCATCCCTGCTGAGAGGGGACCACCTGTTTGCCCACCTGAGCAGCGAGCGGGACCACTCCCCGCTCGTCCGCTACAAGGGCTACGTGCACAGCGTGGAGCTGGAGAGGGTCAGGCTGGGCTTCTCCTCCAAGTGAGTGGTGTCTGGTCCCAGCAGACTTTCTCAGAGATGCCAAAGACCAGGAGCGGGTTGGAAAGGGCCCCGTGCCCTGCTCACACCATTCCTTCCCAGGCTGCAGAAGAAGTTTGTGAAGAACCTGAAGTTCGATGTGACCTTCACCTTCAGCCGGCTGCCACTGCAGGTGCAGCACCGGGCTGCAGTGCTGGCCACGCGCCGGGGCTTGTCCGGCCTCCTCTTCCCCTCCGCCTCCTGCCACAAGTCCCTCTTCTCAGGGCCCTTCCAGCCGCGGTGAGCCCCAGTTCTGCAGGGTGGGAGGGTCTGAGGGGTGAGGGGATGGAGGCGACGGGGCTCGGGCAGCGCAGCCTCTGCTCTCACAGGTGGTTTAACCGCAAGCTGGAGACCAACGAGGAGCAGTGCAAAGCTGTGACCCACATCGTGACGGGGGTGTCCCGGCCAGCCCCATACCTCATCTTTGGCCCCCCTGGCACTGGCAAGACGGTCACTATGGTGGAGGCCATCAAGCAGGTGGGTGGCCGGTGCCCAAATCCAGCCCTGAGCATTGCTGCCCATTCTCATCCATGGGGCTCAATGCTGTCACCTCCTCTTCCCACCCAGGTGTGGACATGCTTCAAGGATGCCCATATCTTGGCCTGCGCCCCCTCCAACAGTGCTGCAGACCTGCTGTGCCAGTGCATCATCAAGGACATTGCCCCTCAGCATGTCTACAGGCTCATTGCCAGCTCCAGGAGCTACAGGGAAGTGCCTGCTGATATCAGGGTAGGTCCCTGCCCCTCCACCCTGAAATCCCGACAGCACATCTGGGCTGGCATCCCCCAGGATAAGGGGACCTCACCCAATGCCTGTGCTCCAGCCCTGCTGCAACTGGGATGATGAGCAGAGCAGCTACGTGTACCCAAGGAAGGAGAGGCTGAGGCACTACCGGATTATCATCACCACACTGGTGACAGCAGGAAGGTCAGAGGAGCTGGGGTTGTCCCCAGCATCCGTGGCAGGTGGACCCAGGGCTGCCTTGCAGCCAGGCTGTGAAGGCAGTCCCTCTGGGACTCAGCGGGGAGGGGTTGGAGGAGGGCAGGCAGCAGTGGGGGAAATCCCTCCTCTGTGGGAGGATGAGGGTGAAGGGTAGGAGAGGAAGGATGGCCAGGTGGGGCAGGATGCTGAGAACAGCCTCATTGCATCTCTCCTCCAGGCTGGTGTCAGCCAATTTCCCCCCTGGGTTTTTCTCCCACGTGTTCATCGACGAGTGTGGCCACGCGGTAGAGCCGGAGAGCGTCGTGGCCATCGCGGGTGAGCAGCGCCCGCCTGCTGCCTCAAGGGCCAGCTTCTCTGCATGGCCTGGGGTCCCTCCCATTCCCCGCTGAGCTCTCCCTGTTCCCAGGGCTCCTGGCTCCCATGGATGAGGAGAACAACCCCAATGGGGGGCAGCTGGTGCTGGCAGGAGACCCCAAGCAGCTGGGCCCCGTCCTGACCTCACCACTGGCCATCCAGTATGGTCTGGGTGAGTAGGCAGAGGAGTGGGAGTGCTGCGGGCACCCCACAGGGGCTGAGTGGCCTTGTGGGGAGCCACAGGATATCACTGGGCACAGGCACCTCGCTGCTGGAGAGGCTGATGCTGCACAACCCCTTGTACCAGAAGTCGAGTGGAGGATACGACCCACAGTTCATCACCAAACTGCTCTGGAACTACAGGTGGGGACAGGAATAGTGCAGGAAGGGGTCGAGCAGGCAGGGATTGGTGAGCATGGCACTCCAGGATCTGTCCCCCAGAGCCTCAGAGTGCCCCAGCTGGTGTGGGAGATGGGAGTGCACCTGCTGTCCTGGGTGCACGGTGCCTGAGAGGGCTCTGCACCCACATGGCACCCACCCTGGCATGGTCCTGCCTCTCCCAGGTCCCACGAGGCCATTCTCAGGATCCCCAACGAGCTCTTCTATGACAACGAGCTGAAGGTGTGCAGGAGCAATGGGCTTGACATCCGGAATCTGTTTTGTACCTGGGAGGAGCTTCCCAAAAAAGTGAGTGGCGCAGGAGGGACTGACCCAGGGGGCTCCTGAGGCACAGGCAGAGCAGAGCCAAATGTTCTCCATCTCCAGGGCTTCCCCATCATCTTCCATGGGGTTTGTGGGGAAGACCAGAGAGAGGCCAAGAGTCCCTCATTCTTCAACACGGCTGAAATTGAGGTCCTGGTCCACTACCTCAAGAAGCTGCTGCAGAGCCGGGGCAGGGGAAGCTGCCCCAGTGTGTCCCCCAAGGAGATCGGCATCATCTCTCCCTACAGGAAGCAGGTGAGGGACACAGCTCTGCAGGCAGGGCAGAGACCGCCCAAGGGACAGGGAGCACTGGGACGGATGGGCTGGGACAGGGCTGGCACAAGGATGGCCCTGTGGAGGCTGGATTTTGCCACATGCCTCCACTCAGGTAGAGAAGATCCGGACAGCCATCACCTGCCTGGATCCCGATCTGCAGAAGCTGCCGGACATCGGCCAGTTGAAGGTAGGTCCTGGGCATGGAGGAGAGAGGAGCCCTGACAGCCCCAGCCCAGGGGTGCTCCTGGCCCTCACCTGTTGTCCCTGCCCCAGGTGGGCTCTGTGGAGGAGTTCCAGGGCCAGGAGCGGCAGGTGATCCTCATCTCCACCGTGCGCAGCAGCAGCACGTACCTCCAGTTCGACCAGACCTTCAGGCTGGGCTTCCTCAAGAACCCCAAGGTACCGCCCAGCCCCGGGCAGACCCCTCTCCCTTGGCATCCCCCTCTTCCCTTGGTTCTCACAGGCAGGTAGAGCTGCCTGCACCCAGCTGGGGCTGTGGGACGATGAGAGGTCTTGCAGCAGGTAAAGCCCTCTTGCTTGTCTTCTTCAGAGGCTTAACGTGGCCATCACCAGGGCCAAGGCTCTGTTGATCGTGGTGGGTAATCCTACTGTGCTCAGCAAGGACCACCACTGGCTCAGGTGAGCTGCTCCTGTGCTCCTGCCCCTGGCAGTGCTCACCAGCACCTGCCCTTTCCTGCTGCCTGCACGTGGTGCCAGGCCATGCCCACTGCCAGCAGCAGGGCCGGTGCCACCTCGTGCCCACGCTCCTCTCCTCTGCACCTGCAGGTTCCTCAGGTACTGCAAGGAACAGGGTGCCTACACCGGATACCCCTACGAGGATGAGGGCACAGCTGAGGACAGACTCACCAACGACCTCCAGGCACTGCAGCTCAGTGTTTAGCACCCAGGTGAGCAGAGATGGGCACTGCCAGCGGGGCCCTGCCAGCAGCAGGGTTCTATGCCAGCACCCTGGGGCAGCAGCATGGCCAGGGTAACAGCTGGGGCACTGGGAGGCTTCTCCTGCCCCAAATGCAGCAGGACTTCAACCAGGTTTTTGCTTAGGGCTTGCCTGTCTCCATCTCAAAGTCAGGAGCCAGCTCTACCATGAGGTTTCTCTGCAGGAAATGCACCTGGGAAGGGAGGAGAAGCCCCATGAAGGTGCATCCCCCCCAGCCTGTCCAAGCCTGCAGCAGCTCCTGCTTTTTCTGTCTCAGTGCCGGGGTGCTCCATGCATCCCTGTGGAGATGGGGCTGAGCTCACAGGACCAGAAGGTGTTGCCTTTGCTGCCAGCCACGAAGCCCACACCAGCACCAGACTGGGACATCTATCCATTTTAATAACTTTTTTACATGGCTGTGGCAAAACTATTCTCTGTGACTGGTCTCACCATTCAGTGGAAGGCTTAAGCCTGGAGGCTCTGGCCTCCAAAGAGCATCACTGGGTGCACAGGGGAGCTCACTGCTGCTGTGATGGGTGCCTGGGGAAGGCAGGACCCTGGTCTGGGACAGGCTGGCTCAGCTCTCCACTGGGCAGCTGCCTGGCCTGAGAGCTGGCACTCTATTTCCCTCGAATAAATGTTTAAAGAAAAGCAGTGTACTGTTGAGTCCTAGGTGGGCCTTGCTTACACAGACAGGGCTTGAGAGCAGCATCAGGCTCACTGCAGTCCTGCCCTGACCTGCTACAGAGGAAGGATGGCTCCAGCAGTGATGGCAGTGCCCAACACCCAGGGACTGGGTACACTTGGGAAGCTCCTGCCTGGCCCTCCCCATGTAAACTGCGTCCTGGCTCTTTTGCAAGTACTGGGCGGTGAGCCCCGATCCTCCACCAGCAGCTAAAGCAACAGGGGCTGGGGGCCAGGCAAGCCCCCACCCTGCAGCACACGGCCCTGAGCCCAGGCTGGAGCACTGAGAGGCACAAAGGAGAGCCAGAAGAACGCCACACAAGCAAAGTTACAATTACTAAAATACCAGTTTGCATTTATTCTCCCAATTATGCAGTTGGTTTAGTGCTGCCAAGCCCACGGCCGAGGCAGACTCGGAGGCGGCGATGCCGGCAGAGCTGGGCACAGGTCCCAGGAGGAGAGCTGCTGGCAGCAGCTGAGCCCAGCTCTGCTCAGACAGGGCTGAAACTGCCCGGGCAGGTCTGTAGCACTGCCGTGTGCTGCCTGCACGCCCAGGGAGAGCAGGCACAGCACACCGAGGGCCTGGCACACCCCACACGCGAGCTGTGACCGGCACCTCCTGCTTCTGTGGCACCTGCCCAGAGCTGGGGAAAGAGAGGGAACACCCCAGCAATGCCCGTGGGAAAGGCAAAACCAGGGAGCTCAGTACAAAACGGGGCAACACGGGGAGCAACACGAGCACCGGCCCACGGAGAGCAGCAGGTGCTGAAGGCACTGGCCCCTCATGGCCCTGGAATGTCACAGGGACACCCTGTGAGCGTGGGTGGCAGTCTGGTGCAAAGGGTTCGGGGCAGGTAGTGGCACCACGAGGTGCTGCTGGGGCTGTGTGCCAGCAGTGCCCCGGGCAGGGCAGGCAGCGCTGCTGCCAGCAGGGCTGCTCACAGCAGCGGGCAGCCTCTGCGCTTCTTGTTCTTGCGCACCTGCAGCCCAGCTCGGGTGGCCATCTCAAACACCTCCCGCACCCCCTCCTTCGTCTTGGCCGAGCACTCGAGGTAGCCAAAGGCATTGATCCTGTTGGCCATGTCCCTCCCCTCCTCTGGCTTCACCGGCTCCTAGGAAGCAGTAAAAACAGGGTTTGGAAACATTGCCAGAACACAACAGCAACTGCCCTTGGGCCCTGCAGCCCTTGCAGCCAGGATCTGGTGCGGGCAGCAGTGTCTTGCTGGCTGGGGCACCCGGGGCTGTCCCCACCTGCTTCATCTTGGCCAGCTCCCGCCGCGTGTGCTCGTCGTTGCGCAGGTCCTTCTTGTTCCCCACCAGGATGATGGGCACGTTGGGGCAGAAGTGCTTCACCTCCGGCGTCCACTTCTCAGGGATGTTCTCTACAACAGGCACACGTGGAATCCCATGAGCTGAGGAGCTGCTACCCCAGAGCCTCCTCACAAAAACCAGCCCCAAGCTTTTCCCGTTGGAGCAGGGAGAGCTCGCCCCACAGACCCCCCTCTCCCACCACCTCTGCCCAGTCTGCAAGCTGCCAGCATTTCCCTGCAGTGCGCACAAGGCTGGGGGATGAAGGGAAGGCTCTGGCATCCTCGAGGGGCAGCCTGGGGGCTTCCCAGACCCCAGGGGGTTCAGCAGCAGCACCGAGTCCTGTGGGACCCCCAGGTCCCTACCGAGGCTATCGGGGCTGTCGATGGAGAAGCACATGAGGATGACGTCTGTGTCTGGGTACGAGAGGGGCCGCAGCCTGTCATAGTCCTCCTGCCCCGCCGTGTCCCACAGGGCCAGCTCAACCTACAGGGGACAAGGACATGGCTCAGTGGCTCTGCAGGCCACGAGTGACAGATCTATCTTCCTCAGGTAGAGCTGTGCTCTTCCTCAAACTGGGCCAGGCTCAGGGTGACCCAGAAATGCCGGAGCCATGGGCTCCTCTGTGCACTGCAGGTGCATCCGAGCACACAGAGCAGCCCCAGCAGCAGCACTGGGCAGTGGCACTGCCAGCACGGGACATGGAGCAAGGGGACAGGAATGGCAACGGCCCTTACCTGCTTGCCATCCACCTCTATGTCAGCAATGTAGTTCTCAAACACCGTGGGCACGTAGACCTCGGGGAACTGGTCTTTGCTGAACACGATCAGCAGACATGTCTTCCCACAGGCACCATCTCCCACGATCACCAGCTTCTTCCTGATGGCTGCCATCGCTGTGGGGACACAAGCAGGTGAGCAGGACAGAGCAGCACAGGCACTTCGTGCTCCTGGCCCCCCAAACTCCTGTGCACAACAGCCTGGGAGATACAGACACAAGCACCGGGGCCCATCCCACTGTGAGTGGGCAGTGACTGACAGGACAGAGGGTCCCACGCTCTGCCAGACATCCCTCAGCTCCTTCACACTTCACTCATGGGCACCTCCAGAACTGGCCTGACTGGAACCATTTACACCCAGCACTGCTGCTGTGGCTGGGAGAGCCACCCCAGCTGTGGTCAGTGCTGGTGGCTGCACGCAGGGACCTCGTGGGAGATGACAAACCACTCTGCCTTCCCCAGACATCCAGCCCTCCCTGGGTTTGCTGTGCTACCACCCAGGAAACCAGGATTTTAGACAATCTCAGAGTTCCATGCACATGCTGGGTTTATTTTAAATTATAAATTCTTCAGGGCAGAAACTGTGTTTCAGATTTCACCCCAGCATGCTCACCAGACCCTAAATAATCTGATCAGCAGCTGGAACACGCCAAGCCAAGCTCCTGGAGGTCTGGGCCAGCAGGACCTGTGTGCCTGGCACCCGGCACAGGCTGGCCCCGTCCCAGCCCGTCTGAAAAAGGAGCCTTTGCCATGGAACCAGGAGAGCCGAACTGGCACTGGCAGGGGGAGAGGCTGCCAGTCATCACTCAGCAAACAGAGCTGAAATTCCACACAAAGCAGGCAGCTTTCTGCCCCACGGGAAAAGGATGCAGTTCTGCAAGGAAAACTATGCCTTTGCATCCCTCACTTTCAAAAGGGGTTTACAGCTGAGCCTGGGAACCGGCCAGGACAATGCCACAAAATGCCTGGCACAGCATCTGAACGAGGCATGAGAAAATCAGCCATAGTGGGATCACATCCCTCCCAACCTTGTGACCAAAACCTCTTTTCCATCCCCAGATTGCCAGTACAAAGAGCCTGTCCTACACCTGAAATGCCTTCAGCACATCACCAGCTCCCTGTCCCTGCAGAGATCCTGGGAATGACGCAGGTTGACATCCCTGAAAATTCACACTGCTCTGGGGGAAATCACAGGGGAGCAAGAAACCTCTCCTGAAGGCAGGGATGTTCCATGCTTTCCCCCTCATCCCTATCCCTCTCCAAACCCTCTGCCCATGCAGCAGGGTGGGAAGGAGCCATTAATGCTGGGAGCACACAGCTCCCAGGAAGGAACCCCGTGGGAAGGACACACACCCCAGTGCTGAGGCACTGAGCTGCAAGCCCTGGGATCGTGCTGGATCACTCCAGGATCACCCTGGGAAGGCCAGAACATCTCAAGCCTGGCCTTTAACCAGGGCTCTCATACTGAGCCTTACCAAAGGCCAGGATCTGTCCCTGGCCCAGGGATCCCACCCTCACCCTGTGCCACCAGAAGAGGGAGGAAAAGGGTAAAGCTGGGGTCTGGCTGCATCATAATTAGCTGCAAGTAAAGGATTAGGAAATGAGCCTGAATGGCTGACTGGCATTCCAAAGGCGGGCTGCAGACCTGCTTGTCTCATCCATGTGCCTGGCAGGTCACCCCTGCCACACAAAGCCCAGGGAACCACCCCAGTTTCACAACTCACACTGCCCAATGGTTTGGGCAAAAGAGAGAGAGTTTTCACCCATCCCTGGACCAGACCCTGCTGTAGCCAAGATGAGCTTTAAGGATCTTTGTAGGTTCCAAGCATTCTGGCTCATAAGCTGAGGCAGGAACGGTTCATGGCTGCTGAGTGCTCTGGAGCTGTTAATAAAAATAGAAATCTGGCACTTGTAAGGTGAGAAGAGTGAGAATCAAGGGCTGCATCCCGAAGATGGGACATTCCTCAGCTGGGATCCTTGGTGTCAGGCACACATCCCAGTGGAGCAGCATGTCTACAGGAAGGCGAGCACATTTGTGCAACACTGAAGTCAGAGAAAAAAAGAAAAAGGTGCTCCAAACGGTCCCTTTTAGGAACCAGGGGTGCTTTCAGGGAGGCAAGTGCTTAGAATGGGGGGGAACAGCTCCTGTCCCTATTCCTCAGGCCCTGCTGCTCCAGCCTGCCCAGCTGGGCCAGGCAAACCCACAGAATCATAAAGGCTCCAAGATGTACAAGTCCAACCCTTGTTGCCAACCATCCTTCTTGTCTGACCAAAGGCTCATCCTCTTTCTAGCAGCATGTCCACAGCACAGAAAACTGAGAGCTCAGGGAGAAAAAAGCCTGTTTACTTGGGCACAAACTTCTTTGCCCACAGCAAAACATGATATGCTGCCTTGTGACTCCCTATCTCCAAGAGGAAAGGCAGTTTGGGCCGTGCCAGTATCTGACCACAGCACAGGCAGCTGACAGCATCTGCAGCGTGAGGAGCAGGAGATGCCCAAGGACACAAACAGCCAGATGGACACCAGGACCTGTCCGTGCACAGTCTGCAGGCACTGGGCTGGAACCACTGGCCAGCCAGAGTGGCCCTGCTCCTGCCCCAGTGCAGCCCTGAGAGGGGCACAGCTCCTGCCCCAGTGCAGCCCTGAGAGGGGCACAGCTCCTGCCCTGAGAGGGGCACAGCTCCTGCCCCAGAGCTGCCCTGAGAGGGGCACAGCTCCTGCCCTGAGAGGGGCACAGCTCCTGCCCCAGTGCAGCTCTGAGAGGGGCACAGCTCCTGCCCCGGTGCTGCCCTGAGAGGGGCACAGCTCCTGCCCCAAGAGGGGCACAGCTCCTGCCCTGAGAGGGGCACAGCTCCTGCCCTGGTGCTGCCCTGAGAGGGGCACAGCTCCTGCCCTGAGTGGGGCACAGCTCCTGCCCCGGTGCTGCCCTGAGAGAGGCACAGCTCCTGCCCCGGTGCTGCCCTGAGAGGGGCACAGCTCCTGCCCCGAGATGGGCACAGTTCCTGCCCCAGGCTGAGCCCAGTCCCCCACCCAGGGCTCCTTCCCACGGCTCCAGTCCTGACCCGGCGCGGTGCCCAGTGGTGACTCAGAGGGCAGAGGCTGTCCCCACCCAAAATCTCAGCACAATTCATTCCATTACTCAGGAGAGCCATCCAGAAATAGCCCATTACTAATCCAGAGCTGGTGTGCAGAGGCGAGCAGGGCAAGGAGGCTGAAGAGCTGTGAGCCTGAGGGGTCGGCTGGGTGCCCCAGTCCTGCCCTGGACCCAGCAGCTGGCACAGCACCACTACCAGATGCCAGCAGCCCTCTGTTCCAGGGGAGACGAGCTTCTTTGCCAGGGGATGCTCTTGTTGCTCAGCAGGATGAGGCTAGACCCTGGGATGAGGATTCTGTTTGCACTGTTGCCAGATTATGAGCAGATAAAAAGAGTGAAAAACATGAAAAAAATGTCATGAAGACAAACGGGACAATCCCAAGTACAAATGCAGAAGAATTAAATGGGAGCAGCCCTGAGAGGAAGGACTTGGAGGTGCTGGTGGATGAGAAGCTCAACATGACACAGCAACATCCCCGTGTGCAGGGCTGATCCCCCAGCGTGGGCAGCAGGGGAGGGGGGAATTCTGCCCCTCACCTGCCCAGGTGAGACCCCACCTGCAGAGCTGGGGCCCCCAGCACAGGGAGAACACAGAGCGGCTGCAGCAAGGCCATGGGGCTGGAGCCCTCTGCTCTGCAGCCAGCCTGGGGGCGTTCAGCCTGGAGAGGAGAAGGCTCTGGGGACACCTCAGACCCACTTCCAGAGGGAATCATTCCCTGAGAGGATGGTGAGGCCCTGGCACAGGGTGCCCAGAGAAGCTGTGGCTGCCCCATCTCTGGCAGCATTCAAGGCCAGGTTGGATGGGGCTTGGAGCAATCTGGGACAGTGGAAGGTGTCCCTGCCATGGCAGGGGATGAACAAGATGAGCTTTAAGGTACCTCCCATCCCAAACCATTCTGGGATTCTGTGTTAATCTGAGGACAGCTTTACTGTAACTATAACTTTACTATAACATCAGGCCAAATGATTAAAAGCACACAGTCACCCACAACAGACATGAAAGCTGAGATTTTAAAGTCTGCCAAGTGCCAAGCACCCCAAAATACAGCCAGCACTGCCCAACCACGCTGGCAACCCACACTGGCAGCTCCTGGGTGTGAGCAGCACCCGCAGGGCCCCGCTGGAGATGCCTCCTGCTCATCCATGGAGAAAACAAAAGGCAGCAGCAGCTGTGTGCCAGCATTTCCCACTGCCAAGCCCCACAGCGCTCCCGTGCCCGTCCCTGCACCTGCTGTGCAGCCAGGCTGGGCCCCCACGGGGACAGCAGTGGGTTTAATCTGTGCCACCACTGCCAGCACCAGCAAATCCTGAGCAGGCATCTCCTTCAGCTCACCAAAAAGCTGCAACACGAGCCCAGATTGCTCTGTTCTACTTTCCAAGCAACTATTCTAAAGCCATCACCATAAAATCAGCCAGGCTGCAGGGCAGCCCTCGTGTTGCTGGTCTCTCCCAGCTTTGTGCCTCAAAACGTGCAGTTCCTGCTGAGCAGGATATAGGGAATTCCTCTGGCAGCAGGATGCGTCCATCACCCAGTGTCTGCTAAGGGGACTCAGGAATAGCAGAGAAAGATGTGAATGCTTTGAAGGACTCCAACCAGGGACAGAAATCTTTCAATGAACCTCCTTGGCCAGACTCGACTTCCTAGAGGTAACAGAGGGGTTTTGTTCTAAAGCAGAAATTCCCAAGCACTGCTGAGGGCCCCACCCTGGTCAGACCGGTCACACCAGGGATCACAGCCCTGGCCAGAGGCACAGCTCTGAATTCTGGGCAGGGCTGGGGGGACAGAGCTGAGCTGGGGGCAGCCCCTTGGCAGGGACACCCCCACAGGATACCCCCAGTGCTGTGGGGCAGTTCCACTGCAGAAATGCTTTTGGCAGTTTGGACTCACTGGTACAGGGATAAAACAAGTAAACTTCCAAATTAAAGCCCCACAGGAATGCCCACTGTGGGGAATTTCACTTTCTGAGACACCTAAGCCATGGCCAAGGTAGTACAGGACAAGTGTCCCAGCCACTGCTGCAAGCACCAGAGGGACTCCTACTACAGAATCATGGAATCATTAAGGTTGAAAGGCAGAAGAAATTTCCAAAAAGGGCTGGAAGCAAACAGTGATGCTAAGGGGAAGTGCAATGAGCAGGGCAGAGCGTGGGCTCCTGGATATAGACCTGCTATAGATATAGACCTGCTATATCCAAACAAGTGATTGTCAAAATAGGAGCTCAGCCCAGTGCTCAAGTTTAGACCTCACCCATTTTTTGGGACATATTCTTTGGGCACAGCCAGGCAGACTGGGCTTAGCACACACTCCAGTGGCACAGGGCAACTGCCCAGACCCAGAGCAGAGTGGCCAGGCTGGCTCATTTTCATTGCTAAATCCCACAAAAAACATCCACAAGCAAAACAGAGAAAGGAACTTGGAACAGAACAATTTTAAAGCCTAAACAAAGCTAAACCACAAGCGTTTGAGCACTGAGGGAAAAGCTGCCTGCCCTTACCTCCTTTTCCAAAGGACATCATGCCATGTTCTTATTTTACCTCCTGCAGCAGTGACAGCCTTCCCAGCCTCACGGCAGCCAAGTGTCTTGCTGAAAGCTCCAAATGACACGCCACAATCTCAGCAGATGCCTGTGCTTGGGCAACGCCTGCCTGCCCCAGCGCCGATCAGCATTTGGTAATACAACTCCTTCTTTCCATGTCAATGCACCTCTCCCGTGCAAACGGCAAGGTGGGAGCTGAGCCTGGGTAAACACTCCTGAGACCTGTTGGAAGACAGTGACTTGGCTTATGTTCCATTTACACGTTTCCCCAGAGAAGCTGTAGCTGTCAGGAATCTGGATGCAAGGGAAAATCCACAAAATCTCATGCAGTCTCTACCTGAGCTGAGGAGGAGGAGGAGCTGGGCATAAACTGAAACTGTTTGGACACCAAAAGCACTTGGCAAAATAGAAAGAAAATGCAACTGGTCCCTATGACACACAGCCAGCCAATCTCCAGCTCCTCTCTCCAGCTTCCCCTGGAACCCTTTCCCAGGGATGTCAGCCTGGGGGCTCAGCCAGGCCCCTGCTGCCAGCCCCCAGGAGGATGCAGCCCAGGGATCCCACTCCCCTTCTCCCGGGGCTGTTGAGAGCCTGGGCTGGGTTCAGGGAGGCTGGCGGCCACTGAGAGACTTGGCTGCCAGACTGCTAGCACTGGAAAAGGCCACGCAGTCATGCTTTTGGAATGCTCCCCTGCTCCTAAGACATTACACAATTATTTCCCCTCTCCACAAACCCCCCTAATATAAATGTTTAAGAATGAGCTCAGCAGTAAGGAAAGGGAACTTCTTTCCCTCTTTCTGAAGAAAACACAGAGTGGTCACTGCATGGGCAAGGCTGTACATGGGGCCACTGCTGCAGTGGGGCTGTGGGGAGGGATCTGGGATGGGGCAGCAGCCCCCAGGCTCTCACCCCAGGTCAGACACTGCCTGGGAGACAACTGCAAGCAGGGGCCCACAGCCCACGGCCACCCTCAAGGAATGACAGCCTGTCCTGACTGAGGCACAGCTGACCCATCCCTCGCCACACGCAGGGACCCCCACCCCAGCCTAGGCACACCCACCCCACCCTGTCCTGCTGCTCCCCGCCCAGCGGCCCCGCCGGGCCCCCCCTCTGAGCCCACACCTTACCAGGATCTGAGCCCACACCTTACCAGGATCGGGAACCCCAGATCTCAGTCCCTCCAAACCCCGCGAGTACACCCTGCTCCCAGCTCCCCCAAGCCCACCGGTAACCACAAAGCCCCGTTTCTCCAGACTCCGCCAGTAACTCAGACCCCATCACAACCGGTAATGCAGACCTCCGTTCCCCCAGACCGCCGCTCGGCCCCACTCCTTACCAGCACCCCCCTCCGCCCCAGTATCCCCTCCGCAGCCGCCCCCTCCCCGCTCGGCTCCCCCAGACCCGCACCTCTCTCGGCCGCTGCCCCGTCCCGCTCCGGCTCCGGCTCCGTCCCCGCGCGGCTCCGGGCACCGCCCCGGCCGGGGCCGCCCGCTGAGGGCGGAGCGGGGCCGTGCCGTGCCGTGATGGGCTGTGCCGAGCTGTGCGGGGCCGTGCCGTGATGGGCCGTGCCGAGCCGAGCGGGGCTGTGCCGTGATGGGCTGGGCTGTGCCGAGCTGTGCGGGCTGTGCCGTGCGGTGCTGTGCCGAGGCGAGCGGGGCCGTGCCGTGCCGTGATGGGCTGTGCCGAGCTGTGCGGGGCTGTGCCGAGCCGAGCGGGGCTGTGCCGAGCGGGGCCGTGCTGTGCCGAGCCAAGCGGGGCCGTGCCGTGCTGTGCCGAGCCGAGCCCTTTCCAGCGCTGCCCCCGCCCGCCTCCGGGACCCGGAGCCCCCCGTGTTTCCCCCGGAGCCCGCGGGCGTTCCCCCAGCCCCGAGGGCGTTTTACCCGTTCAGGTTCCCGAGGCCAAGTGGGGAGGGGGCGACCCCAGCTGCCGGAGGGGCTGAGCTGCTGCCCTCACCCCCCCGTGCCCGGTAAGGCCGGCAGCAAAGCCCGCTGCCCCCTGCGACAGACACAGGTGGCCGAGGGACGCGCCTTGTCCCCAGGGTGCCCTCCCAGGGCACTGGCAGAGCAGGGCTGTGCCCGGCTGTGCCCGCATGAGGGTGCCCCCGGCTCCCCGTGCCCACCGTGGGACCCCAGGCGGCTGCTCCCCCCGACATGCAGCTGCCGGGCACAGCTCCCGTCCCTCCGCCAGCGAAAGGCAGCCCCAGGAGCCTGGCCCAGACCCAGGCTCATAAACCACCGCTATTTTAAGGGCTTGCAGACTATTTTTCTTTATTTATCAAGCCCCAGGCCAGGAGTTGGTTCCAAAGGAAATGTTTCCTTAGTAAAAAAGGGAACCACAGAGGAAGCTTTAAATGCAGCAGCCACTGCCTCCCTGTCTTATCCAACAGCCGGGCAGTGACCTGGAAAAGCAGAGCCAGTTCTCAGCCACCAGCATGAAAAGGAATGTGCCAGGGGAACAGGGCTGGGCAAGCAAGTATGAAGGGAGCATCAGGAGTATCAGGGGTACCAGGTGGCCCTCGGAGGGCCGTGGGGATGCTTCCAGCCGGCAGCCCACCCTCGAGGCAGAAGCAGCTGCTGCTTGAACTCCCGGGGAGGGACAGTCACCTTCCCCAGCCTGCCCCACTGCCTCCCCCGCAGCCAGGAAAACCACGGGCCTTTTCTCCCTCCCATTCCGTGTGTGGTGCTCCTGTTCCCACAGGACTGGCCATTCTGCTGCCTCCCAGCCAGACCCAGGGGTCCGGGTGCCCCTGAGCACCCTGCTGGCGCTGGCAGCGCACCAGTGCCTCCCACTGCCCGCTGCATGGGCACTGCATGGGCTCTGAACAGTGCCGGGGCAGATGGACAGCAGCACACGTGGTCCCTGCCTGCTTGCCTGCCTACATACATTAATCAGAGCTAATTGGCTTTTCGGTAAGTCGTCTTTGCAGGAGCTCTGCAAAGAAAGACTTTGAAGTAGGACTGCGAGTGGCAAAATCTTTATTTAAACACACAGTGCTACACAAGGACAGGCTCCCGGCCCCAGCACCACTCCCTGCAGCGTGGGTGCCAACAGGTTCAAACCTCGTGTGTAACTTTCACTTTCCATTGTGTGCCCCCAGTTTATTTACATCTCGCTGGTTACAGGACACAAACAATATTCACTAGAGGTGACACTTGACAAGAGCTGGCTGCACCTAGTGACAGGATGGTGCCACGGAGCCTTTCCCAAAAAAGGGACCATGGCCCAGCTCTCCCCATCCCCACACTGCCAGGATGGGACAATCCCTCACAGTTCAGGACTCTGCAGAGGTCTGGGAAATGGATGCTCCAGGTTAGAGATGTGTGTGATGCAAAAATCTGGTGCAGAGATCAACTGCTCAGCTCCCCCTGCACCAGTTCTGAAACCATTAAGGAAAACATGGGAGCTGTCTTTCCCTGCCCTGGTCACACCAAGCTGCTTTTACTGTGGGTTCCCAGCTGAGCAGATCCAGTGCAGTTAAGCTGTTAAGCTCACCTGAATAGGGCTGCTCTGTGTGAGGCTGCTAACTCAGAACCACTCCAAAATATACACATACATTCATAGGCTCCCCACACCAAGAAAGGAGTCAGACATTTTCCAGCTCAGCTCTGCAGTTAATAAATAATTGGCTCCAGATGCACTGCAGTGACCCAAGGCATGAGAGGATGGGGGTAGAACCTGTGGCACAGCCAGTGCTGGTGCAATTGCTTATCCCTGCTCAGGGCTCTGGGAGCATGGCAGAGCTTGGTCCCTGCTCCAATCTCCCTGCCTGGAGACTGAGGCAAAGTCCACGACAGAATGAAGGTGTGAGGGGCTGAAAATTGGGAGCACAAGGCTGGGATGGCCATTGTGGGGCCACAACTGGACTTGTGCCAGGCTTAGCACTGCCCAGCTGCCTGTGGGGCTTTACTCCCAGTCACATCCCCTCTGAGCCCCAGCTCCCACCTGCAACAGCAGCTTCAGTGTCACTGGCCAGAGCATCCCAGGGCAGGAGGCAGGGCGTGACTGCAGCAGGCAGGAGTGCCCCAGCAGCCCCATGGCTGTCACACAGGGCTGCAGCCAGCACAGCCATGGCAAGAGGCTAAGGACATGCCGAGGAGCCAAGGAGCCTTCAGGCTTTTCACAGCATTGAGAAAGTAGCAGCAGAAAAACACCCCTCAACCCCGGTGTTCACACTCTATCCAAGGCCTCTCCGTCTCCACCTGGGACTGGGATGCAAGCACGTGGAGGGGGAAGCTCTGGACAGGAGCACAGACTGAGGCTCCAGGTTTCTTGCTCTTCTTGCAGGTGGCTCAAAAAGCAAGTGCTTAGAGGAGATGTGGCCCTGAGGCAGCCTCAGTGTCCCAGTGCACGGTGTCTCCATGCAGGCAAGGCGAGCTGCCCCAGGCTCATTCAGCATCACGTGTAGTTGCCGGGGCCACCCAGGGGGATCACAAAAACAGAGATGTCATCACCAGAGCCCAGCTTGTCATTGGCCAGGCGCCAGCCACGCTCCTTCAGCACCCCCCGTGAGCGCACCACCAGCTCCTGGGCCACCATGGTGTACCTGGAGGCACAGCAGAGCACGGCTCAGCAGTGACCCCAGACCCCTGATGCAGCATCCTGGCAAGGAGGGAGAAGCCAGAGCAGCTAGGGCTGCAGGAAGGGGTCTCTTGGAGAGATGCAGGCTCAGATATGCACATCCAGGGGAACAATGCACTCCGTGGAGCCCAGAGGGATGTGTGGCCGCAGCACTGCTCCGAGGAGCCAGGCCAAGGGGAGGTGGTGGTGTGCATGGCATGCCCAGCCCCCTGCCCACCTGCAGCTCACCTGCACGGGTCGTTGGGCTCATAGCTGGTCAGCACCTCCATCACCACACCAGCCACCTCCTTGTCGTTGGTGACATCCCAGAGCCCGTCGGTGCCCAGCACCAGGACATCGTCAGGGCAGTGCTCGTACTGCGTGAGGTCATAAACCCGGACCTGGCAGTAACAGGGCAAGACACGAGGGTGAGAGGCAGACGGGCAGAGGAGGCTCCTGCTGCCCTGGGCATCTTGTGGATGTGGGCCTGCTGAGTGGCTCTGGCCATTGCAGGGGCCCCTGGGTGGGAAGCTGCTGGCAGCCAGGCTTACCTCTGGGAAGCAGGACAGGAAAGGCTTGATGTGGATGTTGGAGCTGAACACCTTGAGGTCATGGTCTCCCAGGCCTCTTGTGACCCCAATTGTGGCCATCATCCGAGCCTGGAGAAGGGTGGAATCAAAAGAGAACTTTATCTCCAGTTCCATTCCCAGCGGAGAATTGGTGATGACAGCACTACCAAAAATGGGATGAAATCCCCCAAAACAGTGAGAGCAGGCAGGAAAACAACCCTTGCCAAGCTTCTGCCACAGAACTTTACCTTTTTGCCTTCCCCAAAGATAAGTGGAAACTTCAGGTCATCCTCTTCTATCTTTTTGTAAGCCCTGGTTAAAATAAGCCAGAGAGGAGGTGTCAGCAGGTGAAGCTTCCAGCACCTCCTCTGACCACCTGGCACCTGGGTGCCCAGTGTAGCAGAGCCCCCTGCCCATGGGATGGGATGCCAGAGATGAGCAGCCACCACAGCAGGACCCCAGTGCCACTGGTGGCTTGGGGGTTACCAGCCATTCATGTTCTGGTCCCTGTAGAGCATCTTCTTCCCCAGCTCCTTGGGCTGGATCCTGCGGGGGAACTCCAGGTGGGTGAACTCCTTCCCCAGCAGCTCGGGCCTTAGCAGTGCCTGCAGGAAGGAGTGTGGGCTCAGCCACAGGCTGAGAGAGCAGGAGCTGTGCATCCAGCCCTGCCCAGAGCAGGATCCACCATCCACCGGGACCTTGGCTACAACATCCCATGGTGGGATAACCTCAGCTGCTCTGGAGCCACTTGAATGAGAGCTGGTAAAGCAGCTTCAAACCACCCACCTGTGCTAAGCCAGAGGGGAAACTGGAGCTGAGGACAGCCATGCCAGCACTCAGCAAGAAGGTGAAGCTTTTGCATAGAGAGTTTTGGGAAAGAAAGGTTTCCAAAGGGGATCAAACAATCAAACCCCAGCAAATTCCGGGAGAAGCTGGAATTTGCCCAGAAGGAGTCATAGCTGCAAAGCTCCCAGGATCCCAGGGTCAGTGGAGGGCATGGCACTCACCCCAGGAAAAGAGTGATGGGTCTTTTCTGAAACAGAGTCCCAGCTGTGACCGTGACAAGGACAAGCAGCAGCACAGAGCCCTACCCAGGGCAGCCCCAAGCCCTCATGGAGCAGGGAGTGCTGGAAAATGCTGAAGGGGAAAGAAAAGCAGGAAGAGAAGAGGAGATCCCTTGGGAAGATGGGATGGCAGGGGGTGGGGGCAGAGGCATGGAGACCCCCAGCCCACTCTGGGGGAGCCCTGACCACAGCCTTGGCATCACGTGGCAGAGCAGCCTGTGCCTGTCCCCAGGCTGTGCCCTGCCCCTTGCAGCCAGCTGGGGAGGATTCTGATCACAGCAGTTCCCTCCTCTCGGTCATTCAAAAATAGATTCCAGAAAAAATACCTCAGTGTTTTTCCAAGTACATTGCAAGCCAGGAAATTTCATCCAGCAAGACCTTCTCCAACACAAACTCCTTCTCCCCTGTGCTGCCCTCAGAGAGGTCTTTATAACCTTAAAGAGTCTCCATGGGTGGCACCAGGGGGTTCATCCAGGAGAGGGACAGGGAGCTTTCAGGGCCAAAGACAGAAACCTTGGCACACATCCGCTGCGACTCTCCAGGAAGCAGCCAGGGAAGAAAGTAGGACTGAGCAGGATCACTGCAGCTCCTCTGACACAGCAAACCAGGGCTCTGCCAGCCACAAGATGCCCCCATGCCAGCTCCCTGCATCCCAGGGCCTCCTCCCATCCCAGGAAGCAGTCTGGGATGGACGAGTGCCAGCAGCAGGTCCCAGCCATGGGGCTGCCCTCGGGTGCCAGACCCCCAGCATGGCAGCAGTCCAGCAGGCAGCACAGGGGACTGGGAAGAGGCCAGGAGGTGTTTCAGCAGGAATGGGGTTAGAAGAAAGGTCTTTCTTACTAAAAACTGCAGCCTCTGCCTCTCTGTCTCTGGAGTAAACTCCCTGGACATTGGAATGATTTCCCCATTACGGATGATAATGGCCCTGCAATGAAACATGGAAGGATGAGATTAGAGAGAAGGAGACTTGGTGGAGGAGCTGAGCCACGCTCTCGGGGCTGATTCCCAGGAGTGGTGCAGCCCCTTCCCCTCTGCTGCCCCCCTTTCCCAGCCTGAGGTGGGGGCTGCTTCCTGGATTCACTGCTGCCCCTGGGCAGGGCATGGCATCTCTCCTTCCTGTGCAGGAGAGGGGCAGGGAGGAAGGGAAAATGGGAGAGAAACATGGGGCAGAGGGGAATGAAGCAGACCAAATCAAAGGAGAGAATATGGTTAGAAAAGGAGCAGCACAAAGGTTCCCTTTAGAGGGGAGCTTCACACAGCAGGGGCAGAAATTGCCTGCAGCAGGAGACAGGTACATGTGCCCATCCCACACCAGCACTGCCACTTGCTGCTGGGTCTGCTCTTACAGTTTAATGTCTCAAGAAAACATAAAGGTCTGATTATGAGATGTTTCTGGATGTCATGGTAGGCCCAAGGATCTCCAACACTGGTGGCTGTGAGTCTCCTGCAATGCTGTAGGGCCAGGCTGGGCTCAGCTCTGGCAGAGTTTCAGCACAGGCTGCTCCCCAGAGGCACAGTCACAACCTCAGCACTCTGTGCATGCTGACGTCCTGCGGCCTGGCTGCTGCTGCCATGGAGGGGCACCTGCACCCAGAATGAGGGATCTCCTCCTTCTCTGTCCCAGAGCTGGAAGCACATCCAGCCTCAGAAAATTGACCAGAGCCTGTGTTTGCTGGTCTGACATTGCTGAGGGCAAGGTAACCTGCAGTAAATACCCAGAGCAACTGTAGCTGCCCCATTCTTGGAAACATTCAAGGCCAGGTCAGACAGGGCTTGGGACAACCTGGTCTAGTGGGAGGTGTCTGAAATGGCAGGGGGTGGAACAAGATGAGCTGTAAGGTCCTTTCCTACCCAAACGATTCTTTGATTCAATGATAAATACAGGGCAGTTCAAACCAGCTTCACCTGCAGTGTCACCTTTAGTGTCAGGTGGACCTTCTGCCATTGTCTGGGGCTGTGGGCACACTCAGGTGCAGTTAGAGTAACCCACCCTGGAAATACACACAGCAATTAAAGTGCTTGGGCTCCCAGATCCCACTGCACATAGATTTGTGTCCTTCTCCTGAAACAGGTCACTGGCATGAAGAGTACTCTAAAATGACTTCTTGGACATTTTTGAAAGCTTTGCTGAGTGCAATTTTCCCTCTCCAACCTGCAGCCCAGGCCAGTGCCAGCAGCAGGGGCCAGGGTGTCCAGAGACATCTGGGTAGCAGAGAAGATGTTAGGAAAGAAGAGAGCACATCCCAGATTTAGGGAGGCAGTTCTACAGCCCTGTCTGTGTACCTGGCAAACACAGAGATCTCAGCAGAGCACATTGTCCCCTGGGCACGGAGCAGGCAGGGGGTGACTCTGCCCAGTTCTGCCACCTCCACCCTCCCCTAGACAGGGATGGAGCTGGGAGTTCCTCACCAGCATCCCCCCGGCACCACCCCACTTTCCTGGGGGGTCCCCAGTCCCTGGGCAGAGCTGAGGGCGGCCCTGTGGGGCTGTACCTGCTGTCACCAGCGTTGGCCACGTAGAACTTGCCCATGAGGTAGATGGCAGCCAGGGCACAGCAGCCCCCGGGCAGGTGCTGGGACGCCCGCTCCCGCTCGATCTGCTCGTCCTGGGGAGGCAGAGAGAGGGTAGGGGGCAGCCCAGAGAGCACCTGATAGCACAGCTCCAGCTGGGAAGCAGTGACCAGCCAGGGCACCTTTCCCCGCACTGCCATGGAGTGGCTGTAGGGCTTGTGGGGCTTGTGGGGCAGCCAGGGATGTGGCTTCACTGGGGCAGGGAAGAGCAGGACAGGACGGGAGCTGCTGGGCCTCCTGGGACAAAGGGTAGGGCCTTTGGCACCACACAGGCCCAGAGCCCAAAGCCTCTGCATTCTGAAAGCTCAAAATGCAGAGCACCACAGAGCCCTCTCTGAGACCACCATGCTTGGAGCCCTCCCTGCAGTGCCCTGTTGCTGCAGAGCTGCCTTTCACCAACGGGGTCAAGCTGATGCAGACACAGACAGCAAAGAGGGGCTCTCAGGGGTTGCTCTAGATGGTCCCACAGGCAGAGGATCCTCACCATGTGCTTGAAGGCGTTCTCAATGGCACCAATCACCAGGCTCTCATGGGACACTGCTTTCTCCAGGTGAAACCGTGGCACAGCATCGTTCAGGACCTCCCCACGGTCCCTCTGCATTGGACGTCTGGTTTGGGTCTGCAGAGCCGGTCTGTGTGTCGTGTGGGAGGCAGATGGGAGGTGGGGAGGGGTCCTGCAGGATCTCCACGAGCTCCTGGAGCTGCTCACAGATGTGCAGGTGGAGCCTCTCGGATGCCATGACAGCAGCACCGCTGCCTGCGTGGCCATCAAACAATGCCCAGTAGTGGAAATAAAAACCTTTCCTGCCCTGCAGGGAGACGAGGGAAAGCTAAATGAGCCTGCAAGGAAGCCGATGGCATGGGGAATTCAGAGCAGCTGGCTACCAGCTGAGGACAGTGACACGAGTCTCACAGGTCTCAGTGCAGGCAGGAGCAGTGTGGGCAGCTGACCAAGGGTGCCTGGACACAGCTGAGCCCTGGCTGGAGCCCAGCCCTGCGTCAGACACCTCGTGCCCTTGGAGGCACCACGGTGCCAGCCCAGCAGCCACCTCTGCAGCCCCCCAGGGCACGTGGGCCACAGCTCTGCCTGGGCCAGCCCTGGTGTAGTCACATGGGGATGGAGAATGGGAGGAGAAGAACCAGGGGAATCCCCAGTGTCACACATGGCCATGTGTCCCATCTCATGCCCTGCTGTCGGGCATCTTCCCTGTCCGTCCCTGCTTGTGAACCACCAGGCTCTCACCCCATCCAGCTCCCTGTTGCCTTCCCTGGACGACAGGCAGCCCCTCGGGCTGGGCCTCTGCTCCACAAACACCACCTCACAGCACGCCTGGTCCTCATTGTGCTGGCTCTTCCCTGCGTTTATCACTCTGCCAGGAGGAAAAAAGGTGTAAGGACCGTTTCTTTCACATCCTGTTCCAGAAAATGCCATCCCGCAGCACCTCTTCCCCCCAGCCCCACCCCTCCACTCATGTCCCCGTGCCCCCAGAGATGCCAGGGATGCCCTGCACAGGTGCTCCTGTCCTGTCCCAGGTGCCTCAGACCAGTTGTGTGGGTTGACCTGGGGCCAGGAGCAGCACTGAGTCCCACCCACAGCTGGGTCCAGGGGGGAGCAGTTACCCACACACCTACCAGGGGAGGTGACCAGAAATAAACTGGGTTTGCTGAAGGTCCCTAGCACTGCCCCAGGCAGAATAATTGCCTCAAAGCCTGTACCAGCCTCCGATATACACCCCTGGCACACACAGAGAGAATCACAGCCTCACCCATGTCCCATCACCTCTTGGGGGCAGCCGGGAAGGAGGGGAGAAGGTGATGGTGATGAAACCGGCAGAACTTTTGCAAAAAGATTCACATTGACTTTTCCCAGCCTGAGCTGACACAGCAGATTGCAGGTGTAGATTGCAGAACCTGCTCACAGGAAGAAGCTGTGAACACAGCAGGGTGATTTTTCTTCGGGCAGACTTCCCCAGTGGTTTGCAGAAAGAACTTTCGGGACACCAAAAAAGGGACACTTTTTCAGTCTAGGTGCTCCTACCCCACTATCTCCAAGGGAAAATCAATATCCCATAAAGCTCTCTAGGATATCGGGAAGATCAGCTTGAGGAAGGGATTGTGGGAGTGGGCTGACAGCAATAAGTAGCAAAAGCCTTCAAAGTCTGACCTTCCCTCCCGCTTTCAGTTAGGGCTGAAACTCGCAGCTAGTGAAAGAAGAAGACAGTCAGGTCCTTGAAGGGGAGTTTCAAGTAGTTTCACTCCCAAGAAATCCCCAGCTCCCTGCTCCCCACGAGTCCTGCCAGAGGCGCCGCAGCTTCCTCGCACTCAGTACCCATCGGTGACAGCGGGTGTTGTGCAGAAAGCGCAGAAAACAAAACGAACAGAAGAACCTAAACCCCTCGGGGATCGGTAAGAGCACAGCCCCGGGCTGAAGCGCTCCCATCACGGGCACCCACAGCGCCCGCTCCTCGCCGCTGCTGGAAACGGGGCAGCCGCAGCTCACCGCCCGCCGCGACCCACTTTCGTGCCCGAGCTTCCGTGCCGAGCGGTGCCACCCCGCCCTCCCCAGGCTGCACACGCCGCTCCCGGCCCCGCTCACTCTGCGTATCCCGTGCTCCAGGGCAGCCGGCGGCGCCCGTCGCGGGGGCTCTGCACCGCCCGCCCCGTGTGGTCGTCGGCGCGGCGCAGCTCCTCGGGAGTCAGCTGCAGGAAGGCCGGCCGGCAGAACGCGGCGGGCGGCGGCGATCCCCGGGCCCCGGCCCCGCCGCCCCGGCGTTCTGCGGGGGGCTGCGCGCCCGGCCCCGCGCCCAGCCCCGCCGCCAGCTGCGCCACGGCAGCGCGCACCCGCAGCAGCATCCCGAGCCGGGCCGAGCGGAGCCGAGCGGAGCCGAGCCGGGCCGGGCCGAGCGCCCGCCGCCCCGCCCCGCCTCCCCCCGCCGCGGTACGGGGGGGGGAAGCAGGCGCGGCAGCTCAGCCGCAGCGGGTACGCGCATCTCCCGCAGCCGGCGGGGAACGAGCCCTGCCGGGTAATGAACCCCCGCCGTTATCCCGCAGCCAGAGGGGAACGAGCCCTGCCGGGTAATGAATCCCCGCCGTTATCCCGCAGCCGGTGGGGAACGAGCCCTGCCGGGGTAATGAACCCCCGCCGTTATCCCGCAGCCAGAGGGGAACGAGCCCTCCCGGGTAATGAACCCCCGCCGTTATCCCGCAGCCAGAGGGGAACGAGCCCTCCCGGGTAATGAACCCCCGCCGTTATCCCGCAGCCAGAGGGGGGAACGAGCCCTCCGGGGTAATGAACCCCCGCCGTTATCCCGCAGCCAGAGGGGAACGAGCCCAGCCGTTATCCCGCAGCCCGGCGGGGAACGAGCCCTGCCGGGTAATGAATCCCCGCCGTTATCCCGCAGCCGGCGGGGAACGAGCCCTGCCGGGTAATGAACCCCCGCCGTTATCCCGCAGCCAGAGGGGAACGAGCCCTGCCGGGTAATGAACCCGCGCCGTTATCCCGCAGCCCGGCGGGGAACGAGCCCTGCCGGGTAATGAACCCCCGCCGTTATCCCGCAGCCAGAGGGGAACGAGCCCTGCCGGGTAATGAATCCCCGCCGTTATCCCGCAGCCGGCGGGGAACGAGCCCTGCCGGGTAATGAACCCCCGCCGTTATCCCGCAGCCCGGCGGGGGTGGAGCTGCCAGTGGAGCTCTCCCTGTGAGGGACCCGGCGCCCAGCCGGGAGCCCCGGGGACAGGAGCCATCCCGGCGCAGAAAATGCTCTGGGAAAGTCTTTTCCCGGCTGGAGGTGGGGCTGCGCGGAGACGGGCTGGCCCTGTCCGCGCGTTTTGCCCGCAGGTGAGTTTCCTCACTGGATCGCCCCAAGATTCCAGCAGAGCCACGTCCCCGTCCAGCGCCAGGCGCTCTGTCCCCCCTGTCGCGCTCATCAGCCCACGCGCGGCCATCCGGGGCTATTAATAACCCGCAGCCTGCGGAGCGGCAGGGACGCACCGTGAGAGGGCTGAAAGCTGAACCTCTCCCTCCCTTTCACCCAGGATGCTGCGCTCCAGCGTGAGCAGGATGCGGATTTAGCTGATGCAGAACAACACATCCTCCCTGGCTGGGAGGGGAAGAGTTGCCAGCTTAAACATCATCGCTTGCACAGCCTGACCTTAGCACCTCCCTGCCTCCTATGACAGCAAAAAAAAAAAAAAGAAAATGAAAACAAAACAAAAAAAACAAAAAAAAAAACAATACTTGCCTACTCTTGCCTACTGTAAAGGAAAATTGAGGCCGTTTCTTAAAATTCGTGAGCCCCAGTGCCTCAGTTTCACAGAGGAACCACTGATTTCTGTCAACACGGGGCTTTTGCATTGTAAGTTACAAACAGAAGCAGCAATGAGAAGCCCTCCAGGCTTTAGCCATCTTCAGCCAGAGATCTTCAAAGTGTACCAGATTATTAGGATCACAGCACAGAAGGGACTCAATGGTACCTGTATTCCCACCTTCTAATCCCAAGATTTAAGGTCTTCAGTACACTTTAAAGCTCTTTCAGTACCCTTCAGGACATGGTCTAGTGGGCAGCATCCCTGCCCATGGTGGGGGTTGGAACTAGGTTATCTTTAAGGTCCCTTAAGGACCCTTAAGGTCTTTAAGGTCCCTTCCAAACCAACCCTTCCAGCCTGAGGCCAACACCCCTCTAGTTCCTCTCCAGCATTCATGGCTCCTCTCTTCAGCTCCTTCCCCTCACAGCACCCCTGTCCAGCTGCTGCTCATGCGTGGGGTGCTCTTAGATATTCTGAGTGCAATATCACCGTGTTATTAAGGCTGAAAATCACTGGATTCTCCAGGGAATGTGTCTCCCCGCTGTGGGACTGCCAATCTGCTCCGTACTGCTGAGTCACCAGGATACTTTCCTTGGAAAGAATGAATTGGCAGTTTCCGGGCTGACTTCTGTGACCCTGCTCGGTATTTGTTGTTTCAGTTATGTTGAGCACAGCATGGAAAGAATGGTCTGACAAATAAACACGTTCCTGCAGGAATGCTCCCTGAAACAATGCAGTGTTAAAGGCTGTTTTCCAAGAAACAGGGCTCCATTTCCCCCTATTTGTCCTGCCAGACAGATCCATGCAAAGTTTTCTCCTTATCTGCAGGCTGATGTTCCTCTTCACAAGGTTGCCTGGCACAAGGCCTGGGGATGCAGATGTTGTAGACTGAGTCAGACTAACGCCAATAAACAGCCACTTCAGGCGCCAACAGCTCTACCCCTCGCTCTTCCCATCCCTCCGGGGGTCCTGCCTGGGATGTTCATGCTTTCCCTGTCTCCCCATCTCACCCAACGTTACCCTGAGCGTGGGGGTGTCAGGTCCTCACCTTCCTTGGACACAGCTTCAGGTGGAGCACTCCAGCATGCTGCCATGATAAACAGTGGTTTAAAAATCAGTAACACAGCAACTGGTCTTAAATTATGCCATTTTAGTTAATTTCTCATGCAACTGCTTAACATCAAAAAAGCCTTTCTAAGTTTCATCTTTCATCTATGTTGCTGAGTCCCAGAGGAGGTAGGATGGAGCCAGGGATATTTCTTTGTGAAAGAATGACATGTTGGTTGCATTTAAGCCAGAACAGAAGTAAATTAAACATCTAGATCATAAAAGTACCAGAGGATGTTTTAAAACAGGCTCTTTGCAGCACTGCATTAGTTGACTGTAGAGCCTGACTGTGTAATGAGTAATATATTAATTTATAATTAGCATAGTACAGTGAAGCTCAGCAAATAGCTCTGTGCACTCTGGATAATTCATCAACAGAAGAAGTGGTTCTTAATGGTTTCCAAGGTTTGTATGTCCCCTGTAACTGGGAAGTTCAGCATTTGTTGTTATTTCTTTGAAGGGATAATTTGATTGCAACTACACATCTTTATTCCCTGTCTGTTTCTGCTGGAGTGCAGAGAAGTCTTTGGAGCGTTGCTGCTCTGGGTATCTCTGTGACCTCTCTGCAGGTGAGTGCATCATTGTTTTGCAGAGCAGATGACCTGGATTTGGTGCAGATTCTCAGAGGGTTTTACCCTTTCCCTGCTGCAAAGGGGAGGGGGAAAGGGGGCACATTAACCTCCTTGGGTCACTTGGCTTTTCCCCCTCTGCAGCTTCAAAATCTTCCATACAATTTTCATATCTCTCAAGGGATCTTCATTCACAATTCTGCTCTCAAAGTCTTCAGGAGCCTCCTGGTCTCATTTAATATTACCTGACAGTAGAAATACAGAAGAAGAATAATAAATGTATAACAGTAACCCTCGCTGGAATTTACGGCACCTTTGGGGAACTTACTTTTTAATTTGGAAGCTCAGTCCCACATTCCAGAGGATGCAGGGAGCGGGACCTCTCCCTGCTTTTGCAGCAGTGCCCAAAGATCCTCTCCCTGGACTGCTGTTTTGACAGGCTGGGAATTTGCACTGAAATCCCCTGTTGTCAGCAAAACCTTTTGAAAAGGGAACAAAATCCTCAGATGATGGTACTCGGTGCTGAGACAGCCTGGAGGCACTGGGGCCTCCTCAGATGAAGGAAATAAATAAACTTAAACTGAATTAAGATCATAATTCAGTGATCCATTGAAAACAGGGTGTGATAAATCTTCCCCAGGAATAAAATGTCAGGAGTTCTGCTTTTTCCAGCTATAATAAAAAAATTTGTACCTTTCTGCCTATTAACAGCTGCAGATAAGGTGATTGCACTGAGCATTTGCAGTCTTCTGACATGTGCATCTGCCTTTGCATGACCATTTGCCCCTAACCCTTCTTGTAGCCCAAGCCCCAATCCATGTGTTGTTGTCCTGAAAAAGAAAAAATGCTGGTTGCTCGCCTGGAAGGTACAGAAGGATTCCAGACATGTGACAAATTTCTTACATGGGAGCAGGATTTATCACTAAGGATACATCAGGAAATGTTGCTCGGGTTTTCTAGGGCGGTTCCTTTCCTTTCCAAACGTGGCTTGTAATGGATACTGGAAACTTGGGTGCCCTCATCCAGTAAAATACTGGGCTCCTTGAGGAGTCTAAGCCAGGGAAGAGAGCCGGCTGAAGGCTGCTGCTGGACACTCAATAAGAAGTCAGGATGATGATGAGAAGGAATTTCTGTGTTCACTTCCAGCTGAATTTAAATTAAACCAGTTTTACTGAAGTCTTAATTCTTCCCCTGCATTTAAATGCTGTGATCTGGAAAGCAACAAGTTTATATTTCTGTATCATACATCAATAAAGAGCTAGAGTTTTGTATGCTTCCTTATTAAATAATCTGGCCTAATTTAATTGGAATTTGTCTGGTGTGGAAAATAGCTGTGATTTAATTTGCTCTTGATTGTTCCACTAAAACTTTGTGATTTGAAAGTAGTGTGTTTGTATTTACTTATCACAGCACTAGAGACCTGCATTGGCAGGCTCTCGATCAAATTACCTGATGAATATAAACAGCAGATTTAATTTAGTTTCATATTGATTTTGTCATTATTATTAAAACCCTCTGATCTGAAGAATGAGATGCTTGTATTTCCTTAATATCTTATTACTGGGGTTTGGGTTAATCTTGTAGAGCTTTTCCTTTTTCTTTTGAGTAACCAAGTCTAACTAATTGGAATTTAACATATGGCAATTTTGACTCTATAAAGGGGGAAAAGGAACTCAGTAATCTTGTCAGGGACTGGGGTACTCTCCCCTGGATAGCTGTGTGCACTTTGGGGGTTGTGGGTGCCCCAGGAGCTGGTGGGTCACCTCAGGGCCTCTGCCTTGCCATCTGTCCGGTGCCCTGAGGAGCTGCCAGGGGTCCCGCACGTGGCACTGGGCAGGGACCCGCAGCAGTGCCCTTTCCAAGGGCTGGTTTCTGGGGAAGGGAGAGGGCGTGCACAAAGGCTTTGGGATCCCATGGAAGGCAAATGGCTGGGAGATTTGCAAACTGCCCCCATGTGAGTTGTCTGAAGAGCTGCTGCTCGCCTGTAACTCAGCTTGGCCTTGGAAATGATGCCACGCTTCCAGCTGAGTGTGGGGTGGAAAGTCCAGGTGCAAACAGTGAGCTGTCTTCAGAAACCAAAGGCTTTCATCGATGTGCAAATAGCTTTGAGCAAAGTAACAAAAATGAGTGCATGGAACTTCAACCTCTCATTTGCAGGTCTAACTCTTGGCAACAACTGTGAAAATTCAACCTTTGCCCTTGCTGTTTGTTGGTGTTTTAATGCCCGTTGCTGCCTGTTGGCGGGAGGAGCCACGCAAGCTCTGCCCTGGGGGCACCAGGAGAGGGTTTCTGGACAAGCCTGGAGCTGCCTTGGGGAAAGAACCGGCCCAAGCTGGTGTCGTGGTCCCAGGTGTTGGAATCCCCTGTGTCAGGGGGAGTCTCCTGCAGAGCCCGATCCAGGCTGGTGATGCTATTTCAGTTCCAGGAAAGCTGAGTTTTGGTGGTTTGGCACCAAAGACAGGCTCACATTTTGAGAAGAGGGCTGCAGGAGTGGGTCCATCTATCTGTCTGTCCATCCCCACACCCTCCAGCACCCCTCTGTGCTCGCGGATCCATCACACACCTTTTTTGTCAGGGAAAATTAGTTTTTTGCGTAAATTAGCTCTGACCAGGCTCATCGTTTGAGGAGGAGAATGTCAGGGCCAGTTATCAGGCAGGCTGTCTGTCTGTCCGTCTGTCCATCCCTGCACCATTCCATATCCCTCAGAGCTCGCGGGGCCATCACCTCCTTTTTGTTTTTGGGGGCGGGGGGAGATGGGAAGGGGTTGTGTGTGTAAATAATTATTCCCGTTAATTCTCTCTGCCTGTTCCTCCTCCCCGACAGCCTTGACGGGCACCGGGGCTGACCGGGGCGGGGCAGCGCCCTGGCGGGCGGGGGCGGTGGGGAGCCGCTCGGTGCGCAGCCGGTGCCGGTGCCGGTGCCGGTGCCAGCCCGGGATCGCGGGCCGGGCCCCGGGCGGCAGCAGCAGCAGCAGCAGCAGCAGCAGGCGGCGCTGCGCCCCTTCCCGCCGGCACCGGCTCCGCCGGGCTCCGCTCGGCTCCGCGCCCGCCGCCCCCGCCCAGCCCCGCGCCGCCGCCGCCCGGCGATGCCCGCGGCCCCCGGCGGCTGCGGCCCGCGGAGGCGGCGCTGACCCGGCGGAGCGGAGCGGCCCCGGCCATGGGCAGCGTCGGCCCCCGCCCGCCCCGAGGCCACCGGCAGGTACGTGCGGAAAGTTTGGCGGGGGGGAACGAGACGGCAGCCCCGGCGCCGCTCCGAGGGGACGCCGAGTCCCGCCGGGGGCCGGGGAGCGGGGTCGGGAGCCGCCGGGGATCGGTGCGCCGCTGGCACCGGGATGCCGGTGCGGGGCTCCGCCGTGGGGTCCAGCGCTCCCGGCTCCGCCCGGCCGCCGTCCGTCGCTGCCCGGTCCCCGCGTGTCCCGGTCCCCCGCCGCCCGCCGGGGCTCCCCTCGGGAGGGCCCCTGCAGTGAGTTCACCGGGGCCGGCTCTGCCCTGCGCCCCGTTACGGTGACTCCGACAGCAGCGGCGGCCGCGGTCCCTGCGGGCTGTGGGGGGATTCGGAGCCGGTGGGGCCCCGTCCGGCCCCAGCTCGGGGAGTGGGCTCGTCACGGATGCTGTTGTGCCAGCACTGCGAAGCTACTCGCCTTTCTGGGAGACAAAGCACTGCTGGAGAGATCCCAGATTCTGCAGCCAAGGATGCTCCGTTACTCTGGAAGGGCACTGGCACTGAGAGCCAGCTACCTCGTGGGGTTGCTCTAGGGGCACAGGATGGGTCAGGATGGCCCCACAACCACGAGCAGAGGCTCAGTGGCTCACAGAAGAGCATGAGCTGTACCAATCCCATTCTGGAGTCATGAGTTTGTCCATGCTGTGGGTGCCAAGGCAGGGAAGCAGCAATCTCCTCCTCCTGTTCATCAGCCATCCCCTTTGCTGCAGAGGGCTTGCGGGCTGCTCATTAGCCTCATTAGCACCGTGGGGCACTGGACCCTGGCCGGAGGTTCCACAGTTCCACATGTGGCTTTAAGGGAGGAGGAGGAAAACGTCCATAGCTCCTGTGACAGGCAGCGTGGTCGTAGTCTGGGAGGGCAGCAAGGAGCTGTTCCTGTAGTGTGTCTGTGCTGGACAACCTCGATGAAGCTCCCGTGTGGGTGATGGCCCATGCCCACCTGTGCCTACAGGGAGGAACGTGGACCCTCACAGAGAAACCATCATCTCTTGACACTCTGGTTGCAACTGAGATTGATAGTCCGAGAGATTGGGGAATTTGACAGTTCTTTCAGTTCCCAGCTCAGACCCAAAAGGCAAAAGCAGCTAAAAAGTGTTAGTGAAAAAATCCACAAAATTCCAAACAGCACATAACAGAATGGAGAATACCAAGATCTTCAATCAAAATTAAGTGTTTTGACATGCCAGTACACCACTCTTCATTTCACTGACATTCCAGGCTGAAAAATCTCAAGTCAGACCAAACATTTGTAGTTGTAATCTCACGACACTGGAGGTTGATAACTGTCAAAACAGAAATTTCTGCGGAGCTGTGTTTTCTAATGGGAGTTTGGGCATGAGTGGGAGCTCTGAGTGCCTCTGCCAGAATGGAGCACTGGGATGCACCGTGTCCTCCTGCTCCCCTGGACCACATGTGCTCTCCTGGCCACCAGCGTGGCTCCTGCTCAGCTCAGTGGTTTCCCTTTCGGAGTGTGGCATGGACAGTGTGGATTGCATTATTGATAACACTGTAATTTATTTATGCTTCCTTGGCTATAGCAAACAGCTCAGCTTTTCTGAGCTAAATATACTTTGCATTGGGACCATGTTGCTGTCCTCTGTGGGATGGAGTAGCCAGTGGAGTGCTTGGTTTTTGGTCCAGCTGAGAGGTTTAGGAATGTCTCCTGGAAACTCACGTGGCTTGGAGGGTCCCATGGGCATGAGCTGGGGATGGGCTCCTCCAGAAGGACTCTGGTGTGTGCTGCGGGGCTCAGGCCTGGTGCCTGGGAGCTGGGCTGTGCTCCCTGCATGGAGCAGGAGCTGAAGCTGGAGCAGCAGCCAGGAAACCAGGGTCTCCTGATGGGGACCTGGCCGCTCTGCTGGAAGGTGCATGGGAGGTTTGTTGGCACTGGGGACTCACTCTTGCAAAAATTGCAGTAGCATTGTGTCTGCTGTCCTCACATCTGGGCTGCCAGCTGTGCCCCATCATGGGCCAAGACAGCTGGGACACAGCTCCTGCTGTGGGCAGCGTGGCTGGGCAGGGGTGACCCCAGGTGTGGGGCACGTGCCCCACTCCCTGCTGGGTGCAGTGCTGTGGCATTCACTGCCTCTGGATTCAGGTGAAGGACTGAGCAGCTCTGAGAGAGCTGTTTGCTTTGTCACTGAGCAAATAGTGCATGCTTTGAGCTGACATCCGTATTTACACAGTGGGCTGTCACATCTCCAACGGGACTCCAGCAGTACCAGCTGTTGTATGATGCCCCTCTGAGAAGCCTCATGCAGAGCATATTGTGCCAGAACATCAGAGATCACCTAAATATGGGTTTACAGGAGAGTCTTACAGTCCCACCACATCACCTCGAGGAGCAAAGGTTTTCTCGCACATTGAGCCACACTGGATTCTTTCTGGCAATGGAGAGGCTGGAGCAGGAGCAGCCCCTCATCACTCAGTGGGCAGGGATGGAGTCAGGACAGCAAGTGGGATGCTGCCAGACACTCTTCAATCTGTTCCTGGCCGAGCTGACCATCCCACAGCATTAATTATAAGTATTTCCTTGCCTCTAAATTCTTTTTTAGCATAAAATACATGGTTTTGTCAAAATACCTTTGGTTTCTTCCTGCGCAAATGTCAACACTTTTGATGACATTTTCTGATTTTTGTTTTCCAGATGGGAGACTCAAAGTGCAAAATATCACTTTAAGTCACCAATTCGGAATGAAGCATTTTTTATTTTGAAATGCCAGTTTAAAACAGGAAAATTCATTTTTAAATGCTTCCAAACAAGAAATGTCCTTTTTACCACTTCAAATCACTTCATTTTGATTAAAAATGTCAGCATATTATGTGTGAAGAAGCATCACCTCTTCATTAGAGGAGTCTGTGGTTTCACTGTCTCATGGTCCAGGGCAGATAGAAATTTCAAACATGGTTGAAAATTGAAGATTTCTTCTCTGAGAGGTGTGGGTTTGTCCAGTGCACTGCCCGTGGAGGGGACTGTGGATGCAAGGTTGGCACAGGGCAGGGGTACCCCTGGCACCTGCTGCTGGTCCTGGCAGCACTCCCCAGCCTCAGTGTCATCACCACTTGTCATTGTGGTGTCTTGTTAGTAAGTTATGATCCAGCACTAAAATTTTATGGGGGACATAGTTGTTTGCTGGACCTAGTGAGACCCCAGCAGGTGATAATGGAGGCTGGGAGGTCACCATGCCACCTGGCAGCTGCCCAGCAGTGACATGGCTGTTGGTGCTGCTGCCTGCAGGGTGCCGGAGCTGTTCCCATCCAAAGGGCTGTAAATAGTAAAGAGAATGTATTTAAAGAACCCAGCAGTAAAATACAAAACCTTTTGGGACTTATATTTTTCTCTAGGGGCTTCAGATGATGTAAAACTTGGCTTCTTCCCAGCATGTGCTGCACGGAGTGGGAGTGGTGCCAGTGTGGTGCCAAGAGAGATTCTCAGTGTGTCCAGGGGTAGCTGATGCAGTTTTGAGTGTGTGGTTGCATGAATTTTGGGTCTGTGCTGGAAGGAGGAGCAGTCCCAGAAGAAGGGGATGCCTGGGAGAGCAGACTGCATGTCCTCGCGCTGCCATGGGCTCTGTGTATCTGACTGGCAATCTGCTGCAATTCCTGCTTCCTGTGGGTGCTGGCCCCAGGACATCCAGCAGGATCAGCCCATCCTCCTGTTTGTCAGCAGGTGGTTTACAAGTGCCAAGCCTTGGGCATCACTGCAAGGGACCTCAGTGACACAAGGACAATAACAGCACGTACCCACGCACAGAAAAGGCAGAACCTGAAATGACTCGCTGCTGATCCGCTCTGGCTCTTCCCACACACACTGCCTGTGCATTTAGTGTTTGTCATCTGCTTTAATGACCTACTATAAAGGACCTGATTTTGTGCTCTCAGCAGTAAAAATCAGGAGCAGCTCTGCAGGTCCTGCTGCTCAAAGGGATGAGCAGGGTTATGGGCTGAGCTCCTGGAGAAGTTTCAGTGGTGCGATGGACACGCGCTCATGCACCTGAGAGTGTGTGTCCTGAAGTGGGGCTGGTGAAATTCCCAGGTGTCCCCAGCCACTCCCAGGGACACAGTGGCTCATGCTGATGGCAGGTATCACTGCCCATGTCCTTCTTTCTCCTTTCAGATGTGCTGATGTCTGCTCCTTGCAAAGACCTGACCCACCTGAGGTTGGCAGATGCCCAGATGTGACCGTGAATCACCAGTAAAAGGTAACCATCACTCACCTGTACTACTGCTGGTGGGATCTCTTTCTGTCCTGCTGAGATGGCCTATGCTGCTGCTGAAGTCTGAGGTCATCTGAGGGTGGTGGGTGAATCCCTTCATCTCCCAGGGCCATGTCCCCACAGCCAGACACCCCAGTCCTCACAACATTCAGGAGTCATACCACTGCGTGCAGGAGCATTGGTGAGTGGATCTGCACCTCCCAGCCCTCCTCAGTCCCTCTTCCTCCACATATCTCTTCTTGTTTTCAGTAGAATGAGTGAGAGAGATATACAGAGCCTGAGCAAATGGGTTTTCGTGCTCAGTCTCTGCCTTACCACGCTGTGGGGACGTCTGACGCTGGCCTCTACGCATCAGCACAGAAGCCATTCAGGTAGGGGAGCAAGATCCTTACTGCATGTGTCACATGCTTGTGCAATCATCTGGGTGCCCACGATAATGGCAGTACTTTGGGGTCTTCATGGGCTGCCTGAGGTGGGGGTTAGGTGGGGATGAGCTTCTTGGTGAAGTTCCAGGCTGTGGTGCACACCTGGAGCAGGTGGGCACCTCTGGGGACCAAATGCTGACAGCCTCAAGGAGCTCAGTGTCCATCCCTTTTCCTGGGGTCTGGGCAGCAAGGATGAATGTGCCAAATGTGAGGGGCAGCATCCAGCAAGAGGCACAACACAGTGCCACTGTGACAGCTGTTGGATTGGTGTTTGGAGTGTCTGCCTGTGCAGGAAACTCCCGGGACTGCTCCTTCAAGATGGGTGGGAACATGCAGCCATAACAGCTGCTGCTTGGAGCTAGAAGTTGTGAATACTCATTATGGGGCATTTAAAACCAGTGGCTTGGTGAGCTGGGATGGTCTAAGGAGTTAAAGAAGAAATTTCTTCATGTATGTAGCAAAATCTGAGACACATATAATGGTCCATATGTACATCTGTACAGGCTCCTTGGAGCACAGTGGGAGGACGTATGGGGAGGTGGGTTCTGGTGTTGCTGGTGTTACTGGCGGAGCTGTGCACCCGGCAGCACAGGCAGAAACTCGCATCCCAGGGCACCCCCTGTCTGCTTCATATGCCTCTGCTTGGAAAGGGCATTTAGGGGTTAATTTGAAACCATTCACACTCTTGATTGACCCCACACCTAACCCTGTCCTATTTCTGTCATTTTTGCCTGACAGTTAAAGCAGTTCTAATCCTGTAATCCCCACCCGCATTGCTTAAAACCAAAACACATCTTCCAGAGTGCCTCCCTCACCCAATCAGTCAGCAGCTACCTGCCCTTCCCTCCTCCTAACCCTGGATACCCCATCCTTGGAAGTGTCCAAGGTCAGGCTGGATAGGGCTCCGAGCAACATGGTCTAGTGGAAGGTGACTCTGGTAGTGGCAGGCAGTGGAGCAAGATGAGCTTTAAGCTTCTTTCCAACCTAAACCATTCTGTGATTCTAACTGGGAGAAAACTCTTCACTTTTTTTCTGGGATGACTTTTTTGGCACTGAATCAGGTCTAGCAGGGATATGGGCACTGATGGCAGCTTAAGTGCACACTCAACCTGCAATCCCAGTGCCAGAGAGCCCTGCTCCTCCATGGTATTGATTTGTAGGGAGCTACTTCTTTGAATTGTGTTTATTCACAGGTAAAACCACCTAAAAATGATCAGTAGCAGAGGAAGGTCTTTAACTGTGACCTCAAACATAAAAATAGCTTGAAGAGAGAGTCCACATGCAAACCCCTCTGTTTGCTGTCCAGGGACACGTCTGACTGTGGCAACCAGGTCTGATAATAGAACTATAGAATATCTCAATTTGGAAGAGATCCACAAGGATCATTCAGTCCAACTCCTGGCCCTGCACACAAATCATACCACGTGCCTGAGATCCCTTGTGCCCACCCAGCTCATGGAGATGCTGCTTTGTCCGAGAAAAGTGCTGCTTCCTGCAGAATGTGGTTGGATTTAAGGGGCCACATGAATCAAACACAGTCGTTTGGGAACAGAATAGGAGACTCCTTGGTGAAGAATGATTCACCAGCAGTTTAACCCCCTGTGTAACATGGTGAGGTCTTCATGATGAGCAAGGCTGGAATGTCTGGATCCGGCTCCCACAAAGGTGGCCCCAGCACCTTCTAAAGCTGATAATCAAAGGGCTGTCTTTGCCTTTATGCTCATCACTCAACCTGAAGCAGAAGTAAAAAAGCATTTAAGTCAGCTGGGTATTTTTTCTTTTGGGAGATGAGGTTCTCTTGGCATTGCCTGACACTTACATGTATCCAACTTCTCTTCATTTTGTAGCTCTCCACCAGCAAGCAGTATTTTACACTGAACATGTGGGGTTGTGCCCACGCTCCCCGAGATACTCAAAATGTGTCATTTCGGGTTATGCCATAAAAACCCCATGTTCTGCTGCTCATTTAAAGATCAATCAGAGTAGGACAGCATTTTTATTTTATTTTTGTATGCAGGATTCAAAAGCTGTTTGCTCTTACAATTCTTCATGGTTCCATGAGATAAGCTGTGTCTTTTAAAAACAGGTTCCAGTGGGGAAATACCAGTTAAATAGGAGGGAGAAGCATGCCAGAAGCTCTGGAACTTATCCCAGGCTCTCGGGAGGTTTCCTGCTGTCGGTGTTAAACACACCATCCATCTGATACACATTTTGTTCCAAGTTTCCTGCTGCTCAGCAAAAGGAGAAGCAGCTGCAGGGAGCTCTGGAGCCCGCTGCTCGCACTGCACGTGGGCTCAGCCTCTCTGCTCTCACTTCCCAGGCATGGGACATGAAAACCCCGAGTGGCAGGGGTGGGAAAACAAGTGAATCTGATGTGTAGGAGCTGAGGTGCATTTTAGCAGCTGGGATGGCCCCTACCTGGCTCCCCATGGGCTCAAATGCATGGCCTGGGCAGGGGATGCAGTGTCCTGCTGCCAGGGCTGGGGCTGGCACCTGGAGGGGGCAAATTTCCAGTGACATCATGTCCTAGGGCAGGGCAGGGTGCCAGATGGTCAGAAGAAAATGCAATGGGGAATGGTTTAAACTGGAAGGAGACAGGTTTTGGTCAGATGTTGAGAAGAAATTCTTCCCTGTGAGGGTGGTGAGGCCCTGGCTCAGACTGCCCTTGAACACAGTCCTGGAAGTGTTCAAGGCTGGGCTGGATGGGGCTTGGAGTAACCCAGCCTAGTGGAAGGTGTCTCTGCCCGTGGCAGGGTGTGGTATACGTTGTTTGCTAAGGTCCTTTCCAACCCTAACCAGGCTCTGATTCTACAGTTCTAAGACCTTCAGGCAAATGGAAGTATTTTGTGGCCTGAGAGCTGCAGGAGTCCTGGGGCTGCATGCTGCTTCTTCAGCTCTGCCGTCAGTAGGGCCCTTGCTGTGGGGCTGTGTGTGCCCCAAGGGGGCTGTGGGGCTGTGCCAGGGGCTGTGGGGGTGTGCCAGGGGCTGTGGGGCTGTGTGTGCCCCAAGGGGGCTGTGGGGCTGTGCTAGGGCAATGGGCCTGTGCCAGGGCCTGTGAGGCTGTGTGTGCCCCAAGGGGGCTGGGAGGCTGTGCCACGGGCTGTGCCAGGGGCTGTGGGGGTGTGTGTGCCCTAAGGGGCCTGTGGGGCTGTGCCAGGGGCTGTGGGGCTGTGTGTGCCCCAAGGGGGCTGTGGGGCTGTGCCAGGGGCTGTGCCAGGGCCTGTGGGGCTGTGTGTGCCCCAAGGGGGCTGGGAGGCTGTGCCCGGGGCTGTGCCAGGGGCTGTGGGGCTGTGAGTGCCCCAAGGGGGCTGTGGGGCTGTGCCAGGGCCTGTGAGGCTGTGTGTGCCCCAAGGGGGCTGTGGGGCTGTGCCAGGGCAATGGGCCTGTGCCAGGGCCTGTGGGGCTGTGTGTGCCCCAAGGGGGCTGGGCTGTGCCAGGGGCTGTGCCAGGGGCTGTGGGGCTGTGTGTGCCCCAAGGGGCCTGTGGGGCTGTGCCAGGGGCTGTGGGGCTGTGTGTGCCCAAGGGGCCCTAAGGGGGGCTGTGAGTGCCCCAAGGGGCTGTGCTGTGGGCCTGTGGGGCTGTGTGTGCCCCAAGGGGCTGTGGGGTGCCTGGGCTGGGGGCCTGTGCCTGGGAGGCTGTGCCCGGGGCTGTGCCAGGGGCTGTGGGGCTGTGAGTGCCCCAAGGGGGCTGTGGGGCTGTGCCAGGGCCTGTGAGGCTGTGTGTGCCCCAAGGGGGCTGTGGGGCTGTGCCAGGGCAATGGGCCTGTGCCAGGGCCTGTGAGGCTGTGTGTGCCCCAAGGGGGCTGTGGGGCTGTGCCAGGGGCTGTGCCAGGGGCTGTGCCAGGGGCTGTGAGTGCCCCAAGGGGCCTGTGGGGCTGTGCCAGGGGCTGTGGGGCTGTGTGTGCCCCAAGGGGGCTGGGAGGCTGTGCCCGGGGCTGTGCCAGGGGCTGTGGGGCTGTGAGTGCCCCAAGGGGGCTGTGGGGCTGTGCCAGGGCCTGTGAGGCTGTGTGTGCCCCAAGGGGGCTGTGGGGCTGTGCCAGGGGCTGTGGGGCTGTGCCAGGGGCTGTGCCAGGGGCTGTGGGGCTGTGAGTGCCCCAAGGGGCCTGTGGGGCTGTGCCAGGGCAATGGGGTACCTGCCCCACACAGGCAGCTCTTCCTGGGCAAGGACTCTGGGCACTGCAATGCCCCACACTCAGCTGGCTGCCTAAGGCAGATGGAGTCAAATTTCTCTTTATCTCTGAGCCGCACCTTTCCGAGCAAATTAAAAGGGCTTTGACACGTTAGCAAACTGCTATTGCATGGTTGTAATGACCGATTTCTCAGTTCTGCCTGGCTCTCCCTCGGCTGAACCTTTTAAAATTAGCTGGAAATGAGGAGCCGGAGAGCAGGACTGCAAGAGAGCAGAGGGGTTGCCTGTGCAGCCCTCCCGGGAGGAGCTCTGCTAATGAAGCTTTTCTGAAAATGAGTCAAAACCGTAACTACGTGTGAACACTGAGATTTGAGGGTGTAAAATTCCCTGGTGAGGTGCACGGGGTGGAAGAGTGACTCCTTGTGGTCCTGGACCACAGTGTGAGAGGAATGTGGGCTCATAGGCAGCCCAAGCCAAGGATCTGTACTTCCTCCTCAGATTATTTGAAAAATCCCATGAAGCATAAAGAAAGGGCAAAACAGTCCTGTTTGTTCTGCAAAGAGTTGCTTTCCTGTTCACTTTCACTGAAGTCTACCATTTCTGTATACAAAAAGAATAGAATTCATTATTAAAGCTGAATTACTATGGCATTTCAAAGGGAAAATACAATTTGTGGCCAGAGATATTATTACAAAATATTCCATATAATAATGGTGTAATTATTATGGACAGAAATGAAAGTAAGGGTTCATTAAAAGAAAATGGTCATGAAATAGTAATAAATGGAGTAAATTAAAGTCATGGTGATTGTGCAGCTTGTCCTGCCCGTGTGCGGTGGTGCCTGGCACAGGGTGTGTCCCAGAGCAACTCCTCACATCCTCTGGGGATGCTCTTTGTCTCCCACCCCGAGCTCAGGAGGGCAGGGAGTGCTTTGACTGGAAGTGGGTAGAGCCATGCCCAGCTGCCACAAGCCAGGCGTTTACACTCCACAGCGCATTTCCGAGCAGGGGTGTGAAAAAATGTCTGCAAGGCAAAGGGATTTCCCCCGCGGTGTGGGGGAGAGAGATCCCCTTTCCCTCAGCCTTTCTTGGAGAGGCGGAGTGGCTGCGTTCCAGAAGCTGGGCAGCGTTTGTTGGTGAGGGTGGGGACCTGCCAAGGGGCACTCGCCGTGCATAGGTCAGCTGCCCTGGGCCCCCTGGCTTTGTGTCACTGGCGGGGATGGCATTGCCAGCAGGACTCTCCAGCAGTGCCCAGGGGTGAGCTGGGAGCTGTGACAGCATGGGCAGAATGGCACAAATGCAGGATGGGTCGGAGCAGCTGCTGGAGCCTCAGGAGCTGGGAGAGGGCTGAGAGGGGGCTCGTGCTCACGGGTTCCTGCAGCAGCAGCAGCAGCAGCACACATCATTCCACGCAGCCCTGCATGTCCTGCTTGCACCTCCCTCCAAGCCTTTTTGCTGGTGGCAGCTCCTGGGGGCTCTGCACTCCAGAGTGTGGGAGGTGTCCTGAGCCAAGGGCATGGAGCAACCAGGAATGCCCTGATGCCTGCTTACCTGCATACATTTTGGGATGCCACACTGCAGGAATGCAGCTTCCCTGTCCTCTACCCAGCTTGGCTCCTGTTTGCTAGGGAATAAAAGCCTGTTCCCGGTGACCCATGGACCCAGGACGTGCCCATGTGTGGCTCTGCAGTGCTGCTCCAATGCTCATTAAGCAGGACCTGGAGGCATCTCTGGGGTCGTGGGAATGAAGTCTCTCAGCCCTTTTAGGCTGATTTGTATTGTGCTTGTGTGGGCCATTACCCAGCTGGAGCACTGATTTGAGATGCTGACCAGCTCTAAACTCTGATCCCAGAGGTGATCAGCCAACACGGTAGTTTTCTCTTTTCCTTAATATTTTAATGGCACTGGGAGGGGGAGCAGCAGAGCAGCTTGAATTGCTGATGAACACCATGACATTTCTCTGCTGCTGCAGGGTGGAAACCTGATCCTTCTCCAGGCAGAGAGGGTGGGTGATGGCAAGGTGGAGGCACTGACTGTAGCTGTGGTCGGAAGGGATGCTGCTCTGCTTGAAGCCAAAAGCAGCACAATGCACCATCCCCTCTTGTAGCAAAGTGCATCTCATTATCAGCTGCAATTAGCTAATGTGCTCGTTAGTTTCAATAAAGCTCTTGGCTTGGCCGTGGCAAGAGGGGATGCATTTTGGAGGGTACAATGGGTGTAAGGGCTATTAGGAGCAAGAGCTGAGATATGAGAGGTGTGGAGCAGGAACCACCACTTTTCCTTGCACGTGGGCTGGGAAGATGCTGTGCCCAGACACCAGCTGTATCTCAGCAGCAGCCCCATGGGTGATGCCAGGGCTGGGACACAGCTGTACACACTGGGCTCTCCCGTGCCTTGGACACAGCTCACAGCAGCAGTGCTGCCCAGGGCAGAGGGCGGGGATGGCTGGAGCTCTCTGGGTCTCACGGGGCTGTTTCTCCTGCAGTGCACGTGGAGCCCGGCACATGTGAGGTCATCGCAGCTCACCGGTGCTGCAACAAGAACAAGATCGAGGAGCGCTCCCAGACAGTGAAGTGCTCCTGCTTCCCAGGGCAGGTGGCAGGGACAACGCGGGCAGCTCCCTCCTGTGTGGACGGTGAGTACCCACGGTGCAACCCCTTCCTTTTCAATCCCTGACCTCATCTTCATGGGTTAAACAGGTGTGGGGTCTCCATGTCCCTGGCATTAGCAGAGGAGACCTGCCCTGGGGTCCTGCAGCAGAGCAATGGGGAAGGGGCACATTTTGGGGACACTCTTTCATTGAACACTCACTGAGTTGGTGTGGCCGTGATACTCCACTCTGTGCAACCCTGGGCTGTGTGCTGTGGGGGAGTTACTGGGTTCCAGCATCACTGTGCTGGGGTCAGGTCTGCAGCAGTGATCCCTGCACATCTCCTCACCCTGCTGCCACAGCTGGAAGCAGGGATATGACTCCAGCCATGCAACCTTTGTCTGTGAGGAGCACCAAGCATACAACCTGTATGTTTTATTGAATGCCATTATGTGCCATGACCAAGGAGCCTTCAGGAGCACCACCAGCCCCTGTCACCATGGTATTGATTTCCTTGACAGCCAGTCACCCGTGACTGCAGTTCTGTGCAACACCAAGTAATGCCAGAATAAATTGTTAGGGAGGGCTCTTGTTGTCGCCAGCTGCTCAGGTCATATTGTTCCCAAATATAAGAGAGCCCACCCTGGTTGCCCAGACTGGAGCCATGAATCACAAGACCCTAATAGAGCAGAGTGGTAGGAGACAATCCCTTTGCTCTGTAAGTGGAGCCTGAAGCAGGTTGTCCAACAGCACTGCTCTCCCTGGGAGTGAGGACATTGGCCTTTTTTTTCCTTAGGTAGTGAGAGAAAACAGGGTGTTCTGGAGGCAGGTGGAGCAGACCAGCTGGGCCAGGTGAGGAGCCCCTCCTTGTCCAGGGCTCCTCAATGTGAGCTGTGCTAGAGAGAGGGGCTGTATCTCCTGGTGTCACCCAAAGGTGGGCAGAGCTGGTCCTCCATACCCTGTGCTGCAGCCTGGCTGCTGACCCCCTCCTCTCCCCAGCCTCCATCGTGCTGCAGAAGTGGTGGTGTCAGATGGAGCCGTGTCTGGATGGGGAGGAATGCAAAGTGCTGCCTGACCTGTCGGGATGGAGCTGCAGCAGTGGCAACAAAGTGAAGACGACCAAGGTACGTCCCTGCCAGGTGATGGGGGGAACCCAGGTGTGCCTTTCCCAGCCTGGGGCAAGCAAGCAACACCCAGGAGAGCACCCACAGCTCCGTAGGGAAGGAGAGAGCTCCAGCTCCTTCAGGGCACACACTGATAAGGACTCACCGGAGCAGAGCAGAGGGTCTGGGCTGTGCACTTGTCACTGGTGCTGGAGGGGCTGGCAGGCATACCACAACCCTGAGTGCATGCCAGAGCTTTTCCAATTGACCATTCTTGCTGGAAGGCTTGGTGTTGGACGGCTCAGCCCCTGGGCAGACATCCTAGGTGTGTCTGTGTAACATCCCATCCCAGGGTGTCCAGGCTGCTCCCCAGCACTAGCCACTGCTCCGGGGCCACAGGTTGCCCTTCCCAACCCATTGGCACAGCCCTGAATCTGTCCCTGTTCCCTGTCTGAGGCAATCATTTGTGACAGAACACTACACGATTATTATTTTCATGGCTTGCTGAATACCCCAAAGAACAAGGTGTAATTAAAATTTTATCAAACTCATTAGTAATTACATATATGCCATGGTTAATCAGTTGCATAATTTTGTAATCATTGTTCATACTGTTGAGTGTAATTATTCCTTATGCTTTCGTTTTCCTCGCCCCACATCCCCCACCACAAAATTATCATATTAAGCAATGTCAGGATTTTTTTCATTTGCTGCTATTATTTTTGTGCACAGAAAGCACTTTCATGCTGAAGTGTTTTTATGGACATCCAAAAAGTTTCCTCCAGCCCTGAGCATCCATCACTGACCAGTACCTACAGCATTACATTGAGCTGGTTGTCTTTTTCCCCTCTTAGTGTTGTTTGGTTGGTTTCCCCCAGCACCTAACTTAGCACAAAGCCTCTGCTCTGGCTTTGCTGTCTTGAATTCTCACTGGGACCATTCCCATCTGGAATGGGAGTAGGACTTGGGAGCTTCTGCTCTCCTGCCTCATCCAGCAGACCCCTCCATGGCCAACCTCCTTTTGAGTGCCGTGCCCCTCTTAGGGAGGCAGCAGTTTGGGAACAGAGACCTATGTTTTCAAAAGGGCTTCTGGTAACTTTGGATGACTTTAGTGACTTTGGAATGGTGCCAAAGGGCTGGATTTGCATCTCAGTCCCCTGTTCAGGCATACCTCAGTGGGAGCTGCAGCCAGAGCACAAAAATCACAAACCATCCTTACGGTGACATTTGGAATGGCCACTCCATTAAATGAAAGTAAAGAGCCAATCTTATTTGCACCTCTTGAGGCTGTTTGCTGATAATTCATGGATGGGGAATCAGCTGGATGCATTGGATAATTTCTCCTCTCCTCCGCAGGTCACTCGATAGCCCCCGTGCAGCGTGGCACGGGCTGAGCAGCCTTGCCACGGGTCCTGGTGCTCCCGTGGGCAGCAGGATGTGGCCCTGCAGAGGGGGGATCCAGGCTGCACCCGTTGGCAGGACTGTGACAGCTGCTGGATCAGAGCATCCTCTGCACCCCGGCTTCCCTGGAGGCTGCAGGCAGGGATCCCAGTGCAGCTGCCAGCATCCCGTTTCCTCCTCCACAGTTTCCTCTTTTTCTGTGGACACATTCACCAACCAAGAAACAGGCTTGTTTTCTAATCCTCCTAAATAAAATACTCCCACTATGTAAGAGCTGTTGACAATGCAGAGACAGACAGGCAGCAGGCCCCCAAAATGGGCCTTAATCTGAATAGCTGAAATCATTGCTGTGAGCCACCTTTCCCCCCAAGATGCTGAATCCAGGTTGCATTGGAATCAGGAAATCAGTGGTTATGTGAAACCCTTCCCCTGGGGTTCCTAGGAGCAGCTGCTGAGCTCCAGCCTGATCCTGGGTCACTGAGGGCTGCTCTGCCCTTGGAGCCTGGCCTTTCCCTGCCCCACCACCATGACCACAGGCAGCAGATGTGGCAGCGTAGTCAGAGGGTGTCTGACACCCTGTTGGCTCCCAGGGATGGTGAGATGTCTCCATGGTGCATGCTGCTGGTTTCTCCTTCCTCAGTAACTGCATTATTCAGGTTGCAAATTCAGTGTTTTCCACCATGCAAATCGCAGGCACTGGGTTTCTGCTTGTGTTCGCAATTGAATTTCAGACTTGTGTGAGGTGACCTCTCTGTCTGCAGCTCTGGGGTGTCTGGGGCATCAGACAGGGCCTCAGAGACAGCTAGATTTTGTTGTAGTAATCCAAAATAAAGAAAAATGTACCACCTTCCGGCCCTGAGCTCATGACCTTCTCCAGGACACACCATTTCCTGCGGTGTGGCAACTCAAGGTGGGGCACAACGTGAGCTCTGTGCCCCCAATGTCGGAGGTGCTGGGGACCCTGGGGCTGTGGGACCAGCACCTCCAGCCCTGCCCTGTGGCTGCTCTGGGACCCTGCAGGGGATGTGCTGGTGCAGGAGGGGCTGGAGATGGTGTGAGGACCATGGCAGCGAGGGGGTCCCTGCTGTGTTTGCTGCCACCTGCCTCCTGCCCTGGCTCCCACCACAGGACTCGTTATTGAGAAGGTTTTGTAATGGGGTATGAAATACCCTCTGCAGATGTGATGTAAATACCGGACTGTGAAATAATAAATTCATTTTAATCTCTACAAAAGATCTTTTCACTTATCAGCAAAGGGAGGCTCTGGGAGTGCTTCTCATGCTGCTGAATCCAAAGTGAAGTAGCTGGGGACTCTGCCCTCGCCATTCCAGTCCATTCCAGCTTGTTCAATGATGGCTTTGGAGAAGAGCTGAAAGCCTGTTGTGGCCAGCAAAGCCTGAGCAGCTCATAGTGATCCTAAAGAAAAGTGCATTAATTTCTACAGGATGCTTTGCTGAGAGCTTCTCTTATCCTGTTGCTTCCCCTTTGTGTGGCAGCTCCCACTGCTGCAGCGCCGTGCCCCCAAAGATGCTCCCCCTGCTAAAGGCCAGACTGGGATTTTAAAGGTTCCCACCTGGAGTCCTGTGCCTTCTAAGAACCTAGGCTGTCAAATGCAGTGGGAATCTGTTATTTCCAGTAGGAAACACCAGGCTGCAGATGGGAACTTCCCTGCTTGGCTGAGCATTTTCATAGCTGGCTCATAATGTGAAGGATCCATTCTGCGGAAGTGTTGAGCTTGACACCTACGTTGATATAAAAACATTTTATTGTCTGCATAATAGGCGCCCTTGAAGCTTATTTTTCACTTACTGCAGCCCACAGTTTAGTGAGGAAATAGCCCCTTGGTGTCTCTGCTGAGTGCTGACCTCGCTGCTATCACACCATCAGAGTACACAAATACTGCAAATTGCTGCTCCTCTCCTGGCAGGTAAATGTGTTTCCAAGGAGAACACTGCAGCCTGCAGGACTGCTGCTGTTACCTCTGACTCCTGAGCAGCCAGGGGAGGATGCTGCTGCCACAGCTTCTGGCCCTCTGCCCTTCTTCCACTCCCTGCATTTTCAGTGCTTTCCTTTGGCCAAGCGCACAAACAATCCTAGCAGGAGCAATAAACCAAGGAGGAGGGTGATGGTGACGGGATCATCTCTGGGCTGAGACAAGGACTTTGATGCCCTGTCTCTTCACTGCCTCAGTGGGACAATGCCACCCGCACGGTACCCAGCAGACACCCTGATCCCTCCTCTCTCCATGTGACCACACTGCTGGTCCCTGAAGGACAAATCTGTAGGGGGATAGAATATAAGAAAATAAAGATAGTGTAGAAAATAATCTCACCCCTAAGGAGTTGCAGCTGGGCCAATTATCAAAGATTAGGTACAGGCCTGACTTTAATAGGCCACAGCTGTAACCAATGAGAAGAAAAGTACTGTAAAAGAGTGGGGTGGCTGGTTGAGAAGGGAACTGGGGTCAGTTGGCTGCTTTGTGAAGAAGAAATAATCAGTGCTCTGAGGAGCTGCCCACAAGAAAACACCAAGAAGGTATGAAACTTTTGTGGTAAGGAGACAACAGTATGGAACCCCTGCAATAAGATAACAACACAAATCAACCCCTGCAGCTGCATCAGCAGCTAGGACACCCCAAGCTCTCATGCCAGGGTCCCAGATCCACCCTGCCCAAGTCCCCATCTCGGTGGGAAAGTCTTGTGCCAAGTTCTGTCTTGGCGCATCTGTGCAGTATCTGACTGGGAGCTTGCACAGACAAGGTTTGAAGTTGCCCAAGGGGTGATTAGTCAGAGGAAACTGTCACAGTTAATGTACTTTCAATATCATCTCCCTGGGTATTATAATTACACCCCATTCAATTAGTCTTCAGGGAAAAAAAAGTCTTTTGTATTAAGATTTGGTGGAGAATTATTAGAGAGTGAATTAAAAGACAAGGATTCCATCTTACCTACAAATACTAAAAGCATAATGCATAAAATACCCCCAAATTACAAGCTGACTAAATGTAGAGCTGTGCTAGGAGGTGAAATGAAAGGTAAAATGAAACCCTTTGAGCAGTACAAGGTGCAGTATTATCAAAGAAATAAGATGGAAACATAATTAACCACCCAGCATTATGCTGAAAGATGGCAAATTGAAATGGGAGACAAAATTAGGTGAAATTGCAGAGCAGGCTCATTTATTTCTGCTTTATAAATCAGTGCTACCTGTCAGCAGTGATGCCAAGCTATTCCAGAACAGGAGCTTTCCAAGGGAGGATGTTCACAGGGACCTCACCTTGTCCACGTTGGGGCTGCTGTGCTCTCCTGGATGGTGAACTCTGTGTCACTGTGGGAGCAGGGGATGCCTCCAAGGGTCACATCTTTGGTGCCCTTTCCTTGACCCAGCCCTGGTGCATTCAGGCCACACCTGGTCTGTCTTCTTTCCCAAAAGCTGTTTCCCTGATGCTTTGCTGCTATAACTAGTGCCACCCTTGTGACTTTAGCAAGAGCTGCTCCTATGGCATCCCACAGGGAACCTACCATCAGTGGCCTCTTGCACTGGTGAGCACAAGTCCAATTTAGGGCTGGAGGAACGTTTTCTTTAACTGTGCTAAATTTCCTCCTCTCAGCCTTAATTTGCACCCATTCCCTATAACCCCTGTCCCCTCCACTCTCCTGCCACGGCTCTGCTTGCTCCTCTCGCCCATTTGCTTTATTGCTGCTTTTCAATGAATTCAAACAAGAAAAGAATTGTCTTTTCCAGAAGTAGAAAGATTTTTGTTAGAATCACCTCAGCTATGCAAAAACATCCCTGTGCATCTCCCGTGCTGTGCTCAGGAATGGAGAAACCTGGAACTGGTATATCAGATGAGAAGCAGAACCTGTCTCATCCAGCTTACAGGATTCAGAGGTGGCAGGTGCCCGTGGCTGTTCTGGCACTAGTGTATTTGGACGTGAGCACATGGGTCAGGTTTTTTCCTACTTTGCCAATACCTTTCACTAAGAACACGACTTGATTTTTTCCACTCTCTGGCTTGTTTGCAAGTAGATATATCCCTGTTTTGGGTATGCTGCCCCATCCTTCCTGCCCTCAGAACAGAAGCCAACAGCAGCCACAGCCCCACCACCAGGACGTGGGGACGTGGGCACCTTCCCCACTGACTTGCATGCCATGGGACCCCATTAGAATCACTAAGATAAAAATACAACAGCACAGTCTTTTCTCTGGTTAATACACTGTGATGGGGCTGTTGGAAGCATTAGATGGCTCTTCCAAAAATGCATCCTCATGTTTTATTCAACTGTGCATTTGTGAAGATGTTCTTAAGGGAATGAATAAAATATTCATTTAGATGCTCCTGTGCAATAAAGGCAGTCAGGGCAGAAACCATGCTGCAGGGTCAGGGCAGAGCTGGCCCTGCTGCAGGCAGCCTGACTCCTGCCATGCCCCAGGGGGATCCCTGGGGATCACAGAATATCCTGAGCTGGAAGGGACCCACAAGGATCATTGTGTGCAGCTGCTGGCCTTGCACAGGACATCCCCTAGAACCCCACCATGAGGGGCTGCACAGACATGGGTTCATCCTGGGCAGACTCTGCTTACTACCTGGATCAGGGATTAAATAGAGGCTCATTTTTATAAAGGGATTTCTAGCCTTGTTTTCCTGCTGGGGCAGCTGCAGCGGCCACAGCAGAAAAAGAGCCATTGGCTGGGCCAGAGCAGAGAAGGAGGATGCAATTTAATTTGTGCATTTCCCAGCTTGTTAATCTCCTGATTTACTGCTGGTATTTGATTTCCATAGCATTGCTTCATAATAAAGGGATTAGCCTGGACCCTAGGTCTGCTCTGATGCTCATCTACTAGGGATTAGAGAGAAATTTTGCAGTTAGTTCATGGGTCAAATAGGTGGAAATGAAAATATGTGTATGGTTTTGTTGACATTTGCAGGAGCATTCAGTCTGTGATCCAGCACTGGTTCTCCTGGCCCATTCACCATCCCCAGCTTCCTGATCCTCTTGCTTCCCATTTCACAGGGCTCCCAATACCCTGGTCCCTGTCTCACAGGGATCCCAATCCCCTCCTCCCCATGACAAGACAGTTTCAATCCCCTCTTCTCTGTCTCATGGGCATCTCAGTCCCCTGTTCCCAGTCTCACAGGGGTCCCAATCCTCTGCTGTTTGGCCCAGAGCCCCGGAGTCAGGAGCCTCAGCATCTCTCCCTCATCAGGGTGATGGATGCTGTGGTGGCAACCAGCAGTACCTCCAGCTGCCAGTGCTGGGCATGGTCAGGAAGTGCCTTGGACAGTGTGTAAAATCCCTGTGAATTGTGGTTTGATTTTTTTCCTGTGCACGTCTGTGGCACCAGAGGTTAATATATTACCAGGCTGACCTGGATATGAGCAAGTCAGACAACCTAATAAATGCGTGCTAACTGAAAACACAGACAAATTAGCACATGCTCCATTTCCTTCTAACGGTGTGCCCTTCTCTGCTCTCAGCTTCCCCATGTGTGCCAGGAGCCAGCTGCCCCTGGAGTCCTGTGGAGCAGGACTGGCCACCTCGCTTGTGTCACCTTCTCTGCAATGCTCCCAGCCCAGCCTGGTCCTCTGAGCCATCGGGAGTGAGATCTTAGAGGCAGAGAGAAGCAAAATTGATTTATTGGTAACATGATATAGTGCACAGAGCCAGGATTAAGTAATGATCCAATTAAACACTCCTGGATGTATTCATATTAGTGAGCTCTAAGTCAATAAATTATTTAAATACAATAATACTTAAATACACTGGGAATCCTGTGATTATTACTGGGGCTGAGACCATGTTCATTAACAGCAAAATAAATATTGTGGATACTTAGTTCTGTAAGGGCTTTTTTCTCTATGAGTTGTGAAAACTGTGCAGGAACTGCTGTGGTCACTCACTCCAGTGTGATCTGTTTCTGCACCTTCATCTCTCCTGCTAGCACCTATTTCCATTTGAGACCTCATCTGGAAAGCTGATGCCTGGAGCAAAGAATCCAGGACTCTTAAATGCAGCAAGGCTATTAATTAATATTTTAACTGCTTTGCTAGAATAAATTCAGCTTTAATGAAATAAAATTAAACCAGTGGCCTGGTGCAAAATGAGCACAAGGATGGAGCTTATGTCATATTGTAGTGCCCCAGAGGTGAGTTTTTAAAGGGAAGCTTCATTTCAGGCAGAGCTCTGGCTGTCAGATGGTTTTCCCTGTATCACTTCCAAATGCAGTACAGCTGCCTTGGAGCCAGGAGCTGGAGATGTGCCACCAGATGTTGGGAATTAAAGAGAACAAGCAAATCTGTGTCTTAAAAAAGAAGCCACTGTTATTTGGGATGGAGCCATGGGACTTGACATCAGGTTCTCTCTTCTATTAATCAGTATTTGTGTGGGTTTAATTAGCTTTGATTGCAGTTTACAGATGTAAATGTGTCTCTCATGGCATCTCCCTCACCCCTGGGAATATGAAATGAGTGTTTAGTGTAGCAGCATTAGAGCAATGCACAGGAAGGAAAACAAACAGAAGAGCTTCAAGTGCAGCCTCAGAGTTTCTGGTGATCTCCATCTCAGTCTGTGTAATAAATAGAAAAGGGAGAAGATGCCCAAAAAGAGAAGGGCAAGGAGAAAGGAGTCCCATCTTGATGCTCCTAGAAAGCAGTGTCTGATGCACTGAGGAAAGGTCCCTGTGCCAGTGTGGAGTCTCCAGGAGTTATGCACCAAGTTGTGCTCCACGGGAGGAGCCACAGGTGTGAGGAGGAGCAGCGCCATGCACAGCCCAGCAGTCACCCTGAGGACACCTCGCATGAAGCTCCAAGGTCTCTTATGTCTGTCAGATGAAGAAAGAATTCCTCGCCAGGAGGTTAATGTGTTTGATTCACCCCCCACAGCAATATGATCTTCCTTATTAGTGTTTGCCATTTTATAGTTTAATTAAGGTCACCCAGTGGGCCTGTAAATGACATCTTAATTAATAGCCTGCAATATCTGCCAGCACCAGTCAGGCTTACTGTGGGTGCCTCGGGAGGAGAGTGAGAAGGGGGACATGAGGCACACCTGGAGCTCTCCCTCTGCAGGAAGAGGTCAGTGCTAATTCCAGAGTGCTCCTCGGTGTGACAGATCACCTCTGCTGATTCCAGAGTGCTCCTCGGTGTGACAGATCATCTCTGCTGGTTCCAGAGTGCTGCTGGGTGTGACAGGAGTGTTGCAGCTCTGCCTGGGTGCTGCGTGTCCCCAAGGAAGGTGCTGTTTGATACTGGCATCCCAGATTTACCCTGTGACATTTACTCCCAAACCATGAGACAGAGCAGAGGCCACCTCACCAGCCTGTAAATCGGGATGTGTGTGATCTAAAACCTACTTGTGACTCAGCAATGTACTCAGATCCATCTCTTGTGATTTACAACTCAGCTTGGTGACTTATTTTGAGTCAGTCAAGTTCAGAGGCAACCTATAACTCAGACTCATCACACATTCATCAGCGACACAGGACTTGGATAACTTCAGAATTAATTGTGTTACTTATGAAGTTGCTGACATGACTAATCAATTGCCACATGGCAAATAAATCAGCAAGACACCTGAGAAATTAATCATCCTTTTTTTTTCGGTTAAAAACTTCACATGCCTTGTAAATCAGATATTGTAATGGTTTGGTTTACATCAAACCCATACTTGGAAAATGGCCTTTTGGGGAGAATATATATTTATGGAATATTGGTCCTGAACTGGTTAAAGGAGTTAAAGAAAATGCAAGGGCAGTGGGTTGAACATTTTATTTGACAATCATTACCTGTGTGCAAGCAGTGAACTAAGAACTTGCCACAGTCATGGCTCCGTGGTTTGGGTCAGTGCAGGGCATGGTGCTGTGTCAGGAGCAGAGGTGTGAGCCATCCCCTCCAGCCCCACAGTCTCCACCATCCCCATCCCAGGAGGAGCTCCTGCTTTACCTTGGGCTCTCCCTGAGCTGGGAAGATGCGCATGGAGTTGACCGCCAGATCAGATCAGGTTGGCCGAGGCTTGGATTGGCTGGTCTAGTGGAAGATGTCCCTGCCCAGGGCAGGGGATGGAACCAGATGCGTTTTAGGCCCCTTCCAACCTAAACTGTTCTGAGATTCTGTGATGCTTCCCAAACATCCTTTCTCTGGAGCTCAGCAGTGCTGCTGTCATCCTGTCAGCCTCCTGCTCGCCAAGAGTAGCAGATCTGCTCTTAATGATAATAATCAACACATTCAATGAAGAATCTGATTTTATTTAATGTGCAATTCACTTAGAGTCTGACACCTCTAGATTTATTAAAGCAATTCTTGTACATTGACTCGGTACTGATTGATTCCTTGAAATGCATCTTAGTGGGGATTTAAAATCCCAACAAGATAGATATTTTCTATATCCTGCATTTAAACTGCTACAAATGCAACATGCTCTTATCAGTAGGTGTCCCTTTAGAATACAGAATCACCTCACTTTTGTTCTATATATAAAATACATGGAAGAGATTAATCAGAACATATTTAAAGGATGGTTTTTTTTAATGGATCTGTAGGCAATTTACCATAAATTACAGATGGAAATATAAAATCTAATCAAACTAGTTGTATAAGCAAAGCCATATGTGCAAGAGTTCTACTCCTGGGGGAAAAAATTGGAGATTATTTGAATATGTAGATTTTTTAAGTATTTCCTTAAGAAACTCAGCCTGCACAAAGTGCTGCCACTAATAGAATGGGGAAAATTGCCAGTAAATATTTATATTAGCAGCTTTAGATAGAAAACCAAAACTCCAGGCAGAAGATCTAAGGTTCCCTACCAGATGCAGCTCTGAGACTTGCTGGTTTCTTGCTGCTCTCCGCAGTGGAGTGGGATTTTTGGGGGGGACTCTGCCTGGCTTTATGTGGAGGGATCCCCTGGAACCCAGGGACAGCACTTTTTCAGAAGCATTTTTCAAAGACCCTTGATCACAAGAACTTGTCACCCTAACTGCAGGCCTTAAACTCAATTTCCCTGTGTGAAGGGCTTGGTGAGTGGTCATTGCCTCCCCTCTCCAAAGCCCCAGCTGAGAAACACTAGGAAGCTGCTGCTGCTGCTGCCCAAGCCTGCTTCAAGCCCTTGGGGGATGCTCAGGAAGCGGTGGGATGCAGAAAGACTTGACTGCCTCAATCTTCTTGCTGCTCCAGGAGCTGGCATGTAGCCCATGCCTGCACAGCCATTGGACACAGTCATGGAACAAGCAGAGATGGAAGAGCAATGTGCAATTTTGCTAGTTTCAGAACCATAGAATGGTTTGGCTTGGAAAGGACCTTAAAGATCTTCATAGCAGATGATGAAAACAGTTTTTAACCTACTGGTAAAGAAACCAATATTGGTGCCAATAGGCCAAAAGACATCCCTAGCTTTACCCTCTCTTGTATCCTCTCTTTCTTGCCTCATCTGCAGCTAGAATTGATTAATGTGATGCAAATATTGACAGCAAACTTCAGCTCTTGAGTTTGCTGGGTGCTGGCATGGGGTCATTGGCTGCTGAGTCCCATTTTCTGCTGGCAGCCAAGGCAGAGTGGCTGTCCCTGGTCACAGTGAACAGCTTGGCTTTCTGAGGGGGGAATAAAGCTCTGAGGAGAACTTAAAAAGCCCAGCAGCCTGACTCTGTGGTGATATGCTACTCAGTTTCTATGGGAACAGGCTGAGCTGGGTGATTGGAAGCCCACATGTAGGAGAGGCAAAGAAGGAGGAGTGGGGCTGCGGATGCAGAGATTAATTGATGTGACTCAGGCCGGGCTTTTATATAATTTGCAGCATCCCAAAAGGTGCCTGGGCACTGGAGTTGGAATGCAGTGAGGAGGTGTTCACAGGAGAACAATCTCATCACTTGTTGAAATTATTGTAGCACCTACTCAAAAAAAGGAAAAAAAAAAAAAGGAAATGGGTGATTTCTTTTTGTCCACTAGTTTCTAAATCACCTTTAACTTAGAATCATGGAATCATTAAGGTTGGAAAAGTCCTCTAGGGTCATTGAGTCCAGCGTTAACCTGGCTCTGCCAGGTACACCACTAAACCGTGTCCCTCAACACCACATCTACATGGCTTTGAACATTTTCAGGAATGGTGATTCCACCACTTCCCTGGTCAGCCTGTTGCAAAGCTTGACCACCCTTCCAGCAAAGAAATTTTCCCTGATAGCCCATCTAAACCTTACTCATAAAGGCCACTGCTCAGGCCTGAGGAGCACCTGCTGCTGGTGGGAAGGCAAGAGGCTGTTCCTTCCCTTGCCCTTTCTTGGCTTGATCTCACCAATATTCACAGGTTACAAATGGAATTTTTCTTCCATTTGAGAGATTATTGCCAGCTATGGAAAGCAAGAAAAGAAGCCATAGGATTGCCAAGCCTCAATCCTGACAGTGTATCACACACCACAAACCACCAATCTCTCCAAAAAATGATCCCTGAGTTAAAAACCTCCCTTCTGTCAGCCTGGAGCTTGGACATGCCTCAGCCCCATGTTGGGCAGATGCTGGCACATACCCTTCAGGAGGGCAAAGCTGCTGCCAGACTCTGTCCATGACTCTCCCAGCCCCTTTGGTATGTTTGGATGCATTTTTCAGGATGGTTCATGACCTGGGAGAGCAGTGGAATAATTGTAGAGCAAGTATAATATGTTCCACTTCAGCCATTTAGAAATAACAAGTAGAGCTACATGCTTGCTTGAAAAAAAAAACACATTTGGAAACCAAAATTAGATGCGAAGCTGAAAGATAAAGTCTGTTGTAAGCACTTGTAAGAAAGAGTTTAAGAAAAGGATTAAAAGGGATTAGTCGAGCCTCTGAGACAGAGAAGCTCCATCAGTAAATCTGATTATCAGCTCTGCAGAGCACTCAGTGATTTAATACACCAAAAGGCTGATGCTGGAAATAAGGCGGATTTGGAGAGGCAGGCTCCCATCCCTGCCATGGAGATGGAGGCTGGAGGGCACATGTGGCCAGCACTGAACGGGGTGACAGTCCCAAAACTCTCTCCATGGGGTGGGGACTGCCTGGGATCAGGGCATGGTGCTCCCCTCCTGCCCACGGAAGGACACGTTATGCCACCAGGTCCTGGGCAAGAACCTGAACCAGCATTATCATCAAATCATGGAATGGCTTGCAATAGAAGAGCTTTATTTTAAAGCTCACCCAGTTCTACCCCCCTGCCATGGGCAGAGACATTTCCCACAGCCCAGGTTTCTCCAAGCCCTGTCCAGCCTGGCCTTGGACACTTCCAGAGATGAGGAGTTAGCTGGCAGATAGATGAGGTTTTCATCCTCTTCCTAATGAATGATGCTCAATGCAAATCAGGAGCTGTTACTCATGTGTCAGTGGCTGTTGAATTATTCATTGGTGAGAAAATCACCAGGGACCAGGCAAAGGAAAGTGCAACAAGCAGTTAACTGCTTTCATTGGTGCTGCCTGCCTCCTGTTAATCCACTTCCATGTAATCAGTAATTTTTCCAAGGAATGCCTTTGGCTCTGGGAGGGAGCACAGTGCAAAAGTCTGCTATGCACAGGTACCTTCTGCTGGTGTTCTCTAGAGAGTGCAAGAAGATTTTTGATTGCCGCTGTCTGTCTTTGGCTCCTTGGTTTGTTCCTCCTCAGAGCTGGAGGATGCCCGGTGAGCCCAGCCCTGTCCTACTGCTCCCTGCAAGTCTTTGTGGAAACTCATCAAACATTAGGTGGAGGAGAAGCAGAGTAGATTTCTTCCCCACTCTTCTTGGAAGGGTTTTACAGCCTAGAGCCAGCCTGCTACAAGCTCAGAAACCGTTTTGTTATTTCCAGCCTGAATTTATTCCTCAGCTCATACCTCATCATGCCCCTGTTAACAGCATTCTCTGCCAGCCCCTCTCCGTGGGGACAGCCTGACAGAGAGGCTCAGATGCACAACGGGGACATTTCCGACCCGGACAGACCCCGCCGGGGCCGGGTGGGCGCCCCGGGTCCCTCTCTGCCCCCTCCTGGCAGCAGCAGGGCCTGGCCCCGGGAGCACCCCCGGCCCCCGGGGTCCCTCCTGCCCAGCCAGTCCTGGGACCCCCACTCCCGGCAGGTGAAACGGACCCTTGGCTTCAGGCTGATCCACACGGGCTCATCCCATCGGGGTCTCTAGTCACTGCATGTGTTATTATTCTCCTTTCCAAAGACAAAGTCCTCTAATGAGCTGGTTAAACATTGAAAACAGTCTTCCATTAAATTTACATACCAAAAAATTGGTTGCAATTACAACAATTAGCTTGCCATGGAAATTGGGTGTGTGGAGAGGATAAAAATATTCTTGCAAGAAAAGGACCAAAACTTCACGTTCTTACTTACTGAAATAATGTCCTTTAATTTGTCACTTTGACTTCAGTCCTGTGTTTTAATGTGTGCTTTACACCCCAAGGGTTTAGCTCACTTGTTGAACGATGCCACATACGCACATACTTGCTGGACAAAAAATAATTGGTGTTTCAGGAATTGTCTTCAGTCCCCAGAGCAGCCCATCTGTGTTTGAAGCCTCTTGCACTCACAGACTGGCCTCAGTGCAGTGAAACTTTACTTAAAAGATACATTTCATTCAGAACAACTGTAGCCTGAACAAAATTACTCTTACAAAATGCAAATGAGCTGCAGTTCCTTTTCATTTTCCATCTTTAACAGCATTTATTCTGTCACTGGTGGATTTATGGCATTTGGCTGCAGGTTTTAATTGCTGTTTGCATGCACAGCAGTGCCACAACCAAGCACTAAATGTGTATTTCCATTTTACATCCAAATCCAAGCCACTGCACAAAAATTATCAGTGTGTGTGTTTTCATATCAGCTCCATCATAATTTGCCCTTAGAGCTGCTGAGGAGAAGGGGTAAAGTATATTTTTTTTATTTTGAACTCTTTGTAAAACACCCAATGAAGCAGAAGGAAACCAATGCCACAGCAGAGGCCACACAGAATGAAGGGTCTCTATGTGACTTTGGGACTGGAAGAAAATGTAATAAAACTTGTGTTATTCCAGTTTGGGGATGAGGTGCAGAGCTGGAGTGGTGCAGGGATGTGTCCCTGGTTTGGCTGGTGCCACCAAGCCTTGGGGACAGAGTGGTGGCTCTGGGAACCCTGTCACCCCTTCAGTGTGTCACCCACCCCCCAGGTAGAGGTGTCTTTCATTTTCAGGTCACACACCACCCAGGTACCTTTCTTCCCTTTGTTTTTTGCTTTCCCCCCCCCCCCTTTCTTATTCCCTGGTTGATCAATTATTTAATATATTTCATCCCAGTGCAGAGCTCCCTGAAGTGAGTTGTTTTAAATTAAGTACATTTCTCTTTGAATCAACTGGAGTCTCTGACAAATTTTTAGCTCTGCAAATGAGTTCATTAGAATTTTGGAAGTGTACCTGAATCTCTTCTCTGTGCTTTTTCTTCATTTTTATTATTTCAAATCTCATTCCACTTTGTTCCATGTTCAATCTTTTCCCTACAGCAGTGCCCTATGCACTGACTGATCAGAATAATTTCAAAAGGAGCAAATTAAAGGGCCCAACATGAAATTTCCTTAGAGAATTGATGTGGGTTAACTGTCTGTATCTTATTGTGCTGCCTTGTTTGGAAAGCTTCTAGCAACCATCCATTATAGTTATAAGGCTGAGTGATGACTACAGCTATACTGGAAAAAAAAAAAAGGGAAAGAAAAGTGTTTTCTATGAATAATAGCACCAGGGTATTTAAAACACTTGGCTGCACACTTTTCAGGCAGCAGGTGCTGAAAAATGCATTTCTCCCTTAATAACCTTTAAATCCCTTGTATGATGTGGGTTTTCTCTAATCCTCTAAATATGTTCGGAGGAGACAACAAAAATATGTACATGACAGATTGTGGCTCCAAGGGTGGAAACCACCTCTTCATCTCCCCACAGACACAGAAAAAGCTCTTGTTCCAGCTGCGGTGCAGGAGCAGCTCTGGACCTCCAGACTCAGGCACCCCTGTGTGTGGCCACAGGCTGTGGGAGCGCCTGCGCTTGTCCTGTGCCAGGAGCTGCCCCAGGCACGCTGGCAGGGCTGCCCAGATCTCTGGGCTGAGAGCAGGGCTGAGTGCAAGGGCACAGGAGCTGGGGAGCCAGCCCAGGGGCACTGGGGGGCACAGCAGAGCCCAGCTGGGGCTACAGCTCTGTGCACCCCCAGATCAAGAGAGCTGTTTGACAGCAAAGGCATTTATTTCCAGCCCCAGCTCCACAGCATGCACATTCATTTTTTCCCTCTTTTCCACCTGGGGAGAGTCTGCTCCATTGCTGGCTGCCCGGGGGAAGAGATGGGGGGTGACTGCAGAGCTGGGGTCCCCCTGCCCTCAGCCTCCTCCTGAGCACACCCGTGAGCCACCCCAACAGGTAATGGACAAGGACAGGCTCAGTAAAATCATGTAGCTGGGAAATCACTGTGCAGGTCCTGGAATGATGACAGTGAGTTTTCTCTGTCCCTCAAGCAGATGAGGGCAGCACTGGACTTTTACAGGTTTTCAAAAAGGCTGTCAAAAACTGGAGGCTTTCACACAGTCTGTGCCCAGCAGTGAACTCCATGCATCAAAGTGCCAGTTCCTACCTTGCTGTGGCTCTTGGCAAGAGATTTTGATTTTGTTCATACCTGACCAGCTCTGCCATGCCTGCTCTGCCAAGGGAGTGAGCTCCTCACAAGGGTGGTACAGGTCTGTTATCACAGGAATCAGCTCTTCAAAGGACAATTTTCACTTGCTTAAAACTTCTGTTGAAACAAGATATATAATTTGCATCTGAATCTCATCCTTTATAATGCAAATGTACAGAACTTCAAACACCAGCTGGCTGCCACTCCACAGGGCTGAACACCCTAACCTTGTTCTGGAAGTGACATGTTTACATGTTTACATAAGGGCAAAAAATTTGGTCCTTCAGGATGCTTTTAACCACCAGTGCATTATGACCATTCCTATTTCCCTGCTGTACTGGTTGGAGCAGGGATGCTGCCCCCTTTCCCTGGAGGAAATGCTTATTCTAGACCTCTTCTGAAAAATGTCACTTTCTAAGCCTTTAGCTGCCTCACCCTCCCAGGCTTTTCACCTTTGCTGTTCTGTGTTGCCAGGGGAGGCATCTGCATTGCCAAGCCATAAAGGATGTGTAACAACCGAGGTGACAATACACATTCATAAGCGTAAATCAGCAATGAAATAAATTGGTACAAAAGCCCTTTCCTGGGATTTTCTGAAGAGCCTCCAGGCAAGCCTCGGGCAGCCTGGTCAGACGTGGAACAGCAAGGGAAGAGCAGTCACAGAATCACAAAGTGGATTGGGTTGGAAGGCACCTTAAAGCTCATCTTGTTCCATCCCTGCCATGGGCAGGGACACCTTCCACTAGACCAGGTTGCCCCAAACTCCATCCAGCCTGGCCTTGAACATTTCCAGGGATGGGGCATAAAGGCTGCAAATGCAAATGTGCTCTAAACACATTGGAGAATTCAGGAGAAAATTAACAAAAGGGGAAAAAAATCAGGAAAATAATCCTCAGTGGTGTAGTGAGAACAAGAGCTGGTAGGGCAGGAGACTCTAAGGGAACTCTCTCTGAATGGAGCACTCACTAACCTGCAGGATCAGGTCCCAAAGCCAGGGGAGGTGTGAGCCCTGTGCCACTAATAGTGCTGAGCTACAGCCCATGAGCCAAGGAGGAGACTGTTTGTTTCACTGTCTGCCCTTGTGTCACATTTCAAGGGAAATTTTTTCCAGGAATTTACTCCTGGTTTTTATAGGACGCCTGAAGCCACACAGTCTGTCTGAAGCTCTGTTTTTCCTTTTCCCTCACTCAAGGAAAACCAAGGGTCAGGAAAAGCCTAGCCAGGCACATTTACCCTGAACATCCCCCTGCAGACCCCAAACAAAAGCTGCAAAAATGCCATGAATAAATTTCTTCCTGTTTGGCTTTGGTTCCAGCGTTAAATGGACCATTCAGAGCCCTGGTGGCCCAGCAGGGAGGGGGCTCTGCATCTGCTGAGCAAGGGGAGCTCAGTCTGCCTCTGCTGTGCTGTTATTTCATTTTCACCATGACTAGCCTAAAGACCCAATAATCACAGATAAGCCTGAGTGAGCTCTTGTTAAAGCCACCAGGCAAATAACCAGCCCAGCCCAGGGACCCCACAGAGCCGGGAAATTGCTTCTGACACTCCACTGCCTCCAGCCACCAAGGACAAGCAGCTTTTGATCCACCAACGCTCAAAACCAAACTGTCCAATTGGAAATTTCCAACAGGCTCATTTATTTTAAACAGAATAATTTGCAGTTTGCTCAGAGTTTTTAAGCCAAGCTCTTTCCCTGCTTATTTTCTGAATTTTCTGTTTAGATGAAAGACATGCCTCCTCTGCTCAACAGCAGCTCTGGGCTTACTGCTGCAGCTTTCTTGACAGGAAGAATATCCAAAAATCAGAAAAAATATCCTAAATGCCTCCAAACGGAGTCACACCTCTACCCCTGGTTCTGGTGGATGTGTGACTGCCCCACGAGACCAGAGGAGAATAAAGCTATTGGAATTAAAAGGAAACTGTTTGGGCTGTCTCATCTCTGCCTCATAATGCGACCAAAACAAGAAGGGGATGAGCAAGAGCCTTTTCTCAGCGATCATTTGGTTCATTTTGAGGCCCCAGCAGGTTCTGTGTGTTGGGAAGGTTCACCCATTGCCACGGTAGGCATGAGCCCTGGTTCTCGGACACTGAGGGATGATCCCACCCCACAGGAGCCTTTTGCACCCCCGGGGCCTTTCTCCCTGGAACAGGGCATTCTTATTTTGGAACTAGCCATAGGCTCACAGTACAGGATCAGTCCTCTGGGGAAGGGACAAAAAGGAAGTTTAAAAAGGAAGAAGAAAGCATGCTGGAATCACTACAAGGAGCCAAAAGTGTCTGGAAAATCCCACCTGTGCTGCCTAAGAGTTGCCTGGGCAGCCCTGCTTGGGGAAAGGGTGTCTCACCCTCCACTTCTGGTGGGAGCAGCTCAGGACAGGGTACAACCATCCCATGGAGCCAGCTGTGCCTCTGCTTATTTCCAGGTGTGAGACTGGCTGCTGGTGCCAGCAGGTGGGAATCAAAATCTCCTGGTCCCTGCAGTCTGTGAAGGCACACATGTTCCATTTATCATTTTAGCCATTAAAAGTAGTGTTTTTCTTCAAATACAATCTTATAAACCATTCATTTTGATTTGCTCCTTCCTTGAAGGTGAGTTTAATACCATTCATACATTTTCATTTATAAATTTGTCAGTAATAAGAGAGTTGGCACATGGGAGGAAGTAACTGCATAATTGCAGCTTACACACTTGTCTTACTGAAAAACTGCTGGCTCAGGCACCGGCCGTGCCGGGCATCATGCATGAAATTGCAAATAGAATTTAATTTGCCCTTGTATCCTGTAGGATCAGCTTAAAATGATTAATGCAGGAGCAAATGTTGTCAAGATTTTATTCATTAGAATCTCCAAGGACTGCAATGCAAAGCCATCATGTATAACATGACAATGTGTAATATGCAGCTTTCTGAACTGCTCCTGTGGCAAACAATCACACTTCTGCTCCTTAATTCCAGTGCTGAGGTAAGCAGGATTCCTCCCATGCATGTTGTTGTGATCTCCTGGACAGGTGGAAATGTAATTTGTTTAAATTTAGGACATAGAGATCTGATGTCTGAAGCAGCTCTGGAGCAGGAGGTAGTGCAGGCTCTGGAGGCTGTTGGACCTGCAGGAGGGTGATGTGGCCTGTTGCATCCCAGCTGAGAACAGATCAAGTTCTGAGACAGGGAGAGTCCAAACATTTTGAGTTTAGGTGCCTCAGATCTCTGAGCTCATCTGTCTCTTGCCCTTCCCGTTCCCTCCCCTGGGCGCAGAAGCAGGAGCTGGCCAGGGCTGGTGTCATCATCAGCATGAAAACACTGCTGAAGGGCAGGAAGGTGAAGCAGGAAAAACAGTGGAAAACCTCACAGCTAAATTGAAAAGGATAGCCAAGACAGAACTGTGAGACCACAGAAATGGCTCAGTCTTAAAAATAGGCCTCTGAAGAGACAGGTGTTCTTCCCCTGAAACTTCTCTTTCCACTGCTGATGAGTATTCAGTAAGAAAAATCCCTTCTGCTCTGCAGCCACTGACTAATTGGCTTAACACAGAGAGACAAATTATTAGATTGTTCTCTTTTTAGTGGTGGGTTTGTGAGGAGGTTATGGCTTAGAAATTGTTCTCATCAGAATTCTAATTGAGGAATGAAATATGGGTTGTGATTATGTTATTGAAATGGATTGTCTGGTAATTATATTAATACAACAGAATTACCGTAGATCCCATGTAAACTGCAGTTGGGAGCATTCCTGCCTCAGAGGAGTAGTCCCTCCTGTCTCTGAGTTAATCACCGCTTTGTTAGAATGAGAAATGGCTCTCCCAGTCCCCTGAGTCAGAGACAAACATCCTTTTCCCTTGGCCTGAAATCCATTTTACCTTCTGATTTCTTGTTGGCTGATCCACACTGGCTCTTGAAACAAAAGCAACAGGAGCCCTGCCCTTTCCCCCTGCCTGTGTCATTCCAGGGCTGATCTCAGGTCCCTCCTGAGCCAGGGATGGGCTCCCTGAAGCTGCCAGTTAGGGAATACTCCTGCAGCAGGCTGTGCTGCTGTAATTACAGAAGCTGTTTGGCTAATTAGGTATTCAGAGTATGGCACGGACACCTCAGGCTCAGATCTCCAGCCCACACTTTGCTGCCTGTGCTGTGGCAGGGACAGAGCAGGGCTGAGACCGGCAGAGGAGCACCACTGCTCACACAGACCTCCCCCGTCCCCAGAGCAGACAGTTCATCCTAAAACCACATTTTTAGTGGAAGAACAGGGTGTGCACCAGGGAGCTGGAATTAAGCAATTAGACGGTGGCAGTGAAAGTCAGTATAAGTGTAAGATCATCAGGATTCTGGGCACCCACTGATGGCTCCACACAGCTCTGAGTGTGAGGCCCTGGCCCTGGGTGCCCAGAACAGCTGTGGCTGCCCCTGGATCCCCCAAAGTTTCCAAGGCCAGGTTGGAGGACAGGGCTTGGAGCAACCTGGGATAGTGGAAGGTGTCCCTGCCCGTAATAGGGGAGATGGAAGGATTTGAGCCTTAAGGTTGTTTCCAACCCAAACTATTCTGGGATTCTATGATGATTTGACAAGGTGGGTGTCCTTGTCCAGCCTGCACCTGCCAGTGTGAGCACATTTAAAAGACATCTCAGTCTGACAGGTTCCACTTTTGCATTAATTTAGAAATTTAGTAATTTAATTAATTTAGTAATTGTGCCTAACCCCCTTTGCAAACCTTATGCCAGATTTTTGTAATTAATTATTAGCAAAGAGAAACACGTTGGGCTTGAAGAAGCCGGCTGGGCCTCCTGATGGGAGCACATGGACTAATACCTTATTGGTTTAGCTGCCAGTTAAAATGAGACAAATCAATGTAAATTTCATTGTATTACAACAATATTGATTCTCTATTAAACAGCAGACAAGGCAGGTTATGGCTTTAGGAAAGCTATTAGGAGTTGAAGAATGTTTTTTCTTGAGAATAAACAGAAAACTAGAATTCAATACCGGAGAGTCAAAGAAGGAGGAAGGTGTAGGGGAGGTTAAGGGGAGTGAAGGGGCACAGTCAAGCCAAGAAATGGCATTAATGTCTTAGGAGAAACCAGTGCAGTAATGGACACCCCCTGGATGGGGATGAGGGTGCTCCAGTCCCTTCCAGCCCCGCAGAGAGGGATCAATGCCCACATCCCAGTGAGTGCCAGCCACTCTGCCACTCACCCCAGCTTCCAGGCAGTTACAAAGGCAGAGCACCTGGGTCAGCACAGCAGAAAATCCCTAAGAAATTCCATCATGGAGAAAACCTCCCACAGCCTGGAAGCCAGGCAGATGCCTTCATTCATAACGTGCCTTCTCCAAAGGGTTAAACCAACAGCAGCCGCAGGCCTGGGATTAAGATAAATAATTTTTAACTGAATCAATACTGATAACACAACAGAAGCTGGGACCTTATTGACTCCTGGAGTCACTTTTAATGGTTCTTTACCCAGCAAACTCCACACCATCTCTCACCCATGTGAGTGCCTGGCACAGACAGCAAATTCCCTGATACCACATAAACTTGTCTGCACCACAGGACAATAAAATGAGGAATTAGAAGCAGTAATTTCCACCCTTAATCACCAATTACAAACTAAAAATCAACTCAAACTCCTGTAAAGAAGTATGCAAAGGAAAAACATTTTGATTCCCTCAATCAAATACTTAAGTCTATTTACTGTGTGCAGTAAATACAGTATATGCCAACAAAATAACCTTTTGGATACTATCTACTGAGTGACACAGTGGCAGGATGAAGGCTGGGATGTTGACATAGTCCCACCAGGATCAGCCCCAGGATGGGGTTATTGTCAGTGTGGAAAATGGGAGGTGAACTGATACAGCAGAACCAAGAGCAACTCCACTCAGAAAGGTAAAATTAGTTTCAACCTGGTGACATTCTCTTTGCAAGTAAGTTCAGAGTTGGATTAAGAACATGACTTGGACATGCCCCCAGGTCTGCAGCCCCATGGCTGGCTCAAAACCACATGAATTATAAGAGGAAGGAGGGAAATTCCTGCGGGGTGAAGAGGGCAGAGCACCCTGTAGAGCTTTAGCTCAATCTACTCTGCAAGGAAGTGGATGAAGATTTCCCATAACAGGGATCACAGCCAAAAATTCTGTGTTAACGTTGAGCTTCAGCCCAGCACTATGCCAGAACAGTCTGCAGCAGCCCAAAGGACCTCAGATCGAAATAATCCAATTTAGGGAAACCAAAAGTATGAATCACAGAACACCAGCTACAGCATCCAGGTAGGAACGAATGGGAGCAGTTGGCTGGGTGATAAGACCAGCCTGGCAGGAGCTGGAATAGGATGCTGATAAAGCTGTCATCTTTATCTATTTACAAAAATGTCGTTACAAAAGCTGGGCTTCAAGGCAAATATGGGCACTCCGTGGGAGGTAGTTTGAGCTGAGCCTTCTCTGTGCACAGCCAGAGCTCTGAGGGACCAGAGGATGGTGCTGCTCCCCTCTGTCCCTTGGCCCCTGCTCAGATTCCTGCTGGTCAGCTCAGGTCTCTCTGCTGGTGATGCTTTTGAAGCACCAGGGAACTGGACAGATTAAGCCTCTTCCTGGGGTGACAGCAGAAAATCAGGCAGAAGTGCTTCAGGAAGCAGCACTGAACCTCCTCCTTTCCATCAGATGCTCTAGACCTGGCCTTTGGCAAACCATATCTTGGGTACAGCATTTCTCATCCTGTTTCCATCTCCTGCTGTAATTTGTTACCAAATTCTTACCTCTCCCTCAACCTCAATCAGTTGTTTTACATACAGTGCGTGGTCCTGCACACAGGTTCTGTAAATGAACATGGTGACACTCCAGTGTAGATGAAAGTGAAAAATTGATGTCGCATTCCTGGCTTCATTTCACTGTGGCACAATTCATTGGTGCCATCTGTCTTAGTCTTTTTAAATGGCAGCTCTTCTTGAGATGATTGACAAGTGAATAGATTTTCTGACACAAAGTTTTGAGGTCAATCAATCACTTATGTGTATTAATTAAAAAGATCTTGAAGCTGCAGTAGGCAATTTTTTTAGTTCAATGAGCTACACACACAGAGTTGCTTAAACTTATTTTTAAACAGCTTATTTTTCACTGTTGGTCAAAACTCTGGGCTGACAGATTCAAAAAAAAGGGGACTTGCAGCTCCTGAAAGCAAACTTTATTATTTCAGCAGACAGCACTGCTGGGCTATATCAGTGATGGCACAGCAGGAGTCTGAGGGCACAGAAAGCCACATCTTCCTCCAGGTAAGGAAAAAACCCAGTTGCTTAGGCAATTAAAGGTTTTATAAGTCTTTCTGCAAGAGAAGGAATATATGGGATCCTGGAATGATTTGGAAGGGAAGAGTCTTTAAAACTCATCTCATTCCACCACTGCCACTAGATCAGGTTGCTCCAAGCCCCCTCCAAGCTGGCCCTGAACACTTCCAGGAATACTGTGGAAGAAATGAAAGCTTATCCAATCCCTGCCCAAATTCTACCGTTTCTTACAGAAAATTAGTAGCATCCTGGCTGACAGGATGCTGCCCAAACTCCATGGGAAATAGGAATGTAATGATGTTGCCTCACGTTGTATGGATTTGTAGTGCTGCTCTGCACAGTTAAACAGATAATGTTTCTCACCCAGAGACACCTGCAGCTTTACAGCCAGAGCAAAGATTCTTTATACACATAATATTTTTTCTATACAGAGTTGCTGACACGTGAAATAGGAAATGCAGGAGATAAGGTAAACTGTGTATGTATATCTATACATACATAAATTCTAGTTTGTGTATCAGTTTAACTTTATAAAGGGTTTGAGCTTCTGAGCACATAAAGGGACAACTTAAGCAGGTGTATGTTCCATGAATGTTGAAATTTTCCTGGATTTCATATAGCAAAATTCTGTCTGAATTTCGGGCTACTTCAGGTGGTTGGTGGAAAGGAAGTTTTTTTATAAGAACAGGCTTTAAAACAACTGGTTTTATATCCTCTATTATATGAATTGAATCTAACTACAATCTGATGGTGAGAAAACATCTAACAACCTCTGTGTGTTATAACATGCACTAGAAAAGAAAGGAGCTGGTTATTTTTGGAGGTTCTGCACTGGCTTAGCTAATTGCAGACCTTGCAAACGCTGAATTGTGTGAAATTTTTACACACATTTTGGGGAACATTCAGAATGCTCGATTTTCTCCAGAATGAGTCATTAACAATTTTGTAAAATCCCACAGCTGCAGCAGGGAAGGCATTGTAATACCCACCTTGGAAATGAGCACAGTGTAATTAACACCCGCATCGAGCCTCAGATACAATGGAGGCTTCCAGATAAACTGCTCAGAGAAGAAGGGAAAAGCTCTGGTAGCAGTTCCAGGGTGATGTGCAACCCCCCAGCACTGGCGTGAAGGGCTGTCTCTGCAGCGCCTGGCTCGGGACACCCTGTCCCGGATACGGGGACACAGACACACCCGGCTGGGGACGGCCGTGTTTGGCCAAAGGCTGGATTTGACACCTTGGAAACCCTCCAGCCTTAATGACAATGATTCTGTGATTCTCCCCTGGGAAATGGAGTGTGGGTCTGGCCTTGCTGGCCCGAGCCAGCCCTGGATGACCACTGGAGAGCATTTCCTCCAAGCTCTCGAGGAAGCGTCTCAGCTCTTCTGAGCAAACACTGCAGCACCTCCTCAGCTCTCAGCTCCTGCTTCAGTGCTCAGAGAGACAGAGAGAGAAGCGTCCATTGCCCAGGAGCCGTGAGCTGCTGGATGCCATTGCCCCACCTCTGAGCACCATTTTAACCCACATGCAAAGGGAAATCTTGAGGCTTGAGCCCTATGCTGTTGGACACATGAAGGCTTTATTGCATGAGAGGGAGTTGTAAATTGTGCAATTGTAATAATTTGTATGTAAAACAGCTTGTCCTTCACCTACCAATTTAATGCAGCCAACTGCAATTCCCAGTCTCTTTCTAGGGGAATAGCTTGAAGGAAAACCCGAGGCTGCAGCCCATCTGTGCTTTTAGGTTTTTATTTATTGCAAAATAATTTCCCATTGCTGTTTTCTAAACTGCTTTGACAGAAACAAAGCAGTGCATTGGAGTGCTGGCTTCCCTCGGCAGTAGCCGTGTGGAATTGCAGGTTTGACCTCATTTCATCCTCTGAGTATTTAGAGATTGCTTTCATGCCCAGGAACCATAGGAGAAGAATATAGATTCCTTCCAGAGTGCATTGAACTTGGAAACAGTAAGTGACCTCTGAAGCTGAATTCTATAGCCACAAAAATAAAACATTTCTTTCTTTAGGAATGAAAGAAACAGGTTTAAGATCAACACCAAGACAACAGCTGCTCAACTAAAAATATCCAATAAAGTGGAAATAGAAAAGCTGTTTCCAAATTATATCTTTTTGGAAAAAATCATTATTTCTGTGATTCCCTCATGCTTTCCATATCTATGTTGCTATCTAACAGCAGGGGCTGCAGAAGTTAAAGTATGTGAGTCTGTCCTGGTGTCCCCTTGCAAACACACAGGCACAGGGAAGCTACACAGGACTGTTACTAGATTCTATTCCAGGAAAAATAGGCAAATTTCCACTTACATAATGTGATGCCCAAAGGGCATTTTCACAGAATGGGAGGGAAAGAACAGAGCAACTTCCAGCTGTTGGTCTGCTGGAACAGGTTTTTAGAGGCCCAAGTAGAGACTGCTTCCCCTTAAGGGTGTTGTCGCAGCTTTCCATGAGGAACAGGAAGCTGTCACAGCAACAGAAGTGCAACCAACACTTTGCCACTTTTGTGGCACTCTGTGCCATCTCCAACCCACTCAGTGGGTTTCAAAGGGCTTCTCAAACACTTTACATCGGGCCATAAATGTGTATCCATTAGTTACCCACCCACAGTATCCAGGGGAGTGGAAGCAATTCCTGAGGCTAACAGGGAAAAAATAAATCTCACCATTTGGAAGGTGATAGCATAGATGTAACAACTGCACATGTCTAGATAAAAATAGATTAATACTGCAGAGGCCAAATTGTCTTTTTGACAGATGATATGAAGATAGGGTCATAAAAATGTTCTCTCCATAACTGCGCCCCCTTGATTTATATTAGGAATAGTGCCAGGAGTCATTATGGGTTTAAACACAGCATTTTGCTGCCATGTGCTGTGATGTTTCCAGCCAGATTAGGAGACAGAACATGGGAATGGCTCATTATTCTGTCATTTCCCAGGATAGGCGTGAGGAGTTTGCACACCTTGGCACCACATCATGACCCTGTGGGAGTGATGGCCTTGGGGACTATCACAGGTCAGGGGCCACTCTCCTCCTTTGGCTGCAGCAGCACCAGGAAGGGACACTGGGAAACCTGAAAAGCTGCATTTTATTCTGTAGCCATGACCTTACATCCCAGCCTGCAGGAATGGATGGAAACCCCTGTTCTGCCTTGTTTTGCAAACACAAACCTTTGGTGCTGCAATGGCTCTTTGCTGCCGGGCAGTCTGGAGCAGTGAGTTAATTAATTTAGGCTGGTGATGTGATATCCAGCATGCACCAGGCGCTCATGCCAAGCTCTCCACAACCCCATCTAGCCTGACATCCCTGTGGCACATCCCAGCGTGGTAACCAGTAACTTCCACCTACATCCCCAATGGAGCAAACCAGACCCTTCCTGGTTCCGTCTGAGCCATAAGCACATTAAGCAGAAATTGCCTGGAAATACCTACATGAACATGAAATAAAGCTGAATGAAATCCAGAGCCAGGTGCCAAGCTTCCTCCCAAAATTCGGAACAGTTGCTGCTGTATGGGACAGGACCTGGGGTGTCACACCCACTCAGCACCTGACGGAGACACGGGACTCCCATTAGAGGTGACTGTTAGCACCTGGTGGTGATCGTGCTCCTCTGCTCCTGGTCAGACCAGACCCTGCTGCAGCTTCAGAGGCGTTTGGTGCAGCAGCAGCTCCCATGGGTCTTAATGAAGGGCTCCCTAATAAAGGCTTTAATTGCCTGGTAAGAGGAAGGGCAATCCCCTGAGGTGGAACATCTCTAAGATTAAAGGCTGCTCCCAGTCTTTCTCCAACTGTTTCTCCTTTTGACTTCAGATTTAACTCTTTTAACACTTTATTTCTTTATTTCTCTTCCCCTTTGGCAGTCATGTGAAATAAATGGGAAGGAGAGAAAGCCCAACATCAAAGAGAAAGAGAAAATTATTATCTTAAAAAAATTAATTTTTTTTCTTTTTCTTTCTAAATAATACAGGCAAGAAACTTCACAATAACTCAAAAAAAAAAAAAAATCAGTCTTTAGGTGCCTTGGGAGTTTGGAAAGCAGAGTGGCTGAAAGAAGTTGTTTCCTGTGAGGGTGGGGAGGCACAGGGTGCACAGGGAAGCTGTGGCTGCCCCTGGATCCCTGGGAGTGTCCAAGGCCAGGCTCGATGGGGCTTGGAGCACCCTGGGACAGTGGAAGGTGTCCCTGCCATGGCAAGGGGGAGAAGGAGATGAGTTTAATGTACCTCAGAGCCCAAACCATTCTAGGATTCTAGGGCAGCTTCCCAGATCCCATCCAGTGGACAATGAGCCTGGCCCTGCCTGTGCTGGGGTCCCCTCGTCCCAGTCACTCTGCTTTGGTGATGGAGTGGGCAAAAGCATTCCCTGTACAGAGAGGGAATGGTGCTTTAGCTCCCTTTCTCTGTCAGGAACTTTAATCAGTTGTCCCCAGACATGCTAATTAATTTGTTCTGAGTGGAAATAAGTGTCTCTAGACTTCCTTTGTCATTTTCAATCTCTCTTTAACTCCCATCTGTTTCCTTCATGGTTTGTGAACTAAAAAAGAAAGAGGAAAAAAATGGAAAGGAGTGGATTTGAATTTTCCTTATTAAATGCTGTTACCATAGTGGGGCCCTGGGGATCCCACAGAAAGGTTGCACATGCCTCTGCTGAAATCTAAACAGCTGTAGGAAATGCCCTTTTGCTGTAAATGTTGCGTGGAAGTCATTAATAAACTGCAGTTTCACTGGGTATTGCCAGATGTTGACTCTGAGAGCAGCAGGAGGCGAGCAGCCCACTGAGGCAGCGGTGCCGGGGGGAATGAGCCACACTGAGCCTGGAAAGGTTGGGAATGCTTTTTTCCTTCTCTTTGTGCCCTCCTCCTCCTTCTCCAGTGAGCTGCATGGTTCCAGAAACAGCTACTGCCCCAGACCCCAACCCGATGCATGAGGAATCACCTTGGGAAAAAACCTCCAGGATGGTCAAGACCAAGCTGTGCCCAATCCCCACCTGCCAACCAGCCCAGAGCACTGGTGCCACATTCAGTCATTCGTTCCTTGGACACCTCCTGCAGTGGGGGTTCCACCACCTCCCTGGGCAACCCATTCCAATGCTTAACAACTCTTTCAGTCAAGAAATTATTCCTGATATCCAGCTCGACCCTCCCCAGGCACAGCTTGAGGCCATTTCCCCTCATGCTGTCCCTGTTCCCTGGAGCAGAGCCCAAACCCCCCTGGCTGCCCTCTCGTGTCAGGGAGTTGTGGAGAGCCAGAAGATCCCCCTGAGCCTCCTTTTCTCCAAGCTAAAGAGCCCCAGCCCCCTTGGTTGCTCATCATAGAACCTCCCCTGCATTCTACCCTGTTCTCTTTCCCTTCTCTGGACATACTCAGCACCTGAGTGGGAAGGGCAGGAAGGACTCAGGTGGTGATGGCAGGGTGATCCCGTCACTCCTGGCTGCTGCTGAAACCTGGAGCGGGATCCTCTCCATTTGCAAGCTGCCGCAACAGCTCCTTCAGTGCAACAGTAGCATAGTGATGATAATTTTGAAGACCTTGTTACAGAGAGATTAATTCTTGTTCCTGGTTTCTGTTTCAAACTGGGCATTTTAACTGCACGAGCGGGAAGCAGGCAGTGATTGCCTCAGGTCTTTGATTTGAAGTAAGCATAAACTCATCAAAGCTAATTTCAAGGTGTGGAAATGCTTTCCCAGCACACAATCAGATACTCCAGAGCCAGCCAGCAGGAGGTCTTAGGAGAAACGTTACCCAGTGGAGGGAGAGTGCTGGGGTTTGTGCCCAGCTAACCCCATCCAATGCCACCAGGACACACGTGGTGGTGTCACCACCAGGCTGGCACCACCAGGCTCGGTGGTGCTGCTGGAGGCTCCCCCCTGGCCCTGTGCCCCTGCCAGACTGAGCTGTTCCTGGAAGGGAAAATATCCCACGGATGATGGCTGAGGCATGGTGGGTACCAGAGACCAGCAAAAGCTGCTGCCATGTCCTGCCTCTGCTCAAAGGCTCTCCCCGAGGCAGTGAGACTCTGTGAAATGCTGACTCCTACACATGGGATCCAGTGAAAGGCAACCCCATACTTGGAAAGCCAATGACATGCTTTTGTCCAGGATACTCTGTTAATACCCAGGAATAACTTAATCTGCTCAGATTCTGAAGCTCAAGGTCACCTCTGATGGCTCCGTCACCAGCATTGCCCACAAGAGGACACATTTGAGGGCCACAGGGACGAGTGCTCCACTCCCCGGCCCATCCTGGGGATTATCCAGGGTCACCCCAGCTGCAGGCGGGGCCTGCAGGTAGGAGCAGGCATGGGCAGGATGGGCACTACATCTCAGCTCTGCAGAATGTGGCTCTTTTCCCTCCTCTGCAGAGGATAAAGTCAGTTACAAAGGAGCCAAGACAATTCAGCTGGAAGTGAGCAGGTTGTTATACCTGGCAGTTGATTTTCATAGCTTTTTTTATATGGTGCACTAACAGAGTAACAAACCCTGTTACAGTTTCATAAACATGATTTCAGACTGAACGCCCTTGTTTCAGGGCTGGCTCATGTTCAAAGAGCAGGACAGCCAGCTGAGCGCTGACTCAAGAAGCTGGGAAGTGGTCTGAAAGTAAAAAGAGAACCATAAATGAAGCAAAAAGCTCTTGCCTAGGTTTGGGCTTTCTCACAACTCAATGTTCTAGTTCAATGCCCCAGCTGAACACCTTGATTTTGGGACACAGGGGAGGATGGCTGCTCCCGATGGGACAGTGTGACCACCTGCTCACCATGACCTTCTGTGTGCTTTTATTGGAAAATGAATTTATTTTCCATATAATTAGAGAAAGAAAATAGTTTTGACCTCAGCTTCATACTTCTCAGCTTAATGTGTATGATTGCTTTGCCAGCCATTTATTACTGTCAGCATTTCCAGTCGGGGCAGTGGGGAGCAGCAATGGGAGGCGTGTGCAATAATAAAAAGCTGTTTACAATTGCATTTTAATCATAGATACACACCTGGGGTGCAGAAAATCCCACTGGCCTCAGTCACCAAAGGTTCACAGGGGTGCTGGAGGGGAAAAACATTGCTGCATCCCCTGCCTTGCCCTTGGTCTGTCTGCTGCAAGCTCCTCTCCTTCCAGAGGTGCTCCAAGGCAGGTACATCCAAGACTAATGAATTATTGATCAGCAGATAATAGGAGTAGCTTTATTTCTAATGGCTGAATTGCTTATTGATCCGCTTCACACGTAGAGAGTGGGAGGACTGAACATTCACCATGTGTTATTGCCACTGCACCCTTGTCTAATTAACACCCCCCTTGTCTAATTAACACCCCTCTGGGGTGTGTGCTGGAGAGGAGCCTGTGCCCAGGACTAGGACTGGGAGTCTGTAAATCCATCTGGGTTTCAGTAACATTAACAATCAAGGAAAACCCAGCAGCTTTAGGTAATCATGGAGAGGAGAGGAAAAGGAGAACTCCCTGTGATGGACAGGCGAAGCCTGGTAATTCCCTGACACCACAGCATCTGGCATTCACTGTGAATCCCAACAGGATGAAATGAGAACAAGCCACTGCTTGGAACTCCATGCTATTTGCAAAGTACAAAGGAGTTCTCACTCTTGGATATATGGAAATCAGACAGGTAGAAGAAACAAGGGCTTAATGCTGCCTGATAGTATAAAGTGTTATGTGGAAATGATTATTTTTTTTTTTCAAGTTCTTAACTGGCCTTTGTCCTTTAACCTTGTGAGACAGAACAGATATCTAAACTGGCATTACAATTTGTATTTCAAAATAATATGTGCAAAAATACTCCTAGTTTTTAGCCTTCCAATTTCAGCAATTTCAGGGTGAAGGAGACATGGCAATAATCCAGCATGTGCCAAACTTGCTGGAGGGCCAAAGCAGGAAATAAGTTCTTCTGTTCTTATTAGATTAATGTGCTGTGGCATTTTAAATTAGAAAATATTAATGTCGAAATAATAGGAATGTGCTTGGGTAATTCTTCATTCCCTTCAGTAAAGAATGAGAGGGTTAAGGGAGAGCTGCTGCCAGAGGAGTTTCCACTGCCCCATGTTAATCCTCTCCTGAGTAGGCAGGTGGCTGGGCAAGCTGTGTAGAGGCAGAGACACATTCTTGCCTCAGGAGGGCTCTGGATGGGACTTCTGAAAATGAGGAGCCTTCCTGACAGCCCCATAGAGACCTCCATGCTCCAGGCAGAGGGTCTGTTCCTGCCCTGGGACCCCCAATACCCCCCCAGCTAAGCCATGGCATCACTGACAAAGTTTACCTTTTCCCTCTTTTATTTATAACTCTCATTCCTCTTTCTGCCTACTCTCTGATGGCACCACTCCAATTTAATTAAGTAAATAAATAAATTGATTAATTTCGAAGCCATGGACTCTCCTGAGTCCTGACACATCTCCTGGCTGCAGGCTGGGCAGGGGACAATACTCTCCCCCTGGTGCCACCCAGTGCCAGGCTGTGTCCCCCTGTGTCAGCACAGATCCGTGGACACCCACGTGCTCTCATGGTATCACCAGGACAGGGTAATGGAAAGAGGAGTTCAGGACATCCCTCATCCAGTGGCCATCCAATATTCCAGGCTCCAGAAGTTGGGCTGTGAGGACAGGAGCGAACAAAGTCAGTTTGCTTTTGTGGACACAAAAAAACCTGACCAGCATTTTTTTCCATTTTGGTTTGTTCCAGAGCTTTTTTTAAAAATACAATTCAGAGGACAATATGGAATAACTGTGTTAGTATCTAATTATCTTTGCTGTTGACTCAGTGCTCCGAGGCAGTTTGACATGGTACAGGCTTTTTCTTTAAAGTGTTATTTCCAAGTAGCCATGAAATAACACAGGATTACAGATGGGAACTTGTCTTACTTGGGATGTTTCTGAGAGGAATTGAGACAAACAGGTATATGGAGATGCAGCTAATTAAACTGAGATTTGTGCAAAGAAGAGGAAAAAAAAGGTGCCTTATCTGGTGGAAGGGCAGAGCAGAGGAACTGAGGACATCTTGTTTCTAATCTCCAGCCTTCCCTGATGTGTTGTGTAGCCTGGGGCAAGTCACTTAATTACCTTTTGTGTGACATCTATTCATTCTCAGTAAGGACTAGGCATAACAGGACAAGAGCTGGAACCTTTCTCTACCCTGCTTTGCTTATGTCTTGAGCCAGGACAGGAGTCACTGGATGTGTTCAGTTTGGCCTTCCAAGCCTCACCTATGCAAACCCATCACGAGGAGACGTGTGATGACGGTGGACAAGTCGTTGGCAGAAGCACTGCAGCCACCTTTCCTTTCCTCCTCAGTTTCCTGCAGCAGCTGCACCTCTCCAGCACCAACCCATAACCTGGAGCTGTCTCTGTCACTGCTCTTTCTTCTCCATGCTCCTCCTCCGTCCCTCCCCACGCTCCTCTTGTCCTCACATCCACCCTCGGGTCCTCCTCAGCCGTGGCTGTGCCTTTCCACGTCCCCTGGCACAGTATCCAGGCTATTGTGGTCCTGAACAAATCTACGAGGGCAGAAAGGCCATTCTGCAGCCCCTGCTAGGAGGTCAGCCCCTGCCCGCTCCTTCCCCCTGCCTGGGATCCACTAAGTACAGCCAAGGAGTTGGGAACTAATGATGGAATGACCAAGTCCCAGTGGAGTGGGTGCTGGCACCTTTTCAAACTGCTTTAAAACAGGAACTCCCTTTGATCCTCCTCCCTTATCTCATTCCCCAACTCACTGATTCCTCATCAAACAGTTTAAATTAATTTGAGCCTGCTGTTCTCTGCCCTGTTATCTTTTCCCCCCTCATTTATGAATTTTAAATCAACTTGTTAACTACCTATTTAGTTGCATCATTTCCCCATAATAATCCCTGCCCCTGGCTGATTGAACATTAATTCTGGAGATAGCACACTCAGACTTCTAACCGTGGCTGCAGTGTCAGGAAAATGACTTTATACAGCCCAGTGGCCGTTGGAATTTGGCTACTGGTACTTTGTGTCCAGCTGGTGCCCAGTGCTCTCCAACCCAGACCCTGCCACACCATTCTGGTCTGGGCAGGACCAGGGCATCTGTGTCTTGGTGCTGTGCAGAGACACCGGGGCACAGGACAACTTCATTGCCAGGCAGGCAGCCCTGTTTTCTCCTCAGGCCCTTCCCCACCATCTCTATCCAACCTCCCAGCCCAGAGCTCTGGAGCCATTTGTGGGGCTGACAGGTACCATTTCCAAGATGGAAACTGAAGAAAAAATCTATAATCATTTCCTAAGGGTTATAATAGTGGATTATGGATTAATAGGAGAAGGTAGAGAAAACATAGGAAGCACTGGAGGCCATAAATCCTGTAAATTAAGTAACTCTGTGTGTCAAATGATGGTGGCTGTGTGCTCAGGTCCTTGTGTGGCAGCAGATGGATTTTCTGCCTTGAGGAAGCTTTAATTCTCACCAGTATCAGGGCCAGGCGCTTGCCCTCAGCTTCCTAGGAAAGGTTGAGGGACAGCAGTGCTGAATCCTGTGGGTTTCCTCCAGGCTTCACAGCTGAAGGTCATTTCAGTGAAATGCTCAGAGTTCCTTCTTTAGGAAGTGTAATTCCCCTCCCACACCTTGCTTTCATTCCTTCTTTCTTGTTTCTCTGAAGCCATAGAGAGCAGCACTTCTTTATTCAACCCTGCTGTGCATTCATCCTACTTGTTCTACTTGCACAGAGACATTCTGAGAGTGCTGGTACTTATTTTTCCCACTTTTTCTTGCTTTGGTTAGTTTGGTTTTTTAAAGTTCAAGGCTAAAGAAAGCTGTCGTAGAATAGAATTATAGAATCATAGAATCATCAGTGTTGGAAGAGAACTTTATGATCATCCAGTCCAACCATCAACCCATCACTGTCACTCTAACCTCTAAGCCACTAAACCACATCACCCAGTGCCAGATCCAGACACTTGTTAAACACTTCCAGAGATGATGACTCCATGCCCTCCTAGGGCAATCTATTCCAGTGCCCAACCACTTTTACCCATGAAAAAAAATTAATGTCTAATCTGAATCTCCCCTGTCTTAGTTTAAGGCCTCTTCCTCTGGACCTCTTACTCTACTCTTAGGGTAGAAGAGTAGAAGAGACCAGCTCCCATATCACTACAACCTCCTGTGGAGAGTGATAAGGTGCCCCCAATCCTCCTCTTCTCTAGCCAAGGTCCATTACCTCTATCAACAAACTAGCCAGAGGACCAGCACAGCACGGTGTGTCAGCAGCAAATGTTTTAGTTTAGCTGTAGGACGTGCCTTCTCTTTCTAGCCTGAGAAGAGAAGGCTCCAGGGAGAGCTGAGAGCCCCTTCCAGTGCCTAAAGGGGCACAAAGAGAGCTGGAGAGGGATTTTGGACAAAAGCATGGAGTGGCAGGACAAGGGGGAATATCCTGGCGCTGTTGGAGGGCAGCTGGGTGGGGTGCTGGGGCAGGGCTGGGGGGACCGGTCCAGGCTGGGAATGACCCTGGCAATTCTCATCCCGGGAATTCTCATCCCTGCGATTTCTCATCCGCGGCAATTCTCATCCCTGGGAATTCTGCAAGGCTACAGGGCGCCCTCTGGCGGCCCCGCCGCGCAAGGCCGCAGGGTTCGCCCTCGGCCCCGGCCCCGGCCCCGCAGCCGCGGGCGCCCCGTGAGTACCCACACAGCACGGAGCACCTTTCCGGCCACCCGTGTGGGGATCCCCCACACAGCACGGAGCACCTTTCCGGCCACCCGTGTGGGGATCCCCCACACAGCACGGAGCACCTTTCCGGCCACCCGTGTGGGGATCCCCCACACTGGTGCATGGATGCTCTCTTTGACAGCAGCGTGGCCATGGCATCAAAAAGCTCTTTTGGGGAATTGTGTGTCCCTGTTTCCCCTCTGGCCTCCAGCATCGTGGAGTTGCTTCTCTGGCCACCAGGCCAAAGTTCTCTGTGGTGGGGCAAGCAGGTCAGAGATCCCCTGTATGATTAGCACTCATCAGGGTCCCAAGGTCCGGGGTGACAGGCAGAAGATGCTCTGGTGGCTAGAAGCTTAAGAGTCTACATGAACACAGCAGTGTGAGCAGCATGTGGAATGGTGAGGAGGGATGATGGCCACAATGGGCCCCATGCCAGCCCCATATGCCCATGGCAGTGGCAGGAACACCAATAGGATGGTGGTTGGGGTGCATAGGAGGCTTGCCCAGAACTGGTGCAGTTCTCCCTTGAATACACATGCTTCCCAAAACCTGGGGTGCTCAGGGTGTGCCTGGGCCCATCATGGGGCCAGTGCAGCCTCTTCCTGTCATGCAGTCCAGCTCACAGCACAGACAGGACCAGTCTGCCCACTGTGTGCCTCCAAACAGCTTCTCCTCCTTTAATTCGTTGGCCTAGATCACCTCAAGCCCTCCATGGGGACACAGTAGCAACATCCCAGCCTTGCCTGGACATCACCACAGAGCCCAGACTGCAGGGCTGTTCCCTAAGGCTGCACCTGAGCAACACAGGGATGCCAAAATCTCTGCCTGAAGCAGGGCAAAGGTCCTGCGTCCACCCAGGGGAAAAGCCTGAGCAAAGTGCAGCAGAGTTTGTCCTTGGCAGTGTTTGCAGTGAACACAGCCTGTGCCCCACAGAGCCACCCTGGGCATGTGCTGTGCCCCATCTCCACATGGCATTGGGGCACCCCTCACCCCCTCTGGAATAGCTCCACAACAGTGGCGTATCCTTTTCACCGCCCCCTCCCAGACTGGCTCTATGACAGTGGGGCATTGCTTAACCCCTCACCTTAATACAGCAAAGGGCCCTCATTAACAGAATATAACGTGCACTGAAAATAACTGACGATCATCCTGCAGCCATTGATGCCCTGTCTCCTGTAATTCAGCTTTGCTCCTGTTAAGGGGCTGTTGTTTTTCCCCAGAGCCCAGCTCAGGCAGCAAAGGCTGAGCCGTGGCCCTCTCCATCTGCCCATTCCTGTACATCTCTCCCTGTTTCATGTTGTGCCAGGCCACAGACAGGACTCTCCAACATCAGGGCTAAATCAGGTTGCTCATTGCGCATGGGGGTTTGGTCTGTGCCAGGGCACAAACCTGGACACACCTCTGCCCCAAAGGCAGCCTAAAGTGGAAGAAGAGAGAGGAAGCCTTCCCCGTGGGCCAGGAGCTGCTCCTACAGGTTTCCTCCTGCTCCTCAGCTGCTGGCAGGGTGGTTTGAGTGATGCTGGAGGAAGTGTCTCTGCAGCCATGGCTCATCTCAAAGTCTTTGTGGGAGTCAGGATGGGCACTGCATGGCTGTGGTCATCCCCCTACACCCACCTGCAGCAGGAAGGTGGTAGCTAGCAGCAGCAATGTGGGTGGCACTGATCACCCTGCCATTTCTTGGAAGTGTTCAAAGTCAGGCTGATGGGGCTTGTAGCAACCTGGTCTAGTGAAAAGTGGCCCTGCTCATGTCATGGAGTGGAATGAGACGAGCTTTAAGGTCTCTTCCAACCCAAACCATTCCATGATTCTCTAATTCTCTCTGCCCCTGTCCCAGCCAGGGCAGACAGCCACAGCCAGACGCAGTGCTGGCCCTGGGACTGACAGGCCTTTGCCAGCAGCTGCCCACCCTGCTGGGCCCCACCAGCACCTTGGCAGCGGCTGGGAACAGCAGCATTTGTTTGCAGAGCAGCAGCCCAGAGTGCTTGGACAGAGATGCACACTCAGCATAACCCAAATCTCCCAAAATAACTGAATAAAGTCCCTGGGCAGAACAGGAGCAGGCAGGGACCCAGATCCCCTCCTCATGCTTGTCACATGAATGAGCTCTGCAGCCAGGCTCCCCTCTCCCCAGGAAGGGGATTGTGATACGTTGTGGGGAGGATTAGGCTGTTTCTGTTTCAGGAGGCTGGGAATGTCTGTTGGTGAAGGGCTGTAGGGCTGCCAGGCCTCTTGCAGAACCACAGGCACCATGGCCCCACAGAGTGGGGAAAATGGGCTCCAGGCAGCCATGGGTTTGGGGTGCATTTGGCAATGGAGGATGGCCCAACAGCACAGCAGAGGCAGCAGCCTCCCAGCCCAGAACCGCTGTGTTCAGAGGGCTCACAGAGGGAAGAAGGGAAAGGCAGGGAGGACAGCTGAGGTCTGCCTGCCTCATCCCAGCTCCCACCATCAAGAGGCCTGGCTGCCACCAGCAGTCAGCAGCCAGCAGCAGTTCCAAGCCAGCAGCTGGAGCACAGCCTGCTCCTCTAGGAGCCCCCAAACCCCCCCAGCTGCTGCTGAGCAATCCTGGCTGGCAACTTCAGATGTTTGGGAAAACAAACTCCAGGGGAATTAGCTCCCAAGTATTTCCTCAATTCTGCTCGCTATGAAGAGAATTTTATTTTGCTGTCCCTGGAGGAAGGAAGGCAACGTGACCAGGTGCATAAAGGAAATCTGTGGAAGAATGGTGGGAATCTGACCAGCAACACTCCCACTCCTCCCAACTCCTGGCATGGGGAGCAGGGAAGCACACATGTCCCCATGGATGTACTGTGGTCCTTTGCAAAGGAACCAGCAGATCTCCATCTCCTCCAGTTAGACAGTGCAATGGGTTCAGCCTGCAGAGCAGTCCTGGAGCACAAGGGCTGGTTTGGGCATCCACTGTCCACTCAGCCATCACCATGGGTAAAGCCAGGGCTCCCATCTGCTTTTTGGATCCCTGTGCCTAATTTTAGCTCCTGTTTTACAGGTACATATCACTGAGAGAGGCTCTGGGAGCCCAGGTCATGTACTTCCCAGCACCGTAGATAACTTTGCTTGCAGAAATAATGTGACTAAATATAGCTCTGCTGCTCCTGAGAGCTGAACCAGGAGCAGGCACAGGGACAGCCCCTGCCTGGTGGGGGAGGCTGGCCCAGGGCACAAGCTGTGCCCTGAAGGGGTGCCACACCTGCCATAGCAAGGACTGTGCTCCACCCCAATCAGGACACTTAGTTTATAGCCTAATACAGGGCAAGAGCAAGTTTCTCCTCCCAATCCAACAGACACCTCTCTCTTACCTGCATTTCCACAGCATTGGATCAGAGGAACAAGTCCCACAGGAGATCCTGGAACAAGGACAGGGCTGACACCCAGCTCCAGAGGGGGCATGGAGGTCACCAGTAGAGAACAACCAGGATTTGCTACTGAAGTGTTCCCAGCCAGCCACATCCAAGCAGCAGGAAATTATTTAAACACTTTTTTCCTTAGAAGCAAGGTTGGCTTGCTGCCCTAGCTAAGTGAGCCTCTTCCAGTGGCCCTGGCTACAGGAACACCCACGTCAGCTGTGGACACAGCCCAGACAGGACCCCCAATGACAAGAAGAGGTTGGGGCCTGCAGAAAAGGGCTGAGCACATTCTGCATTTCACAGAACAGATGCTCTTCCCAACAGGCATCACCAATGTTTGGTATGGCAGAAGAGCCCAGGCCTTCCTGCAGCTCTGTCTGAATCCCACCAGAGACCCCACACACAGAGGGGACCTTGTCTGTAGCTACAAAAATTTGGATAACAGGGCAAGTTTCCCAGGGGTTGGTTATTGTGATGTGAGCCCATCTCTGTGGTCCACCAGACATCCCATCTATAAAAATACAATTACCTGGCTTTACAATATCACAGCTCAGTAACTGTACAACATCCTCTTTTGCAAAATACTCCCCTGGCTTAATAATCTACAGTCTTTTAAAAAAACCCAACAATTCAGACAGCTTTATGAGATATTTAGACCAAAAAACCCAAAATGGGCCTTGCAGACAAGGGAGAGCAAGGAGAGCAATTGCAATGCAGGGCTTGAAGCTGCCACAGACTCAGAGACCCCAGAACAACTCCCTCAAGACCACCTTCATTTAACCCCTCATTTAGTTTCAGGCCCATACAGGTGTGGTTCCACTCAGCTTGGAAGGAAACAGCAAGAGAATCTGCACATTATTCAGACTTTTAAGTGCATGTCCCTCCCCCTCACAATCAAGGCAGTTCTCAAGGCTTTTTATAGGTTTCTAAAACAAGAGTGCATGAGGACACTATGCTGTTGCCATCCAACTGTTGAGCAAAGCCTCCTCTTCCAGCTGGAAAGGGGCATCTTACCCTCTTCAGTATGTGCCCAGCTTCCACAGCGTGCTGGACCGGCAAGTGTAGAGTCAAGCCCCACCACAGCCCCACTCACCCTATCCTCAAAATTGACCCTAAATCTGTGATCTGGCGCACAGAAATCTCACTTCTAAGAAAGAAGTTCAACATTTGATGGGTAAATTGTAAAAAAACAAGTTTATTTGAAAAAACTCAAGCCTCTTAACATGAATTCTGATCAACATTACTAGAACTTGAGAGCCACTAACCTGCTCCACGTACGTTGAGATATTTTCCAACACTAAAAAATAAAAAATAAATACGTACAAATTCTTTCCTCCCCCTTACGTGTCCTAGATGTGAGAGGTTCAGCATCCACCGCCTTAAGATCTCAGTTGAACAGAAGCAAGTAAAAGAGGTTTCTCTAACAGATAAAAGAGCAAAAGCAGAAAAAGTCTCAGGGATGTACCATCTCCACTCACCTCACCACTCTGCCCAAGGTCAGGCACCCAAAACACGTGGCTGGATGGGATGCTCTGGTGGAAGCCCACCCCGTGGGCAGGATGGGCCAGCACAGCCAACAGCAGTGTGAATGCCAGCAGCACAACCTGAGCCCATTTCACATCACCCAGCACTGGGCTGAGAAGAGGCACTATTGAGGCAGAGTGGGGAGGCAAGGGGGACTCCAACAGTCCCCAAGGAAGGCTTGGGCAAGCAGGGCTGCCACAGCCTTGGAGTGGGTGACACTGCCCAACAAGAACCCCAGCCATCTTTCTTCAACCTGAATATCCCATGAGAGAACAGCTACAAAAACAGGGATTTTAAAGAACTACAGTAGCTAAAGTGTTTTCAAAACATACCTAAAGACCACCTAAAGAGCCAGGAGGCACTGGGCATGGGGGTTAAGGAGCACCTTGCCCCGTGCCTACATCTCCCCTGCAGAGGACCTGCAGTAAGAAGCGTGTGAAGCAGTATTCATCCAGGGCCGGCCCTGAAGCCCATTGTGCTTCAACAAATTCAGTATCCTGCTTTTTATGGCTTTTTAACAACAAAACTCCCCAAAACACACACATATCCCCCCACCCCCCAACCCCAAGCAGAATACAGAGCTAAAGCACAGTTTAGAGTTAAGGCTCGTTCAGATTCAGCTAGATATGGAGACTGTAAGGCACATATTAGTACATTCATGTTACTGTTAAAAAGCCAGACTATAAAAGCCCCCTGCCCCTGGACACACGAGGATACTGCATGTGTAGTCCTGTTACCTTTAACACAGATGGAAAGACAATTCAGAGCCTGTTTAAAAATGAACACCCGGTTTAAACACTTCTTACAGCCCCCCAGCGCCAGCGGAGCTCTGCCCTGGCCACCACACCAGGGCAGCAACGCTTCCCCGACACTCCGGGATTAAGACCGGTCCCTCACATGCGGCTCTCCTCCTCTTTGACACCACCCTCCACATTCTTCTGAGGTGAGGGGGCTACATCATTTTTTGCCTCTTTCTGCTTCCCAGCCTCTTCAATGTTGGTCTCATCCTCCTTCCCTTCCTTCTTTGCTTTCTCCTCCTTGGCCACCAGGCGATAGTTGATGCCCATCCCGATGAAGAGGTAGATCCCAGCAATGATCAGGACAACCCCGCAGGCCCAGTATGTGTACTTGTAGTCACCATATACATCATTGAGTTTCCCTAAAAGACAAGAGTATACAGTTCAGCAAGAAGCCCCCAAAGTAGCTCCAGGTCATGGAGATATTCCCAAGAGCAGCCCAAGCCCATCACCCTCACATTCAGACAAGGACCTGTCCCACATTCCTTTATTCGCTGCTCCCCTACCCTGTGCCACGGGTTCAGATCCCACTTCCTTGGCCATTCCTCAGTGGTCTACAGACTGCTGCCCCAGTGCCATGGGCTGCCCATGGCTCAAGGGAACCCACCACCACTCAGCAAGTCCAGGCAGGACAGCGAGAGTCAAAGAACCATAGAATCATTAAGGTTGGGAAAGACCTTTAAGGTCATCAAGTTCAATCACCAACCCAGCACCACCCCACTAAAACCATGCCCTCAAGTGAGTTCTCCTGGCACAGCACACCCTACCTAGCATAGGGGGTCCCAGAAGAACAGGGCAGCACTCCACGATGGTCACCAGGCCAACAGCACTAGAGAACCGCTGAGCTCCCACCAGGTCCATCAGGGTCTCAAAGAGAATCGAGCTCAGCCAGCCAAAGGCATAGCCAAAGAAGCCAGCATAAATGCAGAAGCCAGCATAGCTGGTGGACATGGGGAGCAAGAGGTGGCAAACACCATTGTAAATAACAGCAATGGCAAAGAAATATTGGATGCGGGGTCTGACCCACTTGGTGTTTGCCACCAGTCCCATGGAAGGTCTGGCAAACATGTCCACGAAGGCCAGTATGGAGAGCAGGAAGGCTGCAGAGTCACTAGGAATCTTCTTGCTCTTTGCATAATTGCTGAGGAAGACCAAGGGAGCAAACAACCCGAAGAACATGATTACATTGCCTGACAGATAGAGCAGGAAGCCCCTGTGTGTGAATAGAGACAGGTCCAAGAATTTGTTGATTGTCTGGAAGACTGAGAGCTTCTCTTTCTTGGCCTTCCCATCGATGAGGTCTGTGCTGGTGTCACCATCATCCTTTTTCCCCGCTTTCCCAGCCTCCTGCTGCGCTTCCTTATTGGTCTCTTTCTTCTGATCTGGCTTGGGACCTATGGGCCGCATCAGGGATCCAGCCACGCAGCAGTTCAGCAGGAGGCCACCCAGGATGAGGAAGCTGCCACGCCAGCCAAATATGCCAAAGAAGAGCTGGTTGATGGGTGCCAGGGTAGAGAGGAAGACAGGGCTGCCTGCCATTGCCAGCCCATTGGCCAGTGGACGCTTCTTAAAGAAGTACTTGCCAATCATGGTTAAGGCAGGGTTCAGGTTGAAGGCAAGTCCAAGACCTGCAGGAGAGAGATAAGGGGCTCAAGTCTTGGATGCCTCCAGCAGCACTGGCAGAAGGGCTAGTAGGACAAGTGGGGTTTCAATTCTGGGGAGTTCACAGCTCCATTTCCAACTTAGAATCATGGAAACATTTAGTTTAAAAAAGTCCTCTAAGATAATGGAGTCCAACCACTGCCCCAGCACTGCCAGGTCCCCATTAACCCATGCCCCCAAGTGTGACATCCACATGCTTTTTGAACATTTCCAGGGATGGTGATTCCACCAGTGCCCCAGACAGTCCATTCCAACAACTGACTCACCCACTTCCCAGCTGGCATGAGCAGGAGTCAGCCCCTACTGCCAGCTAAAGAGGCACCCAGGCAGTGACAAGAACCAGAATTCATGCAAATTCAGACATCAAATAATAATTACTAGGTTGAAGTTGCTCCTTTCACTGCCCCACTAGGGCAGAGCTATCACTTACCCCCTATGACCCCAACACAGAAATAGAGCTCCTCCACCGTGTTGCAGAAGGAAGCTGCGATCAGCCCACAGCCGGAAAGGCAGCCGCCTACAATCATGATGGGCCGGCTGCCATACTTGTTCACCAGGATGCTGCTGATGGGACCTGGGCAAACAAAGGAGATGCACCAGAGAGGAGTTATCTTTGCATGAGAGACCAAACACACACACAAGCACACTGCAGCTTTACTGCCAGAGGATTCCAGCTTTCACACAGGGAACTTGGGTAAGGGGAAGGGACAGAAGGTTCAGAGGCAGCTGGAGACAAGAGAATCACAAAATGGCTTGGGTTGGAAGGGACCTTAAAGATCATCTTGTTCCAGCTTGCCATGGGGGGGACACTTTCTACTAGAACAGGTTGCTGCAATCCAACCCAGTCTTGGCCATTTCCAGGGATGGAGAAGACACAGCTTTTCTAGGCTTCTCTGTGCCAGGGCCTCATCATCCTCACGGAAGAATTTCTTCCTAAATATCTAATCTAAGCCAACCACAAGAGAGAGAGAATTGTTGAAGCACAGAAAGCTTTGACTTCTCTGAGCAAGTTGCCTTCTGTGGGCTGAAACAGGAGCTGCCCAGCCACCAGCTGTCCCCAGAGACAGGGCTTTGGGACAGGCTGAAGCCACCTGCACAGGGGGCTCTGCCCTACTTGTGGCCACCCACCCACCATGGGCTGTGGTCTCAGCCACAAAGCAACTGCACATCTCCTGCCAGAGGTTTCTGATCAAGACCAGATGAAGCTGCGAGGAAACACCTTCTCTGGGTGCAGGTGAAGCTCCTCAGGGCTTGGGGAGAAGCAGCAGTGCCCCAGGAGAAGGGGTGCTTCTGTTTTCACTGCTACCCCTAATGCAGACAGGGGCCAATTGCCCTTTTAAGTGCTTCAGTATCAGGAGCTTTAATCCAAAGCAAACAGTGATTAGAGACTGCCAAGCATGCTCTACAGACACTAAAATGTATTTAAATACACTGAATGAACATCCATTGAATATTAACAGACCTTGCTTTGCCATTAACAGACAGACAGGTTGTCAACATGTTATTCATGGGTCCTCGGATGTACTTGACCTTTTTGCCCAGATTAAACAAAGCCTGGAGAAGGTTACAGAAGCCTTGGTGCTGCAGAGTCTGCTCCCAGCCCCACAGCATTCTGCTCTCTGCTACCAGAGGCTCCAACACAATGCCACCAGGGATGGGCCATGGCTCTGGTCCTGTGAGAGGCGGCAGCAGCAGCACCTGGGAGCTGCCACATCACAAGGTGCACAGAGCACTCAGCACTTTGCAAAACCTGAACCTTGAACTCAGCAAATGTGATGCCCCTGAGGAGTCTAAAAGCAGCCACAGCCTTTCTTCTGGGAAGTCCACCTGAAAATAGCAGGCTCCAAAGGGCAGTCAGCAGGAAGCCACACAGCTGGGCAGTGCCAGGTACTCTAGGGGCAATTCTTCTCATCCCCCCCCCTTTTCTAAAGGAAAAGGCCCATACCTGTTTTCTAGATTCACTGGAAGTGTTTTTGACTAAACATTACCTGAGCTAACTTGATTGCTCAAGCTGCCAAAAACACGTAAATAATGGAACCTAATCCAAACATGGGGCTGACAAAGGAGCATTTGACACCATGACATCCATGCATCCTGATGGTGACTGCACAGGGCAGCTGTAGGGAAATGTGCTGCTTCCTCACACCTAGCCCTACCCAGGACAGAAGCTGCCCCAGCTCTGTGAGAGTCTACTACTCCACCTTCTGGGGGATGCACCCAGGTAGATCTGGAGTACTTTCAGCATCCCTGCCACCAGCATATGGCCAAGCACACCAAGACCAGCAGCTGGTCTTGGCTACAGCTCAGTGAAAGCAGGAGGGACAAAATCACCATGGAGGGAAAGGGACATGGGGACAACCACTACTGGAGGAGGGAGTTCTTACCCCTGCTGCCAGGCAGCTCCAGACAGTGCCCCCAGAAGAACCAGCTCTGAGCTATTGGGAGAGGAGGAATGGCCCAGATTGGGTCTCATTAAGGCAGTTACACGGTTTACAAGCTTGTTACAACATTGGAGCAGGGAAATGTGCTGGTCGCTTCGCTAGCTGAGCGAGGACAAAGCAGAGCCTGTTCCCTGCAAAGGAAAAGCCTCGTGCTCAGCCGGGAGCTGACGTCAGCTCCTTTGGATGCACAAATCCAACAAGGCTGCAGGCAACCTGCCAGCTGGGGACTGGCAGCAGGGACAAGCTCACATTTGCCTCTGAAGTGGCCACAACAGCAGGCTCACAGTGTTTCTTTCAGCCCAGCACAAGACTGTGTTTGCAGGCACATACAAGACCCCAGGGTCTGGAGACCAGGAACATACTGCATGCTGTTCACCCACTAAAAACATGCATAAAGTACCCAGCATGAGAGTTAAAAGCCTTCAAAAGGCAGCTTCTGAAGGACAGGGGAGGGAGTGGAGCTGTTTTAGTTTGGGAGGGTTTGCCTTATTCTGCTCGTGTCTCTGTACTTCCAGTGCACACTACCATTCTCAAACAGCACAAGCTGCGTACAGCACTGCTTGGCACCAGCAAGCATTAACATGTGGCACAAGGCTTCAGTGCACTCCAAGCACAACTGAGCTGACAAGAAACTGAGGACAGATGCCTACATACACCCACTATTCCCTGAACTGGAAAAAAAAAAAAAAATCAATGTCTTATCTCAAAGTGCCCCTAAGAGCAGAGTTGCCACATTGCCACAAGTAGCAGAGCAGCTCCCTGGCCTTCAGGAGGATGCTGGGAGTAGACACAGCATCTGCAACTCACTGTAACAAGGGCAGAATTACACAAGTCATAATTCCCCGGAAAGATTTTACAGCTTTACAAAGGACAGATTAACCTGGTTTTTGCATTCTGGGCATTAAATGGAACTTTCTGAGCAGCCTCCTTTAAGAAAACTCATTAAGGGAGGTTTTGCTCTCAGATAAGGAGAGAATTCAAAGTGTTAGCAAAATTTTGGTTGCTGTCACCACAGCCAGGTGGGAATCACCAGTCCCAGCAGGAGAGTAGCATCTTGTGCTGTGATGCAGGAGCACAAGTACCACTGCCTCCACCCCACTTACCTCCTGCATACATAACAGCCAGCATGATGGAGGAGATCCAGGACACTTTGCTGCTGGAGGCATTGAAGATGACCTCAATCTCTTTGAAGAACACTGTGATAGATTTGGGGAAGGCATAGGAAAAACCAATGGAAATGAAGGCTCCGACGACCACAGCCCATCCCCATCCTCCTTCAGGAGGAGTGTATCCTGCAGGGCCTCCGATGGGGGGTGGCATCTTGAATCAAGTCGGTGATGATTCAGTTGGGGATCAAAGATCTGCAAAGGACAAAGCATTGCCTCAGCTGAAAGCAGAATCTCTGCTCCTGGCACACAACTGCACAGTTCAAGCTCTGTTTGCAAGGCTGGCATAGCACCAGTGCCCCCACCACCATGAGGAAAGTTGATCCGTGAGGTGAGAGCACCCAGGATCAGCAGCACAGTGGGCCACTCCAAAGCACATGCTCAGATTGCATCTGGCCTTTAAGAGCCCAGCCAGCACACATTTTTAAGTCACAAATTTAAGACATGACACCCTGACCTAGGCTGGAAAGGGCAGGCAGTGTCTGTGACAGCAGCCAGGACCCATCTGCACAGGCAGAGCTCCCAAAGCATCTGGGCTGCTGGAGTGCAACCCCAGCACTGCAAAATCCCAGGAAACCCCAGGCCACCTAGAGCTGGAGCTGCACACCAAGGATATTAAATGCAGATACACTGAGGGGACATGAGCTGAACAGGACACCCCTATTTCTGCTGAAAAAGGGCAGTTGGGTGTCACAGCACACCCACCATCCGCAAAGGTCAGTGGCTGTGGCTAAACTTAGCCTGAGTGGTGACCAAGGAAGGCTCCCATATGCCACCAGAGAAGGCAGAGGTGGACCCACACAGAGCAGTCCCAGCAGAGCCTGGTTCCCCTGCAGTTTGGCCCTGGCAGGGCACTTCTGGACCCAACTGCATCCAAACCCTCCTCCTTGATCAAAAAGGCTATGGCAGGTTTCACAAAGCACCCAAGTATAAAAACAATTCACTTAAAAAGTTCAAAACTAGAAGTGACTAGAAAACAAAATAAACAGGAAGATGTCATTCAGGCTTGCTGAGGTGTGGAGTCGGAGAGGCTGACTGGGAGCAATCCAGAGGCCATCAAGGTCAGGCTGTTCATGCATGGGCCCACACAGCAGCAGAACTAGATCACACTCCAGAGCCACTGTTACTCCAAATGAAGGCTGGTACAGGCAGCTGAGGACAGCACAAGTCATCACGCAAGGAACAGCAAGGGCAGCTGCTCACAAAGATCACAACATGCAAAGTCACAGAAACCACTACCAGCCCCAGAACTCCTGTGCACCCCCAGGGATTTCAGAAGGCATTTTCTGATGGACTGCAGCCCTCCCCAGCCTCACAGCCAGAAATACCCCCACTGCACTCACCCATATTAAGCACCACCAGCCAAGGGGACAGCATTAGGCTCCTTCACCAGAGCCCACCCCACACACCACAGCTATCTGCTGCTCAAGTTTGCACTCAAGGGAAAAAGCCACCTTCGAGCAGGAGTCTTTTCCAGAGCTCCTGAGGTCATGCCAGGCAGAGCGACAACTTCAAAGCAGTGTGGTGCTGGCTCAGAGAGGTGCAGCCTCCTATTTATAGCCTGCATCCGCCCCAGCTCACAGCGATTACCATCTCATCCATGGCTGCTGACAGCATTTACCTGGCACATCCCTATAGCATACACTACAGGACTACAGGCTCCTGCCTTTTCACTCACTCTGTGTCACTTGGTGCACATCCAAGGCTGGGATCCCAGCGTCCTGGTCAAAGCACAGTTGGTGATCCAGAGTCATGGGGAGATCCTGCTCCTTCCTACCTGGCACTGGAGGTACTGGCAGCAGTTATCTGATACAGCACCAGGTTTGCCAGAGCCACCTGACACCTGGCTGCGGTGATGCCCCAGACCCACACCGGGCGAGAGAAAGAAAAGCACAGGAGGCTGGATTCTGTAAGCTGCTAAGACTAGTTTAGTGTGACCCAGACAATGATTTTTCACTGGCAGGGTATTTTTCTGCATCCTGGCCAGTGCAACACATGACCATCATGAGCAGCTCCAAGCCACCCGCCACTCCAACAAAGGAATCATTGACAAGACACTGCCCCTGGCACGTCCACAGCTGAACTATGCCCAGGAGCCAGAACCCGTTTCCTCTGATTTCCTCTCTGGGACTCAACAGGATGAGCCACATCTCCGGTGTCTGGCTGCAGGCAGATCCCTGGGCCAACACTCACCTGTGGGCACCCACGTGGGACCACCGAGGGAGCGGCCAGGCTTCACAGAGACTCCCAATGCAGTCTGGTCTCTTGGAACACAGAGCAGCCCACCCACCCACCATGAGCACTGAGAATTGCTGAACATGCCCTCCCCACACAAGCTGCACACTGGAGCTTCCACCACCTCTTGCTTTGAGTCACACTGAGCTTTCACAGCCTTTAGTGAACCCTAAAGCATCATCCAACCACAGTGATTTATCCAAAACATTTTTGAAAGCTGAAACTTCCAGGTGTTGGCTGTAAAATCTCCCAGCAAGGAATATAATTTACTTGCGAGCACTAATTAAAACTATAGGCAATAAAAGCCATCCAAGGCAAAGGCTGAGGAGGTTTTGATGAGGTGTTGGGGATTTTTCCCTTCTGTTCCTGAGACATATACACTGGTTTAATTCTTTCACTGCTCCCAAGGAGCTCAACTGCTCCAAAATGACTGTGACTGGGTTAATTTATTTTTTCTTCCCCTACAAGCAGCATTTCTCCTCCTGAGGTAGCATGTCTCTGTAAAATAAAAGGCTTCTGGCAGGTTAGACATGACCTTTCTTGCATTGCTGAGGCACAAAAAAACCTTGAGCTGAACAAGGTTTTGAGACCAAAGATTCCCAAAGTCTGACGCCAGAGAATTTACACAGTTCTGCATGCCACAACACTCTTCCCTGACTCACTGAAAATCCTTATTAAGAAAGACCAGTTTTAGAAAGCTCATTGTTCAACTGCATTAGGCTTCTTGACAATTTACTCCTTGCCCCCACACAGAACTAGTTTCAAACAAGTGAGGGAAAAAAAAAAAGTTCACGTAAGGTAGCCAGCCCAACCGGAAAGATTCCCTCCCTTTTGCAAAAAGGGAAATTAAAAAAAAACCAAAAACAACCAGAACACAGTTATGACATTTTCAGCTGTTTTGGAAGAGTTGCAACATGTAAGATGTGATTAGAAATCAAATTCACAGCTGCCAGGTAGCCAGCTACAGTTCACCCTATTAGGAAATAAAACAACCATATTTGCAGTAGTTAAGACTGATGAGACCAAGTAATGCCTGTGAGTATCACAACTGCTCCCTATAAAAATCCTGACTAATCTGCAGGAATGGGTAGCCTACAGCCACCCTCCTCTGCACAGCAAGAATGAGAGCAGGAATTGAGACAATGAGGATGGTATCACCCCAAAACAGATCCCTCAGAAGACTAAAGCCCTGCCATCTCCTAGGTCCCCCACAAGCAGTTATCCTTTCTCCAAAGGGGCCTGGAACAGTATGATTTCAAGACTTTTAGTTACATAATGCAGTAAATTGCTGTGCTTTTGAAAGCTCAGATTGGCAGGACTCCAGCACAGAAAGACAGAGGCTCACATTTACAGAGCACTGCAAATGCCCCAAAGTATTTCTGGGGCAAAGCTTTTATTGAAGTGGTTCACATCACTTCTTTTTGGGGTCAAAGGAAGAGGGACATTCCCCCATCCAAGCAGAGACCCTGCCCAGGCACAACACACCTCTGTCTCTACTCACACATCCCTCCAGCTCAAGGCTTCCCTACAGTGGTTATACGCTCAGTGGCACCTGCTGCCCTTTGAGCTCACAAAGCCTTTCCCCTGGAGCAGGGCTCTCTGAGTACCTGGGAACTGCAGCAGGGCAGGCAGGGAGCCTCAGCTCTTGCTCCATGGAGCAGAACAAGCTGAGAGACCCATATCTTTCTCCCACAACCCACCATCAGCCTAGTGCCCACACAGATTTGTGCTGCAGCCAGCGGAGGTTCATCTGGTATTTTCACAGGTGTGAAATCCACAGTGGCTCATCCCAGCCCTGCTGTCTTTGCTTCCTGCTTTCTGTTCCTGCTGTGCTCCCCCAGCTTGAGATGGACATAGCATTGGCCAGAGAAGGATCTCCACAGCAAAAAGATGCCCAGGGATGTTCCAGCTATCCAAAGGCCATTTGGGCACCTTGTGCCTTTGTAAACTGGACCCAGCCTTTGGGCTAGAAATGTCATCAGTGAAACACCTAGGCCAGGAAGGATGGGCACAAAGCTGCCCCTTGCTAGCAGCAGAGTTTGCACTCCCTAAGGGAGCTCTTCCCTCAAGCCCCCAGCAGAAAGGGGGATGCTGTTCCCCAGGAGCTCATTTCCATCAGTGCAACCCAAAGAATTAGCCACATCCAGCCCCCCACAAGCCCAGCTCACCACAAGAAGCTCTTGCAGTGCTCAGCACAGGGCCATAAACATCCATGGGACATTTGCCCAACATGGGGAGCTGGCAGGCCCCCAGAATCTCTCCTTCTGATCCCTAAAACTAAACTGAGATCTCCTGCTGGGGAAATGAAGGGGCTGGCAATCACCAGCTGTTCACAGCCTATAATACTCCATACTTTTAAATTTGGCCTTTTTCTGGCCTGAAGTGAGACAAAATAGAGATTGTCAGGAGACACCACTTTCACCAGTTTTAAGCAGGTTTAGAGCATTATGCACAGAGCTTTAATTCCAGCAGGCACCCACAGGCAGGGTTTAACCTGGCAGCACATGGCCTACGTGACTCCCCAGCACTTCCAAGGGCTCTGCACCAGGACAATAGTCAATTGAGGCCCTGCTCAGCCCCAGCCTTTGCTGCTGGGGTGAGCCAAGGTCAGCAGCACAGGCAGGGCTCACTCAAGGCCGACAGCCCGCACAGGCAAGCTCAAGGTTTTGGCCAGGAGCAGCCCAGCCCACTCAGTGCCTCTTCCCACCAGAAATGGCCAACACACTCCCAGACATGCCCTGGTCTGCCAGCCTGGTGAGCCAGCACCGGCACGCAGACAGACAGACAGACGCCATGGGGCACAGCATTGGCAGCCACCCTCCTCCAGCTCCCCCACTGGCAGCACAAGCCTCAGCCCGCAGAGGCACAGATCATGCTGCTCATCCCACCAGGCACAGCCACGGTCTTTCCCTGGACACTCACAATTGGTCTCTCTGGTGGACACAGCCCCTCAGCCCCCAAAACGCTCCCAGCATGGCACAGGACAAGAAAGGCTGCAAGCTGCCCTGCAAAGTGAGGTGTTGGGATAGTTTGTTGGCAGCTTTGAGGGAAGCCAACCAACCAGAGATGAGCAGCTATTTGTGTCCACCAGAGAAGCTCCCATCTGGGGCTGCTGTGCCTAGTTGTTAGCATCACCAATGCTCAGTAAGGATCAACCATCTTACTGGTGTGAGGAAGCATGAAGTCAAGCTTAAGCAACATACCAACAAGCCCAAGGGAGAAAGCCTGGCTTATTTCTACGCCAGAGCCTGGCTGTGGTCATGGCTCTTGTAGAGCCCTCTAATCCAAATTCCTGCAGCCAGAGGGGTTTGCAGACCAGTTAAAGGAATATTATGTGAAGAAAGCAGCTCTTGCATGTAGTCTGGGCTCACATCAGCTTTAGCCCCCAGCACAGCTTCCAGCCAAACCCCTGTCTCAGGTAGGGACAGGAGGTGCTCAAGCCCCTGCACAGGGTTTCCCAGTCACACCCTGAGCACAAGCTGTGCTCTGCCAGGACACAGAGTTGATCCTCCCTGCACTAGCGGTGCTCAGGAACGCTCCCAGGACACCCTGTGCCCTCACAGAAATCCTCAGAATGAGAAAAATGTAGTATGGACTAGCATCGGCATTCTTTCATTAGAGACCCACAATGCCAGCCAGCGACAGCTCCGGGTGTCTTGGCAAAGCAGGTGGCTGCAAAATCACAAAAAGTCACAGTGGTTACCATCAAACTGAACTGGCTGTCCCTTCCCTATGAACAGGAGTCTGAATTTTGATCCCAACCACTGCCACATTATTGCTACCTTCAAGCCCTCAAACCACAGATGAGTAAGCACCAGGATGGAGGTGGGATAAGCACACCAAGGACTCAAAAACACAAGGGTAGAGGTGGGAGAGGAGGTCACACCAAGGACCCAGGAGTACAGGGATGGAAATGGGATGGACACTCACACCAAGAACCCAGCCCTCAAACCAGGACCAAGGCAGCACAGGGATGGAGGCAGGAGAGGAGGTCACACCGAGGGCCCAGTAGCACTCCGGTGGTTGTGGTTTCAGTAATTAACTACAGCCCCACGTGGATTTTCCTTAGCTACAGAACTACTCTGCAGCGGCTCTAAGGACACAATGAGTCACACCGATACCACCAGTGAGAGGCTCCCACCTTCTTAAGAGTCTGTTATAGGCTGATTCCAGAGGAGGAAATGGGAAATGCCATAAAAGTGCAACAGTAGATTTGCACTACAGGGCCTGGTGAGATGCACCTCCCAAGCCTACGTGCAGCTTTTCAACTCCTCATAAAGGAGATATAAAATGACAGCGTGAAAGTCACTGGGTATTTTGCACCTTAGCTGCCAGATAAATCAGGCCAACTGTGCCAAATAGGAGCCAAGAGAAAGCACACGCGACCATTCACACCTTTTCCAGGTAACACCTCCTGAAAGGGAACAATGTTTCACACCTTCCCAAGGAGCTAGAACAGCCACAGGCACCCCCACAGAGAGATTTGACATACACCAGCAGAACTTGTTTGTCCTTCACCCCGGCGGTTCATCTAAGACCAAGGAAGTTCCTCCCCAACAAAGGCACTATCAGGAGCTTGGGGGAGTTTCTTTACACCCAGCACACTCCTGCTCCCTGCCCTGGCCCATTTCTCAGCACTGTTCCTATCCTTCCAGACACAGCCAAGGCAACCTCAGCGCAAAGACACCCAGCACTAAATTACCTCACTTAGCATGAAAATGGGATGCCTGTACATCACAAAAAGACTTAAGGCTCACAGAAAGGCACAAAACCAGAATCATTATACCTGCTTCCTTGTGATGCAACTAAGGAAACCCACCTTTTTCCTAAGAAAAAAACTGAAGCTGGAGAACATGAGTAACCATTATGCAAAAGGTCCACACTTAAGGGGCAGGGTGTGAGCACTCAGGCCATTTACTGTTTCAAGACACAAATCCCACCTCTCCTGCCGAAGATACAATTCACAATTTCCTTATGATCCTCCTGTTCACACTCATCCCCTTTGTCTGAGTCAACTTTCAAACCCTCCGGCAATGTTCACCTTCATGATGCATTTGTGCACCCTTCAGCTGCAGGACTCCTGCCCGACCTGCAATACCCACCCTGGGTGAAGCATTCCAGCAGCATGTCTGGAGCCCAGTCCCACTAAGCTCCCCGAGCATCTCACCCTGGGGCCAGCAAACACCTGCTGGAGGCCACCAGGCTTCAACCAGAGCAGACGCCAGGAACTGAGCCTGTCCTGGCTCTAGGAGTGTTCTGACAGCCCCTTGCTGCCCAGCGAGTGTAAGCTACCACCAGCCACCACTGAGCCCCAGCAGCCCCAGCTTTCTGCTGCTGGTCATCGAAACGCCTCGCCAGCTGACCGATTCGCACACCAGAGGGTGGATGCACGCCTCAAACACCTATGGGGCTAACATGACCTTACTACTACCTCCTCCCTGAGCAAGGCAGAAACAAGCGCTAAAGGCACCTTTCCTGGAGCCGGAGCATGGGTCCGCAGTCTATCCTGCACAGCCAGCAGGGGATCACGGTGCGAATGCCTCGGGTGACTCACCCACCTGAGCAGCCTGGAATGCCCGAGGTCCAGCTCTGAGCACCTGCCAAGAGGAGTCACCTGAAGGCCGGTATGAGCGATGCAGGGCTCACCCTGAAGGCTGCAGGAGTGCTCCCCATGGCGACGAGGGGTACCCCTGTGCGCCCCAATACCGCAGACCCACTCCCAGGACATGGCTCCCACGCAGCTTCCAGGCCCTCCCTGCCTTTATCAAGAGCCAAACACACACAGTGATCACCTCCTTCCTGCCCCCCGGAGTTTATCGAGCACCCTCAAATGGTGCGGAGATTCCCCCGCGCGGCCCCACAAACACGCTGGGGGAGCGTCCTGAGGGGCCGGGCAGGGGAGACGAGGAGCTCCCCAGGACAGGGAACCCCCACCTCGGGGCAACTGGGCTACCCGGGCCCCCCGAGGCCATCATGATCCATCCTCACCGTTCGCCGGGAGAAGGAGGCCGGGGACACCACCACCCCAGGGCGCTACTGCCGGTAAGAGAGGAACGAGGGCGCTCAGGGCAGGGTACTGAGGGATCCTCACCACGCGGCCACAGCAGAGCGGGAACAAAACATGGCTCCCCCCTCAGTCCGGGGGCGGGGGAGACCGGAGCGGCGGTTCCAACACAGCCAGAAACGCCAGTGTGGAACCAACCGGCGACCGAACGGACGGGCTGCGCGACCGGCCACAGGGGCGGCCGCCCGCTCCAAGAACGGCCCAGGACCATCACCGGCTTCAGGACCTCACAGCCGAGCCGGCAGCTGCGGCCCCGGGGAGCGCGGAGCCGCCAGAGTGCGTGGGGCTCCCATAGCCGGGCCCTGACGCCGGGACCGGACCCCGAGCCCCCCCTCGCTCGCTCGTCCCGTCGCGCCACGTGGGCCGCCTGCGCCCTACCTGCGGGTGCCGCCGCCGCCGCCAAGTGCTGCCGCCCCCGCCCCCGCCGCTATAAGGGCGGAGGGGCGCGGGGGGGGCGGGAGCGGGGCGTGCCCGGCCACGCTCCGCCCCCCGCGCGCCACGTGCGCCTCGCGGGCCCCCCCGACCCCTGCCCGCCCTCACGAGCCCCGCGAGCCGGCCCGTGCGCCACAGCACGTACTGGCCCGGCACGGGCTGCCCCGGCACGGCACGGACCGCCACGGCCCCACGGGCCGCCACAGCACGTACTGCCCCGGCACGGGCCGCCCGGTACGGACCGCCACGGCACATACTACCCCGGTACGGGCTGCCACGGCCCCACGGGCCGCCACAGCATCGACCGCCACGGCCCCACGGGCTCCCGGTGGTGGCGGGACGGGCTTTGGGGCCGAGTGTGCTGGGAGGCCAGCCCGGATGACCCTGCCCGGTGCAGCGGCAGCGCGGGACTTTCCTGAACTTGTCCTACGGAGTGACTCGGCGCAGGAGTTCCACTCGCTGGGCAGGAACAGGGGGTCCCCTTGCCCTCATCCCTCCCGGCGGTCCTGGACACGCTCCCGAGAGTCCTGACCCCACTTGTGGGATTCCTAGCCCCACCATTGGGGATCCTGGCCTGGCTCCTGGGGGGCCCTGACCCCACTCCCGGGAGTCCTGGCCCTGTTCCTAGCATACCTGGCCCTGTCCCCGGTGGTCCTGGACCACTTCAGGTGCAGAATGCTGCACAGTGTCTGTATTAAAACACAGCAGCACCTAAAAATCTATTAAAATTAAAATACATTGCCTGATGATTGTGCTTTTGTGTTCACCACATTTCTTAGCATTGCCAGCCCTCGCTGGTAGCTGTGCTCCCATGAAGTAAGGACACACTGCTGGTGGGGGGGGCATTTGTGGTGATAGCAGTTATTTCAGCTGTGCCTTTGTACCCAGAGATGTGAAGCAGCTAGATGCCCTCGCCATTTCAGTCACAGTTTGGTTCTGCAGGATGAAACAGTCCCAGGCTCTGCATGCCAAACGGTGCGTGGGAGAGGTGTGTGGGAGAGGCCCTTGCTGGCAGCATGTTCCCATCCCAAGCAGAGCTCCTCATCTCTGGATGCAAACCAGTCTGTGGCAGCCGTGCATCCCATGTTCTTCACTCCCTGCATGTCCCAAGTCCTACACAAATGAACTGTTACCCGGGCATGCTTTTCTCTGGCTGCTGTCTCCCAAAGCCTAATGATGATACTTGACTTCTTGGTTGTATATGTAATGCTCTAATTTGTTTCATAGCCAAAAGAAGAGTGGTGTAGTTTAACTGTGAGTCAAGGAAGGGAAAGAAGGGAATAAACAGTGATGCTCCATAGATGGAGACAGAGCAGCTGTGGGGAGGTACCAGCTCTTCCATATCAAAGGAACCACTGCTCCTCCATCACAGCAAGCATGGTCACGGGTGTACTCTGGGCATGTTGAGGCACTGAATGTACCAGGTGCACTCAATAAAAGGCCAGGGACTACAACCAACTCTTTCACCCACTTCTGAGGTGAGACACCATAACCCAAAGAGTGAGTGGGTGGGAGGATCTCTTGATCCATCTGTTCCTGTGTGACTGAGCAGGGAGAGGCCTGTGCTCTGTTTTGCTTAGACAACAGATAAATAACAATTCAAAGGGGCAATTTTGGATCAAACTCAAAGTGCCACTTGGCTCTGCTGTTAAGATCCTACCTAGGCTCAAGTGCTCTGCTCCACTGGGGACAAGCAGTGGGAAGTGCTGTGGTGGATCCCAGGTGGGACATGGCCTTCCAGTTTCCTTTGAGAAGACCCAGTGCTGCTGGGATGAATGAAGCCAGAGAGTATGTCCTTTGTCTGGCACTGATGTGCAATGCCCCAGTGTGTGGGTTTTAGAGAAATGTGCAAAACAAGAGGCCAGGGATGGCAGAGCTCAGGTGAGCAGGGAGCTGCCAGAGCAGTGATGGACTGGAAGGGCAGGTGAGAAGCTGCAGGACATCTCTGCTGTTCCTGCTCCTGCTGCTCCTGCTGCTTCTCCATCTTACTGAAAATGGGAAAGAGTCCTTCCTGCTCTGTGTTGCTGAATTTTTGTCTCCTTTAAAAGACAGATTTAATAATAATCCTATTAGGAATTTTTTCTTGTGAGGAAAACAGGATATTGTTTCAGGATATTGGGCAACAAAGCTGTCCTTGAAAAGCAACACTAAGCAGCCTTGCAGTCCTGTTTCTGACTGCATTTCTGGTGGACACTAATCAAGTTCAACATCCGGGACAGCCAAACCATTTCAATTCCAGAATGTGAGAGAGGCCTCAGCAGAGCAGTACAAATCCGGGTTTTCTGTGTTCCACTGTAAACATTATGGACCTCTAGTAATCTCAAAACATAATCATTAGTTCTGATTTCTCTTGGAATTAATGTCTGTAGCAGATGTAGAAGTCTAGTACTCATCTGTCATGAATACGTATGTCCTGCTTGATAAGAGAGGTAACAACATGAGTCCAAATTCAGGAATTCTTGGAAATCTCTTCGGAAAGTCTGTTCTATTGAGATATCCATCCTAGTTTCCTGACTAGGCTTTGGGAAAGGGTTTTCTGAGCTTTTGGATTGACAATTCACTTCAACTGACTTTCCAGGCTCTGAGTTTACCCTATGACAACGGAAGCAGAAGAGAAGGCATCAAATCACTGTCCTTACAGAATGTGGAAGTTCTCCTCCATGGATGATATAGGTAGGACATTGTTCAGGGGTGTATTGGTGTAGCAGCCTCTGCCATTGTTTAGAAAATAATCTGCCTTAGAAAGAAAGGGCCTGCTAAGATGTTCAAAATGGCCACTATCATCATTTTGAGGAAGACCTCTGTGGTGGTGTTCATTTTTATGCTCATTTAGATCAACATTTTTTACCTGCCTGGACTCCCATTGCTGCTTTGTTGCTGCCTGTGTCAGGTTCACACATATGTTCCTCAGCAATGCAGACCAGCATTTAACAAGGTTTTGTCTCCCCAAAGATCCCCCTTGGATCCTGACACTTGTGGCCATGTCAGAGAGACCTGCATTTGCCAGCATGAAGAACTTCATACTTGTTACCTAGTGGCAGTGGAGATATTTCCTTATCAAAATTGGCATTGGGCCACCATGTGACCAGTGAGCGGTGATTTGGCTCATGGGATGATGTGAGGCTAGCAGAAGGAGGATAATCTCCTGGAATCTTTCTCAGAAGCCCTGACCAAAAGGGACTGCTACCTCACTGTGAGCTCCAGGGGAAGGGGAGTGAGGAGGATGGTGTGGTATGGTGGCAGTCAGAGGCAGGTGGCAGCAAGTTGGCTGGTCCTGCTGTTCCAGATGGGAAGAGGGTAACTGTGCCCTGTAGAAAGCTTTGCCTGCTGCATTTGCTTTTACCTGGCTTTGCTGCATTCTGCCTAAGAAAGAGGAGTCTGTGCTGGCTCCAGCTGCATCCTGGCAGCTGCCACTCCTGCTCTTTGCTGCCAGGAGAAGCATGCTTTCCTTGGAGAGCTTGCCTAGAAATAAGTGAATCTTGACCGTATGGAGACCACATGGCAAAACTGAGATGTCACCACTGGTGTAGTCCTCCCTTGTCCCTTGCACTGTGCCTCTTCCTCATGCTCTGGGGTATGAGCTCCCTGGCTCTGTTCAATGGGCCCCTCATGCTGCACCCTGCACAAGCACGTCACCTTTTGCCAAGGAACTTATCTGCCACATTAAATAGTATCTCTGTTCTTTCTGCCCCTCCGTTCCTGGACCAGAGGAAAGTGAGGCTGTTCAATGTCCTTTTTCCAATACTAATTGAATGCTCTGTGAGGACTCACTCATGAGGGCCTCTGCTCCCTCTTCAAGGAGTATGTGGGCTGCTGTCCTTCCCTGATTGCTATCCCATATGCTCCCCTTGCAGTGACTTGTTCTTTCCACATTCTCCTTCCTTCTTTCCCAAGTGCTGGCTGCCTGACTAGCACGTCTTGGCAACACCAGTCCTCACTCAACCAGGTCCATCCTTTGGGGTCTGTAGCCACTGCTGCCAGTGCCTCCAGGCAGGCAGGGGAAGGGGCTGGTGTTTCCTCTGGCATGAGGGGCTTGGTGTGTGAATGTCACCCGAGGGAGTGAGACCCCACTGGAATGGAGCATCACCACAGAGGAGACACAAAGGTGAAGCTGCTGGATGAACACTCAACTGCATCCCAGCCACACTGTTGTTGTGTTGTTTTCTTCAACCTCGGGTCACCCAAACCAGTCTAACCAGCACAAGATCCTGTTCTGCTACATACACCAGATGCTGGGATCATCTTTATCCAAAAGCCTTCTGGCAGAGCTGGGGACTCCTGAGGCAACAGACAAGGGTACTTGGTCAGGCCATGGCGGTGGGTGTACTTTTTGCCGTGTCCAGCTCTCCCATGGGATCTCCACTGTCCCAGAACATGCTGTTTTAATGACTCTATTCCTGTTCTTGGGGTGGGGAGGAAAAGGTGGGGGCTCAGCAAATAATTTAACCATATCCTGCACCAAATAACTTCACATGTCAATAACACTAGCTCACCTGCATCTCATTCTCTGTTGTATCCCTGCCCAGAGAGGCTGTTTCCTCCTGCTTCCAGCCTGCCCTGCATGGTCCCTGGCTGTCAAGAGGTTGACGGCATTCCTAGCCATGTCTCTTCATCTTCAAACAGGATTCAGCAACTCTGCCTCTCCACACAATGCATCTTTAGGATCAGTTTCCACTGCAGATGGGTTTGTTGACTGGGCTGCTTCTAGGAGGATGCTACCTTCAGTGAGCTCGGGGTAGTTTCACCATGGGGATGAGCTGGAGCTTGGGGCTGTGCTCCAGTTCCATTTCTCCTTTGCAGCATCTATAGCAGCTATATTCTCTTGGAATATTGCACAAAGCCAGGCTTCTCTCTTGGAGTACTTGACATTTTTGGTCCTGCATCATCTCAGGAGAGCTTGGGGCACTCCAAGAGCCAAGAGGTTTGATCAGCTGACCCTGACACATGTGAAGATGTCTCTCAGTCCCTGGCCATGCTCATCCCACCCCCCAGTTACTCTCTGGCCACTCCTGCCCCACAGTGTGCTGTGGTTGTCTGGCCCAACACTCCCCTCCCAAGTCACAATATGGCTGGGATGGCCATTGGGATGTCTCGACCCCACAAGTCCCTGGGGAGGCAGTGTGTGCTGAGACAAGTGTGTGCTGAGAACAGACAAAAACACAAAGCCCAGTATTTGTCCAGAAATCTGCTCAGAATTGCTTTGGCCTTGATGAGCCTGGAGGATTATTTTCCTTAGGTATTTTTAGACTGGAGCCTGGCAAGTACCAGATGACTGGGATTTCCTGACTTGAGCACCCAGCTGATGGACAGCATGGAACCTGCTTCTGCTGCTCCACTGGGGATCCCTGACTGTTAGTGCATCAGTGCACTGGGATGGCCAAGATGACAAGCACTTAGGAAGGAAGGCACTTGTGGAGTGGGCCATGAGGTCACACCTGGGCCATGTGTACAGCTCCTTGGGGCTGAGCACCTCTCCATCCTTGGGGAAGGAACTGAACCCTGTCTCTCTGCCAAGTCAGCACCAGTGCAGATCCCCATGCTGCTCTGTATCCTGGGCTGCTCTGTATCTGGAAGACTGTCAGAGAGTAAAGGCAGAAGCTGCAGTGAGGAAGGCAGGGACATGCTTCCATTCTCCTGCACCAGCAAGGGGAGTGCAGAGCCCTCAGGTGAGCTCCTGGTGGTTCAGATTGGGTTTCTGAGGAGGACCACCTCTGGAGTCACACCTATGCCTGTGCAGTGAACATGACCCCCACTTGTGGGGCCAAGGGGAGGCAGAGGGGACAATAGTCTGTGTGACTCTCCCCTGGCATCCCTGTCCAGGTGCCTTGAACTCTCTTGCCCCCATGGGTAGCAGCAGCATGAGGACACTTCAGACCCATTCTCCCTCTCTGGGCTGCTCGATACCTGAATGTTCCCCCAGAATAGCCCCCCAGAGGCCATCTGTAATGAAAAGAGAGAGAAGGGATACCTGCACCACACTGCTAGCAACGCCCCGGCCGGTGCAGCTGCCTGTCTCTTTAAATGCCCAGCCCCCAGCCCATCAGGCTGCATGGAGATGAGCAGGGGGGACAGGAGAGCCAACACTGGCAGTTTCTTGGTGGCTGAGTGTGTCACTGTTTCCATCTTCCCCTTGCTGGCAGGCCCCAGTGGCAGGACAGCCACAGTGCACTCACATCCCACACTGTGAGCACACAACCTATTGTGTGCATGTGTAAATACATATTTGTGCTGCTTGTTTCCAAAACCCCTCTTGTTCTGTTCCCAAAGAGCCTGGACTGACAATGTCAGGAAAGCCTCTGTCCCCCTGGCTTTGTTTGACCATGCTTGTTTGGAGGAAAGATCCCCGGAGAGGAGCTCACTGCTGCTGCGTGCCCTGACACAGGTTTGCTCCTGCCAGGGAGTGGGCCCCAGGTCTGAGCAGGGAGGACGCCCTGCAGGCTCTGTTCCCTCACAGGGCCAACCCAGCATCGTTTCTGATCCTGGGCAAATGGGAGCAAGGAGCAGTGCCCGTGGCTGGCTCGTTTGGAGATGGTTCTTTCTGAAGTGGGTCAGGTGCCCTCCCCGCACAAACACAGGCCTAAGTCCAACACCACCAAAGTACACTAACAGTTCGAGGCAGCCCTTGGCCCAGAACAGGTTTTGGGGACTTTGCCTTTTGCTACCACGGAGATGGGATTTCATGCCCTGCCAGCAGCAAAGCTCAGGTCAGAATGCAGCTGGCTTATCCTTGAGAAGCTGCTGCTTCACTGCCACATGCACTCTCCCATCCCATCCCATCCCATCCCACTAGGATGGTCTCCCCACTCTGCCCACCCACCCTACTTGCTGTGCCCATTCTGCTGGTCATCACAGAATCATAGAATCATAGAAACATTCAGGTTGGGAGGGACCTTACAAATAGTTTCATTCCACCTCCCCACAACAGCAGAGATGCCACAAACTAGATCAGGTCCCCACTCTTCTCTCTCTGAAACAGTGTTGTCCATAGTGGTGACCAGAAAGAAGGTTGTTTTGGGGAAGAAAATATATTCACGTAGCCCAAGTCCTACCTTCCAAGTCAACATTACTGGATATTAGGTTTGGACACTGTGAAGTGTCCATCAAAACTAGCTCTCACCAGCAAATTCAGTTTCACCTTCTCCACGTGCTGTTTTATGTTGGGTTTGCACACACACTGGTGACTGAGCTCTATAGGCAGGTGGAGTTACATAAAGCAGTTTAATTAGTCTTTTGCACAAGCCAGAGCTTCTTCTTCAACTTGGCAGGTACCCCATGAACTGACTTTTGACCCATTGTGGCGGCACAACCACCCCATGGCTCAACATTTACATAGGCACAGGGTGGGTGCACCATGCTGGCTCCAAAAACTCACAGCAGAAAATAGTTGCAATAGCCCCAGTTACAAATCCCTGATTTTACATAATCAGAGAATAGTAGGGTTAAATGTGCTTAAGAAGCTCATTCTAAATTGCCATTACTGCTCTAATAATAGCTGATAAACCAGTCTTTTGTGGGACAACAAACATTTCTGTTATTCCCCAAGCCCAGCTTGGGGATAGGATAAATAAAGCCAGCTCTTGTTTTGAAGCAGGAGGTCATGCTTCCTCTTAGGATAAAGGCACTGCTACCCTTTCCCTGGTTTACAGGCTTAAAGGAACAAAATTGAATGATACAAAATGTCAAAGAAAATTAGATTTTCGAGCAGGAACAGCTAAAGACAACTCAGACAGACTGGCACTGAGCTCCCTCCACATGTGTGTTTAGCAGATAATTTGTTATCACCCCAGTTCAAAGTTAACCTGCTGGAAAGCTGCTGCGGGAGAGTTGGCTGATCTGCAGTGTTTCAGATTTCCATGTTTCAGTTGGGCACAAACAAAAAAAACTCAAAAAGCTTGTTTTTGATTAAGCCTGTTGCTGCCGTGTACGAATACTTACTTTCTAGGTGGAAGTTCATTAGGGCTCAAGCACCAAACGTGATTAATCACACAATGCCCAATGCCATGGCTTGGGTAGAGGCAGCTCTTGATGCTGCCCTGTGATTTTCACTTCCCTGTCCTGAGCTGGAGGGACGAGGGAAGAGGAGCAGGATGACAGAGTTTCCTTACACCCTCTGTCTTTGGGGATTCAGGCACTAGCCCAGGTGGACTAAAGTCTCAGACCCCTGCACCGGCTGCCCTCCTCTCTGAGCAGCACCGTGAGTCCCCCGAGTCCCCATCTGGCTCCAAATGCCCCAGTACAGGGATTCAGAGGCTCCTTCAGCTCCATCTCGTTGGTTCTGTGGCCGGAAGCTGTGGTCAAGGCTGTTTGCCTGCCCCAGCTCATCTGCTATTCTTACCTTGCGGGGGTGAGCTGTGTTTTCACTGTCTCAGGGATGGGATTTGCCTGTTATGCTTTGGAAAAGCAGCCAACTATGGTGCAGAGAGCGGGAGGGGAGGCACGTGGTCTGGGCTCACAGCAGATATTTGTAGTAGGGCAGCAGCTGCAGACCTCGCTTCCAGGTCTCCTACAGCATCCCAGCCCCCTTTGCCTTGTGGGATGCCCTGACCATGCTCCCCTAGGACACCCAGGGCTCAGGTCTCCCAGGATGGAGAGTTTCCCTCTAAGTGTCTGAGCTCTGTCAGAACCAGCCCAGCTCCTCTGCTGCATTCTAAGCTGCACAGCCACCTGTTGCTCTGCCCCTCAGCCCATGCTGGGGGCAAGAACCTCAGCCCCAGGGCAGGAATAGCCACACTGCCACCTGCCAGTGTTCCCCCTGCACCTGGGGGCTCAGCTCTCTGCCACAAAGCCACGGCACCCTGTCCCAGCATCTTGTGTGCCTTGGAAAATCCCAGGTCCCACCTGTCACCAGCCACCCTTGACTAATGATCCCTCCTCTGCTGTCTGGTCTCAGATCAAGCCTCAGCAAACATATAGGCCAGGCAGGTCCTCATGTGTCACCAGCCATGGGCCCAATAGGGCTGCACGTGCATGTGGCTGTGTAATGTCGTAACAAGATTACACTGCGACATGATGGTCTTGAAATAATCCACAGTATCATTCAGTAAATCCCAGGATCCAATTACCTTTCCACATGACACCCCTTCCTAAACATGGGGAGGCCAAGGGGTTGCAGCCTAGTGCCCTGCCCTTCCAACAGACTCCTGCTCAGCTCCTCCACTCCCCTGCACCTCTCTACCTCCTTGTCATTTAGGATTACCAAAGTTTGTGTTTCTCTGCAGGAGCCCCAACCCTCTGCCAGGCTCTGCTGCATTTTCACAGCTGCCTGTTCACTCTCCAGCACTGCACTGCCCACTCAGCCCTGGCTCCCTCACCACCCCAGCAGCACCCGTCCCAGCTGAGCTGCTGCCTGGGGTGGGGCGAAGGGCCAGTCTGGCTGGTCATGGCCCACAGTATGCGGGAGTGCTGAGCACACTGCGGTGTTGAATCCAGAGAGCTCCGGCGTGCACCCTGCCTCCCACAGCAGCAGCGTTGTTTGCAAACATTGTTTTTCCAGGTCATTTTCCTTGTCCTGGCAGAGCTGCTCCCGGGAGCAGAAGATCTCTTTCTGTGAGAATAAAGCCTGGGGCACAGGTACAGCCGCACTGGGCGGCCCAGCAGCAGTGCCAGGGCATGCACGGTGCCCTGCGGCCGGCGCGGCGCGCTCCACTGCGGGCGCCGCGGTCGCTCCTGGCCCTGGCAGGTGTTCAGACACCAGCACTGTTGCCAAGTCAGGCAGGGAGTGTGGCCAGCTGCAAATTTCAGCTTCGTTTTTGGAGCCTTTGAATCACTGGCCAGCTGCCAGGGTTGTTATTTGTTAGTCTAAGTATTTTTTTCCCAAGTGAATTTCAAGCTGGTCAGAGGAGCCAGGCCAAGGAATTTGGCAGAGGGGCCTTCAGTATCCTCAGTGCCAGGGGAGTGGGAGTGCAGGCAGGATATTGTGGAGTGGTCTCCCCGTCCAAGAGACCCCAGGCCGCGGAACAGCGGGCTGCATCAGTGCTGGCAGAGCCTTCACACCAGGAAATCTTTAGTTTCACTTCCCTCGTGGGGGAACTCAGGCGAAACTCATGCTCACGGGGGCGAAATCGATGGATCAGCCTGCTTGATACAAAGTGTGTACATCCTTAATGCTGCATGGGTCTCAGTGAGGTTTCAGAAGCTGTGATCCCCGGTGTGGATCCCTGGGGTGAGCACGGGGATTAATATCACTCATTTCTATCTGAAGAAAACCAGAATCCCACCCGAGCCAGAGCTGAGGCCATACTGAGGCTGCGGCTGTGTCCCATCTGGATACCAGAGCCCAGGAACTCTAACTCTGGCCCTGCTCTCTGCTGCTATGCTCTCTACTCACTCTCTGGCGTGGGGGGCTGCACTGAGCTGCAGCTTTGTGCTTGGCCAGCTTGCACTTGCTGAGCCCAGGATGCAGGCAGCTTGCTGGGAAAGGCACCTGGCTCCCACACCCACTCATGTGAAGGTTTGGGCAGAGTTCACAGGGAGCTCATACTTACTGGGGTGGCCCTGGGTTCCAGGGAGACCCACCACAGCACCTGTGAGGTGCCCCAGTGGCAGAAGCCCTGGCTTCCACGGCTGTGTGAGGAGAGACAAAACAAAACAGGGGCAATTTTCTGGGGAAGAAATTGCTTTTCTACCCTGGAAACCTGAGCCTCTGGCTTCCAGAGATTGGGAAACAAAGACTTTGGAAGGGAAGGGAAGGGAAGGTCTGGCAGGTCCTTGGGAGAGCACAGAGACATGGGGACAGAAATGAGACTGTGGCCCGAGGGAAGTGCCAGCAGGAGGGAGCCTGCCGGGATCTGGCAGGGACAGCACACAGGCAAATGGAGCGTGTCCTGTCATTCCCCCCACACTTCCCATCTTCCCATCTCTTTTCCAGCCATTGTTTGGCAGCTCCGGGACTGAGGCACAGCATGGAGAGAGGCTGTCTTTTCTACTTTCCTGCCCCTCCACCTCTTCTCCCACCCCACCACCTTGCAGGTGGTATCTGAGCCCTACCACCAGGCCACATGCCACCAACTCCTCAGGAATGTGGGTCTGGGGCACCCTGTGCTCTGCCTGCCCCAACACCCCACCACTGTGGGGAACAGCAGCTGGCTTATCCCAGGACAGTGTGGCAGCAACCAGCACCTCCCCAGGAGCCCATCCACAGCCAGGAGCAGGGCCAGGATCCAGCTCCACACAGACAGAGACACCCACAGCAGTTAGAGGGGCTCTGTGGCCCTCTCCATTTAGGTGGATAAATATTCCATCATCCCATCTCCAGACAAAGCCATTTCTGTCATGTTGCCTCATTCTCCTGCCATTACCATGATGGATTTTGTAAGAGAACTTTCTGCCACATTGTCGAGTGTCTTTTCTGTGGCTCAGCAGTGGCCACTTGCTGGCCACTGCAGCCACCTCAAGCTGTCTCTTCCAAAGGCAATCCCAGCCCGCCTGATGGCAGATTGAAAGGCTGTTCCTGCCAATAGAGTGGGAACACGTCAGTGCCCACCCAGTACATGGCTTGCAGCTCTGCGCTGGGGGGACACTCCAGACCCCTGGAGATTCCTCTGTGTGCAGGGACCCTGCTGACATTTCCCAGCACAGATCTGGCAGCCTGTGAAGCCTCACAGACAGCACAGGGGGCACGTGGAGCCCCCAGCGCCACAGCTGCAAGTCCCACACGAGCCTGAAAGATTAATGACCTTTTTCCAATGTTTGCTTTAGGCAGACGCTCGTGCTCCAGGGCTTTGCTCAGATAACAGTCTGGTATGAGAATAAGCTCCCCTGGTGAGGTGCAATTTGGAGACTTGAATAGGGGCTACAAAACGAGTTGCAAATAAAGAGATTAAGATCAGTATTTGTCCTTTTCTTTTCCTTTTTCCTTCCTAGTGGAGCAAAAATATTCCTGTTTATTGCTATAAACCCTTGGGGGTTGTGTGGTAAACTCCCAGGGGGAATTACTGTCTCAAGAGATCAGAGATCCCGAGAACATCCCCTTGCCAAATTTACAGTTATCGTCAGTTTTAATTAGCCTTGTTTATCTCTCCCTGCAGTGGTATTTGGGGAACTAGCTCAGGTCAAACACGGGGCAGTTCCCTTATTGTTACCAGATATCCAAAATCTCCCTTCAGGCCACACCAAAGTGTCACAATGTGGACACCTTCCTCAGGCCTCTCCTGGAGCCTGGTTCTGGGCTCCTGCATGTCTGTGTGGAGTAGTAAATGGTGCTGGGAAAAGGCCAGGAGAGGAGGAGACCCTGTTATCCCACTCCCAGCATAGCTCCCGCAGCCCCCAGCCGCCCCAGCTGCTCAGCTGTGATGCCTGTGCACTCACAACCTCCCTGCTCTATATTCTTCCTAAGAAAATAAAGCATCACTGTCCTATTAATTATGTGAGTTCTGGAGCAATATTTTTCCCAGAGTCACCTACTGGTTCACGTATTCGTTTTCCAGGCAGCTTAGCCAGTAGCCTGGCAACACGGTGACCTTATGCTCTGCTCAGCTTTGAGCATTTTATTAGCCACACTGGACTCTCTCCACCGCTCCATATTGCTGAGCCCCTCATTAGTGCAATTAATAGGCCGCTGCTGTCAATTCAATCAAATGCCAGGCTCAACAGCAGGAGAAAACTTTGGCAGATCAAGTCGGGGAGATTCTGGGTAGCACTGGGAAATTGTAGGAAACCTTTCATCTCCCCCAAGGAGCCGAACAAGAATGGAATTGTGGGATTGGGATTCTCTCAGGTCATGTTTATTTATCGCTGGCTCGTTAGTATAATAAATCAGGTCCCCTGTCACTTTGAATGAACTCATAGGTTTGCTGGAAGGAACTTGGCAGAACACCTTGATATTATTAGTGATGGTGTGGACAAAGCCCCCTGAAAGGCGATGCCCTGGCTGGGGTGCGTGGGCACCTCACATGCACCCACTCAACCCCGCAGCCCACCAGGGACTGGCACAGTCATGTCAGGGGACCAGGATTGTCTCGGGACACACCACACAGCATGTCCCAGGTACTCAGTAGTCAGAGAAATGGATGATTCTCCCTGCTCCTGTGCTTGCTTCAGGAGACGTGCATGGTAGGAGACATCCCCGCCTCGGCCTGATGTGTGCTGCCAGTGTGGAGTGTTGGGAAAACGGTGTGGGCGACGTTCTGTGCTGGCAGTCACGTGGATCAGGCACATGTGACAGCCCTTTGCCTTTCACACCTTTCTGTGTCCTGCCAGACTTTGTCCTGGCTCTGACGTCGGTGTGCTCTTTGGATCCCATGCTGGTTCCAGGAGCTCCTGCCACAGCAGTGCTGGGAGGTGCTGCAGCTTCAGGGCCGATGGGTGGCAGGCGAAGGCCTCGTGCTCTCACTGGTGCTCACTTTCTGCACCGGTGTGGCTGTGGCTCCTGAGCCTGACCCTGCGTCCTCTGAGTGGGACCTACCAGCAGCAAGGGACCAGGAGATGGCTTTCACATTTCACCTCTCCCTGAAGTGGGCACACCCAGTGGTCTGACAGAGATGCTGGAGGTCACAGTCTCCTGCCTTGATCCAGTGCTTTTCCACACCAGAGAAGGGGATGTGGAGGTTGGTTCCTACATTGGAAATAATGCTGAGTGACAACAGGAAGAGTTGTGATTGGTGTCATAGTCTGAGGGCCCCAGTAGAGCAGCATCACAAGTGTATGTCCCAAAACCCTTCCTTAAATAAATTCCCCAGGAAATCCTTTGATCTGGTCTGAGGGTGAGAACATAAATTTGAGTATAGCTTAAAGGTTACAAAATAACCGTTCTGTTTTATTGTTTAATAAAAAACATTGTTTAGTTTCCCTGGTGTGATAAATATTAAACTGTTCCTAATTCTCTTTTCATAGACCTTCTCTACAAAGACCTTCACCTTTCACTTTCACCACAAGTCAATTCTATCACCTTTGAATTGGACCTGCACCATCCTTGAAATGCAGGGATTCCCATATCAGCTGTGTGCTGTTGAAGCATGTCCCATCTCCATCCCACCCTGTTCCTAGTCCATAAGTGCCTGGGAAGTTCCTGAGGCCATGCTCCTGCTCATTAGCTCTCTTGACTCCAGCTGACCTATACATGTTAAAGGAAACAAAACAAACTGCTGGGAGGGAGAGGAAGGGCTGTAGGTGTTGGCCACATGTCAGTGGAGCCAAGCCAGACTGCAGCTGAAGAAGCTATTGTGTTGCAGTGATTTCTCTGGAAAAACAGGCCTGGAGATCTCCTGTTCCTGGGAAGCACTTGATGACTGGGAGGGTGTGGATTTGGGGCACCCAGAAGGCTGTGGGGGTACTGGGGGCTTTTGACAACATTATGAATGTGATCCTGAGCAGACGTGACTACAAACCTGCAGGACTGGACAAGGCATCAGTGCCCAGTTCCAGCACACATGGCTGGACGTGCCAAGGCTCGGCTCTAGTTCCCAGACAGACAGTGGGTGTCTGCAAAGAAATGCGCATGCTGCACTTGGAGAGGTCCAGGACACAGGCACAGCAGCTCCTGGGCTGCTGCCCATCAGCAGCTGCAGATTGGTGGTCCATTGGGCACCAAACCCATAGACTGGGAACCAGGAAGGAGATTGTGGCAATGGAGGTGTCTCCTGTGTGTGTTCAAGCAAGACCTGTGAGCCCTGGCCAGGCCCATGGCTGCTGGTCTTTGGGTTTTGTCACCCCTTTCAAGGACAAAGTTCAAAGTTCCCTCCTGGTTTGTTGACAGAGTGGATGTGAGAAGGTTAGTGTCCTGCTCCTGGAGCAGATGCCAGCAGACTGCTGCATCCCGGGGTTTTCCGGGGGAGGCAGCAGTGCCACCAGCCCCCTGGCACTCATCCCAAGAAGTGCACAGGCCTGCATACTGGGGCCATGGGCAGACACAGCCAGGATGACCAATTTGCATCCCATCCCTCAGGGCTCTGGTATGGTGCAGACACCCTGGGAATGGACTGGAGGAGACAGGAACATTCCAAGAACCCCAGCCAGAGCTCAGCCATTTCTGTGCCATGAGGAAGTTCTGTGGGTGATGGAGTTCTCTCCAAAGCTTCACAGGCAAATCACTTCAATCTTTTTAAACGTCTGGCTTAAACCACCACCCAAGCATGCCATGCATCCCCAGTCCCTGCCCACACTCAGCATGGTACATAGAAAGCTGTCTGGGGACACAATGCTGTCCCTCTCCTGCACCACAGGGGAACCTCCTGCATCCGCCACCCCTGGACACTCCATAAATGCCCCCTCCCTCCTTATCTTTCCCTGAGCAGCAGGGGTCTTGGCATCTCCCTAGCCCCTGTTTCCTCTTCCAGCTCCTGTTGACACAGTGGCTGTGGGAGAACAATGGGGCCAAGGGCAGCAGAGAAACAACCTGTCTCTTCCTCTGGCTGTCCGCTCACTTTCCTGGGCACAGCTGATGAGGTGGCAGCACCAGGGAGAAGCTGGGGCAGGGTGACCCCACAGGGGGGCCACAGCCTGAGCAGTCTGGCACTGCCCCATCCCAGCAGCACAGCACTGGGCATCCCACAGCATAAGGCCACCCTGCACTGCCTGGATGCTGGTGGAGATGTCTCAGTGAGGAAAGGGATGCAGATGAGAACAGGGCCAAGAGGGCAACAGGGGCAGATAGAAAAGTGGATTTGGGGGAGAGAAGAGTTTTTATTGTGAATTATTGGCCAAGCTGGCATCCTCTGCCCTCCAGCAGTGTCATTGGCACAAACATATTAAATAAAGAGCTCGTTTCAGGCCGTGCTTGTGAAGGCCAGCAGGTTTAAAAACCTCCCTGAATTTCCAGCCTGCAAGGAGCAGGGAGGTAAGTTCAGCCTTATCTGGAGGGAGTGCTGGAAGAAAACTGTGTGCGCCGGAGGAGCGACTGGACACCCAGCCGGAGGTGCGGCAGATACTGCTCAGCCAAGGTCAGAGTCCCGCTCTGACCCAGCTCTGACAGTACCGAGGGCGGCGTGCAGGGAAAGACGCGAGGGGCCGGGAGCCCAGCACCTGCCAGCACCTCTGGCAGCCTCCGGCACCCCCAGCCTGCAGCCGGCAGTGCTTGGCTCAGCGCCCAAAGACCGCCTAGGCCCCTCTGCCGGGGTTCGTGTGCCATCCAGTGGCGAAGGCTCAGCTCCAGCACAGGCTGAGCCTCCCCACTCTGCCGCCCAGCGCCGCGAAGGAGAGAACTGGGCTGGGCTGGAGCCTGGAAAGCATCTCGCCGTGGAGGACCCAGTGTGGAAGCTGCAGACAGCAGTGGAATGCGCTGAGTCTCCATTGCCACCCAGCCGGGGAAGCATGCCCAGGCCAACAATGCTCCTGGCAGAGGCAGGGAGCCGGCAGGCTTCCCCTCGAAACGCCCAGGAAGCATTCCAGATGTTGGGAGGGGAGAGTGGCCCGAGGGGGATGAGCATGGCTGGACTGCAGCAAAGCCTCCTGCACCTTCCCTAGGGATCCAGGATCTGTGCTGTGGAGTGGGGAGACTCCTCATCTCAGGAGATGTTAAAGTCCTTCCATGGCAAGTCCCTGACCACTCCATCTGTCTTGTCCCAGCCAGGGACAGGAAAGGTATCGAGTGCCTCTTCCATTTTAAACCACACTGACACTGATGTCTGGGCTGTAATTACCTCCAGCAGGGTTGTTTCAGCTGTACCCTCAGTACCTTTCCTGCAAGGGCTGTCCACTTTGGCATGGTCAGCAGGACTGGGCTTTGGAACACCTGTGGGCAATGCTGGGCACACAGGATGTGTTCTGTCTATGGCACCAGTACTGCGTGGGCAATGGATTCCAGAAGCATCGTCCCAGAGGACCCTCAGAGGGATGTCACATCTAAATGGATACTGTGGGCAGCTGCACAGGTCTTGGAGCTGTGCTGGACTGGGACTGGCAGAGGGAACAGGAGAGAGATCCCTGCCCTGCAATTTTAAGGCAATTGCCTGAGAAGGCAGGGCCCCCAGCAGTGGGAGTTGTAGCTTGGTGAATCACAGCAGGCTCCTTTCTGCTCCAAGCTGTTAGGAGCAGCTCAGCAATTAAGACTGGCTTCTATTAATATGCAAATTTCTGCTGCCATGGCAATAATCTTATAAATGCAAATTGCACTGGGAACTGTTGTTGGAGAGACCTGTGCTGGGCCCTGGACTTTGTCTAAGCAGATTCTCCTAACTGAGCTCCCCTGAGCCTGTGGCAGCCGGGGACAGCACTGCCAGTGGCCACCCTGATGCAGGCAGCAGATTCCCACCTGACATCTTCCCTGTCCTTGCTCAGCCCTTTTTGCACAGATCATAAAGAATATCCTGAGTTGGAAGGGACTCACAAGGATCATTGAGTCCAACTCCAAGCCCTGAACAGGACACCCCAAAATCCCACCTTCTGCCTGAGAACATTGTACAAACACTCCTTGAGCTCTGGCAGCCTTGGGCCATGCCCACTCCCTGGAGAGCCTGTTCAGTGCCCGACCCCCCTCTGGGAGTGCCTTTTCCTAATATCCATTTTGACTGTCCCCTGACAAAGCTCCAGACATTCCCTTGGGTCCTATCATTGGTCACAAGAGCAGAGATTGGAACTGCACCTCTGCTGGCCTCGGGAGGAAGCTGCAGCAGATGTTGATGAGGTCTGACCTCAGACGTCTCTTCTCTGGGCCGAACAAACTGAGTGATCTCAGCAATTCCTCATTCAACGACCCTCTCACTCTGTATAACTCTCTAAGAGGAGGGTGTAGCCAGGGGTCAGGCTCTGCTTCCAGGGAACAAATGACAGAACAGGAAGAAATGGCCTCAAGAGGTGCCAGGGGAGGTTTAGATGGGACATTAGGAAGCATTTCTTCAAAGAAAAGGTGATTAAGACATGTAAGAGTACTCAAAGAGTCACCATCCATGGAGGTGTTTCAGGAACAACTGGATGTGTCACTTAGTGCCATGATCTAGTTGACAAGGTGGTATTCAATCACAAATTGGACTCGATGATCTTGGAGGTCTTTTCCAACCTAAATGATTCTGTGACCTTGGCCAACCTGGAGGCCATGACCATGGCAGTGGGGTATGGGAGCAGCCTGAGACCCCCGTTAGGACGTAAATGGCATGGAGGGGCTGCAGAGGGCACACAGTACTGGGCACACAGCCGATGGTTTGGTCTGTGCCCAGGTGCTGTAGCCAGGCTGGGCACTGGCGATGGCCAGTGCTGGCCATGCTGGTGTGATCCAGGTGGAACCCTTCAGGTCTGTGTGCCCTCGTGCTGGCTGTGGGAGCATAGACTCAGGCCGTGGTGCCAGTGGAGCCGCACAGCTTTGGGGACACCTGAGCACAGGTGTGCTGCAGCCACAGCCCGGGGAGCGCGTGACACCCTCGTGGGGACACAGAACGGATCCGCTTAGAAGGAACAGCAGTGGGTCATCTGAGCCCTCCGTGCAGACCCCGACACCCGAAGGACAAGCTGGCGGTGCAAACGGACGAAGCGGAGCCACCCACAGCGCCCGCCCAGCACGCCTGAGGCCGCCTCAGGCGGCCCCGCCCCTACACCGCCAAGCGGAAGTTCTGGTGGGAGGGGCTTGCGGTGGCACCGCCCCCTCTGTGCCTGCAGGCCCGGGGCCGCCCGGGCTGCCGGCTGTGCGGCCGCGCATGCGTACCCCACCCCGAGAGCCCTGTCGAGGGCGCTGGGTTTGAGGTGGCGCCTCGCTCCCCTGGCCCCGCCCAGCCCGGCGAATCAGCCGGGAGGCAGCGAAGGGCGGGGTTTGTGCTGGCCCTGCCTTTCGGCGCCTGCGCGTTGTGGTGGCTCCGGGCGGGGCGGCGCGGCGCGGCCGGGCCGGGGGATGCGGGGAGCAGGGCTGGCCGTGCGGGCCGCTCCTGGGCCGCCGCCGCGGGGCCGGCCGCCGCTGCTGCCGCTGCTTCTGCTAGCGGCGGCAGCAGCGCTGTGTGCGCGGGCGGCCGCCGCTGAGCCCTGCGCCGCGCCCTGCTCGTGCCGCCGCGGCCTGCTGGACTGCAGCCGGCAGCGCCTGCCCAGCGGGCCGGGCCCGCGGAGGATTCCGCCGCTGCCCGCCGGCACCACGGGGCTGTGAGTGAGCGCGGGGGCCTGCGGGGCCACACGGGCGGTGGGCTGTGCGCAGGTCTCGGCCTGGCGGGGGTGCGGGCCCGGGGCCCGAGGCTGAAGGGCCGGCAGGGCTCGGGGCTCGGTGCCCTTATCTCGCTCTGTAACTCCTGTCAGGAGGGTGCAGCCAGCTGGGGTTCGGGCTGTCTTCTCAGGTAACAAGCGGTAAGACAAGAGGACGTAGTCTTCAGCTGTGCCTGGGAAGGTTCGGGTTCGACATCTGGAGGACTTTCTTCACAGAAAGGATGATTAGGCATTGGAGGGGCTGCCTAGGGAGGTGGCGGTGTTCAAGGAACGACTGGACGTGGCACTCAGTGCCGTGGTGTTTGGTCATAGGTTGCACTCAATGATCTTGGAGGTGTTTTCCAACCTAATAGATTCTGGGATTTTGTCCGCGGGATGTTCTCACGGAGCCCGGAGGGCTGCGGGCAGAGCACCCGGCAGTGGTGCCCCAGGGTAGGAGGCAGCTCTGCAGGTGGGGTTTCACCTGAGCGGGGCAGAGGGGGAGAATCGCCCCCTCCTTTGATGCTCATGCTGGGGAATCAGCCCAGGGCTCGTGGCGGGGGGGATGTTCTGGGCTGCAGATGCACGTTTCTGTTGAGCTTCTCATCCACCAGCATCACCAAGTCCTCCTCAGAGCTGCTCTTTATCCATTCTGTGTCTATCCTCTGTTGTGGCTTTCAGGATTTTGGCACATGAAGCATGGGTGATGTTTTTTCTTCACTAGTACTACTCTAGCAGTTCTGAATCTAAATGAGCTATAATGTATACCAGCTGTTTAAAATTAATCAAAGCCTAATTTTTCTCACATGATCAAGTCCCTGATGTGCTTTTCTCTATTAGTTCTGTGATACCATTTCAACTGGCACTGAGGACTAAAAATTATTCTTTCTCCTAAAATTCTCAGATTACTTGCAGGTGGTGCTTCCAGTGTGTGTGTGTGTGCAGGTTGGTTTTATTTTCACTTTTTGTTTTTATTGAAGCCAGCAGAACAGAACTTGGTTTTCATGATGGAAGTACTCAGGAAACTAACTTAATTTTGCTTCTGAAGTTATATATGTTTTGTGGCTAACCTGGTAGGTGATGAAAAGCATTGTGAAGTTAGGGAGTTATGAATTTTTTTTTTGTATGTCTGCCTCTTAACATTAGTTTCTTTAGAGTAAGGAATGCCAGCCCTGTGTGTAGGAGTAGAGAGAAGCACAATGCTGGTGGTCACTGCTTCTAGTCCCATAGTGGCAGGTGTGTTTATATATCCTGGTAACCAGACAGATGGTGAATAGACGTAGTTCAGGTATCAGTTAATTAGTTCAGCAAGTTCTGTTCACAGTAGATTTTTTGGGTGAGCTCAACTGGCTGCCTGCATTCTGCATCAACACCTCTACAGTGCCACAGTATGCTCAGCTTGGCTGAATTAGGATCATTCTTCATCATCCATAATCACTTTGGTATGTGTGTTCTGTTTTATTTACTTAAGAGATGAGTACCACTTTAGCTCAAAATGAATGTTTAGAATGATGATATATACAATACCAGATGAATCTCTAAAATACAAATTTTGCATGTTTGCTCTGTATTCTGCACAGCTTGGGCCTCCCAGTTACAAAGGCTGCTTAAAGGATAGGTTCTTTGGTTTTGGCTTTTCCAGAAAAAGGAAATGGCATCTGGTTCTCCAGAATAGCAGGAATCTTAGCTGTGTGATTGAATGATCTCTAAATACGGAAAATCAGCCAGGGTATTTAATTCTGGTTTTTGTGATCAGTTGGTCTGTTTGAAAAAGAAAAGCATTAGTAACAGAATGTAGATATAAATAATGTCAGAATCACTTTAAATATCAACTCTACCCAACTTCTTGAAAGAGGACTTATTGTAATGAAAACTTCATGGTAGTCCAAATCTGAGTAATAATAGAAAAATACTTCCCGTGCTTTCTGAATTAAAATCTTAATTTCTAACTCAGTATTTCGACAGTAGGTTTTTGGGGGGGGATAACTGGATGTTAGCACATCCTCATCACCTTGGCTCCATGGCTGTCAGTATTTAGGAGGAATTTGGAGGAATTCAGTGTCTTGAATAATTTTAACTTTTGGTCAGTCCTGAAGTAGTCAGGCAGGTGGACTAGAAGGTTATTGTAGGTTCTCTACCCAGCTAACATATTCTATTATAGTCTTCCTGAAAGCCTTAGAAAAATCAAGTTTCAGTTTTCTGTGTGTATTAATCTTGTTTCCAAGATGTATGTCGGTGCCCGCTAGCTGTGCCTGACATACAGGTTGGTCTGGCTCAGAACCCGTGGCCTGGTTTTGCTCATTAGTGGAGTATCTGCACACCCTGAGGGGTGCAGCATTATCTTCCATGTCCATTGTCTCCTTTCTCCATCTGTTGCGCACTGGTTCTTTGGAAACAGCATGGCTTAGTACTTCCTGCTCTGGTTAAACACTCTGCTCCAAGATTGCACTGGCTGGGTGCCTGCATTTTTGAAAAATTCAGGAAAGTCTACTGCTGCGATTTGGGATCATATTTCCCTCCACCTGTCTGTGCCAGGCTCCTGTGGATGCCCAGAGGCTGGGGCTGAGCAGGGTTCAGGGGAATGTGGGCAGCTGGAGAGAGTGCCTTGAGCATTCAGCCCCCTGAGGTGGGAAGCCTGCTCAGGAGCAGCTCATGCTTGGTTGTTTTTGTGTTTTTCCTAGTGTTTAGGACTGGCTTAATTACCGCATGTACTGAGGAAGCAGAGCTGCAGAATAGTTCTGCGACTGGCTGCAGTTCTTCTCTCCAGGTTCTCTTGAGTCTTTTTTTTCCAATTGTTTCCAAACCCACGCTGCTCTATCTGTATAGTTTGCATCCTGGTGTAATTAAAAGAATACATTAACAACTGCCTGACTTGCCATGACACCCAGGATTTTAATAATTCAGCAGAATCTTTACACTGAACCTGAGTGAAAGTTAACAACTGTAACTATACTGTAGTCTGTCAATTGTCAGTCCATGTTGTCTTTTAGTAGGTTGTGGTCTTACAGATCAAAAATAATCTGGCAGAGCTCTGGGAGTGTTTGGACAATGCTCTTAGGCATGCGGTGGAATTTTGGGGTTGACCTGTTCTGGACCGGGAATTGGACTTAATGATTTTTGCAGGATCAAGTTTGGCCCTTGGTGTATTTGGAGTCAAGCACAGGCCCAAAGCTATTGCAGGAACAGAGGAGTGTGTGGATGCTGTGGCTTGTCCAAACCTGGTTGTCAGTGGAAATATTTTGAATTATACTCATTTGCATTTTAATATTCTTTTTAACAGATAAATGGAGTTTTGGTTGCAAAGTGTGATTTTGTCTCTTGTGTCAGCATAGCTGCTGCCTGCCTGATACACAATGATTCAGGCTCTTGGCGTGAGCTTTCAGAGATTTACCTCTGTGCTGGACATGTACCAGCAAAATGTCACATAGATGAGTTGGTTTCACCTTTTGGACTGACATCTGCCTGTCCTTTCTGGTGTGGCTGGGACCGGGTTTCCATCACAAACCTGATTTTTTTGGTCCATCATGACTAGAGGCAGCCTGTGCTCGGAAATGGATGCATTTGTTGCATTTATGCACCAAGTCCAAGGCAAAAGTAAGATACTGTGTAAAGTTACAGCAATGGGAATAGCACCAACACCCAATGTGAGCATTAAAGCTGGATTTAATGACTCTTGCCCATTGAAAGAGTCCAACTCCTGCATTTGATTCTTGTAAGTAAAACCAGCTAGTGCTAAAGTACCTGTTTGTAAGATTCCCAGCCTCGGGGCTCTCTCTTACTTCAGCTTGTTTGGGAATTCTGTGTACATTGTTCCATTAAAATAAGCCTGCCTTGGCTAGTCAGCATCTTCAGAAACTGAGAAAATGGAAGCAGTTCAATAACAGGTGTTTTGTAAGAAATTACTCTCATGTCCCTGCAAAGTTTTTCTTACTTGTAGTGTACAAGTGTTGTTAATAAAGCTCTGGATTAAAGCCAGAATTCTCTGGTCAAGTACAATGTTCCTATCAAGAAGCTTTAACTAAAGGTTTTTAATTCAAACAGAGAAACAGAACTGTTTAGACTTTTAGTTGTGAGTGACCACTAAAACAAGCTCTTTTCTTTAGCGAAGGAGCAACTGTATAAAATACATAAATGCAGTTTCGAACTTGAGATTGCATAATATATGCATGTTTTGAGTTTGTTGAGCTTTTTTATTATTATTCCAGGAACTAAATAACTTTTTTCTTTGTTCTCTAGGGATTTAAGTCATAATCATTTGTTATCATCCAATTGGAGCATTGATTTGTCTGTCCCTACTCTCCAAGAAGTGTAAGTTGTTTTTTATGAGGATAAAGTCTAAAGATATCCTTTCTAATTAGAACGTTTTATTGCATGTCAAGATACCTGGTCTGTCTTGCAGAAATATTCAGTGCAAGTTAATTAAAAATTGATGCTCCATATTGGCAGCACATTTTATGTATAAAACTATTGTGTTGTGAGCAGAAATCTTTCTCATGAAAGAGCAGAAGACCAGTGTTTTTAAAGAGAAATGAGGAGTATTTGTTTTGGCTATAGCTGGTTTTAAGTGAAAGAGAAGTAATAGTATTCATGAAAATGAGAAAAGCTAGCATGTTTGACTGTTCAAATTGTTAGTATTTAAGCTCTTGAGGAATCTTTTTTGTCAACTACTAAGTATTGTTAATACAGTACAATTTTTAAATGCATTTATATGAATTATTTCTGTATACAGAAGGATTTTTATCCTCTTAGAAGTGTCAGTAATTTTTTTTTGCCCTCTATTTAAGGAAAATGAATTATAATGAGCTAAGTGAAATTCCATATTTTGGAGAAACAACTTCCAATATAACTCTTCTTTCGTTGTAAGTAATAGCTCATCTGCCTTTTTCGTGTTTAACAAATGGGAGAACCATGTTAGAGTTCTGCTATCAAATTGTAGGAAAACATCTTTTTTCTTGAAATACTGCTCACATGAAGAGCATCATGGAATATGTAAGCACTCTTTAAAGAAATACAAATCAGTTGGACAATCAAGTCACCCTAAATTACCAATAAAATGCAGTCAACCAAGGCAGGCAGCTTTAGAGGGGTGGGATTCAGTTCAAGAACTTCCCACAGGACCAGCTCATCTACAGGCCTCAGAATTTGAATCTGTTCATATGTCATGGTGCCAAATAGCTCTTGGATTTGCAGTATTGCTTCAGGAATTAACACTTCTGTAAGCATGTTGTGCATGTCCCATTCATGAAGCTCACTAGAACTGTTGATATACAGAATCCTCTTGCTGTTTCAGCATGTGCATCCAGAAGGATGAGATATTGTGATAATCATATTTATTGCTGATCTTTTTCAGGGTGCACAATACCATTCCAGAAATAAATGCTGAGCAACTCCAGGTCTACCTTTCATTGGAAAATCTAGATCTTAGTTCTAATCTTATCTCAGAAATTAAAGCCTCTTCCTTTCCACGAATGCAACTGAAGTACCTGTAAGTATGAGTGATCTTCTGTCTCTGGGATTCCTGGCTCTACAATGATAGTGTTGGAGACCTCACTTACTCTTAAATTAGTGTCTTAAAGTCGACATCCTTACACGGCTTTGAGCTGGTAGCAGTGCTTAATGGAGCTACAGATGTCCTTGAAATAAAATAGTTTTCATACCAATCTGTATTGTATTTTCCCAAATAACACTGAAAACAGCAATTGCTGTTGTCAGAATGCGGGTACATAAGCCATCAGGGACAGGGGATAATTTCTGCCCTGTTTGAGTAGATCACTGTGGACATTGTGTTAACCACTTCTAACTGAAACATGGACATGCTGTGAAAATCAGCTCCTCACACCTATTCCTTTGGGAAAAAGGATTTAGCTTGGTGATTTAGATTTCTCATGTGACTTTGCAAGGGTCTTGGGTTCTATTAATCAATGGTTGCTCTGAGGTGCTTGTGCCATTGTGTTCATCAAATTCTCTGTGTTCTGAAAGGCCTCCTTCCTTCTTCCTTTCTTCCTTAGGAATCTGAGTAACAACAGAATAACTACTCTCGAAGCAGGTTGCCTTGATAACTTATCTAGCTCACTAATGGTGATAAAACTGAACAGAAATAGGATTAGTATGATTCCACCAAAGATCTTCAGATTACCTCATGTGCAGTTTCTGTAAGTAACAGTCTTGAAAACATCCAAACAACATTTGCAGCTGAGCTGTTAATCTCAACATGTTCTTGACTTTCACACAGTGATGCTTGTTTCAAGGTGTCTTAATATTTGACTGTCATCTTTATGAAAGGGAACTGAAAAGGAACCGGATTAAAATAGTGGAAAGTCTTACATTCCAAGGATTGGAATCCTTAAAATCCTTGAAAATGCAGCGCAATGGGATTAGCAGACTAATGGACGGAGCATTCTTTGGCCTGGGTAATATAGAGGAATTGTGAGTATGCCTGGTTGTGGAGTTTTTTAGCATAAAGAAAATGGCTCTGGGGGGTTGTGTCCTGTATGGTTTCCCTTACATCAAGGCTGTGCTGAGATATTGACAAAATCATAGGAAAAGAGTTTTCCCATTATTTTTATGTCATGTCTGGTTACTTCAGAAGTGGTAAGATACATTTCCACATTCTTGGAAGTGTTCAAGGCCAGGTAGAATGAGGCTGAATAGGTTGAATAGAGCAACCTAGTCTAGTGGAAGGTGTCCCTGCCCATGGCACGGAGCTGGAATGGGAAGATCTTTGAGTTCCCTTCCAACACAAACCAGTCTTTTGATTCCTTTATATTGGTCCTCTTTCCAGCTTCTTCCTACATGCTGATCAAGAATGTTTGTCTCTGTAGTTGCTTCTTGCTGGTTTTTATTTGCAGTCCCCATAACATGGGGTTGTTCTTTCCTCTGTGACTTTGACAGTGTGAACACAAGGATGTATAATGCAATGTTAGCAGAAGACTTCTTTTTTAAAAAGTTGTTTTTGAGAATAGAGATTATAGTTTTGTTTCTGCCACTCATCCCTGAAGCTGGTGTTTAGTTACTCAGTTCTTCATATACTTTAGTTACTTTTTAAAAATTCAACAGGATTGAAAGAATCATGAATTTTGTGTTGTCTGAGGCTTAAAGTTAATAAATAATTTTGACATCCATAAGTGAATTTTTTAAAGTAGATGTTTCATTGATTATCTATTTGGCAAATGTTTTTTCTGTCTAATTCATTAGAGAACTGGAACATAATAACTTAACAGAAGTGAACAAGGGCTGGCTGTATGGGCTGCGGACATTGCAACAACTCTATGTTAGCCAGAATGCCATCACCAGGATCAGCCCAGATGCATGGGAATTCTGCCAAAGACTTGCTGAGCTGTAAGTCCTGGGCTACTATTCATTGGGGATTTTTGAAATGTTGGAGTTATTGATTGGCAAGAATGAATTACTGAAGTAAGTACTCAATTTCCTTGCTAGGCCCATGGTGATGATGTATTTTAATTATAAGTATTCTGTTAGAGAAATTAGAACACAATAGTTAATCAAGTCAGATAGTGTCTTAATAATTAATCCCCCTGCATGCCTTTAAAGTGTGTGTTGAATGTTTTCAGAGACTTGTCATACAATCAGCTCACTCGCCTCAAGGAATCTGCCTTTGTGGGACTTGGTTTATTGGAGAAGCTAAACCTGGGTGACAATCACATTAATCACATTGCTGATGGTGTCTTTAGAGGTCTGACAAATCTTCAAACCTTGTAAGTACAGAAAACTTCAAACAGAAGTTTCAGTTTAATGCAATTTTAGTTGTAAGTGGAGCTTTTGGAAGTAGAGACAATGGATATTGCACTGTGGGAGCTTGAGGTCATTGTTGGTGCTGTCCTGCCTGCAGGTGTGGAAGGGCTGATAATCTTTTGGCTTGCCAAGATGACAGAATTCCAGCCCAGCTAAAACAAGCCAACTGCTCAATTGCAGAGGTAGTAAGAAACAATGACTTGGTGACCTTGGGTGCTCAGATGTGTGTCCTGTGGCTTCTGAGAGTTGTGGGTACCTTGTGTATCCAGTTGTGGAGCAAACAGCCTGGAGCTCTTTATTCTAGAGGGTTTCCTTAGGTTTGGAACCTCAGAAACCAAGGACTGAACCTTTCTGTGTTGCTCATGTTCTGACTCACAAACATAACAGGGGGTGTAGAGTTGCTTCTTGCTGTTTAAGGCACAGCTTTGCACTTGCCAGGACTTTTTCTGGCAGATCTTGAATATTTCTGAAGAGATCAGTCCTGTCCCAAGTAAATCTGAACAGTTGTAATTATCTTAAACAACAGTACTTGGGAAAGGAGTGAAAATTTATAACCCCTCTGTCTCTTCATTGAATAAATGCTTAAATAAGCAAATTCACCAGAGAGATTCATGCAAGCAGTCATACTCTGTTAACCTTAATACAACCTTTTAATGAAATAATTAAACCTAATTTCTTAGATTTAGAGTAGCATGAAAAAGAACAAGAGCAGATTAATTAGTAAGTTGTCCTGGGCTCTCAGGGGTGTCAACAGCGAGAGCCTGGCCCTTTGCTTTGGGACTGGAATGTGCAGGATGGAGAGCAGGGGTGATTAACAAGGCTCCAAGCATTAATGCCCAGCCAGGCATGAGGAGCCAACTCCTCTCTCAGACAATGAGGGGTTTTCTTTTGGGCTGCTCACTCATTTTGCTGAGTGGTCTGAGTAGTGGAGTGTAAAAATACCCCAAAAAATGAGAGATACCATGTGGTTTTAGTTCCATTGTTGGTTGTGTGCTGGTTGTTTGGTGCTACAGCTGGTGTAGGTATTTCTGTGTGTGGTTTTAACAGGACTTCTATATTTCAGAGTAAGAAAAGTAAGAAAATTGTTGTTACCACTGATGATATCCTGGAGGTTGATCCCAGTCTCTTCCACAATGGTGTTCTACACAGTTTACAGTCTCACATAATGGGAAAGTAGATACTTCATTTTCCCCTCATTAGCACAGGGAAACACGTGCTTTTATGAGTGGTATATACAGTTGCCTGTGTATGCAGCTATGTATGCAGCTAGATTTGTGTCAGTTGACTCGTTTGGAAGCTTCATCTAGCTGTTCGTAGAATATCAGGTAAAACACGGGGCAGGCTATTTTTTATTAGTGTGATTTCCTTTAAATAGACTCCTCTCTATGCGTGGTGGTATCAAAACAGGTGCTTTTGGCTCAGTCCATGCCATTCAGGCTAAAAATGCAAGTGAATTTATTTCATCTTCTTTCTGAAGAGCATTTAGTCCTCTCCAAACTGTATTGCTCTATTGCTTTTGCTGTTCAGACCTTTCTTCTCCGTGAAGGGCTGAAGTGCTATGCTGACGTTAGTCAGAAATACCATTATCTGATAACAAGATTTGTGAGCAGAATATCAACTTCTTAAAAAAGCCACCAAGGTGTGCCTGGCAGGCCTACACTGTAGCCTGGGTGTAATTCCTTAATATGCTAATGCTGGTATAAACCTGTTACTTGTGAAGGTTAATGCTGCTGGTGTATTGGTTAATTCCCTTACATGAACCAGCTTGCTTCAAGAGCCTCTCCCAGCTCCTGGCATATAGTCCATCACATGAAAAGTACTGATCAGACTGGGGCTTTCCTTAAATGTCACATCAAGAAGTTCTGCTGCGGAATTTGTTTGTGGCGCTTACTGCAGCGCTTATCATGAAGTTTTCCCTTTTGCCCCTCTGAGGTGAGAAATTCATTTCCTGACAAGTTTAGTTTTGTAAAAGATTTGAGACCTTCCAGGTGTGCTAGAGCCCCATACCTGGCCTGTCTTCCCCAGCTCACCACTAGCCCTGGTTAGAATGAGGTTCCAAGTCTTCTTTCTGAGAAATGTCTTCTCCTGCAGGAACTTGCGGAACAATGAGATCTCTTGGGCCATAGAAGATGCAAATGAAGCTTTTGTGGGACTCAGCAGGCTGGATAAACTGTATGTATTACAAATTAGGGAAGCAACAGCATTTCCCAGGCATGCAGAGAGGGAGAGTGCAAAATATTAAGTAATTGTCAGTCAATGACATGAGGTAGAAAGCCTTTCTCACAGTGTTTCCACTTGTGTGTAGCAACCGCTCGATGTAGTCCTGGGTTCCTTGTTCAGGGGTATCAGATCCATGCATTTCCTTACAACACCAATTTGATGAGATGAAGCATAAGTATTGGACTGCATTTATTATTGAATACCTCACTCCTTCTGTGTGGTGATTGTCATTTTTTGTGTTTCTTTGGTTTGGGTAAAAGTTACTACTTATCAAAAAAAGAAGCCCAAAATACAAAGTATTTTTGGGCAAATTTGAAACACTATTGCATTAACAAACTGCTTGATACTTAGACTGTGCACTTTTCATCCAGTGCCACGTGTTTCCTGGGAAGTTCCATTCTGTGTAGTTACAAACTTTGTTTATAACAAATAGCCTGGTGTGAGGGTGCGGTCCAGGAAGTTGTGTGGTGGTAGCAGGTTGGTATTAGGAAGTTATTGCTACATTCCCAAGTTCTACTTGTTGCGCTTTCATGCTCCTGACTTAAATTTCTTCTGACACGTTTCTGATCCAAATCTCTAAGTTGAAAATAGAAAAGAAGCCCTGTTCTCAGGAAAAATAGTTGAGCCTTTAAGCTAAAAGGAATAGTTTAGTCCTGTATCTCAGCTACAATTAGAAAAAAAATGTAGTTAAGCATCATTGGGTATTTCTTTTGGGTCTTGTTTCTGAGCTCATACTGACATTCAGACTGGTTTCTGGGCCTTTATTTTCAGAATCTTGCAAGGAAACCAAATTAAGTCAATTACCAAAAAAGCATTCTCTGGTCTTGAAGGACTTGAACATCTGTAAGTATTTTAATTTGTAGAACTCCTAATTATTTGTCAACTTTAGTCTTGTGTTCTTTGTGAGATTTTCAAGTTTTTTACTGAAGGCAGCATATGAAATCACACTGACTCCTCATTGTACTCTTTGCTTAACTTACAGAGATTTGAGCAACAATGCAATAATGTCCATCCAAGAAAATGCCTTTGCCCAGGCTCAGCTGAAGGAGCTGTAAGTTCATAACAATTATTTAGAGATTCTTTACAAGCCCTACCTTGGAAAGAATTCTTCAGCCATTGTAGGGGTGTTTGAAGTTGTCTGAAGTGTGCCTGCTTTCATCATGAAATATTTGCAGCAATGCTGGTAAAATATCAACTCAAAGTTGGTAGCAGAATATTTAGATTTAAGGTTTGATAAAATCCTCAACTACATTTCCTTATTTGCAATTAGGAGGAGTTAACTTTTTCTTGCAGTACTGAACCATTAAGCTTTTCCTATCCTGATTTTGCAGCAGGCTCAGTGCTGCATGTAGGCAGTGAACAAAACAAATAATTCATCAGGAATCTCTCAGGGGGATTAGCAAATCCTGGATTTTTTCTTCCTATTTTTGGGAGCTAAGGAAAGGCTTTAAAATTCAGAGCTAGACAAGATTTTCTACATGCTCAGCAGATGTTTAAGCTGCTAGGGTCTCTTGTGGTCTTCAGACATCTGAAGTAGTATAATGTGAAATTACCTTCACACCCAAGACTAATACTACTGTAATGCAGTCCTTTCTGTGAGATAAAGTCTCTGACTGTTGTAATCTGGTCTAAAACTGTTTGCTAGTCCATTAGTTAACCTTGGCCAGAAATACTTAGTCTGCAAGATCTGCTGCTGTGAGGAGACTATTTCAGGTATTAAAGTTGCCTTCTCTGATGTATTTTAAAAGTGATGAGTCATTGATATGTGCAGGCAAAGAGCAGGATGGAATCCTGGCTTGTTTGGCCTCTTTTCTCCCATGACTGGCTGCGTCTTAGGATAGATCACTTCTTATTAAATGCTAGACTGTCTCAAGTCAGTCAAGCTCATGTTTGGAGTATGGCAAATAAAACTTAGCCCCCATGTCTTGAAGTCAGTTCAGAGTCTGGCTCTCCAGTGAATGAGTAATAATACTTGGGAAACTTTGAAAGCAGATGGTAGGAAAGAAGAGACCCATCATTGCTTTCTGTTGGTGGGTATTCTGTGGAGCAGAAAAAACGAGCTGCAGTTGATATCTGTATGGAACAAATCACTTTTGGCCTTAAATATTTATCAGTTGGCATTAAAATGAGAATTGAGGCTTTTGCTCATTTCATAATGGCAGTTGTGTTTAGTTTGAAACATGGAGCTGCACTGCAATGTTATGTTCTTTTAATTGCTTTAAAGAGGGATGAGATAATTGTAAAGACAGGCTTAGTGGTTTTGGGATTGTTTTTTTAAAAGTTGAAACTCTGAGTTTATATTCTCCAGGATTAAAATGAAATGTTAGGTTTTAATGATGATATAGAGGGACTGATTCTAGCATAAATACCCAAGATTTTATAATAAATACCTGTAAGCATAAAATAATACTGTAAATGTGATATGTCTGTATGTGTATGCTTTAAGTTGCTTTGCTGTGTGAAATCACATGTATATGCATGTGAAATAAACTTTGATCACCCTTTTGTTTTGCCCTGTTTCTGCAGAGTGTTGAACACAAGCAGTTTGCTTTGTGATTGCCAGTTGAAATGGCTGCCCCAGTGGCTCAGTGAGAACCATTTGCTGCAGGCTGTCAGTGTCAGCTGTGCTCACCCTGAGTGGTTGGCAGGACAAAGCCTTCTCAGTGTGGACCCTGATGACTTTGTTTGTGGTTTGTATTTTTAGTGGCTTTTGATACAAAAGCACAGTAACACAAGTCTTGTAGCTTAAATCAGGCTGTAGTTCTGGAGAGCTACTTGGTCCTGGCCATGGTGCCCATGTACATCCCTGAGTCTGCTGTAAGTTTGGGGTTTAATTCTGCATCTCTTTGCTCTGTTTTGTGGTGTTTGAGCACTGAAGTTAACTCGAAGGAGTAGTGCTGTTGGGCATTGTTTTTTAGTTAGCTTACCAGTAAGAAAGGATTATGCTTTCATTCTCCCTGCTTATGACTACCTTTAGCTTTGTAAGGTCTGTTTGACACTTGCTTCCTGCTTCTTGCCCGTACCAGCAGAATATTGCAGAATCATAAAATAGTTTGGGTTGGAAGGGACCTTAACAATCATCCAGTTCCAACCCCTGCCATTGACAGGGACACCTTCCATGAGAACAGGTTGCACCAAGCCCTGCTCAACCTGGCCAGGAGCTCTTCCAGGAATGGGACAGCCGCAGCTCTGGACAAAAATTAGAGTAGTTCAGGCTCTGGCATATTGTCTGGTGCTCCATAACTGTGATGTTTATGGTGGTCTGAAACTCTTTGCCCAGAGTCTGCGTGAAACCTGTGGCAGGCCTGATGTTTCCTTTTCCTGGTGAGCAAATTTAGAAGTTATTTGTGTACGTGCAATTCTTTCATTGCTTTGGTGGCAAAGGCTACAATAGTAATCATGTAGGTGCATGTACCCACTTCTCCACTTCAGTACCACCACAGTGGCATCTGACAGAGCTCTGCATGTGCCTGTGGGAGTGTCTTGGCTGAATTTATGGATATGGAAATAATTTTCATCGAGTGGGATGAATTAGTGGAGTTCCAGCTTGTTATGCTTTGTGCTTGTAGAACTTCAAGGCTCTTCAGGATATTTAAACTATCTGAAAGTAAGTCTCAGTCCTTCATAAAATGGTCTGGCTCTTCAGTTGAGCAGGATTTTTGATTGTGATCTAAATATAGCAAGTTTCAGAAGTTGGACAAAAGGCAGGGCTGCTCAGCACCACATTTCTACACTGATTGTTTTCAATGCTGATTCTTCTGCCTCCTTCGCAGCTTGATTTCCAGCTCAAAATAGCTGAATTTGTGCCCCTCAAGCAGGACATCTGTTCCCAAAGTTTTGGTTTTGTTTGCATTCTTTTGAGTGAGTTTTCTTGCAATATTCAAGTTTAAGAGGAAAGTAGCTGATCTTCGTGCTTTTCTTTTCAGATAATTTCCCTAAACCACAGATCAGAGTGCACCCAGAGACCACGGTGGCCCTGCGAGGCACAAATGTGACCCTGATGTGCACTGCTGTGAGCAGCAGTGACTCCCCCATGGCCACGGCCTGGCGCAAAGACAGCGAGGTCCTCTATGATGCTGACGTTGAGAACTTTGCCAGGTACCAGCAGCAAAGTGGGGAGGTGCTGGAATACACCACCTGTCCTGCACCTTTTCAATGTGAATTTCACTGATGAAGGGAAATACCAGTGCATTGTCACCAATCACTTTGGCTCCAATTATTCCAACAAAGCCAAGCTGACTGTCAATGGTAAGTGATAATGGTAAAAAAGGAGAAACACTCTGAACCTACCGTTTAAGTAGCTACAAGTCTATTTTTCACTAAAGCTGGCCCAAAATACTCTTGCAAATATGAATGGGATTTAGATACATCACACGTAATTTTATAAAGCTGGAAAGAAGTGATTTTTTTTTTTCTGGATGAAAAGCCTCTGTTCACTTTTTTGACAGTGGCATTTATCTCCCATGCTTTATTAGAGCACAATTAGTTGTTCATTTTGTTAATTTGAGGTGGAATTCTTTAAACTAAAAGCTCCCTCTACTGTCTCCTCAGAACTCAGCGCCTTTCCCACATGTTTGTAAAACTGGGAAAGACTCATCAGAAAATAAGTGGTAAAAACTCTGAAAAGTCAAAAGTGAAGGGGTTTTTTTTTATTATTTTTAGCCATCATGATTGTTTATTTTGAGGGAAGGGGAGGTAAGAAGACAATGTTCACATCAGTTAGCAGACCACTGGTCCCCACAGTACTTCAGAGCAGAGGTGATGAGATGGAAGCTTGCCTTCCCTGTTAGCAGAGAAGAAAAATGTGGCAAAGACTTTTGCCTTGATTCTTTCCGTGAGAAATCATCTTCTTCCCTTCATCATCTTAGAGGAACTTAATGGCTTTAAACTGAAATAGAGGACGTTTGCATTGGATATTAGGAAGAAATTTCTCCCTGTGAGGTTGGCACTAGTTGCCCAGAGCAGCTGTGGCTGCCCCATCCCTCTAAGTGTTCAAGGCCAGGCTGGACAGGGCTTGGAGCAAGCTGGGAGAGTGGAAGGTGTCCTTGCCCTTGGGCATGTATTGTCTTAAGGATCTCTTCCAACTCAAAGCATTCTGTGGTTCTATGAATACTGTAGATACTGTATTTAAATTTTGGGAGAAAGGCTCTTAAAAATAACCACTGAAAATTTGTGCAGTTCTTCAGAAGAATCTGTTGCTCTCTCTTATGGAGTGTTTCAGATATGTTTTCAAATTTCCTCTCTACTGTGGAGCTTTTGCTGCATTTTACCTGATAATGAAAGTGCTGAATTGGTGTCCCCTTTGTTCCAGAGCTCCCTTCTTTCCTGAAAACTCCTATGGATCTCACTATCCGCACCGGGGCCATGGCCCGCCTGGAGTGTGCTGCTGAGGGCCACCCACCCCCACAGATCTCCTGGCAGAAAGATGGTGGCACAGACTTCCCTGCTGCAAGAGAGAGGAGGATGCATGTCATGCCTGAGGACGATGTGTTCTTCATTGCAAATGTGAAGATGGAAGACATGGGGATCTACAGCTGCATGGCCCAGAACATCGCAGGGGGACTGTCAGCCAATGCTACCCTGACTGTGCTGGGTAAGTGTGACTGGCCTGTACTGGCAGATGGATCCCTGCACATCTGCGGTGGAAGTGTAGCTTAGCTGTAAGTAGCAAGTTGAAATGGTGGAGAATGAAGTTAAAATACAAAGAGCAGCATTTGGTGTGATGTTTACACAGTGGAGCTTTAAAACCTGAGTTGCAGAACTGCATGGTGGAGTTGGAGTTAGTGTGATCTTTGCAGGGAGCTGAGGGGCATATCTTAGTCCAGCAGTGTAGATCAGGCAAATAATTTGTGTAGCCTTATAGCAAATTTTGTCACAGGTAACAAACTTGCCACAAAGAAGATGGATGGGATCTTGGGATGCATGAGAAAGAGCATTGCCAGTAGGTGAGCGAGGTGATCCTGCCCCTCTGCTCAGCCCTACTGAGGCACATCTGGAGTGCTGTGTCCAGTTCTGAGCTCCTCAGGACAAGAGGGATGCAGAGTCCCTGGAGCAAGTCCAGCAGAGGCTACAGAGATGATGAAGGGACTGGAGCATCACTCTTAGAAGGAAATGGTGAATGGTTGGACTTGATAATCTTAGAGGCCTTTTCAAACCTAAATGATTTCATGATTCTGTGAAAGGCTTACGGAACTGGACTTGTTCAACCTTGAGAAAAGATGGCTGAGAGGAGCCCTCATCAGTGTGAGTCCGTGTCTGCAGGGAGGGGTCAGAGGATGGGCCTGGCTCTGCTTGGTGCTGCTCAGCAATGGGACAAGAGGCCATGGGCAGAAACTGATGCACAGCAAGCTCTGCATGAATGTGAGGAAGAACTTCTTTACTGTGCAGGAACAGGCTGCCCAGAGTGGAGTCTCCCTCACTGGAGATGTTCCTGGATGCAATCCTGTCCCATGTACTCTGGGATAACCCTGCTTGAGCAGGGAAGTAGGACCAGATGATCCACTATGGTCCCTTCCAAGCTGACCCATCCTGTCAACTATGCTGAGTAATAATGGAAGGTCAGTTCCTTCCAGACTCTTAACATTATGGCCAAATTTAGAATTGGTGTGGCACAGGTTTCCCAAAGCAACTGCAGCTGCCCCATCCCAGGAAGTGCTCGAGATGCTTGGGTGGGGCTTGGAGCAACTTGGTCTAGTGGAAGGTGTCCCTGTGTATGGCAGGGGATGGGACAGGATGATCTTTGAGTTTCCTTCCAACCCAAACCATTATAGTTTTCCATGATTCTTTAAAGTTATCTTACAATTTCTCTTTTTGTCCCAGAAACTCCTTCCTTTATGAGGCCCCTGGAGGACAGGACGGTGACTCGAGGTGAAACTGCTGTCCTGCAGTGCATAGCTGGTGGCAGTCCTGCCCCTCGCCTCAACTGGACCAAGGACGATGGTCCCTTGACAGTCACCGAGCGGCATTTCTTCGCTGCAGCAAATCAGCTCCTCATCATTGTGGATGCAGGACTGGAGGATGCTGGGAAGTACACATGCATCATGTCCAACACACTAGGCACTGAGCGTGGCCATATTTACCTAAATGTCCTGGCTTCCCCCAACTGTGATTCTTCCCAGAGTGCCATTGTCCATGAAGAGGATGGCTGGACAACAGTAGGGATTGTGATTATCGTTGTTGTGTGTTGTGTGGTGGGAACGTCCTTGGTGTGGGTTATCGTCATCTACCACATGAGGAGAAAGAATGAGGACTACAGCATCACTAACACAGGTCAAGTGTCAAATCAACCGTCTCTGGTCCTGTTTTTAGTCCAAAACACTTGAAATTTCTGGATTTGTTACAAATGGATAAGATTAAAGAACTGAAGATTTCCTTCTAAAATCCCTTCAGGGTTTTGCTCAAATTCCTCCATTTTAGAAGTTCTTTTAAATACCAGAAGTGTGCTAATTCTATTCCTTATACACTAGGTTTGCCCTACATTGAGGGAAAACAGTAAAGTTTGGAAGTAGATGTTTGAATAAATTTAGAAATGTTTTCAGGGCCTGGAATAATAGGTGTAAAGTATCTTTCTGGCCCTGTCAGCTTTGAACTGGCTGTCTGGATTTGTAATTACTGAGGTAGAAAAACGATACCTACATGCAAGTTGAACTTCTGGATATTCTTGTTAATGTGGGGAATAGTGGTGGTAATACCTTGAAATCTTTACACTGTTTAATGTTGCCAATGTTAATTCTGACTTGCAGAGGAGATGAACCTACCTGCTGACATTCCCAGCTACCTGTCCTCCCAAGGAACACTGTCTGAGCCTCAGGAAGGCTACAGTAGCTTGGAGGCAGGGAGCCATCAGCAGCTGATGCCTCCAGCTGGCAGCTACATGCACAAAGGCACAGATGGTAAGCAAAGGCCTCAGGTGTGTTGCCAGTGCCTCATCAGGATGCCAATGCACAGTCTCATCCTCACAGCTTAAGTGTCGAGATAGATCTTTATCCTGTTTCTTTCCTTTGGCATCTCAAGAACCCAGGCAGAAGAGATGGAAACTAAATTTTGCTTGGAAGATGACTAGCTGTGACTCCTATCCTTGGTATAAGGTTGGCTGGTTGGTTTGTTTTAAGGTTGGTTGGCTTGTTACAGTTATAACTAAAGGGTCTGCACTGTTTCCCTATCTTGTTTGGACAATTTTCTGGATGTTCGTGTTGTTGAGCTTACAGAGATGCCTTCTTTGTCATCAAAATGCTGAGGACTCATCACTCGTTATATAGGCTGGCTTGAAAATTGATCCTCAGTGTAAATTTTTCACACCCATCCAGGGTCCCTCCAGCCCAGTCCCACTACACTAGAGTCTGTATGAGGAAGGAGTTGAGAAGCAGCTCATCTAAGTGACCAGTTTATCATCAGCTCTGATGTGTGTGGGTATGCAGGGGCAAGTCAGGTCCAAGCTGGATGTGGGCAGGTATCCCAGTTTAATCCCTAAGCTGTTTCACCCTGGTGCCTAAGCTGGCTGCACCTGCATTGAACTTTTTTGCCCATGAATTTGGGGAACATGTCTATGGTTCCCCTGGTCAGTTTCAGAAGGGGACTGCTGTGGAGAATTTGGATGGCAGAACCTGGGGGATTTCTCATGTGACCTCTCAAGCCAAGTACTCTGTTACTCCCTTAACTGTAAAAAGACCCTTAAATCTGTGGTAATAATATAATATATATTATATATGTAATAAATTATCATACCAGGACATAAAGCCTGTGGAAATCTGGCATCCTCATCCTTTTGAGAGTATTTTATTTTTCCATTGTGTTCATCAGGTGGTGCAGCACCATTAGTGATCTGCTCAGATTGTTATGACAATGCCAACATCTACTCCCGGACCCGAGAGTACTGTCCCTATGCCTTCAACACCGAGGAGGACCCCCTGGATCAAACCCTTCCGAATCTCATGGTGCAGATGCCCAAGGAAACATACACAGCACACACCCAGAATGAAACCAGTGCTCTGGGTAATCTCTTAGCAGACAGAGATGTGCCTGTCTTCCTTGCCAACCATGACAAAAAAAGTGATAAGAAAATCTCTTCCCAGCAGATTATTGGTGAGTGTCCACTTTTCCTTTTGTTGCTTTGTATTCCCTAATAACTTTGGCTTTCGTTATGCTGCCCTTCACTATTGACAAACAGCTTCAAGTGCCAGTAGTTTGTGGAATAACTCACATGTTAAACCACTTGTTCTCCAAATGCCCATGTTGCATCAGCAAGCAACAGCTTGCATCCAGTACCTGAGATTGAAGAGGGTGATGTTAAAAAGATAGAATTTCTTAATTTGCAGGTTTAAGTTTGTGGAATGTGAGCCTTTGCTTATACTTCAAGGACATGTATTAACCGAAAGTTGGAGCTTCACATAAGAAATTCAAATAGCCTTTCTGTTTGAGCTGGCCTGAAGTTCAAAGAACTCCCTAAATTGGTTATTTTTCTGTTGACTTTCTTCCAGATCACCTTTTTAAAAATTCACACTGAAGCTCTGTGTGTTCCTGGTTACTGTAAGAGAGTGCTGGAAAAGGAGAGCATCTAGTAAAATATACTCTCAAAACCAGAGAAAATAATCTCAGAAGGGTTGTAATTGCTGAGTCACAGAGCTCAAATCTTTTTAAAATCTCAGTGTGATTGATCTCTGCTCTTTATAAGCAGTAACAGCACCTGAGGAACAGCTGGAGCTGTGTCAGGAATGGTTTGGATTGGTTATGAGGAAAAGATCCTTCCTCCAGTGGGTGGTTGGGTACTGCCCAGGCTCCCCAGGGAATGCTCATGGCCCCAAGGCTGCCAGAGCTCAAAGAATGCTTGGACAACGCTCTTCAGGCACAGGGTGCAATTTCTTGGGGTGTCTGTGCAGGACCAGGAGTTGGACTCCATGATCCTTAAGGGTCTCTTCCAACTTAGGATATTCCTTGATTCTGTGAACTTGCTTCTGTTTATCTTCTAATTTTTCTCCCTCAGAGCCCTTCCAGGTTCCTCTGTGGGGAGGCAGCAAAGACCTGGCTTGCTCTCACCCGCAGTTCCTGCACCATCCGTTGGCCCACGAGGCCCCACAGCCGCTCAGGAGCGACAGTATTGCCAACAGTGCCCGGGACCAGGCATCACCCAGGGCCTGCCACAGGCTGCGGGAGGAGAGTTTTGATTTTAACAGGACACGGAACATTCATGACCACAGTGAAACCACATAAAACACTCACAAAGCCTTGAAAGCAAATCCACGTTGACTGACTGTATTTACTACCTCAGTACTAACCCCAAGGCCAAAGATGCTTTTGTGTATGTGTCTGCAAGTACTAAAGAGTCAGACTCACTTGGAGGAGATGGCACATGCCCTTTTTTCTGCAATTTTTCCATTGGAAATGGGAATGTGCACCAGAGAACACATGGAAAATTAGTGCTATCTACAAAAATAACATTAAAACATGGATTGTGTGATGCTGGAAGCAGTCTTTGTGGTGGTGCATGTTTTGGAAAGCTCTGAAGAACGTGTGTAGCTATTTCAGTGTTTTGTCTGCTTGGAAACAAACCATCAGGGCCTCCTCATGAAATTTCCCTGGAACTGTAAGTGTAAAACTCTTGGCCAGCTTTTCCTTCATTAGACTGTTGGCAGGTGTCTGTTGCCAGTCTGAATTTGGAGCTTGTTTTCTTCTATGAATAATGGACTCTAGTTGTAAATAACTCGCATTTATAAATATTTTGTATACACTAAGCATATAAATGTGTTGACTGTAATGTAAATTATTTTTTATTATGCCGAAGTATGTATCATACTGTTAGTCTTGACAGCTGCATATCAAGCCATATGGGGAGCTTGGGGGGACTGAAAGCTTGTTGGTGAGGGAATAGAGCTGTCTTTGTTTTGAAAAGTGCATTTACTTATAGATATGTGGTAGAACTGTGATATTGATGAATTTCATTGTTGCCTATAACTGTGTGCCTGGCTGCAAGCTGATTCATTTCATGATAGTAGAAGAATTTCAAAGGTTTATCTAAGCTTTATCTATAAAAAAACCCTTTGTATTGTATCTGCTGAGAGGGTCTGTAGCTGACAGTTCAGTGAACTTTTTTTCCTAGCTGACAGTTAAGTGAACTTTTTAAAAGAATGTGGTGATAAAAAGCATGAGGTAATTTGAGAGAGCACTTGAGGAATACTTATTTCTTCTGCATACCCAAAGGCAGATGGAATTTAAAACATTGATCCTTTTCTGTTGTAAAATATCAGGCTACATTGTTGAACTAATAGTTCCCTTAAATGGTGTGGTCAAAATATTTAAGTATTTGACTGGTGAGAAATGATACAAGGCAGGGAACCCCTCACTACTGAAAGATCTTGCTGACACAGAGGAAGCTCAGACTCCATAGTTTCAGTGAGATGTGCCTGAGAAAATGAGGATGACAAATGACTTTATAAAGACTTCCTGGAACGTTGTTCTTTTGGGGGGAAAATGCCCCTCTTTGTAGAAGGTGTTAAAAGACTTCTCAGGGATGGGTTTTCAGTAGGTACATTGTGCTCTGTGGACACGCTTTTAGAGTGAGGTGCTATCTTCCTGGTCACTACTGTCTGCTTTGGAGCTATAGGATTTGGACCCAAATAAAGCCATCTGTGTGATATTTTTATAAAGAAACCCCTTTTTGGCCCAGCTCAGTTGTAGCTATGTGAGAATTCCCATTGATCTATTCGTGGACTGAAAGGTTTGCGACTCAATTGCTAGGTCTAGTCGTGCAGAATCACAGCAGAATTTAGAGACTGAAGTATTTGAGTGAATGAGTGGGGAAACACTGGGATTAATGATGCTTTTCCCATGGCTCTTTGGACCGGAATAATCGTCAAAATCTTGCAAATGAGTAAATATTTTTAAGGCCTCTACCCATGCTCTCAAAGCCAGCATGGCTGCTTTGGTAGACAGCACCTTTAGTGGGAAGGGGATGCAATTGTCCTTGACCTTTGGGTAAAATAGAGAGAAACACAGGTGTGTAAATTTTGGGATTCTAACAGGTGAAATCTTAAAAAAAAAAAAATCAGTTCGTTTCTTTCTGGTTTTATTTCCTCCAGACTTTTCCTTCCTGGACAGCATTTAAGGCACAGTGCTTATTCTGAATCCAAAGTGCTCCCTGCTGCAGGGACCCAGCACTGTCAGTTTAAATCCAGATGAAAAAGGTCACGCCATGAAACTAGAGCAGCAGCAAAGCCTTATCATTTTGGGCTGCTCTCTCAGCCAGGAGTCACTCAGGCTACTGGGACAAGGTGCTGCTGGCATCTGTGATTCCCAGCAGTGGGAAAACCACGTCCCTGCTGCTGCTCTCTCATTGCCATTTGGCAAATGCTTATTCCTGTTTGTTTCATTCCTCTCTCGCTTTGTAGGAGCTGAGCTCACACATCTGTCGCAGTGCAGCTGGCATCATCCAGACCCTGAGAGCACTTGGGGTACAACTCCCTGGAGCAAGAGAATTCACTTTAGGTAGGTGAGACCTGCTTGTCCTGGGTCAGGGCTTTAAAATCGCTACTGTCTGTACCAGGACTATGCTGGCTGTCAGAGAGTGTAGCTAAAGCTGCTCTGATTTCTGTGAGAGATTGGTCTATAAAAGCTGAATCCCGAATTAAGACATTTACATCTTTCCATGAGCATTTAAAGTCTATAAGCTGGTTGTAAATAGCTGATGCTTGTAAGTAGGTGACACTTTGCTGCGCTGTGGAAAAACTTCTTTGGTAGACTTGGAAGAGAAAATCATGTGTGTCTTGTTTCCCCTTTGCAGAGGGACAGAGTGGCCTTTCTTTTTTCAATAAAAACAAGCAATTGCCTCAATCAATGCCAAAGCAGTACCGGTACAGGAACTGAGGGGGATCAGAAGCAGCAAGAGCAAAGCTGTTTCTGTTCCCTCTTGCTACTTCCTATTGTCTATTTATATTTTTTTCATAGCAGAATGTATATTTTGTATAGCATATGTAATATATGTTTGTCCATTGTAACATATGTCCAAACAATAAAATGCTGGATACATTAAACATTCAGTGTAACTCTGCTAGCTTGCAAATTGAATAATTATATTTTGTCCTATGGTATTTAATTTTTGTGGGGGGCAGGGGGGGGAAGAGTAAACTTTGCCAACTGGACATGGTTCTGGAACTCAGAGATTTGGACAAAGTGACCTCTGGAAGGTGTTTGCATCTCAACCATTCTCTGATTCTGTGATTGTCATTTCAGTTTTTCTGCAGAAAGTACCTGTACCCTTTTTGGAAAATGGAGGAGGGGTGGTTCTTCCGCAGTAGTGTTAACTCTGTGCCAGGAGCCTTGCAGATCACTGTGCTCCCCACACTTCTCTCCTGCTTTTCCAATGCGGCCCTCCTGCACTTTGGATCCTTTGAAAAGATGATTTTCTTTCTAGCAGTGAACTGTCAGCACAAGTTGGTGGGAGCATCTCCCACATGCCAGCTGCAGGAGGTGCTGCTAGCCCAATCCCTCCTGAAAACCAGCATGAGCTTTTTATTCCTTCAAATAACTCCCCCTCTCTCTCTCTCCCTGCATTCTTCTGCTGGTTCATGTCCTGATAAACACCTTTGTTTTCCTGTGCTCTGTCCTGTGTTCTTCACTCTTGTACCTGTTCCCAGATCTTAGCACCGATTAGCTTTTCTCAGGTTAACTTGAGCTCCTGCAGCTGCTTCATCCCCAACTCCTGCTGACAGATGTTTACCCCCAGGGAAAGGGCTCCCAAGACCTGCATGTGCCTTGTTCCCCCCACCCTAGACATGCTGACCTCCATGCTTATTCTGGACTAGGACTTTGCACAAGGGCATGCAGTGTCAGGACAAGGGGGAAAGGCCTTAAGCTGATGAGGGAAGGTTTAGAGTAGATATTGAGAAGAAATTCTTCCCTGTAAGGGTGCTGAGGCCTTGGCACAGGTTTTCCAGAGCAGCTGTGGCTGCCCCATCCCCTGAAGTGTCCAAGGCCAGGTTGGGCAGGGCTTGGAGCAGCCTGGTCTGCTGGAAGGTGTCCCTGCTCATGGGCAGGGGGTGGAACAAGATGAGCTTTTAGGTCCCTTCCAACCTAAAACATTCCATGATTCTGTGATTTATCAGCTCACATTCCTGATAATCGGGGATTCCTTCAGCCTCTGCCTGGGTTTCCCTGGAGCTGAAGCATTCAGAGTGTCCACAGCATTCCCCAGATCGCAGCTTTTTGTGTCTTAAGTATTTTCAAGCCACCTCAGTTGCAGGAGAATGGCCTCAATGATCCCAACCAGCCCCACAAGCCCTGATTTACCCAGGAGTGTTATGGAACCCCACCCCTGTGATCATTTCAACAAGATGCTCAGGAAAAACCAGCTACTCCCTTCCCAGGCAAGTTCAGCTCTCCCTAGCACAGTGTCAGAGCCAACAGCTATTGCAGATAAGATCATGAATAGTTAATGTTCTCAGTTACCCAAGCATATTTAAAAATTAACACAAGCCTGGTGCTGATGAGAGTAAAAAACTAGGTCATCAAAGACAGGAAAAAAACAGAAAACAATTGCATTTACCCTTGGGCTTCACTAATGACTGGGTTTTTGTGGAGGATCCTAGTCCTTCCTCTCTTTAATCCTACAGTGGTTTAATACTAGATGCTTCATTAAGGCACCTTCCCTTTTGCCGGGGAGGTTCTCCTCCCCTCCTTCCCTCCTGCAGGAGTTTCTGGCCCCTTTGGATGTGTCTCCAGGCTCCAGTGTGATGGTTGGTGCCGTAAGCATGAGCCTGGGCACTGTGGAGTGAAGGAGCTGATGAGCACAGCGTGGTGGTCAGGGCTGTGTGACATGGGGACGTGAGCAGGGACAGGGGGCTGGGTGAAGCCCCCTCTGGGAGCAGCCCCATGTGTCCCTGGGGTACTTCCAGACACCCACTTGAAAAAGTTACCCCCTCATTTGTGGGTTGATGTCATCACCTTCTGCTAAATTGACCCTCAAGTCCCTCAGGTCTGGTCTTAGCGAGGGAATAAACAAATAGCTGAGTTGGAAGGAGAAGACAGTCCTTGGGTCCATGGGACCCTCAGCCTTGGGGGCTTTGGACTCAATCCAAAAGCAGCCAGGGCTGTTACCTGCATTGGGAGCCCCATGAACTCCAGATTTCTCTTCCCTGCATATAGGAAGCTGGAAGATACACAGGGTCCTTTTTCAGAATGAACCCACATATTCATAGGCAGACAGGAGTACAGGGAACAAATAAACTCCAAATCCTAATTTTTATGGCTTTGGCCCTGAAGTGGCTCACTGGGAACACCAGCAGCAGGGATCACCACCCCAGAGAGCATCAGCTGCTTCCAGCCAGACATTGATGGCATAGGAGCACTAACTCCCAGCAACATGAGCAGATGCTGGCAGAGATCACACTGGGATGTCTGCCGTTGCAGGCAGTGATGGGGGGCTTCCCCAGGTGAGAAAAGGGGTGGTTAGCTCCCTTTGTGCAGTGGAGATGAGATTTCCAACACCCTTTAGGAGGATGGGTGAGCTTGTCCCCTCCAGATTGCGGACACTGAGGGAGGAAAGGAACAGCCTCCTGGAGAACCAGCACGTACCAAGACCTGGGCTTCCACCCAGTGCTTCTTTGTGTGTCTGACTCAACTGGTTCTGGATCTGCTCTGAGCTGACCAGGATGGAAATGGGCTGAAACACAGCACAGCAGAGAAGGGACAACCTCAGAGAATGTCCTTTAATCCAAGGGCCTTTTCCTGCTGTGCCCAGAGGCAGTCCTGGTTGGGCTTGCTATTTGGAGGGCAATGGAGTGCTATTAAGGCCACTGTTTATCTCATTTTCTCCCAGTGAGTTGCCATTTATCTGCTCTGTGAGGGACATGGCACTGATTGAACTCTGAGTGGTTACTGATGGGGACAGCCACAGGGTCGATCCTGCTCTGTCCTCTCCCCTCTCCTGGTGATGTTTCACGTCAGGATTTCTCTCACAGGAGGCAGAGCTGGGCTGAGGGAATGGTTAAAGCTCCATGCCAGGAGCCCTGACCAGAGATCAGTGCATCCTCTCTCTTGGATCAGGGCTCTCATTCCAGCTCATCTCTCTTGGCAAAGGCAGATCTTCTATGAACAAGACCCTTTTGCACATAACTTGCATGTAACACAGGATAACTGCTCTGCTCACCACTTGGAGGGTTTGATTTCACATTAGGTTTAATGTATCTTCTAAAGACTTACCCACGTAATTTGCCCCAGCAGTTGGAAACATTTCTTCTGTCCTTGCACAGACTTATCACTGGCACCATTTGCCTGATGCTGGATGCTGCAGGAGCATCTATTGAACAGAGTGCTGTGATTTGTGATTTGCCAAAGGGGATTTTGAGATGCAGAAATAAATGTGCCCTGCTCCATTAATAGCTAACAGCCTGCTGAGAGTATCCCTGGGAGCATGTGTGGCTTGGGAAAGGTCTGGCTGAACTCAGTGAGGACCTGTTCTGTAGAACGGGACTGATCCTGTCCTGAAAAATTTTAATTAAAATAAATGCCCAGGAAAGGGCCAGCCATTTGTGCTGTTGCTTCCTGAGCCTCATCCCTGCTAATTAAGCAGCATCAGTGCAAGTAACCTACAGCTAATGCAACACCCAATTCACATTTAGTTAAAAATTATATTTTTAAAATAAAGGTTCATTAAGTCCTCTTAGTCTGTCTGTCCAGGCATACACATTATCAGCAGCAGCAGCTCTAGGAGCCAGGATAACACAGGAGGTGTCCTCGCTCCCTCAGATGCTCTGACATGGCCAGATCCAGAGAAATTTTGGCTGAGCCTCTGCTTCCAGAGTTCTGGTGTCCGTGTCCAGGCTGTAAAATCTCAGGACAGTGCTTCTGACAGTGAGGGGCTCTCGGTGTCCTTACAAGGGGGATGTCATTTTTGCATCTGGTGTTTTTCTGCCCTGTGTTGGCACTGTCCACAGCTGCAGAGGTCTGCAGCTCCTTGGTGGTGCTGGGGCCGTGCCAGTGACTTTCTGGAGAGGTTTTCCCTCTGCTGCTTCCCAATGCAGCACCTGCCCAGGCCAGTCGGGCTGCCCAAAGCAGCTGCAATGTCCATGAGTCGGTTGTATAATGGGTGTCATGACCCCACAGTGACTTATGCTAAACTGAGTGCCTGGAGGAAGCAGGAGCATCCAGCCTGGGAGAAATGAGTGTCAGGCTCTGCAGGGCCCTGGCTCCAGAGGGGACAGGGGCTTGCACAATTGTTGGCTCCGTGTGGAGGGGGTAACTTCAGACAGACAGCAGGATATGTTGTTCCTGTGTGGCTTCATGATGGGAATTACAGTCTTCATGTGGGATCCCCCCAATCCCGACCAGTAATCGTCTGCCTGTAGCACCCAGCACCCACCACGCTGTCAGTCAGACCCTCATTCCAAAATGGGGGATCCCCAAGGTCCTTAGTGAGAGTCAAGGACACCCTCTCTGGAGGAGAAGGTCTGTGTGAGGGGATGGGATGGAAGCATTTCTTGTTAGTGGAAAGCCCTCACTCAGCAGAACCCAATAGCTCATTGAAACACTCCTGCAGCACTGCCTCTCTCCCAGGCAAGTCCTCTCAACCACACTTGTGGTCATGGAGCTGGCAAGTTTCTGAGCTGGCTGAGGTGACACCAGGGTCCTCTCATCCTCCCTGTGGCCACATCCTGAACCTGAGATCCTACAGTGCTGGGATGCCCCATGGACAGTGGTTCCCATGGGGCTGGCTCCTTGCTGCACTCCTGCCCTCCCTTTCAGCTTCTGCTTGGATCTGGCTGTTCTGATATCTTGCTCCTGCTTAAGGAACACAAAGTTTGTGACAGATGCCTTTGCCATTATTCTTCCCTTAATGTTGTTGTTGTTTTGTGTTACTGTCAAATTGCATCCTCCCAAAGTCCTTCCCATCTTGTCAGCTGCAGATGAAGCGCATGAAGGGCTGAGTAATCTCCTGGCTCTGACTGGGGAAATTGCCTTTTATTATTGATAAGGCAGCACTTCCTTTGGAGGACACAACTCCACTGTAAGCTGGAGCAGGAGCTGGGGAGCAATGCTCAGCCCTGCCAGTGCCTGTGGGTGCTCCCAGGGAAGTCAACCTGCCCCTGGCCTGAGCAGGTGGTGAAAAGAACCAAGCAATGCTGCATCAAGGTGAATCTGAGGCTGGGAAACTCCTGTCGGGCATCTCTCCTGGAGGAGAAGCCTGCTGCAGGAAAGAGGCTGATGCTGCTTGGAGCATCCCAGCTTCTCCTCCTGCACCTCACAGGGAGCGAGGCAACCACTTTCCCACTTTGTGATTGTCCCCATTGCAGGTGAGCAGTGTGGCACCTAGAGGCATGGCTCAAAGACAAACCCTGTGAGGATGGGACAGTGGGCAGGGAAAATGTGCCATCCTGGCTGATTTGGGCTGGGGGCTGCGGTGCACAGAGGTGAGCTGTGCATGTCCACATCCAAGCTCCCATTTTGTTCAATCCCCTTGGGTCCTGGTGGGGCATCAGGGGGAAAGAAATCTGGGTAATGGTAAAAACTCTCTCTCTGAAGAATAAATGGTAATGTGTGTTTACAGTGTGTTCCTGCTCCTGGCTGCACAGGAGGGGCTGCTCGGAGCAGTGAGTATCCACACATGTGTTGTGGAGTGAAGACGTAGATGTGACAAGGTGGCCATGGGCCCCTCAGCCATGGGTGATACAGACATGACTGAGTCTGGTTCCTGTGCCCATGGCTCTGCTGCTGCTCTTGGAGGGCCTTGGTTTGTTCCCACCTGAGACTGGCACTGGCTAATGGCCCAGTGGGGTACCTGTCACAGGAGCTGGAGGAAAAGGGTAGAGGGTGCTGGCTGGGAAGGGAGTACATAGGGGAAGGACATTGCTCCTCTGGGCACTAGTATCCCCTTTCTAGGGTGGATCTTGAGCTGCCGAGAAACTCTAGTTACACTTCGCTCCATGAACAGTCCCACCTTTGCAAAGTGACTGACACTTCCCATGATGTGCTAAAAGGTCCTTGGCACCAGAACAGTTCCTGCAGCATGGTTCAGCTAATGTGAGCTGCTCCTACCCCCAAAACTGTGTACAACAGACCTGGACTGCTGCAGAACAAGAGGAGCAGGGCAGACCCTGCTCCCAGGTACGGGAAGTGGCAGCTCGGAGATCCATGAGGCACAGGGCAGGTGGTGCATTCCAGGATGCAGCTTTACAAGAACTGCCTGGATCTTCCCATACATATTTATACCCTCCTGTGCCACATAGGAGCGTGGCCCATGCTCAGCTGTTCCTTTGGCCTTTCTCCCAGGCAGCCACACAGGGATCTGCCAACAGTGGGCACAGGGATGACACCCCTGGTGCCGGTGCTGCATCCTGGGACCCTCCACAGGACCTGCTGCCACCACTGGTATATGTCACAAACTGTGTTAACCCTGCTTTGTGGGTGCTGTGGAGCAGGACAGACTGATGGTCCCTTGAGCACAGCATCCAGCTGCCCAAACAGGATCCAGGCTCTTTGCAGCACTGAGTTCGTTGTGCTTCCATGAAGGTCATTCCCTTGGTGTGGGCTTGCCTCCTGCTTGGTTTGCTGGTGGAAGTCCAAAGTCCAAGGCGGCCCATATCGCAGTGGTGCTGTAAGCAGAGCACCACGGCTGGGAGGGGGCTGAGGGCTCTGTGCTAGTGCCCTTTGGTGATGAATTGAGCAGAAAACTGCCAAGTCAACACAAGCCCAGCAAGATACTCTTGTTGGAAGCCACCATAGCAAGTGCTACTATTTTGCTGATAAATCTGATTTTTAAATGAGCTGCATGTCACGCTGGTAAATAATGCATCTTGTAAATGAAGAGAGCTGGAACCAGGCTGGAACAAGCAGCCAGTGCTGCAGGTACAGCAAGTCCTGCACAGCAGGGAGAGCAGTGGCAGCCGTTCTTGGGAGCACATTCCCAGCACTGCTTCTCAAATTGCTTTTAAAATTGTCAGTTTCCACAGCACATTCCACGAGCTTTTCACATAAGCATAAATCCAGGACTAGCAGTGATGGGAACAAAATGGTTTTATATGTATGAACTTCAGAGAGCAATAGGAAAAACAGGAGGCTCTTGAGGCAACAGTCCTTGGGAGAGATGGATCTTTTTCATTTCAGGAGCATTTGCAGTCACATCAGAGCCATTCTGGTGGTCTTCTTGCTCCAGATCCTGACAGACAGCTTTTCCTAGACTCTTACCACAAATACTTGAGTAGAACAGATTGTTAATTACTATTAAAATTCCCAGGAGCTGCACAGTACTGACTTGCTTCCTACCTGCCTGGAACAGACGGGGCAGAAATTCCCTGAGGTCTTGGATACAGGTGGCTTTGCACTGGATAAAACTCCCTGTTATCTCCAGCTTTTTGTGGGGAATTCCAGCCCTGAGTGGGCTGTGCTGGGGGGGGGGGGTCTGTCCTGGATGCAGCTCTGAGCTCAGTGCTATGATCTGAAGGCTGAGAACTTCAAATCACCATGGCTGATCAGTCTTGAAAACCACTTGTGCTGAGGGCTGTCACTGGCTCCTCGTGGCACATCCCTGTGCATATGCTAGCCATACAGAGTCCCAAAGTTGTCCTGATTGGGTTCCAGCTCCTCCACAGATGCTTCAGGTTCTTTGGGTGCATCAGCCAGAGAAGAGATCTGTGCAAGGGAAGGATTTGGAGTCAGAAAGCGCTTGGACTGCATAGCAGCTGGAGTGCGTCCTGATGAACAGGTTTCCTCAGGGCTGCAGGGGAATAAACTTGAGCTGTTTTCTGGATGCTGTGTCTGGCAGTGCCAGCGGCCGCCTCTGCTACTCAGCAATGGTCAGAGGGGTGCGGGACAGGCCTGATTGCGCCAGGCGGGGTGTGACAGCAAAAGGATGCCGAGGGCACACCATGGGCACACGTTGGTTTCAGGGTCAAAGGGGACAGTGACAGGGCTGTCACCTGCCACACAGTCAGAGAGGCTCAGCCAGCAAACAGTACCCAGCAAAAGGCAACCAGACATTGTGTTTGGAGGCCTCATTTATGGAGCTGCTGATGAGGCATCAGTGACTTTGATAATGTCAAGGACTAGAAAGTAAATGCTTCCACTATAAATCTTGTCTGCTTTAAAAGTAGGTTATACTTTCAAAGTGCTTTAATTCTTAGGAATTTGATATTTCTATGTCAATTGTAAGACAAGTAATTGGATGGTGAGAAGGTTGTTACTGGAACCTGAGATTAAAGGCAGAATTTGAAATGCTGTGTTGCATGAAGATGGGTGGTTTTGTTCACTGCAAATGTGACTCTGGAGGTTTTGCTGGCACCATTTCTGTTTGAAATTGTGGAAGCACAGAATACCCTGAGCTGGAAGGGACCTGCATAGATCAGCTCCTGGCCCTGCACAGGAGAACCCCAAAATCCATCCTGTGCTTGAGAGCATTGTCCAAATGCTTCCTGCATTCTGGCAGCCTTGTGACCATTCACAGGGGAGCCTGTTCCAGTGCTCAACCACCCTCTGGGGAAAAATCTTTACCTAATATCCAGCCAAAACCTCTCAGCACCCATGGAATGGCCCTGGCAGAGAAGACCACTCTCCCAGCACCTGCCCTGCCCAGGGTACTCACCCACAGAGTGGTGTGTCCATGGAGGGAGCCGCTCCAGACCTGGGCTGAATCCTCCCTGGGAGTGGGTTGTTTTAATCGCACCAAGCAGTTTATCTTGAGGGTATCAAAAGTTCTTTTGGCTGGGAGATACTTGGGCTGCTTCTAGCAAAAACTCTGCCTCCTCCTACCCTCATTCACCCCTTCCTGCCTAGGGAAGGAGTTTCCCACATCCCATGAACAACATTTCCCTGGTCTGTCCCTTTCCAAATCGCAAGCTGCAGTACTGCAAGCTGGCATCAAGACTCTGTAGTGAGCACGAGCTGGCTGAATCCCTCCCTGTGGGGCTGCAACCCCAGAGCCCCTTGACATGCACCATAGCTGTAACACCTTGGCCATGGATTCCCCTGAAGAGATGAAGCAGCACTGGTAGAGGTCCTGGGGCACCCTCTGTGAAATTGCTCTCACCCGAGGGGTGCCAGAACCATGCAGCCCTGTCCCGGAGCTCCATGCCCAGCCTGCCTGAGCTGAGGGGAAAATGGGCTCCGTTTAATGACAAGACTTTCATATTCCAGCCTTAAACTTTCTGTAAACCAGCAGCTGCTGGACAGGTGAGCTGGACTCCTGTGCCTAATGTAGATTGATAGCAGATCAACTTTTCTGTCTTAATTTGCTTATGACCTAGAGAATTAGCAGAGAGGATCTGTTATCCTGCCAGTGCACTAATGACTCTGGCAAGAGAAGGGCTCCCCAGGGAAGCAGTGGTATTTGCTAACCTTTCCCCAGTTTGCTTTACATAATAACACACTCCTCCAAATGTCCTCAGCATGACTGGCCATACCCCTTCGCCTGCACATGCCTTGATATTTCACTTTTTAAATTTCAAGACTATTGCACAGTAAGAAAAGGTGCTGAATGCCTCATGTCATTCATCTTCCCTCTCCCTTCAGAGGCTATTCTTAGCCATGCCATTGGTTTAGCAATGCAAAGGGAGGTACTTTTCCTCTTCAAGTTCTCTAAAGATTTCCTGTATCCTTATGTCCAGCTAGAAAAGAGAAACAACCTGAATCTGCCTGCCAGTCTACCCTTCAGCTCACTGCTTTCCTCCAAAATGGATTGCAAGTCTGGGAGCATAGCAGAGATCCTCTCCAGGGGCATTTCTAAAGGCAGTGGGACAGTTGAGCACACAGTGTGCTGAGGATCAGGCAGGACACTCCAATGACATACCATCCCAATGAGTGTCACTGCGAAATATCATGGAGTAGCCATGGAAAAAAGGACCTGGGGGTGCTGGACATGTACTAGCCACATGTGCTGGGACCCAGAAACCACCCTGAGCCCTGGGCTGATCGCACAGTGTGGGCAGCAGGGGAGGGGGGATTCTGCTCTGCTCAGGTGAGATCTCACCCACAGAGCTGCTTCCAGCTCTGGGAACCAACATCAGGAAGATGTGGAGCTGCTGGAGCAAGGCCAGAGGAGGCCACTGAGATGCTCCAAGGGCAGCCAGGCTCCTGCCAAGGACAGGGATGGGAAGGATGGTGTCACCGATGTGTTCATGCTGGCTGCCAGGTAACAAGTGTCTGCTCTGGTTCAGCTGACAGTACTCCAGAACACAATGCACCTTCCCTCAAGAGCAGGCTGCAGCTGGCAGCCCTTAATTTCTCAGGCTTAAAAATAGTCAGAGAAGTTATAAACAACCTTGCACATAACACAACAGAAATCTTGTTTTTCATCCTCTCCCTGTTCCTTGTGGGAACAAATGCTCTTATCTCCTTTCTGTGCTTGGTTGACTGCTCTGTGCAGGAGAGAGACATGAATGATACAGCACATCCAGCACCCTGCCTTGTGTAAAGGAAATTATCTATTTATTTATTTCTGCTTATGTGATGCTCCAAGTTCTTCAGGGGAACCAGGATGAAGCAGCAGCTCAGCAGCCACTGGAGAGTTGTTTGGAGACTGGTATCCACCAGCCTCTGAGCTTTCAAAAAAATCTGCTCACAGAGGACAGACTTTGGCTCTTTCTCAAGAGCTCCTTCCAAATCCAAGGCCTGTCTGGAAGACTCACATTAATAAACAGTTGCACATTAACAGTTATGAAGCTTTTGTCTTCTGCTAAAATGTATGAATTATGCAGCAGGGAAATACACAAGTTAGTAGTGTGTAAAGAGCTCAGAGCAGCCCACGGATCCACTGTGTGGAGGTGCCATGAGCCCTGCGGTTCCCCTGTCTCTGCCAACCCCATTCCGGCTGTTGGCAAGTCGGTGCACAGGCTCCTGTCCCGGTTTGGTGCAGGCCGGTTCCCAGGCTGGCCTGGGAAATCTGTGAGCATGTCTGGCTCTGCTCTCCCTGGGAAAGACGCAGCTGCCAGTGCTGGTCCTGCCCTTGCCGTGCCACCAGCTTCACCACATCAGGCTTTCCCCACAGAGTGATGATAGTGAAAACCAGAGCCACACTATTTTGCTGTAATAAGGCATTTTCTTTAATCTTTCAGAGCCTTCCCTTCACTGCACAGGGGAAAGCTCTTGATGGTGGCTTTAAGTCTGGCAGTAGGTTTAGTTTTTGGGGACTTGACTATACGGGACTGGGTGGCTCATCCCACCCATGTGCTGCAGCTATGGCAGCATTGCCTTCCCGATCTTGTTCCCTAAATCAGCTGCTGTTAAGGCTTTGTTTATAGCTCTGCTTAACTAACAGAGTGTTGCATGTAAAGGTTCTTATTTATTATTTGGCAGATGGGGGTCTGTTAAATTCCAGTTAGAAATGAGTTGTGGGAAGATCAGGCTCTTTGCAGAAGCTTCCTCCTAAAACAAGGGAATGGGACCAGGGACATGGAACTCACGCACCCCATGGCACTGCCCTGGGAATGAGGGACAGCAATTATCAAAATTAACTTCATAGAATCATGAAATTGTTTGGATTGGAAGGACTGTGAAAGCTCATTCCCTCACCTCTGCCATGGGCAGGGACTCCTTTCCCAGGCCAGGTTGCTCCTCACCACAGAGGATTCTGTGCCACAGCTCCCAGGTCCTGTTGTGCCACTCAGGCACACGATGCTCTCCTGCTTTATGTATGCTGTAAATTCTGAGAGATTTCTTGTCTTTTTTCTCTTCCTTCTCTCCATGCACAGCCCCTGAATAGCCACCTCTCTGCCTGCTGCTCTGTATGGAATTTTTACTGGTGTAATGTATATTTTGACAAGGATTGTGAAGGCCTGAGGGTGACAAATATTAATTGCACACTGCATTTTCCACTCGTTACTAGGACAAAGCTTCCCATGAAATAATTCAGAAGTGGAAGAGATGCTGAGGAAACAACTTCTGCAGAATAGTCTCCCGGCTCCCATGAGCTGAAGGAGAGAGTTTCGAATAAGCAACAGACAAACAGTTTGACATAGTTTTATTTTCTCCCAGCACCACTATGATCTATAAGCCATAGCAGGCAGATTTTTCCAAAGAAGCTAGAAGAACTCATTAATATTCATGTTGTTTAATCATGAGGCAGCAGTGGCGCAGCAGTGATAATACACAATGAGTTTGATGCACTGAGCTCCCCTCCCTAGAGGCTCCAGCTCTGTCAGCTGGGCTGCTAGGTGATGGACAAGATGCTCTGCTCCTCTTGTCTTGCTCGGGCTTGTCTCCCACCAATCCAGCCACTGCTGTTTTCCATCAGTCTGCATCTCAGCTAGAGGCTGTACTCTGGGAAAAGCCCTGCTGCTGTGTTTACCCATGCAAGACAATCCTTGGAACCTGCTTCATGGCACCAGGCAGCATTCAACATGAACCTGCAATTAATTATGCGTTCTTGCTAAAATAGTTGAGTAGCCTACATTCTGATTGCTGTAATTGCATCCTAACGAATTTATGTGTCAGCTTGTTACATGCAACTTTGGTGTTCTGTAAATACCAAATTAAGTTGATTGTTCAGTCTTGAGGAACCTGAGGCACAAGTAGTCTACAACCAACCTCCCAAATGGAAAAGGCTGGACTTGATTATCTTGGAGGTCTTTTCCAAATTTAATGATTCTATGATTCTGTTCTACAATTATTCCAGGAGCTTAGATGGGGAAGGGCCCAGTGCCAGACCTTGCCAGGGACAGAGTTGGGCTCTGCTGGGCAAACAGTGGGATGTGGCTCCAGTGCCAGACCAGTGCTGGGCAACCCCTGCCACCAGCCCAGCTGTTGGAAAACACTGCTGATGTTCTGCCAGTCCATGGACAGGGTTCCTGAAGAGTCAGAGAAGAAACTATAGAACCATAAATTAACCTGGAGAACAGAAAACTGTAATCCTATTGACTTCAGTGAGAGTCAAAAGCAAACAATTCTGTTAACTGTTAATTGTTATAATTGAACAAGATCAGAAGCCCAGCCTGTGCTCTATTAAGAAAATTGAAGCTTCTACAGAAGTTACCAAAATGATGCCATGCTTCCATTATGGCTCTTTACAGAACATTAACTTATTGTCAATGTTTTTCATGTTTGCTACCAAAATACAAACAATAGCTCCCTACAAAACTGTGCATGTTAGTTAACCTCATTAAATCCTAAAGGATTAGTCAGCTGTTCCTCAAAGTTATGTGGCTTGGAAAGTGATTTTCTAATATGCAAACTTCAAAGGAATTTTGAAATTCTGCAGCGTAAGCGAGACAGACAAATGTTAATTCACTGGAGTGCTGCTTAATGGCCTGTTTAATTTTTGTCTTGCTTGGTCTCTGTAAGCAGCTGGACATGAAGGCTGCTTGCAATTCAGCTTCCTCTTGTATCACCCCACTCATCGAATACGGATTCCTCTTCCACATGGATGACAGTGTATTCAGGTATGGCCACACTCCTGCATCTTTTCCCCAACCTACAGCTATGCATGGACACAAACCCACTTGGGGAGGGCCTCTCCAGGCCCACTGGTGGGTGCTCATTGGCTTGAGTTGGAAGGGACCTAAAAGCTCATTCCAAACCCCCTGCCATGGGTAGGAAACTCTACCACTATCCCAGGTGGCTCCAAGCCATGTACGACCTGGCCTTGGACACTTCCAGGGATGGGGGAGCCACTGCTTTTCTGGGCCACCTTTTACCAGGGCCACCTTTTACCAGCCACACCTTTTACCAAGGCCTCAGCACCCTCCCAGAGAAGAACTACTTCCTAATAGTTAACCTAATTGTTTCCTGTTTTAGTTAGTGTTAACGAGGACAGGGAGTCTGTGCCTGGCCAGCATATCATGTGGAATTGGAACCCACCATCGCACAGTCTTGGTGGGAACTACCCTGACTCAAATAAATAATGCTATTAACTGGGAAGTAATGAAGGAATTAAACACACTGAATTTTGAGAGCACAAAGAACTGAAACCCACAAATTAATTAAGGTTCACGGCCCTCCTGTGCGATTCAGAGGTAATTGCTCAGTTCATGGTTCATGTAGGAGAAGAGGGAATGTGGCACAGTTGTAGCAGCTCTGTAATGTAATAGAAGAAGCACAAGTGGCACTTCATCCCCAAGAAGCGTCTCCTGCCTCCCCTGCACCTCCTGGGGCTCACAGGGGACTGGAGGAGCTGGGCTTGTGTGCTCCGGTGTTGTGAGTGGAGTCTGGACAGAGATCCCTGGCTCTGGTCCCATCCCATTGCCCATTAAGCCCTGCAGCATCAGCCACGTTCTGCCAGGACACTCAGATGAATCTTGAGATCCCTACCCATAAGTGTTGGAGGATGTTGCTGTAATGGAGACAGCCAGCAGTAAAGTCAGCAATCCAGGCTGAATAATGTATTCACTGCTGTGTTATCATCTGGGAAACCCGTTAGTAATAAAAATACATGAGCAGAATCAAGAGCACATGAATGTTTAAAGGGACGAGGCCATTCTTGAGGCTGGCACTTAGGCAGGCCCAGTGTGAGTCTGGGTGTCAGACATATCCAAAGGCTGCTGTATGGAAGCATTTCAGCATGTCTAACATGCAGGGAGCACAGCTTTGCCTAAGGGATCTTATTTCATTCACCTAAAAATGAAAAGCATCACACCATACTCTAAAGATCAGTGAAAGATCCTCACATTGGACTCAAGGATCTCGAAAGTCTTTTCCAACATAAATTATTCTCTCCTCTTCCAAGTAAAGCAGCAAGATGAGAGGAAATGGCTTCAAGTTGCACCAGGGGAGGTTTACATGAGATACCAGGGAAAATTTCTTCATCAAAAGGGCTGTCCATCATTGGAACATCTTGCTCAGGGCAGTGGTGGAGTAACCATCTTTGGAGAGATTGAAAAGATATGTAGATGTGGCACTTGAGGACAAGGATTAGTGGTGGCCTTGGCAGTCTTGGGTTAATGGTTGGACTTGATGGTCATAAGGGTTTTTTCTGACCTAAATGGTTTCATGATTTTATGATTCCTGATCCTTATGTCAATAACAAATAGCATCCAAAACTCACAAGCAGAGACATCTAACAACAGGACACGCTCTTTTTCTCTTTTTTTTGCAAAACTGGTTTTGAGGGCTGACATTGAAAGACAAAGTACTGTGTACTCCCTCCCCTCATCCTTCAGTGAGACCTGAGCCCAGCAGTGGGAGTTGAGAAGTGATATCAGTAAAATAGATGCATCAGCAAAGAAAGAAAAGTCCCTGCTTTGTGAGAGGGAAATTAACTTTAACATCTTCGTTATAAGTCAGAGGAAAGGTTGGTGCTGGAATGGTGAGCTTTGAAGATTATCATATTGTCATTATTCATTAATGACTACAAACGAAGCTGCCTCTAAATGATAACAGTGGAGTATAATGGGAAACCTGTGAAGCTTCTAGTAGATCCCATTTACTCCCAAACAGTCCTTTGCAAATAACTTATTAACAAAACCCAGCAATATTAATCTGGTTTTGGTTACAGTGACATGTGTTGCTGTACAAACACTGCCAGGAGAAAAAAAAAACTCCCTGTATTTAGAGCAATAATTTAATAAATAAATTATAATAGGATAGGAGCTCCAGAATTATGGATGTCATAATGCAGTGGGAGGATTTTTGTCTGGCTGATGCAGGATGAAAAAGTAACAAAGAAATAACTTAGAGAAAGGTGTGTCAGCAGTGTTCTCAGAGGAATGGTGACATTGTACATAAGCTCTGGTTCTGAGACTGCCTCTGCAATGTGCTGAAAACCATGCTGAAAGGGAGGAACCTGATCCAGAATTGGACACAGTGCAGTGGGAAGAAAATTTATTTCTCAGTGAATGCTCAGCCATGGCACCTCTCAGCAAGAGTGTTGTGGAAGTCACAGACAATAAGGAGACTTTTACATCTCAAGCATGGGGAGCTCTGGGTGAGTTGCCATGTACAGCCCCAACTCAAGGGACCTCTGGACCCCAGGCGTATATTTTTTCCAAAGTTCTGCCTTTACTGTAGCCAGAGCTGGGTGACCTCTGCCTTGAGGTGAACTTTTTTTCTGTCAGAGCGCGTTATTCTACTTCCTGTACTAAAATGTAAATTAACTTAAAGCCTTTGTAAGCAGCTTATTCAATAGGAGCTGTAATTTCAGCTGGGGCTGTAAAAAAATTCTCTCTGTAAAACTTTTATCAAAGTTATTTTATGTTATTATTGCTTTCTGTGACGTGTCTGGATTTTCTAAACAGCAAATAATTCTGCCCTTATCTTGGTTCCTTTGATAATATTTTTATGACAGATCTACTGAGACTCTAGCTACATTATTAACATGCAAAAAGAAGAATGGGGACATTCTTTTCTAAATAACTCTGTGTAAACCCTTGCATGCTGCTGCTTAAATACTAATCATGGAAAGACAAGAAATGTATTAATCATATAGATTTATACAAGTAATGTAACCAAATCTGCATGAGCTGTTGCTCAGAATAACGAAGGCAGTCATCCTTATGCTGGGCAAGGCTGATCTGCTCAAATGAGGCTTTCTGGAAGGTACAAGCTGTTGGAAGACTGACAAAGTGATGAAGTCAGTGATGTCAATAGCAGTCAAAGAAAGGTTGGCTGTGTCAGTCTGAAATCACACCTCAAACACTAGGGAATGATCCGAGGAGAGGACTAATGCACACACAGGTAACCCTAGTGCTCCCTCCAAATGTAGGGTGGGGAAAGAGACTTGTTTTTCACTTCCTAACACTCCACTGCTCTTCCTTCATCCTCTTTTCTAGAAGTCAAGAGAATTGTTAGTGTGTTGTTGCGGCTCAGACGCCCTCTCCTCTGTCAGTTGGGCTAGTGGAACCGGAGAGGGCAGGATAACGCCCTCAATCCTCTGTCAGTGGTTCCAGTCCACTCAGATATTTCAAGGTGTCTGTGAAAGACAGGCTCAGACCTCATGTGCAGGACTCAGGCTGGGAGGTGATGACTGACCAGAGTGGGCATCAACTCTCAAGAAAATTGAGTTTCCTTTGGCATTCTCCAGAGAAGTTTGTGCACACACATAGAGAGCTGGGAGTGCTGCTCTGTGAGCTTTGACTGGTCCTCGTTTCCCCAGGCTGCTCAAGCAGCTGATATTCAGTGAAGAGAGAGAAAGTGACTGCTGAAAAGGAGCCGGAATCAGAGAGGTGCTGGGGATTACTTTTATGAGACAGACTGGGACAGGCTTTTGGACCATGCCAGCTATCCCAAATCCCTGTGAACAGGGTTATAAAACTTGACAAGGCTGCAGATATTTCATATCCTATTAAAGATGTAAAACCACTGACAAAGATGAACTGCTTACAGATGCTAACTCACTGCTGGTGAAGGAGGCTGCCAGCAAGGGGAAGGTCAAACAAAGGATTTAATGGGTGATGATCAGAAACACACCCAAATGGAGAGAAATGGCTGAATGGATGGTAAAAAATTATAAAACATCACCAAACCAATAGCTTCGGCCATTCCTAATAAATGGATGAATAGCGTACTTTGCCAGTCAGTTCCACATGCAGAGGAGAGTTGGCCTGTGACATCCATTAGCCAAGGTTTTATCCCAGCACAGACCATTCCCAGTCATTAAATTTAGCTACAAAGTTGATCAAGAGACTGGAGCATCTCTTATGAGGAAAGGCTAAGGGAGCTGGGCCTGTTCATCCTCAAGAAGGGGCGACAAAGAGGGGAGATCATCCATGTCTGTAAGTGTTTAAAGGAGGGCTGCCAAGAAGATGGACCAGGCTCTGTTTGGTGGTGTCCAACAGTAGGACAAGAGGCAATGGGCAGAAACTGATGCACAGGAAGTTCCACCTGAGTATGAAGAAGAACTTCTTTATATGTGAGTGACACAGCTAAATATATTTGTGAATCACAGCTAAATAAACAGGCTCACGTGAAGAGAAAACCCACTGGCTTTGTGTTTTCCAGTTGAAAAAATATCTGCATCTGTTTATATTTAAATTGTACCCACTGTTCTGAGCTCTGCTTTGGCCTGAGGCACTCAAGCTACTTTGAACCAACTGGTTCCAGTGGCAGTAGCCATGGGAATGCTGGGAATACACAGGAGTGGTGTCTCTGCCTGTCTGGTTGTGCAGGCACTAAGTGCAAACATGAGAGCAGATCATGCACACCCCACCTCAGCTCTCACACCTATCTCGAACCCAGCTGCCAAGGGGGTCTCCTGGTTAAGGAGTGACCCTGGCTGAAGGTAAACTCTTCCTTAGGTGGGAGCTGACTGGGGGCTCTTAGCTGAGAAAGGCCCTGGCTGAGAGGGGCCCCTGTCTGAGGAGAGATCCTGGCAAAGATGCTTGCTGACAGGAAACCCTGCCTGGGACGGGCACTGACTGAGGAGCTCCTGGCTGAGGAGATACTACACAACGCAAGCCCTTGCTGAAAGGGGACCCTGCTGCAACGGGCGCTGGCTGGGGAACTCCTGGCCGAGGGGATATCTCGGCCTAGGCGGGGATTGCCTGAGGTGCTCTTTCCGGGGCAGGGGGCCACATCCGGAACGTGCCGCAGCTCCTAGAGGGTCCCGGCGGGGCCGGGTCTGAGCCCCCTACATGCCCCGCCCCGGGCCGGCCGGGCCCGGCCCAGCACCGCACGGTCTGTGACGGGCAGCCCGCGCCAGGAGCGTGGCCCGGGCGCGGCAGGCCGGGAGGGGCGCGGCGGAGACGGGAAGGGCGGAGCCTGGAGGGGTGGGGCCGGCGAGGCGGAGCTGGGGCGGCGCGGCGGGGCGCAGTCGGGCGGCAGCCGCGGCCGGGGCGGGAGCGGCGGCAGCGGCAGCGCGGGGTGGGTTGCGTCGCCCCGTGTTGCGGCATGTCCAAGACCCTGCGGAAGAAGCGGCACTGGCTGAGCAAGGTGCAGGAGTGCGTGGTGTCCTGGGGCGGCCCAGCGGGCCCCGACCCCGATCTGCTGCGCGGCGGCGCCGAGCGCGGCGAGTTCCCGTACCTGGCGGGCCGGCTGCCCGCGGGCGGCGAGGGCGCGCCGGGCCCCGCGCTGCTCTCGGGCAAGGCGCCGGCGCCGGGGGACGTGCTGCTGGAGGTGAACGGTACTCCGGTGAGCGGCCTCACGCACCGCGACACGCTGGCCGTGGTGCGGCACTTCAGGGAGCCCGTGCGCCTCAAGACCGTGCGCCCAGGTGAGCGCCCTCCGCCGCCGAGCTGGACCGAGGCCCTCCCGCCGCCGCCCAGCCGGCCGCGCGTAGGCCTGGCCGCGCCGGCGCCCTGCGGGGCGGCGGGAGGGCCGCGGCGGGAAGCGGCGCCCGGAGGCAACCGGGCGGGATCCGGGGCGCGGGTGCCCTGCTGGGAAAGTTTCCGCGGGGTCGGAAAGGCGGCACTGCCGAGGGGGATGATGTAAGGGGGAGGCGGTCCCGGAGTCCCGGGGTGGCCCCAGGACGGTGCTCGCTCCCCCGTCCCGTCCCGGTGGCTTCTCCCGAGGGTCCTCTCCCCGCCCGGAATGCCCGGCTTGGCGCCGCCGCGATGCGGTGTTTGTGCGGGTGTGACCCTCGCGGGCCTCCGGGTCACTCAATGGCCCCCGGAGGGTCCGGTGCCTGCGTCCTCCTCTCGGAGGTGCAGGAAGTGCTTTCCGTGATGTTTATATAATCCGCTGCTTGCAGAGGTCGAGGGTGGCTGGGGAATGGCCGGGATGGAGCACCGGACTGCCATCGCTTCATCCTGTTGGTTTCCCATTTGGCAGAGATAAAAGCCCTGAGAACAAACTCCGGCTGTTCTTTTTTCCACAGATTTGTATTATTTTTGAGTACACTTCAATTAGCTAATGCTTGTGATAAAATCATATTTATTAACGTGCCTGTTAAATGTCAAATTAATGCTGAATAGTGGCACCTGCTGCTGCATGAGTTAATTCATGAGCTCCAGAGGTACCTACTGCTTTCTTGGTCAGGCAACCTAGATGTGAGCTTGCTGCCTTATATGAAGGTGCCTTGGGAAAAAATATTTTTCTCTGAATCCCAGTGGATATCAGTATTTCTATTATAATCCCCTTTGATTGGGATCTGTAATATTTCTCATAGAGCTTCTTTGCTGAACACTTGTCTTCTTCTTCTTTGGTAATTGCTGGGTGCTATTTGACTTCATGTAATACATATTTTAAGTCAGGTTTTCCCTGTATGACCACTAATGGAAAGTCGTCTTCTATGTAGAGACTGTGCTGTTGGTCCTGATTCATATGACGTGCTAAATTAAAACAACAATCAAAAAAATGAAACAGACGCACATCTTAAAAGCACCTACAGAAGCCTGGTAGGTTTTGAAAAAGGTCTTAATTTACAAAATTGGAAATCCTTTCTAAAGGGAGAAAATGGAAAAGAACAAACAGCTGCAAGTTAGATGTGAACTAAGAGGATTTTAAAAAGAGGGACAAATTGTTTAAGATAGAAAATAATCTCCTCTTAAAAGAGAAAGCTTGTGGAAGATCAAACTATAGATCAAAGGGATTTCTTGTATTTCCTATGGAGGGAAATAGGAATTTTCTTGTGCTGGGAATTTCTATAACAGCGATGTCAAACTGTCAAAACTGCCAGAAAAGATTTAGAAGAAATTGCTGAAATCAGCAGTAGAAAATGGCAAGAGCCAGATGACGTTCACGAGGACTTCCAAGTATCAAGTATTAATAGTAGGGTGTTACCTGTTCCTTAAATTTTGGGTGGTGCGGAAGGAATAGGAGTGGGGAATATAGAGTACTGATGAGAAAAGGATCCAGAAGATCAACAGAGGCTGGTTGGTGATTCCAGCAATTTGATTAAAATTTTAGTTTTAGAAGAGAAGGAGAATACTGGGGATGTGAACCAATACCACTTAATGAGGAGAGTGGGCTGCTTTCACTGTCTGGTTTAATCAAATCTGAGTATTTTGGTGAGGTGGATTTTCAAGCAGGCTTTCAGTAAGGTATCACTGACTTGGATGAAGATCTTGCTGAGTGAGCATGGTGTGGCAGTGTAGCTGCCAAAATACAAGAGCAGAATTCTCCTGTGGCTTAGTAACTGGTTAAAACAGAGGAATGGTTTTTTCAACAGAAGAAAACTGCTGCTGGAGTCTTGTAAGGACCTGTGCTGTTTAGCATAGTCATCCAGAGCTTGTAAACCCAATGCTGGTGAGTTGCACAAAGAGAAATAGCGTTTTTGTGCTGATTTTATGTAACTTTTGGAACAGATAAAACTGAATTTTCAGATCCAGCAATTGTTCCTATACTGGAACATATGTACCACATCAGATGATTTTTGTAGTCCTTTTCTCTGTTAGATTTAGTGTCCTTGAGTACGGTGTTTTAAAACATACTGGTTTTTGGTTGTTTTTTGCAAGGCTGGCACAGCTGCTCAGTGGCAGTTTTCCAGTCAGGGTATATGTAATTAGGAGAGTTGTTGACAAGGCATTCTCTGTGAAGACCGATGACTTTGAATTTGGCTTCCCTTTTGATCCAGAGCCATCCAAACCTGCCAAGTTTTGAAGGCGTCTGGGAAGGTGCATGGGACCCATGTGGGTGGTTGAGGTGAAGGGAGTGAGGGCCAGGAGCTGGTGGTCCCTGGTAGGCACATAATATGTCTGAATTCTCAAGGACACGTAACTGCGTTACTGAATTTCGAGGTCCTGTGTTTCATTATTTTCCTCAGTCAAAACTGAAACCATCATTTGAAAGACATGGAGTGTTCTGCCAGTAGACCTTTGTGTGCCCCATGGCTCTTCAGGCTTGGGTGCTATTGGGACAGAAGTCTGAGGGGATCCAGTGTCAGGGGTTGACAGTGAGGGATTTGTCTCCTTGAATCTGAATTGTAGGGTGTTTTTAAGGTCTTGATGTTCACAGTCTGCCTGTGCATTTTAAAGGGTGAGTTTGGTGCTCCATCTTCCAGGTGAAGTCTGTGCAGGTGGCCTGGTGACCTTGGCCAGCAGGATCTGGACTGCTTTAGTTCAAGTCATGATACAGTCACTCCCTCATTAAAGGCAATAACAGCTTTAGTTGACAGCAGTAAAATCTGTGATGCTTCTTGCAAGCTCATAGAAGATTTTAAATGGAAATTTCAAAATGCTGTTTAGGCTTGTTTGATAAGACACTCGAAGGATACGAATGTTAATTTGAACGCCATCTGTTAACTGCACATCACAAATGATGGACCATTTTGTTGATTAAGAAATTTGTCCTTCCCGTTTTTGTTCTGTCTTTATTTCAGAATTACACAATCACCTGGGTTGGAAAAGACCACTGAGATCATCAAGTCCAACTATGACCTAACAGCATCTTGTCAACCAATGCCATGGCACTAAGTGCCACTTCCTGTCTTTTCTTAAACACTGCCTTCACCGCCTCCTTGGGCAGCCAGTCCAATGCCCAATCACCTGTTCTGTGAAGAAGTCCTTCTTAATGTCCAGCCTGATTAGCTGAGGAGGGAGAAGAAGACCAGTGTGCCAGGGCTGGGTATTATGTCCCATGTGAGGATGGTCTCAGGTGTGTGCAGACCAGCCAGAAAATCCACAGGTCCATTATGGATAGGGATTGACACAGCATGGTCTGTGGAAGGCCAGTGTTGAGTACTCTGCTAGTGGCACTTGGGACTGATGCTGGGATCTAAGCTGTCTAAATAAAACTTAAATTCTAGAGGAACTTTGAGATGATAACCATACCTCTGTTTATGTGTAGTGTATCATTATCATCTTGATTAGATGAGCAAAGCAGCCATACAGAGAGCTAGGGCAGCTTGTGCAGTGGGATATCTGTATGGATGTGCACGCAAGCTGCCAGGGGCCAGCTCATCCTAATGAGTCCATTTGTATTTTAGCCGTGCTTGGGTAGTGCTGGTTTTCAGCTAATTGCCTGCTTACATGCATTCAAACAACGGCTGCTGTGTGCTCAAGGACCTTCCCTGTCTGGCATTACTTGGATTAGGGTATTAGCCTTGTAACTGGCCAGTGCTGCTGCAGGGTCTTCTATTTCCATTAGTGAAATAGAATGTTGTAGTCATATCCATGGTATTTGAGTGCTAAGTTCATCTTCTACAGGTATCTACTTTCCTTCCAGTACCTGAAAGGAACCTACAAGAAAGATGGATATTTTTGGAAGCACAAGTTGTGATAGGACAAAAGGGAATGGATTCAGACTGGAAGAGAGTAGGTTTACATTAGATATCAGGAAAAAAATCTTTATTGTGAAGCTAGTGAGGCATTGAAACAAGTTGTCCAGGCTGTCCCATCCCTGGAAGTGTTCAAGGTCAGGTTGGACAGAGATTGGAGAAATGTGGTTGTGGTGTAAAACTTTGATGGTCTTAAAGGTCCCTTCCAACCCAAACCAGTCTGTGATTCTGTGATTGCATAAAATCTATGGTTGCATGCATATTCAAAGGCCCTGAGCAACCTGATCTAGGGGTGGTATCGCTGCCTGTGGTGGGAGGATTGAAGCTGGATGGTCTTTAAGGTCCCCTAAAACCCAAAACCATTTTAGGATGGTGATTCTATGATGATTCAGAATTAGGCAGAAGGATGTTTGTGTGTGCAAATGGGATTGCTAAAATACTCACCAGGACAACCCTGGGTGCCTTCTTTCTTCACAGCAGCATGGTAACTAAAATACACCAAAACTAGACTGGAGACTTAAAGTAAGAAAAACTACCGATATCTACAAGTTCCTCTTTCTGCAGGCTGAGTTGCCAGATACTATGTAGGAAGGAATGTGTTCTCCTTCGAGATTAAGGACCTTTGATGAATACAGGTACTCTGTGTCAATTACTGTCCTTTCATGGCCACTATAAGGAGGATGTGGGATAAAATGGGCAGAGTGTTAGGGCTCTTCCACTTGAGAAATGTTTCCAGAGCACATAGTTTGGTTCCTTGGTTTTGGAGCGAATGCACCTTGGCTCCTTGTCAAAACTGATCTTTAATCAAAAAATGCAGCAAGATATAAAAGGATGAAAATTCTTCTTCGGGTTAACTTCTTTTCAGTGCTTCTGAAACTGTTAAACCATGATTTCCTATAGTTTTGTTTCCTGTAGTTTTCTGTTCAGTTGTGGCTGGAGCCCTTCTTCCAGCTGGTGCGTTTATTTTGTGTCTCCAGTCAAGATTGCCTGGCCTCTGGTGAGTGTCAGTTTGTGCTTTGATTTTTTTTTCCAGTGGAACACGTGGAGGACATCCCAGCTCATACTGACAGAACTGATGTGATCTTTTTCTAGTCCTTCATGCAGTTTTTAATAGGTTCAGTACACCCCAGTCCAAAGCAGATGTGTTGCTGCTTTATGTGCACTCAGCCATTGTCTGCAGTTTTGTGATGTGACACCTCTAAGTGCTTCAGATCTATTGCTTTATTTGAATTACAGAACATTAGTGCAGAAGATGAGAGGATTGACATGTGGATGTACTCATACCAAACTGATTTTTTTTAAGTCTGTGGCCTTACCTTCCCAAAGAGCTTTCCTGATCAAAATGTAATAGAAGCTTACAAGAAGACAACTTATTGCTGGATCCATTTTTTCACATGACTGTGATGAATCCCTAATGCCTCTATTACCAGCAGGAGTTAATGGGACTGTTATGACTTGGTTTCTGCATGGTGGGGGGTCCTTTCTCTGATGCAGAATGAATGAAAATGGAGGCAAATCCAGTGACTTGGAGCAGGATTCAGCACTTGAGACACAATATTTGAAGCCAAGTATCTGAGGTTCATTTACATTTCCTCTTGTGCTTGAGGTAGGCACAAAGCCTCCATGTGGGGGTAAACATTTGCATGTGTAGCAATTAAGGCAGAGAGGAAGGCAAGCCATACTCCCTGGCAATTTTCACAAAATTGGATGAATTCTAAAGGTGCCATGTTGAAACAGAGATCAGAGTACATACACTAGGATAGTTTTGTCTCTCAGAGGAAAGGCATTACCCTAATTCTGTGTTTCTGTGGAAGCTGGCAGTGGTCTAGCTCTATGATGGAAGAGGAATGTGTTACTCAGGAAGCCCAAGAAGCTGTGCATCCAGCTTAGGTCCCACAGCCCTTGGTGGGTGTTGGGTAGAGGCTACAGAGTGCTGCTGTGGGACACTGCCCTCCCTGCTTGAGAGTTAGTGGGGAATTGAACTGTTCTGGACTGCAGAGGAAAGCTTGAGTAATTTAATTATGCTACAAAAAGCCCAGAGCATACAGATCCGCTGTGATGAATGAAGGTATCCCAGTTTCATCAGATGATGCTGTCTTGAAAAAGAAAACAGAAGGGGAAACGCTTTCTGCTGGAGGCTGTTGTCTCTCTAGAACTGTCCTATATCAGTTTGGGAGCTGCCTTGCACAAAAAGCTTGCACCTTAAATGTATGGATGCAGAGGACTATTAAGCACTATTACCACTGGGTATTAGGATGTTCATAATCATGTGCTTTATAATCATGCTTCTAATATTCCTCTTTTTATATAAATGTACTCTTGACCAAGACCTTAGTGCCTTTCCCTTTCACATACTTCCTTGTTTAAACTTTACTCCGATGAGTGCTGTGGTAATGATCGCAGCAGTGATGCCCTCTAATGATTCTGCTCTTTATTGGTGTGGTCATTTCAGATGATAAGGAGGCCTCATGTGGCTTTTGCGACTAATTTGTACTTTGTTGTTCCTATCAGGAGAACGGTTTTCTTCTCTGTTTCCATCCTTGATGTCTCTCAGTAGAGACCAGACCCTGTAGGATAGTGTATTTATCTGGAACTGGTGGTGGGGCAGGTGGTGCTGTCTGTGTTCTCTAAACCCACCTCTTTGGATCCCCTGTTTTAGGGGAATCAGATTTTCACCAGGACTGTACAATCGAGTACGTGTATTCCAGATATTCCTGGAAAGAACTTTCTTGTGCAACTAGACAGTTTCAATTGAAATTCTTTCATATATGTTTTTGTTGGGTTTTTACTGAGCCCCCACCAACCTTAGATGTGCATAACAGCAGAGATCTTGCTTAAAATCACTGAAGAGTAATTTTGCTGCTACTCTGCAATGGCAGGAGAGTTTTTTAATCTGTGAATGAAGTCAAGAATAAACAGAAGATGAACCTTTATTAGAAGTCATGATTTCAACAGCAGATTTAATCTCAATGACTTTTGTCTAGGTATAACTCTTCAGTTCTTGTCTGGATTTAATGAAATGCTAGTCAGTTGTAGAAAATGGCCTTTTTTATCTCAAAAGATACAATATCCTTAATTTTTTAAAGGAAGTTTCATTTTGCTTTGATAAAGCAAAGACACTTTGAAACTAAACAGTCTTTTTGAAAACTTCCTAAAGTAAGCAAGTGATGCTCTTATAACTTGCTATGCATTGTGCTCTTTTATTACTGAAGCATCTGCTTCAAGTTATTTTTCAGCTGCAAAACTTAAAAGAATCTTAAAATGTGACAAGGATTGTACATTCAAATTGACGTGAAAAAATTATTCTAGTTTTCATTATTGCTCTGTTTGAAGATCTTTAAATTCATTCTTCTAGTTCTTGTTTTTAATTCACAATGCATCCTTTTAAGAAATATCTTGTTGTGTTAATGGGCTGTTAGTTAAATTGCTTCTTGTTTCCTGAATGGGAACAATTTTCCTCTTTGAAAGAATACTAGATTTGAATTCAGAAAAATAGGGGCTCTTTGTATTTGTGAGTAAATTACTTATGTAGTACTGCTGAACAGAAGGTGTGAGGAAAAATGCAATAGGAAGATCACAGACTTGTGTTGCTCTGCTACATCATCATAAAAATCAGAATTACTAGTAATTTGTCATCTCTGTTGTTAATTGGTGTTTGAATTTGTGTTAAATTGGTCTTTTTTTTGGACCCTCTGTGGGTCATGATGGAAACAGGATCTTCTCCCAGGTGCTGTGTGGCTTCCAATCTGATCAGCTTTAAAAGCAGGAGCAAGTACTTTAGGTGGAAAGAGTGGTATCTTAGGAAGGGTGTTTGTCAAGGAGACACTAAAGGTGTTAATGGTGACAAGGGGGTTGTAAAACCTTTGTAAAGCTGTCCTCAGTTGTTTAAGGTGCAGATGCAAGTAGTTACACACAGCCATGTTCTGCCATTAGTCCAGGTGCAACTTTCAATATGAAACACAATCACAGCAAGCTTTTGTTCAGGCTTATATCACTGTGCTTACACAACCTGTTAAAGTAATGGTTTTGTGTGGAAATGTGATTCTGTTTGCAAAGCACAGCCAGGTTTTAGTTGTAACTCTGACAGGAAGCTTTTAAAGTGTGTTCTCAGGGCTACATTTAAAAAAGCTTGCTTAAAGCTACTTCTCAATATGTATGAGTCTCAAGCCTGTAATTTTTTATGAATTGGTGATTGTTCTCAGTTGAATGCAACTTCTTCAAATTGGAAATCTCTAGTGTGTTTACTGTCCATCCTGTATCGCTCTTCACTTGCTGAATAGTGTAGTTCGTATAACTCGATCCATTGTAAATTATTTTCCTGAGATACAGTTAAAAAGTGAAATGATTTAAGTTCTGAATTGTCATGTCTCTTCAGCTACTTGTAAAAAAAAAAAGTAAAGCTTGAATTGTAGTTCTATCAGATCATGGTGCACTTGAATGGTGGTTCTTACTGCGTTCTACTTCAGTGCTGTTTCATTATTACCTTTGGTAATAAATACAATCAGCCTGGCAGCTGGTGGCTGATGAATATGGATTGAGAGTGCTATATGAATATCAGCAGTATTCTGGGTTTTGGAATCTGGAAATGCATTTTCCATCAAAACGGTAATGAAGTATTCTTTAGAAAAGGTGGTAGAGGCAATTAACAAGGTTAATGTGGTTGTGTGAATTGTCTGTTAGTATTTCTCTTCTTACATCGAGTGCACTTGGAGCTAGTGAAGATGAAATCCAGACTAGTTTGCCCTGATGTGAGAGCCTAACAAAATCTGACTACAACCACAGTTGTAGTAGTACAAAACTGGGTTGGTTTGGTAAGGCTGGGACTATCCAGGACTGTCTCTGGCACTGGTGGGAGAAGCTGGAACCGTCACTGCCCTCTCAGCAGTCCTCCAGCCAAGGTAGGAGCAGGGCACAGTGGCATAAACACCAGTGTTGGGTTTAGGTAGAAGAAACATATTAAAAATATCTCTTTCATGTTGCTGAAAGAAGAGATGAGAGAAAAAATTCTCTCTGAGGCATCTTCTTAATTACTGTTGGGTACAGTGATGTAGTTTATTAAATTAAGTTGTTCGTGGAAGTACCGTTCAGGATAGAAAGTGTTTTCTTCCCTGGAGCAGTAACTTTCAACTTATTTATCTGAATTTTCCAGTGTCACCAAGTTCTTTGTGGCAAACTTAAGCCTGCTTGAAATCTGTCTGCTCCTTCTAAATATTTGAATTAACACCGTGAGAGTCAGTTGGGGCATCTCGGTCTTCAGTGGCTTCAAGCTGGGACCTGCTGTTGCAGGGTGTCTGACAGTACTTCTGGCAGACCAAAATGACCAAAAATATTCCCAGAAAGAAATTTAAAATATGGGGTTTAAGGTATTTGAGTAGGTGTTAGATTATTTGTAAGTATGTCTGTCTTAGTGCATGAAATCAGGCAACTGGGTGAATCCAAATAATTAAATGAGTTTTAAATCTTGGTATTCTAAGAAAAAATTACCTGATTTGGTTTTATGTATAAAGAACGTAGTCTTGTAAGTCATTGAGAATGAAATTCCTGTGGTGGTTAAGACTTGTTAGTAAAAGTTATAATGAAATAGACAAAGCAGCAGATAGGCAACTTTGTGCTTTTCTTTGTGTGGTGTTTTTCACAAAGTTAACTTGAAGATAAGAAAATGAAGTATGTATTTGAGCAGTATGTATTGAGTATTTGGTCTAGTGGAAGGTGTCCCTGCCCATGGCAGGGGGTGGAGCTAGATAAGCTTTAAGGTTCCTTCTGACCCAAACGCTTTCAGGATTCTATTATGTGATCTTTAGGTGACTGGGTGGTTTGCTGTCTAGTTTAGTAATCCCTGTAAAAGTATTGTGTCCCTTCAGTAGTTGCTGTAGTTTAGTGAAACTTTAGGAAAAAGCATGCATGGTGTTTTAGGTGTGCGCTGTGGGTTCTGGACGCACAACATGTATCAGAGGAGGGATGTTCAGCTTAAAACTTAGTGAGTCTGGGCAGGAAAATCACTCTCTTAAATCACTCTCTTAAAAACTAATTGAAACACAAAGCAGAAGTGCCTGTTTTCTTATAAGATTTCCTTTTCCCTACAGGAGTTTTTGGAAGATCACAGCAAAAGTGTAACTGAAGCAGAAGTGAGGGCCATGTGCTGTGTCTGGCACGTTTCTGGTGTTTTGCAGCTGGTTTTGCCTACCAGCTTTGTCCTACAGCTGAGTATAGAGGTGCATGTATGTAACTTAGTTCTTTTGCTGACATTATTAAAAAACAAAGCATAAACCCATTGATAAATAATTTGAACTTGGTGTAAGTTAATATGCTGATTAAGTACTTCCTTCCTCTAAGTTATTTCTATGAAAACCTATGAAATGTTTATACGATTTTAAATATATGCATTTAAAAATTATTTGGACACAGATTTTTTTTCCCAAATAGACAACAATAACATCCAAACCACTTAAGCCATCCCCCTCTTTGAGATTTCATTGCCTGGAGATGCAACTTTGCTTTGGTTGTGCACCAGGTTTGCCATGACCTTGTTGCAGCAAAAAGCAGCAGAGTGTGCTGGTACTATTCATTAAATACCAAGAGGATTAACATCCAGTTTATTTCCTCTAAAACCACAGAACTATCAGGAAATAACTAAGCCTTAAAGTTTTAGGTTTGTAGAAATGATTTCCTCCTAATGCATGTACTTGGGGGGGGGGGCAGGCAGTGGAGGAATTTCAGAATCCTGTTATGTAAAAGAGAGTCAGAGCCCTGGGAATTATGTTTAATGGCTTGTTTCATCCTTTATTGCTCTAAAGAATTCCTCAAAAATCAGCTGACCAAAAGAACCAGGGAAGTATTTTTACCTCTGTTGCTGCAACTATTATCTCTCAGTAATTTCACTAATCTTCTTTTCAGTGAGATTAGATTGGAAATGCTTTGGTGCAGGGAGGACTTGTTTGTGAAAATTGCTTGGTACTGTGGGTGCCATCGAGGGAAAATACCAGTAAGTAAACAAATGTGGTGTTCCAGCGCTAAGGAATGTATTGAAAGATGCACTGCCTTGGCTTTCCTTCTAGTTGGCAGTGCTTCCTTGGAAGATGATGTTTGGAATGTGAACTTCAATGAATTGTATTTGTCATATTAAAAAAATACTCATGACATAAGTTTGACAACAAAATTGCTGTGGTTTTCTTTCATAGCAAGTGTTGGTCCCTATTTTAAAAAAACCCCAATATAAAAAAAAATAAATTGTTCTAACCCAGACTATGCTATGAAGATTCTATGGTTCTGTGACTTAAGATCTGACATATTCAGATGCTACTTATGCATGTACTTTTTGTTTCATATGGCAATAATATGCCATATATACAACTAATGTATTTTTAAAATGTATTCCCTGCTAGATAAGTTATGAACTGTGGATGGGTGTGTGCATCTGGGGGTTAAACCATGCAGAACAGCTGAGGTAATAGCTTGAGCTGTGTCCTCTTATACATTTTGAGAAAGGCAAGTAGTTATGTCCTTGACACACCTGGGTACTATTATTAAACTCTATTTAGTGGTTTATTTACAGACAGCAGCAAAACAGTTTTCCTCAATCCAGGGCCTGAAGTATTGGTCATGTTGTGGAATTACGGACTACACAACTTGACTCTAAGTTGCAGGCTTTCCTCTCTGCCCTAGTTACTCACTCTAAAAAAAACTAATCCTGTGGATTTTATTTCCCTCTCGGTACGGCAGCAGTGAGTAATTACTTTTCTGTGGTGAAGGCAGAGATGCTGGAAAACTTTAATTAATGCTCATTAGGAGAAGCTGCTAGTACCTAAAGGAATTCATTAGGGCAGGACTCTTAATGTTCATCAGGACAGCAAATAAATGCAGTGAAGTGAGTGTTTTTTACACTGTACTTTGTGGTATATTTTTCTGTTCTGCAAAATGTTTCAGAATATGTGGGTCCTCCACAGCCAAGGATGTCTTTTAACCTCTTTAAAGTGTCCAGATTCAAAATGAAGTTTAGGATTATAGTATAAATCTCTTAAATCTCCTGTCACTTTATCGATATGGAATTGAGGAACTTAGGAGAAGAGTTACATATGTCGGCTCAGCCATAAGGTACCACACTGGGAACGCTTCACTATGACTTAGTTTGGGTGGCTGAATGGCCTCATTAATTTGAATTTTTCATGTTATCTTTCTACCATAGGAAATAGCTCGCAGGAGGTGTTTGAGAGCATAGTGACAACTTGTTTTGTGCCCCAGGGTCCCTGCGTAGTGCCAACAGGAGTGAAGAAATAGCATCACGTGTAAGCTGACATGCAGGTTTGGGTGTCTTGATTTGGAAATAACCTTGAACTTTCCTCCCAGAGCAGCCCAGACAGCAGGTGAGATGCCCTGTGGCCACGGCTCCAGTTGGCCTTTGGTGTCTCCCTGTTGGTGGATGTTGGTCAGATCTGGTGGGTTCAGAGTCTGCCCTGAGTTCATTTAAACTCAAGTTGTGGTTTGAACCTGAAGCTACAACTTTTTGTAAATCAGAGGTATTTTTATTGTTGAAACAATGTTCTTAGCACATTTTTTAAAACTTAAGTTATTTGCACAGCTCTTCATTTCCAGCTGTTAGCGGTCTGACACTGGAGCTGGCACTTGCCTCATAAAGAAGCATTGGAGCATTTGTGTTACTCCAGCAATTCCTTATCTGAAATACAGAGAATTGGAACTCTGTGGATACTGGAAAACTTTGTTACCACGCTGTGATTTGCATAGCTTTAATTGATTTTGACACAGTCAACTTTTACCACAAATTCCGTAACAAAATACAGGCAAGACAGGTGTGTCTGGTATGAAGCAGGAGGTTATTTACTTTCTCTGGCCTTTTCAGAGGGAGGGAACCTGCAATGAGGGAGCATGAAAACTATTGTGTAGATGAGCCCCTATTTAAAATGTGGTGTTGGGCACTGCTTAAAATGGAGTTATTTTTATCAGACATTGGCAGCCGAGGGGGGCAGTGGAGGATGGGATCTTCGGGGTATTCATTAACCTTTTCATCAGTCTGTATTTGTACACAAGTGCGGGTAGTGTGTCCACAGGGAAGTTGGAAAGTATTCAGAACTACCAATTGTTCTCTCAGTGAAAAGCCTACTAAAAATAGGGTATTCTTTCATTCAGACATCAAAACCCAATCTCTAATGTGAAGTGCCATGCTGTAGGAATAGTAAAAAAGCTTTTACGTGAGGAAGTTCTTTCTGTGAGCTGTTTCTTACAGTGGGTGAAATGCAGCAAAAAGGAAAAGGACTTGAGTCACTTTATGCTTTATTGGATTACCTTTGGGTGGCAGGAAATTTGTTTGAAATCCTTATTTATTGCCTTTTGGCAAATGCATATTTTTTTTCTATTTGAACTATGTCCTTAAGAGGTCTGCTGCCCTTCCTGGTGTAGGGCTGCAACAATGTTGGATATTAAGGGAATGGCAAAGACAGAAACTGTTTTCAAAAAAACACCCAGTTGTTTGACACAACTTGGTGTTATCTGAGATTTTGAAAATGGGACATGAGAATCGGTTGCTCACTTCAGACTGCAGTGATCTGAAAAGATTCAGCATTCATTGTTTCTTGGCAGTCTAAGTTTTAAAGCTGAATGCAAGGCTTTTCTCAAATTCTAAATGCAAAGTGCTAGGCTTTTCTTATTTAATGAATAAGTGTAGATAAAAATAAAATCTGCTTTTTAAAGTAACAATGTGCATCTGGTTCAAACGCAGAAAATTTGAGCAATGCCTGCAAACTTAGCTGGACCTCAGTGCTGTGGCAAATTGTTAAGAAGCAGAAGGATATTTGGAATTTTGCTGTGCAAAGACTATTCTTAACCTGCATGCTGGACGTGCACTGTTATTTTTTAGAGTAACAAATGATGCAGTTGGCCCTCTCCAGTCAGACACTCCTGGTACCATAAATCTTCCAGGTGCCCTGTGCAGAGCGGGTGAGGAGGTGCTGCACACACAGCACAGCCTTGGCTTCACCTGATTGCTCTGACAGTGCCTCTAGGAAAGCCTCGTTAAGTCTCTTAATAAGAATTTAAACTGGCGGGTAAAGACAAGCTAATCTCTATTTCATCCCATGATTTATTTGAACAGCAAGATGTCTTGTTTCCTTTTCTTTGCTGTTGCCATAGATCTGCCAATGGGGACTGAACAATGAATTTGGGAATTTAAATGGATTTATTTAGTAACAATCAACTGCTTGCTACGTAATTGCTGACTGATTCTGACTCAATATGAAGAGTAAAATTGGGAAGGGTCTTGACTACATTCCAGTTGCAGTTTTGTGAAATGATTAATGTGGTTAGGACAGGTGCCTGCTGTCAGATTTGTCCAATGTTTCATTGCCTAGCTGAATGTTTTATTACATTGGTCAATTGATATATAACATCTACTGGTATTCAGATAAAAATATAACCTTTTAAAATTCTTACCTTCAGGTTCATGTGTGTCCTGGAAGTGAGGAGAAAAGGGAGTGTTTTAAAAAGAACCATCTATTGAGGTAACAAACTCTGTGCTCTAGTGATCGTGGACCATTTTAGATTGAATACTGCAGATCCTGTATGGTCAGACAAGGGTTATAGCAAAGGAATGATGCAATACATACGGGAACAAGCTCTGTGCTGTTAGTTCCTGTTAGGTTGCGCAGCCATAGCTGCCTTCTGATTGATTGTGAATTGTGAACAGAAATTGGATTTGGCTTTGCCTTCAAAGCTGTCTCTTTATTTGAAGTGCTTTCTTTCAAGGATTCCATTTCTGTGTCAGTCTTTAATTTAGTGAGCTCTTTAAGCAAATATAAATGACTCCAGCTTTTGGAAACAGCTCCATACAGATGCTGGTTGGCAAGTTTCCCTAGTGGAATGCACTGCACTCTGAATACATTGAAACTTGCGTTACTGTAACTGAGGACTCTTTCTGTCTCATGACCTAGACAGCATTATTATTTTGCTTACAACGTTCATCTTGTGCCAAACACAGCTGCACAAACATTAAGTTATAGAATTGTGGAATTGTTAAGGTTGGAAAAGACCTTTAAGGTCACCAAGTCCAGCCATCAACCAGCACCACAAAACCATGTCCTCAATCAATATGTTTTTTAAACACCTCCAGGGATGGCGACTCCAGCAGTTCCCTGGGCAGTCTTAATTGAAACAACACAACTGGTGCAAGTTATTCACTGAATTTAATGGCATATCAGCCAGCCAGATTTAATGGCATATCAGTTGTTGCAGATGTCTGCTGGGGAGCAGTTGTTTGCTGCCCTGTTCTCTAGACTTTGATTCTTGTTCACAGCTGAAATGTTTATTTTGTCATTTATTGTACTTGGAGAACAGCTAGTAGGTATCTTTGAAGCTGGCCAAAGTGACTGTACTATTTATACCCTGACTACAGCCATGGCCTTACAGGATTTTCTAAAATCAGATGGTTTAGATTTTTGAAGTGTGTTTGTACATGGCTTGTGCTGGAAATCATAGTGTAAAAATGAAGTTACTGTGGATTTGTTGCCCATGTTCTTTTTCTCTGCTTTGAGTAGTTCTAGTTTATTGTATAGAGTAGTGGAAGAAGTTTGCTCTGAAGTTACAGATAATTGGAAATACTGCTGTGGTGTTCCCCATGTGGAATGACCTCTCCATAGGTGAGGAAGTACTGACACATGCCAGCTAGAACTGAATCTGTTATACAACTGACCACTGAAAGAGCAAGTTTTCTTTTAATGTTCAGTAAATTCCAATTATGAAAATCAAATTTATCCTTTTAATGAATAGGTTATTTGCCCGTTTTTAATCTGACAATCTCTTGAATTCGGGTGGTCTGAACACTTCATTGCAGAAGTATTTCTTGAAAGGAGATCATCATATTGATGTTATATTGGAGTGGTTGTGTGCATGGCCAGGAGTTGGACTTCATGATCTTGTTGGTCGCTTCCAGCTCAGGATATTCTATGATTCTGTGATTTGGTTATTAATATGGAGGTTTGTTTTAATAGCTGTTGGTTACCAGCTTCTTTTTCCACATACTGACATCCTCCGTTGAGACACTTCTGTTGCTAACTACAGATAGATAAGAAAAAGAAATGCTGAGAAACAGATGTTACAAGACCAAGTACCCAGCTGTGTGCTAACAAAATTAATATCATGGTGATTAGTTAACAATTCCTTGGCAGGTAGAGGCATACGTAAAACAGTAAACACAGCATGCGGAAATAATAATATTAATTTAGGGAAAAAAAAGAAGAAATTTCTGAACGTTAAACATTGGCAGCATCAGTTCAACCACCTGTGTTCCTGAAGAGCTGACTGTATTTTGGTAAGTCACACCAAGGTCAGCCAAGCTGATTTTAGAACTGGTTTTAGTAATATTTTCATGCAAACTGGTGATGGGGAAGTGCATGGGTTTTTCAGGTTAAATGCTGCATCAGTAATGAGAAGAAGTCTGTCACCATCAGCTGTCTGGGTTTGTTAGAAATTCCAATGACTGTGCTAAATAGTGAGGTTGAGCACCTCTGGCAGCTCTTTGAACGAGCCGAGCAGTGGCTGTCAGTAGGATCCTGCACCACTCCCAGACATGCTTTGGAGCTCATCAGTCAGCACCTCTGGTGTATTTGTGCCAGGTTGGCTGCTGTGACCTGTGTTCCTGCAGGAAGGGGCTGTGATGGGATGTGCCAGCATTGCCTGGGCAAGTCCAGCATGCTTGTACTTCACTAGAAAGCAGCTGTATCTCAGAGGCTGAGCAATTCCTCTATTGCTGGCATCCAGCTCCTCACATGTGTACTCCTTGGAGAAAGCACTCTTTCATAGTTAATTGAAAATCCTGGTTTCCATAACTAAAAATAAGTCTTATTAAATTAATAGTGATGAAATACTAGGCTATCTTGTGCAAGCAGAAATTCCTTTACTTTTCAATATTATGTGATGATTAACTGAATATGTAGGGAAATGGTCTTCTCTTACTTGATTACTTAAACAACCGCCTGTGATAGAGATTGTAAACAGAGGCTTCCCTGGAAAATTGGGTTATAATAGAATTAGAGTTCATGCAGTGACACCAGAGGGATTCATGGGTGGATAGATCAGCATGGATCAGTGTCTCTGCTCTTTGTGAGATGCTGTGCTGCACACTGGTGTTCCCCTGGCCCTTGGGTGTTGCAGCAGACTGAGTAAAGCATCCCTTGGTGTAGAATTGCCGTGTGAACTGTGTGAGTCAGGCACTGACGTTAGTCATGGCTGGTACACATCTGGAGTTCCAGTGATGTCACTGACTGCCCGTGTTGTGCAGTGAGCACTGTGGGGGATTGTTTTCCAATTAAACTGTGAGATGTCTCTAATCAATACTGCTGTGACACAACACTTCTATGGGTTTGATCAGAGGAGTGCTGCCCTAGCATGTAGATCTTGGTGATTCCAGGTTCCTGAGAGTCCTCCAGAGTGTGGTGAGTCACAGCAGTGCAATCTGCAGCCTTAAGCATCAGCTGTCCTTTGGGAATGCTGCAGCCCACCCTGCAGCAGTGCTGGGATTTCCCAGGCTCCTTGAAAAGCCGTTTTCAGGAAGCTCAATTCCTTCATAAAGGTTGCATAGTAGGCATTGCTCCTTTACCCTTGTGCTCAGGGGGGCTCTGTGGTGGTGGGACCTTGGGGAGGGGAGGTCTCATGGGAAAGTGGCATTGAGAAGCCACTAAAATGCCCTTGGGTGACATTCTTGTATGGAAATGATCTGTTACAAGAGGTGTTATACTTGCAGGCAGTGCAAAGCAGCTATGTTCGTAATGAGGCTGGTATTTAAAAGCCCAATTTGCTGTTGTGTAAATTAGTTTATAGCTCCAGCTATGACAGTCCACCCGCTGCTGCTCACTGACACAGCTAGAGGACACCTCTGCTGGTAACATTTTCTATTTTCCATGGTGGATGGTCACCCCACAGGTTTGTCTGCTCAAACGAGAGCAGGCATGCAGCATCTTTGTCAATAGCGTGTCTTTGTCGGACTCCTGCCCTGCCAAACTCCGTACTGAAATAGGTTAGTGGGCCTAGACATTATGCAGAGTGTAATTGCATATCTTGCTTCCTATGGAAAGTAGGCTAAAAATAAACCTGTCTGTGATTTGCATAAATTCTATTCTAATCTGAATACTCAAAAAAGGTCTTGGCATGTGAACAAGTACCCTTCTGTTGGGAAAGCAGTGCCAAGTCCCAAGTAGATTAAATGGCTTGTGTAACAGAGAGCAGCTGGAAGGACATTTTTCTCTGGGGATGTGATTGAAGTGTGTCATTCTGTATAGCTGCACGCTGCTTAAGCAATGCGATACAGTATGTTAGACATACGTCACATCTGAAACATGCTGCACTCTGGACAGACAGAAGGATTGGCAGTTTCTGCCAAGCACTATGACAGGTTAACCTGCACAGGTGCGCTGTGTGCGGTCCCTTGTTGCAGTGTGACATGGAATAATATTAAATGTCAGTAAGTTTGAATTTGCACATAAGCTGGAGATTTCCAAAGGGAAGCATTAATATTAGAACAGTCAGGGGACTCAAGTAACATTTTGTTCAGTTGGATATGTTAATTGTGCTTTCCAGCCCAAATGGGTTTGTTTGCTGTCTCAGTAAAGCATTTTCTGTAGTGTGAATAAATTAAAACCTCACATTGTAAATTTAAGGGAATGAGTGGAAGATTATTTATAAATTGGGAAAAACAAGCCATAGTTAGCCCTAGGAAAGTCATCTCCATTGTTCAGATTACTTGTCTTTGTTTTGGTGCTCCACTTTTCAATTAAGAGCAGACTAAATTGTTTATGTATTACTGTAACCTGTGGCAGCTACAGAGGACTCTTATTTCATGGCTGTAAGTGTCTGTATTTGACTTGACAGTGCAAGTGTTGCAGCAACAGATACTACTTACCCAGAATAGCCTCTGTAGTGTATTGAGCTGCGAAATGATTAAAACTCAGCAAGGCCTTGAGTGCATAGTCAAGAAGTTTTAATAAATTGCTATTGTTAAAACAGTTTTGTATTTTAATTTTTTTAACGTGTTTTTGTATTACAAGTTCTGATTGTTGCTTTGACCTTTTAGAGTGTTGTAACATCCTTTTAACATGTTTGAACCCATTGGTGTGTTGCAGTAGCAGCTCTATCACTTGCATGGTGGTCTGAGTAGATCATGATCAGGAAATGGCCTCAAGTTACACTGGGGCCAGGGTTTACATTAGGTGTTGGGAGATTTTTTCCCATGGGAAGGATTGTAAAGCTTTGGAACAGGCTGCCCAGGGAAGTGGTGGAGTCACTATCCCTGAAAGCATTCTAAGAAACATGTGGATGTGGTACTTGAGGACATGGTTTAGTGGTGAGCATAGTGGGTGCTGGTTGATGGTTGGACTTGAGTTCTTTTCCAACCTTAACAATTCCAAGTTCTATTCTGGTCAGTGTATTTGATTCATCTGCTGTTGTGGTGTCAAAAGCCTGTTTCCTCTTGTGCTTTACGTCCCTTTGTCACTTTGAGAGTCATAATTAGATCTTGCGAATCACATTTGGTTTTTGTGAGGTGTTTCAACCTCCCAGGCTGGGCTCAGTGATTTTTCCATGCATCCCTGTAAATCCTTTTCTCTGTCTCAAACCTGACAGTGGCAGAGGCTCACAGGGTGTAGTTTATCTGGATTCTTGTTCTTTACCATCCCTGTCAATGCATCTGACTTGAAATGGAAATCATGGGCCAGTTTACCCCATTTCTGAAAATACAGCAAATCTTTATAAATAGGCAAAATGTTGCTAATCTGTTCAGTGTTTTTTCACTTCTCGAGAAAATATCAAATTAAAGGGAAGTCTCCATATATAATAAAAAAGGTCAAACTTCCCTTGTGTCAAGTTATTTTGCATTTTTCTTCCCCAGTATAAGTTGAAGAAAATGGTTATGTTTGCATTTTATTTGAAGCCCATTCATTATTTTAAATTACTTGAGTTCTGTGTATATATCCTTCGGTGTCTGATCTTCTATCAGAAACAGCTGCACACACCTTTCAGCCTTGCTGTTCTCCTATTTAATAATAGAGCATTAAAAGACTTGCATTATCAGAGTAAACCCTGGTCACCCAGGTAATTCTCCTGACTGTATTCCCATAGTTAATGGATTTTTGCGTACATGCGATGTATTATTGTAATCAAATCTGATACTGGTGTGTGTGAAGCTGGAGTCTGAAAGTTGGAACTACTTTACTCAAAAGAATTTTCATTTAAAAATCCTTAAGATTGTAGGCAATTCATTAGGCTATGCAGGTTTTTTTACTGCCAGTGCAGGGCATAAAAGCAGCTTAAAATGCTGCCTTTCTGTGGAAGTCATGCATAGGCTGAGAATGTCTACAGATGTAGCAAGATACAGAGAAGAAAAGTAGAGACCTGTGCTTGAGCCGTGTAACTGAGTAGTATTGCTGCCCTGCATACGGGTTTCCAAATGCAGCTGGTCTCAATTTCCTACTTTTTCCTTAGTTCCAAAGTGGTGCATGACCCTGCCCTGCCATGTACTGGCTGGGGATACCCTGCGGAGGCATGGCCGTGTCCCAGGAGCAGATGGAAGGGAAGGGGCTGGCATCTGCCCGGAGCTCTGCTGATGCTCTCCCTGCTCAGAATGTGTTTTGGCATGTGAGCTGAGTGCTTGTGCATTTAGGTGGTTAAAAAAAAAAAGCTGTTTGTTGCTGGTTGTCCTTAGACCAGAGCTGCCCTCTGTGGGTGCAGGAGAGTGTCCCCCCCACCCTGCCCATGGATACACTGGAGCAGGCAGGGAAATGAGCTCAGGGTAGGTGGCAGAAGGTTAAGACCCTCTTGGCACCACAGTGCTGGATCACAAAATCCCAGAATGGTTCAGGTTGAAAGAGACCTTAAGGATTGTCTCATTACATAGGCAGGGACACCTTCCACTAGACCAGGTTGCTCCATGCCCAGTCTAACCCAGCCTTGAACACTTCCAGCCACAGCTTCTCTGGAGAACCTGTGCTAAGGCCTCAGCAACATCATGGGGAGGAGTTCCTTCCCTCAGGCAGTGGGAAGCCATTTGCCCTTGTCCTGCAGTTCAGGCTTATTCTTCATTTCCAAGCTTCAGTGGTTCTGGTACATCTGTGAACAATGGCAAGTGTTAAATGGGTACCAAGGGTTATTTTCATACACCGCCCAAATGGCACTGACAGGTCTAGCTAGATTTTTTTTTTTTTCATGGCAGATCAGGAACCCACCCATAGATACTCACACTCTAGAGCCTTCTGTTACAGGTGACTTTTTCTATACAGACAGAACTAAAATCCAGGAGGATTGCATCCAAGCTCCCACTGATTACATTTCAAATGTTGTCCCTCTCAGCTCCAAGTATATTTTGGAATAAACAACTCGTGATTTGCCACTCCTTCTTGTGTTTCTCAAATACATTTTGGTGACATGCCTTTGAAAGGATATTTTAGTTATCTTCAGAACTTAAAATGCGTTAATGATGGAATTTCATGAGCAAACACAATCATATTAGTTTTCCACTGGTTTACTTACAGTGGCCAGGTTTATTGGGAGAATCTTTCCAACCCTGTAGGATTTCAAGGAAACAGCACAGAATCCTGGGATATTTAAGAATGTGGAATGAGAAGCTTTGTCTCTCTGAATGGGTCACCACCTCAACTGAGGACCTGAAGGCATCCTGTGAAGGCTGATGTTGAACACCTCTTAGTTTTTAGTAATGAGTGATCTAAATCTGGAGGCTTAAAAAGACAAAATACATAGTTATTGGTGGTTCTGGAGTCGATTTTCTTACTGATGAAAGTAAGAAAATCCCCAAAGTCAAGTGGGATGTACATTCTGTAATGGAGTTTGTGGTAACTTTATTTCCTTAATCTGGATAAACAGGTTTTCATTTCTTTCACTAGTACTTTAAACACCCTGTCAGTATTTTGAGCAGTCTGGTAAATGATTTATTAATACTGTAAAGCTTATCTCTACCATAATTTCCGTAAGTTAGGCTATATTACCAGGAATTTATTGGATGGCATATAGCAAACTCTGACTAAACAAGACTTTTGGTATAACCCTGTCTAATATTTCTCAGCTTTCAGGTAGTAAATGAGTTTGGTTTAATGGATGATTGTGGCTGTGAAGAGCCTTGAAACGTAATGCTTCACCTGACAGGGAGCTTGCCTGCATTTTGAAGAAACTGCAGTTTTTCAGGGAATGAGCAGAAGTTACCCTGAGTCCATAATGGGGCCAAAATCTCTTTTCCCACATGGGTCACTGGTTCAGGCATGGTTGTCACCTCACCTCCCAAAGTGGCCTGGATTTTCTTTTGAGAGGGAACTCATCTCTTCCACAGGCTGAGTCCCAGCTTGGGTTCCTACCTTCATTACCTGGAAGGGAGACAGGGAGGTCTTGAGTGTGAGCATGCCATGGAGCCCTTGGTGGCCTGGGACACAAGCTGCCAGGCATTGCTGCTAGTCTGAGCCTTTCTCCTCAAAAATCCCAGGATTGTGGGCCCCCTCCCTCAAGAAAAAGCAGGCTTCTGCACAGGAGTCCGTCTATGCTTCTAACCCACAAAATGAGGAAGCACCTGCTGACTGGGTTGGACATTCTCAAAAAGATCTAGTCTCTTTTCTGTATTAGTTGTAATAATTTGAACGTCACACCTTCTCCTTGTGTTGAGAGCATAGGTGTGTATTGTCCAGGTCACAGTGAAGTACTTGCAGGTGAAGGACGGCAGCTACTCAGGGCTGCGTCACCCCTGGTGACCGCTCCACATTTCATAAATACAGTGATTCTCTTGCATGCTTGGAAATCATTCATTGTCCTCAGTGAATGCACGTGTTCAGATCTGGAACTTATGTGAAATCATCGTATTTTAATGGTTGTTGGGGAATATAATAAAGCTAATGTGTTACACACTGTTTCCTAGTGCTGCATTGCTGATTTGTGGAGTTGAACGTTTCTTTAAATGGTTTTTGCTTGATCACATCAAAAATCACTTAATCTCAGTGGGTGTATTGACAGCCCAGTTTAATTAAACAGTAGCTGTTTTCCACTTAATGAGGCCTGAGAATTCCTATTTTAGTTAGACTGCGAGTGAAATCATGGAGCTGCTTTATAGCTCTCAACATGTGTTTCACTTGAATTTTCATAGTCGATAGCCTGTGGCAGCCACAGCTTATGCAACACATCATACAGCTGAGCAGAGCCCTTGGATACTCTGGGATTCTGTTCACAGGGTGGAATTCTGAATGTACCAGATGATACTCTGGTTACATTTCTCCTCTGCTATGTTCTAGGTGAGAAAACAAAATTGCATCTCAGTATGTGATATCTCCAATTTTCACCCTGTGCTGTTCAAACTCCACTGGGGAGGGGAGTAAGGAGACTTGGGGGGTGCAATTAAGGGGATCAGCAGGAGGTGGTGACAGATCATTGCAGGCTGGGCTGGGAGAGCTCCTTCCTGCCTGGTCCTTGAACTGTGGGGGCTGTATTTTGGTGGGTGAGAGGCTGGGCGTGCCCTGGCTTATATGCACTGGGACCCAGAAACCAACCCTACCCCCAGCCCCCTTTGTCCCCTTAATTTGTCTCCCTAATTCACAATGCTGTGTTTTACTGCACTGGCACTTGGGCCTTTTTTTTTTTTTTTTTTTTTCTCTGCAGTCACTTAATTCTCCTCTCCCAACTCCAGTGGGCATATCCTCATCTGATCAGTCCTTTTTGGTTAATTTAAATTAAAACTGAAAACAAGAGGCCTGTGCCTGTTCATCTGGCAGAACCTGAGTGGTATAAAGTATATTATTCCTCTTGACTGGTCCCTGTGTTGCTGGTGTCATCCTTTAGAAGCGGCTCTTCAGCACAGCAAACACCAACCCAACATTTATCAAGTCATTTTGGAGAGGCTGATACATGAGGTTTTCCTAAAAGCCTGTGTAAAAAAATGTAAAAGAAGCATGCTCAGCTCCTGGCGGGAAAATAATCTGACTTTTGCCAGAGGTTACCTAAAGCATCCTTACAATTACTTTATTTTTCTGCTTTCTAATGCACACTATCCTCTCTGTGAATTTCTGTAACTTTTCCTCTGCCCAGTATTTTGTTTGACTTTTTTCTGTTTTCCCCAGGCAATCCTGTCAGTCTTCAATTCAGTCATCTTGGTCTCACAGTATAGTGTAGTCTCTAAGCTTTTAAAGATTATAAAACTTATAAAGATTAACCCCTCAATATTGGTGTATCCTTAGTAGCAGCCTTGCCTTTATTTTTTCTTTAAACTGAGTTGGTATTTATTGAAAAGCGTTTATAAGCTTTTAAAATTTTAAACATGAAGAGGGAAATAAAGTCTGTAATTCTACATCCAGAACAGATTCTCACATACTGACTGGTTTTTCCAATGTGCAGTAGTCTGAAAGTAGCTGATGAACAGATCCATCTGCCTCAGTGAAATATAAGTGTATTGATCTGCCTAAGTGAAATATGCTGGGATTGCTGAAGTGCTTATCTGGCTTTGACAAGGAGATGGATGGACCATTTTAGCAGTAAAACATTTTTTTTAATGTTGAGGAACTATCTTGTCTACAAAGAATAAAGTAATTTGTAGTAAAAGCTGGAAAATACTTTTCTTGCTGGAGATTACCCCATTTGTTTCAATATTCCATGATGTGTTGTGTTCCTTATGCTGCAGGAAGCAAATCCAAAATTTTATGAGGAACAGTTCATGCTGGTAAAATAGGGAATTGAGGTGGGGACTGTGGAGTTGCAGTGCATTCCTGGGAAGGGGTTGGTTGGAGAACTGCGTTAGTGGGAACTGCTGTTGCTTGTCTAATTGCTGGACAGCCACAAGGACGATGCTGAGGTGTTGTCCTAATAGTGCAAAATGCCTTTTATGTGTTCGGAAGTAATTTTAAAATAAATGATGGTGTTTAAGGAGATGAGAAGTTGATTTCATTTGGAGCCCAGGACTTGTGTTCAGCACAGGATGTGCTGCTTGTTCAGAGGGTGTGCTGGGCTTATTCTCTCCTTGCATGAGGGTTTAAGGTGATTTTGTAATATGTGGACATCACTGACCTCTCTGAAGGGCTGATAGGCAATCTTGGTTCTATTTTGAAATACTCATCGTGACATGGTTTTGTTTGGAGGGAAGACGGTGCAGATTGAAATTCAGTTTGCTGTTGGTGAGTGGTGGTTGCTGTGAGGGTATGTTTGAGAGTTGAGAACAAGATGTGGAATGCCCTCCTCACCTTGGCTAAAAGGGAAGGGAAAGTATAAACTTGCCACAACCAAAACATGCAACCAGCTTTGCAGAAGTGACACATGGTTGGGAAAACTTGGTTAGTGGTGGGAGGATTTTGATGGCTTGAATTTTTTCCAAATTTTACATATATGTAGGTACGGTAATTGGTTGAAGATGTAGGTTAATGGGCCTTGTATGAGGACTGCTGTGAGGTCTGTGATCTGTTTGAGGTGGTCTCCTTGGCAGCTTTGAGCTCATAGGCTTCAAAGGCTCCTGTCAGAAATGCTTCTGGGGCAGGTTTAGGCATTTCATAACCTGTTGGTGACGTAATTTTACAGGAGCAGTTGTCTGTTCCAGCCTTTTTCCCTGCTGTTGTGCTACACCAGCGTCCATCTGCTGCTGCCCATCTCCTTCTCTAGGTTTGGAGACAAAGGTTGAGCTTTTTCCCTAAAGCCTTGAGTGTTCTGCTGTAGTGCGTAATTTAAATTTACCAAGGTCACTGAACCCTATTTACTGTGTTTTCTGGGAGGCTGACAAGGTACAAAAGATTGCTTGGTACCCTCCTGTCTGAAGGATGAGGCAGTAATACAAGAGCTCAGTTATTTGTGTGCTGAAGGGGCCATGGTTCTCCAGTGATGTGACAGATTCACTAATGATACCTGACAGGAGTATTGTAAAGGAGTAGCTGTAAAAAAAACCAACTCCCTTCTATTATGCAATGTTTTTAAGAAGGAAATATTTTCTTTTTATAATTTGAAGAATGCAAGTTCCCATGTGACAAAATATTGAACTCAGGTGACTGGTGAGTAGGTGTAAATTGAATGGAAACTACTTCAAAATACAGTTAAATGGTTTCTTGTCTGTAGAGACTTTGAATTTTGGTAATAGGTTTTGTATTTTAATACTTTATATTGATTTTCAAACAATTCCAGACTATTGTCACTGCCTTGTTCGGGAGATGAGGGGGAATGGTTGTTAGTCAGCTCTGCTTAAAATGACTCTGCCAGAAAAAATTCTTCTCTGTGACAGTGGTGAAGTCCTGGCACAGGGTGCCCAGAGAAGCTGTGGCTGCCCCATCTCTGGCAGCATTCAAGGCTAGGTTGGATGGGGCTTGGAGCAATCTGGGATAGTGGAGGGTGTCCCTGCCCATGGCAAGGGGTGAAACAAGATGAGCTTTAAGGTTCCTTTCTGACACAAACCATTCTGGTATTCTGTGATTTGATAGCACAAAATGATATTTTCCATCGAGGTTGTTGTATTTAAAACAACACAACTCTTCTGGCTTCGTGCTGTTTCTGAAACTACTATAGCAGTAAAACACAGTTCTTATTGTGAGATCCTGCTTTACAGATTAGTCTAATTTATTCTTTTTTCTTTCTAAGGAAAAGTCATCAACAAGGACTTGCGCCACTACCTAAGCCTTCAGTTCCAGAAGGGCTCGATAGACCACAAACTTCAGCAAGTGATCAGAGACAATCTCTATTTGAGAACCATCCCTTGTAAGTATGTAAAGATCAGCCTCATTTCATCTGTTCCTGCTAACTCCCACATAATTTATGAGTTTGAAATACCTTCTCTCTTAATCTGATTTAGATTTTACCTTGTACTGAAGACTTCTGGCTTTGCTACAATAGCTTCACATCTGAAGTTGCCATGAATTGGTGCAGCCAGTATGGACTGAAAACCAGCAAAACCTTGAGAATTCAAAGTTCAGATTGTTTCAGTAATATCTGTGTGTGGCTCTTCACAAATTTGTCAGTAGTTGTTAGAATGACCCAGCCACCACAAGAAATAAATCTTTCTCAGCATGATCAAGCAGTGCCAAAACATCCTGAATTTTGTCAATGTGTTGTGGTTTTTTTTCCTTCACAAAGAGCAAACTGAGACCTCAAGTGTCAAGTGCATTTGGCAGAGCAGGGCAGCTGGAAGGAGGGTGGGAGGAGGGGTTGGGTGCAGAAGGGGTGACAGTGACAGAACATACAGGCAGACTGTGCTCATCCTGAGAAGATTGATTAAAAAGGCTCATCATTGACTCTTTAAATATTCATTGCACTAAAAACTTTCTCAAGTAAAGTTTTTGTATCTACAGGAATTCTACTCTCTTCTCTCTGAGCACACCTGAGAGTGGCTTTCTTAAACTGCATTTCATTATTACTAGCTTTTATTTACTAGCTCTTGTTCATGCTGCTGCCTGAAAAAAATGATACATGCTTTTAAAATGCTATTAGGTAGTAGGCAGTAATGAATTGTAATGAATCAGTGAAGTTCTTTCAGGAGAGCTTTAATTAAGCTGTTATAACTATGGGAGGCCTGCTTTATAGACAAACACTTTGAGAACCTCTGCATTAACACAGCAATTTACTGATAAAGTTCACCTACAGCCAGGGGTTGGAGTGTGGCTGAATTACACTCTGAATTGTAGGTTAAAAAATAAATTCTGTGTTGAGTTACGGATTTAGTGGCCCAAAAATCAAATGTGCTTAGTCATGATAATCTCATTGCAAATTAGAGAGTTGGTGCTGATGGAAATAGGGAAAGATGCAGCACCCTTACAGCTGGGTTGAAATAAAATAACTCAGACTGGGATTGCATGTCATTAGCTGCCACAAAAGTTGGTTTTGGTTCACTGACCATGAGAAAGAATTCTCTATTAATTGCCACCTCACCGAGCTGCTTGTCTCCTCCTCCCCCAATACCAGAAGTGTCGTTCCTATGTAATTCACCATCTCAGTTTTTATACGTTATTGTTCACTTGCTTACCAAGAGTTGTTTTAACTCTTACTGAAGAGACATAATCTTTGTATAAAGATTTGAAAATACATTGTTTTTGCTGAACTGTACAGCAGGCAGCATTTGGTAACAAGCAGCATTTCAGTGTTTTACAAGAGTGTTTTCTTTCTCTTTGCAGGCACTACAAGGGCTCCCAGAGATGGGGAGGTCCCTGGGGTAGACTATAATTTCATTCCTGTTGAGCAGTTTAAAGCGTTGGAAGAAAGTGGAGCCTTACTAGAAAGTGGAACATATGATGGTATGTCAGTGATGTTTAATGGAATGGGAATGAGGACCCAGTACTTGTGTCCAGGTGTAGCTCCTGGTGGTACCAGCTTTCCTGCTCACTTGATGGTCATGACAGTAGTAGAGAGACAATAGTTAGTCTGCTTTTGGGTTACTGTGAAGAGGAGGAGCAATCTTGTTTTAAAGCTTTCTAATAATCTGCAGATTGTCCTTTCAACTGCTCTTAATCCCAGCAGATTATTTTCACCATTGCATTTTTGGGAAACATTCTGAAAAGGTTTGTCTGTGCCTGGTACAAATTTAAGAGAATTTAGTCAATTTTGTGTACACCTCAGAGAACAGAGCCATGTTCTCCTCTCAGGTGTGCATCAAAAGGACAAAAGGCAAGAGAAATTCTGACCCAGCAGAGAAGCGAAAGCATTTTTCAATGGAAAGTTGAACAGCACTAGACCTCATTGTAGGAAAGTTGGGTTTGTTAAATGTGGTGAGGAAAAACATTGTAATGGAGATGGTGATCAATCCCGTGAAAGGCTCTGTGCCTCTTGTTTTTCTCATCCCACACTATCTGTTAATATTGTCCAGTCTGTGGAAATCTAGTAAGCAAATTTAAGATACGCTAGTGGGTTTTTTCTTTATTCCTCAGCTGCACTGTATGTGACTGTCCCCTCTCTGAGCCTTGCCCTTGCTTGATATTTGCAGAAGGATTTTCTTTCTATATGTATTTCCATGGTCAAAACCATATCCAGGCACTAAAAGTTATTCCAGCAGGAATTCTGGGAAGCTTCCTTGCTTTGTGCTCAATTCCCTAATAAAAATCATATGAGCAGTCAGGAGAGAGGTCAATTGCTGAAATTCTTTTCCAGAAAACAGCAGATGATTCCTTTGTACTTCAGATTAAAATATTGAAGGAAAAATCTGTTCTTTTTTCTGAAGTAAAAATATCAGCATATTGATATCAACATCTTTGTTTGGCAAGTGTATTGTCAGTAGAAAATTGCAAGTGTTAAAAATCAATTACTTGTTAACTGGTTTTATGGAAATGAATACCTTGTGTTTGCATAAAAGCAATTTGCTCCAAATCTATCCTTTTCTTTAGAAAACTTGTAGCAGGACAAAAGTTTTCAGATAACCTCTTGTTTCCTGACAATTAGTGCTGCATTAGCAAGAAGTCAGTGTATGAATAAATAGGCTTTGACTGTTGATTGGGTTTTGGTAATGCTGATGTCTTCTTTGAGGCTTTAAAATGTCACTAAAATACATTTGCATGGGCACTAAACTGGTAACAGCCACTGTAGTGCCTTCAGCAGTATCAGTGCTTCAGTGCTCCTGATTTTTGTCTCATTTTCAGGTAATTTTTATGGTACTCCAAAGCCTCCAGCAGAGCCCAGCCCCTTTCAGCCTGATCCAGTGGATCAAGTTCTTTTTGACAATGATTTTGATACTGAATCACAGAGGAAAAGAACCACATCTGTCAGCAAAATGCAAAGGATGGAAAGTTCTCTCCCTGAAGAGGAGGAAGAGGAAGAAAAGGAAGCAGTTAATGGCAGCGGAGGGATAGGTTGGTTGACAAGGGAAGAAATTCCCTGGAGTATTGTATGAATGGATAAGGACTATACAAAAAACATTTGTGCTTCCTTAGTTTAGGTGAAGTATGAAGGCAGTTTCTGTTCAGACTGGTGCTTCTATTTGATTTTGAGATGACCTTTTAAAAAGAACCAGCTGTTCTCCCAGCCAGATGTCCAGTTGCATCATAAAATGCACTGCTTGGTCAAGAACATGTGGTGCTGGATATGGGCCAGGGCCAGTTACACGAGCAGGAAGGAAAAATTTGTCCGCTCTTGAAATAACAGAGTCCTTCACAGCATAGAATTCATACCCTGCAAAATGTTACTGTTGAATTTTGAGGCAATCACTGCATTTGTACACAGGAGATTTTAAGGAAGTGATTGGTTGAAGGGGCGACATTGGCTCATACTATAAAATTTTCAGATGATTTTGCCTAGGGGAACTATCATACAATCTGAAATCACCCAAGGGGGAGCTTGTAGTGAGAAACAAAGCCAAGCATGTTGAGGGTTCCTTTTGCTGTCATGGTTACTTATCTGGAGGGGGGCAAATTGATGGTGGAGAGGAGCTGTCACATTGCATTTGCAGTTGATCCTGTGTGTGACTGTTTAGGACAGAGTTACACTGACCAGACCTGACCTAGTCTTGTCATCTTCAGGGCTGGCAACACCACAGAGGGGCCAGTGGTCAGGCTGGTGGTTGGGTGAAGGTCATGGACATCATCATGTCACAGAGGGTATCAAGGCTAACCTCAGTTCTGGAGGGTAGAGGCTTCTTTTTAAAGTTTCCTGCCAGAATTTTTGGGATCTTCTTTCTAGTTGTGGCTTGTAGCAAGGTGTTGTTTATTTTACTGGCAGTTTGGGTCTTCTCTACATTTCCTTCTGATTCTTTGAGGAATATTAGTAGGATTTTTTTGATTGTTTTATGGCATTACAAACACTGTTCTCACTGTGGAAATGGCAACAGAGCATAGTCAACTTGGATTTCTGCCAGTGTTGATTTTTCAGAGTAGGCTCAGGCACATAATACAAGGTTAATTCTCTTTGGCAGGGGAAGAGCAGAGTTAAGTCTTTTCATGTCAGCTTTTCGAAGCTCACAGCTGAAAAAAAAAAGTGAAAAAATGCACATCACATAGAGAGATGTGTTTGACATCCACTCGTAGCCAGATTAAGAGGGTGGTTCTTTGTGAGAAACAACATAAGCATCTGACAAACACTTTCCCTGAACAACTGCAGAAAACAAAGAAAAACATTCAGATTCTCCTGACTGGATGAAACCTGTTCCCAGCTACAACCAGACAAGCAGCAACATGGACTTCAGAAATTATTTGTCAAGGGATGAGACCCTGGAACCACTACCCAAGAACTGGGAAATGGCCTACACAGACACTGGCATGATCTACTTCATTGAGTGAGTAACTCAGCTCCTTGGAGGAGACAAGTGCTGGTGGCTGCAGTCTGAAAAGCTTGCTCTTTCACCTCTCTTCTTGTGCTGCTTCTATTTCTTTATGAAATTTACTATTTTCCTACTGTTACACTCCTTACTCATCGTCCTCAACGTTGCACGCTCGGTACGATTCCCATTGTGCAGGAAGACCTTATGGTTCCACCTGCAAAGTCAGTTTGTTTGTTCTAAGTTTTGTATCTCACAAATACAAAGCTGGCTGAGTATTGCTAAGTGACACATGCCATGGAAACCTCCTCTATGTCAAATTTCTCTGAAATTTGAGACCTTGTTTAGTTTCCCTTCTCTGCTGGTGTTCCTTGGCTGGGAATGGATGTTTCGAAATACAAATAGCCCAGATGAAAGCCCAGGATAGGAAAGTAGCTCATGTGTGCACATGTAAAACTGCCTCATTTATGAATTCTAAGGCAAAAATGAAACAGAAACCTTCCTGAGAGTTAAACATATGAGGAGGCTAAACATTTTTTTTTCCTATCGGGTAGAAACAGCTGCTGTTCCCATATGAGCTTTTGGGGGGCTGGGGGGAGGATCTGTGCCTCTGACACTTCCTGTCTGCCCTGGAGAGTCTCCAGTGTGCTGGTACCTTTTCTTCTTAGCATTTTTTGGTGTGACTGAGGCACAAATAAAGGTTGTATTATCTAAAGTCTACATTTTCCTACGATAGTAAATACTTGAAGGAAAGTTTCTTCAGTGTGAGGGAGTTCTCTTACTGGCATGTATTCTGCTCCACAGTCACAACACCAAGACAACGACATGGCTTGATCCCCGACTCTGTAAGAAGGCCAAAGCTCCTGAAGATTGTGAAGATGGAGGTGAGATGTTCAGAATGCATTTGCCACCTGTCACTGATAAATGTATGAGTTTATTCCAGCTGGACACAGTCCAATACTTCTGTGGTAGAAGCTTCTCCCGGGTAGATGTGACTCTGGAGCTGGCAGCATAGCGCTGAGTGTCCCCTGTTTGGTGGCAATAGGAATTTACATAAGACTGGGAAAGCCCATGGTGTATTTTCCCTGGAGTAGTAGAATCTGGCCAAGCAAAAGGTTTATCTACATTCCTGAGCAGAATATGAGATGTTTTGTTCCATTAAGTGTCATTCTTAAGGGGAAAGCTGCACGTGAGTGATGATCTCACTGGAAACTGTTGTATAGGTGGAATATGGCAGAAGAAGGCCCACAAGTAACAGAATATAGGAATAACAAAGAAGGTATGGCAAAATACATATTGCTGATGATAACTATTGCATGTGACATAGTATTTGAATGCAGAAGCTAAGGGAACAATCTGACGGATTGATTTAAATTCCTTCAAGACTTCCAGGTCAGTAGCCTCCAGACAATTTCTGCAACCATTTCCTACACAGGTGGGCAATTTAGTCTGCTAGGAAAGAGTATCAGGTAGCTCTGTCTTCAGCAAATGCCTGATATGTTTCAAAAGCTGAAGCAGGCTCAGAATGACCTGTCATCCTCCAAAATTGCCCAGCCTAACAACCATGTATCCATAATGAAGCCAGCTGGAGCAATAGCTGCATACTGCTGCTTATTAAACATACATGCAGCTCTTTAAACAGAGATGCAGGATATCCAAGTGAACAATACTTAAATTAATAGACCCATTGGGTCTTTAGTCAGACCCTGTGGAGCAATACTGGTATTAGTAATTGGTAACATGCTGTCATATGCTAGGGAAATTCCTGTTATTGTCAAACTTAGGACAGCCTCAAACAAGATTGCAGGGCAAATTTATCCTTAAAATGTCTGGCTGACTATATTTATTATTCTAATATTTAAATTTCCGTGGTCAAGATAACTAGAACAATAAACTTGATAAGCTGACCTCTGTGGTAACTACTTATTACCTTCAGTCAGTCATGAGCTGCTGGCACCCTCTTACCAGATGCTAAATTTGCCATAAAAAGGAGCCTTTTGCATGTAATTTTCAGTATAAACAGGTCTTTAAGTTTATTATATGTTTAAAGTTGTGTGATTTCATTGAATACAAGGCTCATAATTTACTGCAAGAAGGAGTAAGAGTTGCAGGGCTTCAGATTCCCTGGAGCAGGCTTTTACCTTTCATCAGGGAAGAAAACGGGACCTGAATTTTCCTCATATTTTTCATGAGACTAGGTGTTCTTTAATGAAAACTCTGACATTTGTGGATAGTTTTCCCCTGTAATGGAGAATTTGGTCTTTCTGATTGCAGAACTTCCTTATGGATGGGAGAAAATAGAAGATCCTCAATATGGGACATATTATGTTGAGTAAGTGCTAATTATTGATTTGGCACACATAAAAATTGAGCATGAAACTCTGAAGCCTTGATCCCCAGTAAGTAGAGATTGTAATGCAGTGGAAGGCCAGGTTGGACAGGGCTAGGGGCAATCTGGTCTAGTATCCATACTCATGGCAGGGGGTGGATCTCTGGATGGGCTTTAAGGTTCCTTCCAGTCCAAAACATTCTGTGATTCTGTGAAACTATTAAATATATCCAGGAGAAACAGTTCTTGGGTCGCAAACTCATGGCACAAACTTCTGGTAGCACTGGCATGAGGGAAAATCCACAGTGTGACCTTAAAGACTTAAAGACTGTTTTTCATTTGGGGAAAGAAAGCAAGTTGCAACCAAAATAATTTATAGATGGAAATGAGCTGATGTCATTTTTCTTAGCTTAACAAAAACAGAGTCACTTGACTTAAGAGTGGCACCTGATAACTTTAAAAGAGTAAAAAAAACTTGTAAATCATTGCTGTCTTCAAAAAGCCAAGTCAATAACCATTAAACTGCTGCAGGAGCTCTTTTGAATCTCCTTCAGGCCAGAGGAAATTAAATCTCTCCTTAACCATGGAGAAGAAAAATGGTAGAATTGAAGATGTAGCTTCAGAGAACAAGCAAACATTTTTCACTTAGCAAAGCCAAGGTATTTGAATTATGCTCAAATTTGTTGGTTTTCCCCACCTATGCTGTACTTCTCTATCATCTGCTAGGGAAAAGGTGATGCCTGAGTTTGTAAATAGTATAGGTCAATGGGTCAAGAGAAAAAGCAGGTTTGCTCAGATCTAAACTGTTACAACCCTGCCTGGCGATTAAAGGAAGTAAAATCTTATTTGCCTCAAAGTAAGTAAACTGCTGGAAGAATTAACATATTTTCAATATTAGTTATGAAAGGTTTTTTGTTCATTTCTCCACAGCATTCATCTGACATAATAAAAAATAGTGTTTGTGGATGTGTTTTTTTGGGGTTGTCTTTTTGGGAAGGAGTCAGAATGTTTTCTGTTGAAATCCTGACCTACCTTTTGTATGCCTGCAGTCATATTAACCAGAAAACTCAGTTTGAAAATCCAGTATTGGAAGCCAAAAGGAAAAAACAGCTAGGACAGACTGATGCTGGCCCTTCCAAATCAGGTATCACTGAATGTTGTGTTCTTTGTCACATATATCTTTATCTGCAAGTATGCTTTATAAAAATCTAGTTCTGGAATTCATGAAGGCATCAACCTTGTCTTTTCGCTAGCCATTACAGTGTTACCCTCCAAGATATTTGGGGTTTTTTGAAGGATTTTTTTTGTGTTAAAATTGAACCGACACACTAAGACTGCTTCTAAATAATTTTGGTTGTTCTGAGCTGGTTGTCATAAACAGCTTTGGAATATATGGAGGGTTAGAAGAGCCATCTGGAAGTGCAGGTAAAGCCACACCTGGAGTTTTTATGCTTTTGATCTACTTTAAGCTTGGTATTCAAGGATAAAAATTGTGAATTTGAGGTGGGAGGTTTGCAGACAGCTCTGTTGCAATCTGTTCAGAAAAACTCTTTTCCATGCACTGAATTCAGCTGGAAAATGAGTGTAGCACTTCCCTGTCTGTTTATCCTTTAAAACTGCTTCAGGAGCTGATCAACAATAAACAAATCATTAACCTTTGTGACACCTTAAAAATAAACAAAAAATTTACCGGAATTAACCCTGGCTTACTGCCCTCCTGTCTCTGTATTCCATAATTCTAAAGGACCGGGGAGGTCTCTCTTCACTCGAGATCCATCCCAGCTTACTGGAGCCCTCATAAGGACATCCCTGAAAAAAAGTACTATGGGATTTGGCTTCACAATCATCGGAGGGGACAGGCCTGATGAGTTTCTTCAAGTGAAGAATGTGTTAAAAGACGGACCCGCTGCACAAGATGGAAGAATTGCTCCAGGTCAAGTATTATTTCTGTAAACTTCCATTTCCTGGGGTACTTTGGAGAACACAGCTTGAGGCACAGGAGGTTGGAGGACTCCATACACATCCTCACTAAATTAAATATTTTCATATTTGTGAAAGATCTGTGCAGAGCAGTGGCTGAAAAGGAAAAGAAGCAGCATTCTAGATAAAAATTTAATGGGCACTTCTGAAGATTTCAGTACTTCTGCTTTAGCAAAGACACTTATCTTCATGTTTATTCATGTAATGGTTTCTCTCTCTGTAAGTGAAGTAAAAATAATGTGTTTGAATCCTGGTCTGTTTTGCCTTGTTGCTGCCAGAAACCATGACACCGATTATTAAAACTGCAAAAAGCCCCCAGCAGGAGTGAAGAAGCAAAGTTGTGTGAGCTGGACAAGTGAGGAGAGAAGAGGGATGAGCAACCCATGAGGACTTACGCATTTTTTCATGGTTATTACATGTGTAATTAGGTTACCTGTAACCTTACCATAACCTCTGGTTTGCATATTAGAAAAGGTGAAATGCTTCTTTACCTATAACATAAACACTTACTCTTGAGCAAATGAGTAAAAGAATTCATTCGTTGAATGATAAATACTATTAACTTACAAAATGGAACAATTTCCTGGTTTGTTGTTGATGTATTGTTTGAACTTGTATGTGGTTCATTTTCTACCTCTGCAAAAATGTAAACAATCCTGCAGAACTCAGAACTGTTGGAATGGAAAAGATGTGCAGCTATTCTGATTGTAGTTCATGGAATAAGGGAGATTGTGTTTTACTGATGCCTGGGCATTAAATGGATAGGACAGTTTGCAGGACATATTGTACCTCACGTGCAAAGTTTCACATCAAAATTATGAAAACGCGAAACAAGGTTTTGGGATCTGGAGCCCATAAAAGTTCATTTTGAAAATGTATTCTTAGCCATGTGTAGCAGCAGTGTAAGAGTATGGAGCATGTGTGTGTGCACAATCCTAGCTTAAGTTCAGCCAGTCCTAAAATAAACACAGGGCCAAAAAAATCCGATTTATTCTGCATTGGGTTTAGGATGCTCTGCAATATGAATTAAAGTAGAAGACATCTGCTTGCTGTAGTGTGCGTGCTCTGCTTCATCTCCCGTGGCTGTACACTATCATTTTTTAAATCTGCTGCAGATTAAACTTTATATATTTAGCACACTGTGTCCTGAGATGAAATAGAATAAATGAAAAGAGGAAATCCTTATGCTTTTTGGCAATATTAGCCATGAGGTAACATCCCAGACACTAGTTATTAATTTGAAGACAGCACTGTGATTTCTTCAAGGTAGGCTTTTGTTGAAGGTTTCACTTCTGTTTTTGACACCGTCAAAATTTCTTTTGTAACAGGTGATGTCATCGTGGACATAAATGGAAGCTGTGTCCTTGGCCATACCCATGCAGATGTTGTCCAGATGTTTCAGCTCATTCCCATCAATCAGTATGTGAACATGACTTTGTGTCGTGGGTACCCTCTTCCTGATGACAATGAAGACCCTGTGGTGGATATCGTGACAGCCACGCCTGTCATTAATGGTCCGCCGGTGGCCAAGGGAGATGCTTCCATGTCCAGCCAAGATTTAGTAGCAGCAACAGTTGTGTTGGACCAGAATGGGAAAGTGTTGGTCAACGGTCGCCTGAATGGCCCTTCTGTGGATTCAGCAGAGCAAAGGGTCTCCTTTGCCTCCTCAGGAGGCTCTCAGCCAGAGCTGGTCACCATCCCTCTGATCAAAGGGCCTAAAGGCTTTGGGTTTGCCATTGCAGACAGTCCCACAGGCCAGAAGGTGAAGATGATTTTGGACAGCCAGTGGTGCCAAGGCCTACAGAAAGGGGATGTCATCAAGGAGATTTGCCATCAGAATGTGCACAGCTTGACCCACTTGCAGGTGGTGGAGGTGCTCAAGCAGTTTCCAGTTGGAGCAGAGGTGCCCCTGCTTATCTTAAGAGGAGGTACAGACAAAATTGCGGTTGTCATATTGGTTATAAGTTTTTAAATGTCCTATTTTAGTGTGATATCTAAATTGTGTCCAGTCTTGACAGCTAAGCAGCAGCTCATTCTATCTCTGCGCCATTATGTTCTAAGTTTGATTTATACCCCTCACTATTTAGATTGATAGCATGTTGCTGGGGTTTTGTTTGAAGTTTTAGTTAGGTTTTTCTTTGGGTCTTTTTCCCTCAACAATTATATGGTGATATGTTTATGCACTGTCTCTTCCAAGTCTCTGGGGAGTGTTAAAGCAAACACGTGGTCTCCAGGATAATGCAAGGAGTTTTGTGAGGTTCTCCAAATATATTCTAGTAACTGTGTCTGTGAAGAACAGGGGATTGCAGGAGATGGGAAGAAGCATTAGCGAAGAGATGGGGCTGATCACTGGGAATAGCAGAAAAAATTCTGAATTTTTCCTTTGCATATTCATACCTCTTCCTTGATTGTCAGTCACAGACCAGAATGCATCTTCTCCCCAGAAACTGTAGTAGATAGTGTCTGTCTTCCAAAGGAAGCTGAATATGAATGAATTATGAGGCAGCTCGTGGCCGTTCAGTGTCCCTTCAGGCTTTATTGTAACCCTGACTTCAGCCACTGGTATTTGCAAAAATCTCTGGATCTTTTTCTGTATAAATACTACTATTCCTTAATCAGCTAAGGAAATAATTAGATTTCTGTGTGGCAAGTGAAATTCCTTCAGACAAATTCCTAAGTCTCCTTATCCCATGAACTGAGGGGTGACTTGGCTGACCAGCTTCCAGCAGAAAGAGAAATAGGTATTTTTCATTGTTGTACAGCTTTCTGTTCTAATTGAGACTTCTCTAAAGTGATGGTTTTGGTCACTTTGCCACTTAAAAACACAGTGAATCAGCTGCTATTATTTTAACCCCAGGGGCAGCTGGTTATATTGCTGAAATGTTGTTGAAACTTTTTGTAACCTGCTATTAAAGTTACTTTCTATTTTCTTCAGGTCCACCCTCCCCTACTAAAGCTGCCAAAGGAGTGAGTATTGGTGATGTATTTAACTTGTTTCTGACCTGCTTTGTAATCTCATTTCCTCTGGATTTTAGTCCCTGTGATAACCTGCAAGATGGTTTAGCAAAACCACATCTGCTTGGTAGGCAAAAATTCTTCATCTAAGTTAGAGTACCCATTAAAAGGGAAACAAAATACAGCATCTATTTTTTTTCATTCCTAAAGGAAGTTTATGATCCTTTGATTCTTCTCAGTCCTTGCATAGAATTAATGGACTAGTTAGTGCTCCCTTTTGGAAATGCTTATCTTTGGATCCGTATTTTCAGCAAGTCTCTATGGTGTTGTACATTCCAAGCTCGATACTCATTGCTCTTGGAATTTTGATCTGTCAGGGCATCTTTGATATATATTAGCTCAGTAAAGAATCCTTGGTCTTGATAGAACAACCTCTGATTTAATAATGCTGATATTAATGCTTATGTTTATTATGAAGGTTTCTGTTGTAAATTAGACTGGTCAAACACAGGTACTTCTTTAAAAATGCTTCTTGTACAGAACAAATCAGGGCAATTTATGAAAACCCCATTACCAGAACATAGCTGTAACTTCTCTTTCTATCTTTATCCTGCTCTTTGAGTGCAACCTTAGTTGTATCCCAGCGAAGAATGACACAAGCACACATGTTCAGCATGCTCAAAGATGACTGTGCTCAATAAGATCTTCAGATTCAGTTCCTTGCAAGCATCCACCTGCCCGCACTGAATAAATCAGAGCAGAAATCCCTGCAGTTGGAGAGCCCTGGTCCTGTCAGCGTGGATCCCATGGCAATGTGCTAGAAATAGTCTGGACTTGGGTACTGGCATTCTATTCCAGCACACATACAGCAGCAACAGCCCACAGAGTGCTTGATGCTCAGTGGCATTAAGCAGCGTGGCAAAATAATTCACTTAAAAAGGGCAAGTTCTTGTGTTAATAAACATACAAGAAGTGTCAAACTGCTGAATGGCTCTGGGCAGTTTCTTCTGCTCTTGGTGAAAGGGCAGATCTACATCTGTTCTGCTCCTGCTCCTGGTTTGGCATGCACTGCCACGTGCCAGTTTTCCAGGCTGGGTTTCAGTGCAGAAGAAATATTTAGAGTTATTTTGTTGCATAATTGATTGGGGATTTAGATGAGGGACCACAAGGTGTCCTTGCCTCATGAACAAAAGAGTTGCAGCTGTCAGATCATGAAAAGACAAAAAAAGCAAGTTGTTAATACCTCACACTGCCCAGGTGTGTTCTCCTGCCCCTTTGTCTATTGCTCCAGCAAACAGCTCATGCTGGGAGCACCCCTGGTGCTTGTGGGGAGGAGCTTGGCAAAGGACAGGAGGCAGTGCCAGTGAGGAGCAGCATGTGCCTTTGTGCTGGATTGTGGCCCAGAGCCAGGCAGGCACCTGACAAGGATTCTTCGGTGTCTCCTCCAAACATGATCGGTCCTTTTGCCCCACTTCATGCCATGTGTTGGTAACTACCAGCATCTGCCCATCTTCACTCCTCTCTGAGCCTCAGTCACTTCAAACTCTTTCCAAGCCTAGTCTCCAGTAGAAACTCATGTACACGTGAGGAAGACTTTAGTACTCTGGTCAGACATATCCACTGGAAAAGCTGTAATTTTGTTCCTTTCTTCCTGTCTATTTCTTCTGCATGGTGTTCATTGTCTTTGCACCCACAAGTGTAGTCAGGCCTTTATTTAATGTGGATTTTGCATCTGTGGGCTGTTTCAGAAGGACAGGCAGGACAGTTCCGGGAGTTTGGAAGCTGTCAGCGATACCATTCCGCAGCCGATGCCCTTCCCGCCGTCTGCTGTGCGACCAGGCTCTCCTAAACTGGACCCATCTGAAGTCTACCTGAAGTCTAAGACAATTTATGAGGACAAACGTAAGTACATCATCTTCATCTTGAAAATACTGAATTATGAAGGAATTTTATCTTTTGTTGCATGTGCAGTAAAAATACTGAGGCTTTGTTGCTAAGTTTGTTAACCTGCTGTGGATAAAACGTTTCAAGTAATACATCATTCAAACAGCAATCAGAAAAACAAAAACGATAAAGTATGTTTCAACTGTATTTTCAGTAAAACAGTTAATTGCAGAAATAATGTCAAGGATGGTTCTGAAGTAAACTGCAGCAAACCTGCTTCTAAAAGTAGTTCTGAGTTGTGTTACAGAGTGGCTTTTATCCTCCTGGTCTGCTATGCAGATATAGTTGAGATTTCTGCTTTGAAAATTAATGATACCATTTTGAAAAGACAATATCACTGTATTTTTGGTTGCTGTGTTTTGTCACTAGAAGACTCAGAGTGTACCACCAAAGCATAATCCTTCAAGAATCCCTCAAGATCCCAAGATAGCTCCTTACATGTTTTGAAATACTGTTTTTTTTTTTTTTCTTAGCTCCAAACACAAGAGATTTAGATGTTTTTCTGAGAAAACAAGAGTCAGGCTTTGGTTTCCGGGTGCTTGGCGGGGATGGACCAGATCAGCCTGTAAGTGAAACTGATCACAGTTATCTCACAGTATTGCTGTTGGAATGATCCTACTCTGTCATCCCCATTTCCCATCATCCCATCCAGGCAGCTCAGTGATGGCAAAATTGACTGATTCGTACCTGCCTTTCAGAGATCAGAAATTAGTCCTCATTACCTTCATCTTTTCCTCTCTTCGTGGACTCCATTCTCCAAGGTTCTGTGCCCTTCCTGCTACCAAGCCCGTCCTTGGCCGCAATTTTCTGTCGGGCGGAGGACACTGGCGGTGTTTCTACAGCTGTTGCTGTGTCTTGGAGCCCTTGGAAGGGCCATACTGGTCCCCAGCCTTTGCCCATTGTCACCTGATCCCAGTGGTGATCAGTCATTGGTGAGCTGTGCACAGCAGCGCATCCTGGGAAGCAGCTGAGTGGAAGGAAGTGGTTGCTCCTTCTGTCAAAATTTCATTAGGCTGTTCCTTTCCTTGCAGCCCAGTGAAACGAGGTTTGAGATAGTGACACACCCCTTTTAATTCCCTCCTTCTCCCACTGGATTTTTAAGCATGCATTGTGTTGGAGGCAGCTGGGCAAATGCCAGAGCAGACACCCCTGGATGGTCTGTTCTCCAAGGGCAGGTTTTAGGAGACTCCCCTGTATTTTCAAACATGCATAAATTTATCTTTGGGAACAAGCTCTAAGACTTGTACTATATATCAGGGACCTTTCTTTAAGCTGTTTAAGTGGAGAGAAAAAGCTTTTGGAATAGATCTGCATAGATTGTTTTCTCCTTACAGTGAAGGAATTTGGTTTTTCCATTCCCAGCTGTGATCCAGTGCTAGCCTTTTTTTTTTTCTTCCTCCCTCACTAACATGCATTTAAAGTAAAAAGCAAACACAGAGAATGTTACTTCTGTCGCACTTTATAGCATTTGTGGTGTTTGGTTTCCATAACACCCATAGCTGTTAGGAAGTGGAGCTGATGTCTTGAGTGCTGTGTACTGATGAGCTGCCCGCCATTCATAACCTCCAGCATACTAACGCTGTGGTTACCCTTAATCTTCCATTTAATTAAAAATGATTGTAGCATGTGAAAATGAGTGTGGTGTTCTTCTCTGTATTATATTTAGTAGCACTTTTTGAGGTAGGGGGTAGGCAGAACTGTTGGTGTTTGAATTCATTATCTAATTGCCAAAAGCTGAGAACTGAAGCAACTTGAAATGTGGAACTGTCTATAAGCAACTTTTCAGAAACAAACTTGAGTTTGTTCAAAAGCTTTTATTTCTTCCCCAGTCATTCTTCCTCAGTCTTGGTAAAAAAAATAAAAATAGAGTAGAATGAATGTCAGAGGCTTTTGTGTCATAAATGTCTAGGAAATCATATATATAATAAGTACATGGTGTGTGCTCATTTCAAAAGTTTTGCTTTCTAATAAACTGGCAAGCATGCTCAAGTGAGAAGAACTGACAAAAATATAGATTAAAGATTTTTGAAGTATTTAGTGAATGCTTTGAGACTCCAGATTGTCTCCACTAGATCAGCTTGTGCAGAGTACACTTGCTGGCTGCATTCCTGCTAGCGCTGGACAGTGAGGTAATCTTTAAAAATGTCTTCCCCAAAAGATCGCTTCTGCACAGATTCACGTGGATTCCAACCACTGTGTGTTCTGATGAACTCATGTTCCCTTTCAAACCCCTGGACTCTGCTCACAGATTTATATCGGAGCCATAATCCCATTGGGAGCAGCGGAAAAGGACGGGAGGCTGCGTGCAGCGGATGAGCTGATGTGCATTGATGGAGTCCCTGTGAAAGGGAAGTCACATAAGCAAGTTCTGGATTTAATGACCAGTGCTGCACGAAATGGGCAGGTGCTGCTCACTGTCCGGAGGAAGATCTTCTTCAGTGGTAGGTGTCTGCTTGCCTAGAAAGAGCACTTAGGGCTTGTAATCAAATCCACTGAAGTTGCTCTGAAACTTAATTACTGCACTGGGGCTGAGCAGCCTGAGATTGAGGAGGGTGAGCTATAACTCTTAAATGGAGAAAAGCGGAATTTAATAGGCTTGGACTCTGTTGCTCGCTAGCTTGCACTGCTCACACAGGTAAGGCTCTGAAAGTTATGATGCAGGGGTGGTTTCTTCAAACCTTCTTGCAAGTAGTAGTTAAAACAGCCATTAGCACTATGGAAATTGCATAATAATGCAGTCTGTTTTCTCAACATCTCAGAATGGTTTGGGTTGGAAGGGACCCTAAAACTCATTTTTTCCCCCACCCTGCCGTGGGTCTATATGCTGTATTCTCAAGTCTTTTAGCATTAGTGTGTAGGAAGATTAACTGTATTCGAACTAGAGCTGTTTCAGAGCAAGATCTTGAGATGCTGCAGTTTTAGATCAGTGTCCAGATCAACACTTTAGAGAAGATTAGTCTGTGACTCCATAAATGACAAAGCTGGGGTGGGATTTACAGCTGACAAGGGCCCCCTGCTCTGATTAGTAACTGCTGTTGCCACTCATGCTGGTACTGACCACTGAGCTTCATGGTTGTGCTGAAGTTGCTTTGTGTGATTTGTTCCTTATTTGTTGTTTGTCTGTTCCCTGCAAGGGGAAAAGCAGGCAGAAGAGGAGGAGCCACACCCTGTCCTGACACAGAACGGCTCTCCTCGGCTGAACCGTGTCGACTTTGCCAACCAGCCATGCCCGGAGGTCTACGATGTCCGTCTACAGCGGAAGGAGAATGAAGGATTTGGCTTCGTCATCCTCACCTCCAAGACCAAACCTCCTCCTGGGGGTAAGTGCCATGTCCTGGTGGCTCTGCCTCTGGTTAACTTTGCTGGGGCTTCTCCATGGATATCTCTTCCTGTGCAGTGCTGGTATTTCCCTCATAGTCAGCTTTCACTCACACTGGCACAACCCAGCCAGTTGAGTGTTGGTATGTCTTTCTTCGTACTTACGCTCTTGTTCATCCAACTGTGACATAAATGGGGAAAAGGGAATTTATATCTCACACAACCCATACCGAAGAGCGTGCACTTGTCCCAGAGCACCATTTGGGATGTAGATATTTGCCAGGCTCTAGTGATGTTGCATTAATTCATTGGCATTTTAATAGAAGCATAGTTTCAACCTTGGCTTTACATTACCTAATCCGGTAAAAATTCTTGTTCTGGAGATCTGAGGAAGTAGAGTGTACAGTATTTGGTGGAAAACAATGAACTTGTTACTGTCTTTGAGTGTGTTTGTCTAGAAAGATCATCAAAATGAAAAAGTTGTCTGGTCTGGTATTGCAGTTGTGAGATATTGATGCGGCTCAGGCATAGTTGTCTCTAGTTCTGTGCTCGTCTCTGGGAAAAGGATTGAAATCAGTCTTTTTGCCTTCTACTTCTCAGAACATTTCTTCTGTTCTCCAGTCTGTCTGTTCTGGCCCCAGAGCTTTGGTTTCTGGAGGAGTCTGTGCAGGGCACAGTGTCACTCTAGGGTGAACTGAGGGAACCGAGCCAGGAGAGCTGGAGGAAGTTTGAGACAATTATTACAAGTGCATATTCATCTCAGAGACCAGGAAAAGCGGTCAGGTCTATGCAAAGCTGATGTAGCACCTTGCTGGCCTTGCACAGGCTCCCTGCTCAGGTCCTCACCTGGCTGAATCAGTCCCCGGCAGGAGAGTCAATCCCCAGCAGGAGAAGTTTGATATATTTTTAAAGTGTGTTAAGGGTTAATTTTTGTTTGCAAGTAGGAAGAGTTTGCCCATGCATCTGAATGTCTGTGTTACAGTGGATGGCCGTAAGTCTCTCTGAGCCCGTGCTGTCTGTCAGGGTCGATGCATGAAATGGAAAACTACATTATATATGGTAAAACCAGCTGTTCTGGTGCACTCCAGGGACATACATTCTCACTCATCCCTTTGCAAATATGATCCATTTCCTTCCCATGTTTTCCTTCAGGCACAGCACCCTATATGTGACAAGGCCATGCTGTGTGGTTGGCATCTCCATTCACTCACAGTGAAGCATTCCTCGTTATTTGCAGGCGTGTCCTGTACAAGCAGTTTCACCCTTTGAAGCGGGAGAGGAGGGACAAACACTGATCTCTGCTCTGTGGTGACCAGTGACCAGGACCAAGAGAACAGCTGGAGCTGTGCCAGAGGAGAGTTAGGTTGAATAATAGAAAAAGCTCCTTTGCCCAGAGGGTGGTGGGGCACTGAACAGGCTCCTCAAGGAAGCAGTCACAGGCCCAAGGCTGCCGGAGCTAAAGCAGTGTTTGGACAACACTCTTCAGGCACAAGGTGGGATTTGTTTGGATTTTGGGATGTCCTCTGCAGTGCCAGGAGCTGATGATCCTTGTGCATCCCTCCAACTCAGCATGTTTTGTGATTCTGTGACTGGCACTTCTGGGTCTATGTGATGCTTATCTGATGTGCACATGGTAGGATTCTTGAGGCTGCCCTGTGCAGGGCCAGGATTTGGATTTTCATCCTTGTGGATCCCTTCCCGCTCAGGATATTACATAATTTTGTGAATACTTACAGTGTTGCTGTGCCTGTTCTTGTTTCTTAGTGATTCCTCACAAGATTGGGCGGGTTATCGAGGGAAGCCCGGCTGACCAGTGTGGGAAGCTGAAGGTGGGTGATAGAATCTCAGCGGTAAACAGCCAGTCCATTGTGGAGCTCTCCCATGACAGCATTGTGCAACTCATCAAGGATGCAGGCAACGTGGTGACCCTCACAGTGGTGGCTGAGGAAGGTAAGGAAGGTGCCACCACACTGTCAAAGTTGGGTATTTATCACTGCTGAAGTTTATTGGCTTAAATGGAGCATTTGAAGATGTTTGGAAATTTAAGAGAGTAAATCTTAGAATATCCTGAGTTGAGTGGGGCCCATGGGGATCATCAACTCCTGGAAGTTGAGTAAGTTGGAAGCGCATGTGTTTGCTCTGGACGAGCTAAAGGCAAGTGGGATAGAGAGAGGAGCTGCCACAATAAGGTGCTTGTACCAAATAAGGAGCTAAAACTAGTAACAATGCAATGAAGAGTGAGAGAAATTCTCATGTGTGAGAGGCACAAAATACTGCTAACATAGAAAGATCCTGTCCGGACCTTGTATTCTCCAGCCAAAGAGAAATGACCCCTCGGGGGGCTGCAGCAGCCACAGGATCATGCTTAGTGAGAAAATCTCTCCTCAGCTCAGGGGCCCAGCTCCTGCTGCTGCAGGTCCTGCCAGAGCTCTCTTCCCAATGAGGCCAGCGCTGCCAGGATGCTCTGTCCCTGTTCTAAGGCCACAGGGACTCCTGTGTTCCAAATCTCTCCATTTAAACCATGAGTTTTCGCTTTCTCTCATGTTAAAACACACAAATTCCCTAATGCTGCATCCCCGCAGCAGAAACATGCTGCAGTTCTGTCTGCCAAAGCTCCCCTTTGGAAAAGGGTCACATCCCACCACACAGGAAAAAAGCCTTGATAGGGTTTTCCTGCCAATCCTGCACCTGCAAAACCTGCTGTGTCACCTGAGCAGCAAAGTGAGTCCTAGGTACTGCAAAGTCCCGTCTTCGGAGACTGTGACTTAATGACAGCTCCCATGTAACACTGCATGCACTGTGATACTGTTTCTAAACAAAAGTGTAAATATATAAAATCCAGTAATTTGGAGAGAAGAGCTGTTTTCCTGCCCTGCATTTTTCTTCAATGCTGCTTAATTAACTCCCTATCATTATTTTGTCAGAAAGTTGGCTTTCTTCACCTTTGAAATAAGAAATAGGTAGTGCCAGGCTGTGAATAAAGCCAGCAGATGATTCTCTAATTTCACATTCAGTGCAAATATTTAACATGCCATCTCAGCCTGTAACAGAGATTTTCAAAGACTTAATATTCCTTTTTGTTAATGCTTGAAGTAGAGAGACCTCTATAAGTTGTTATTTTTCTATTAAGATTTTTGTTTTTATCAAATCTGGTTCATTCCAGTTTGAAGGGACACACTTCAAAGCAGTTGCCATGGGTGATGCTTATAAAGCAACTGAAGTTTGAGTTGGTTGAATTGGATCTGTTTTCTCTTCAGCTTTTAGTCATCAAATACAGACTGATTTGGGTTGGAAAGGCCTGAAAGCCCATGGAGCTGCCATGGACAGGAACACCTTCCACTTGTTTTCAAAATAAATTTTCTGAATATCATATTTCTACCCATTATTTGTGAATGACCTTGCATGGACTTTGTCTAAAAATCTTTCCCACTGCCTCAGTTACAGATTTGGAGCCAAAATACAGAGAGAAAAACACAACCTGGGGAGACTCAACAAAGAGAGGAAAGAACCCCTCAGTAGCAGGTGGTAAAACCAGAGAAAAGATCAGTCAGAAAAATCTGTGGCTCAGAGGAGCTGGAGTTGGCGTGTTTGAGATGTAAAGAATTTTGTGACAGTGAAGGAGAAAGAAGCAGAACTGGTTCCACTGGAGTGGGAATGTATCTCCACTTTAAAATTCCCCTCGATGTAGCTGAAGAAATAAAGAGTTTAGCTCACAGTAGAGCCCTCTGTAGTGGGGGAAACCAGCATGGATGTGGGCAAGTCGAGGCTTCAGACACTCAGGGACAGAGCTGAGCCTCACAAGGCTGGTTCACACCCAGGAAAATCCAGGATACAGCTCCAAAAAACACATAATGCCCTTTTTGCTAGAAGCTGTTGAGCCTCTCAAGGCAGAGACCCTGACAGAGTTTGCTGTTCCCTAGCTTTGTCCTCTGAGAGTGGCAACAAAACCTCTGCCTGGTCCCTTTCCCTGCCCCTAGGCTTTCACAGGCCTGTGATCTTTGCTGTTCATGGGATTAAATGAATTCCCTTCATGCGCCAGAAGAGATTCTTTAACATTTTTCACAAAAGCAGGAGCCTGTCAGCTTTTGTCATGTATTAGTTGGGAACACACGAGATGAGACTGCAGAGAGGGCTGCAGGATTTGTACAAACAGATGGCGTTTTTGTTGCCTATGCTTCTAAATTAAAAATCTGAGGATAAACCAGGAGTAAAAGTTGACATTTTGTCTCTAGAGAAAAACCTCTTTAAGGCATGTCATGAGAACAGCATCAAGCAGTTGTGTGGAGGGCTTGGGAGGTCTCACGTACCTGAGAAATTCAGTGTAATATGCTTTAAATTTCTCTTCTCTTAACATTCTTGAGCACTTTTTTTGTATTTTAGTGGAATTTGTTTGTTCTTAATTAAGAAATGCAGTGGTGTGCTGCATCTAATGGGGCTGGAACATCTCTAGTTCTGGTGCTGGGAGTTATTGATTGCTTTCTAATCCTTTCAGGGAAAAGGAGTTAATAGTTTATATTACAGCACAGAAGTCCATCTTGGGCCACTGCTTGCCATTCAGATTCCAGCTAAGAGGCAGCTTTTTGCATAGGCTGTGGTTCTTTATTCTTAAGCGAGAGTGTCATTTTTGTATCCTGAAACATGAAGCTTTTCCCAGAAATGCACTGGATGTTTGTAAAGTGCACACTAACAGTATTTTCCCTGGAGGGAAAAATAATAGGAAGTTATTTTAAATGGTTTTATCAAAACCTTTTTTTTTTTTTTACTTAGCTTTTGGGAGAAGGCAAAAGATTTTAACATTTCTCTTGATTGCCTTCCAGTGAACTCCTTCTCCCAAGAGACCAGTTCCTTACCTGGAGCTGGGCAATGGAAAACTATTGTGCCTTAAATGAGTTGGCAATTTCCATTTATTTGATGGGGTCTTCACCTCTAAATCCCCATTTCTCCTGCAGATCCTCATTCCCTTACCTTAAAGAGGGGTATTTCTCAAATGGACATTGTTCTTCATCTCTTAAAAAAATCTTATGATAATGAATATCTGAACCAATTTCATGGATCTGATCAGCCCTGATCCCCTCTGGCATTTATCAAGTTGCAAACAGGCTAAAACCCTTCTGTTCATGTCAGGATCCATACAATTGTGTTGGTATTTCCAGAGGAAAAGCAGGGTAAAAGAACAAAAATAAAGACTAGAATTCCTAAGAATTTATTCCATGGAACTGATGAGCTGTACTTGTGTCCCTGGCTTGGAAAATCCTCTCTCTATTGTGCCCACATGAGCTTGGCTCAAGGTGTTGTGGCTGCAGTTCCTTGGGAGCAGTAGCCCCCAGCACTGGTGGTGACCATTGTCCTGGCTGCAGATTTGTGAAGTTGTGACTGTTGATTTTGTTTGGATTCTAGAGCAACGTGGTCCTCCATCAGGAACAAACTCAGCCAGGCAGAGCCCAGCCCCACAGCACCGACCACTGGGATTGGCACCAATCAACCCTGACAGGTTGGGAAAAAGGGGCTGGGAATGGTGGGAAAAGCTTGGCCAGAGGGATTAATGTGAAGGCAGCATCCACGTCCTTTCACCTTTCCGTAGGGGAGCTACAGAAGGTGAAGCTGGAAAAGAAGTTTCTAATAGTTACCGGCTGGCCTGGCCTGAGCACAAGCACATGACACAGTTGGATGCTGCTTCAAGTGTTGGCAGCCGTCATTCCCAGGTACAAGAATCCATCTAGAGGGTGTGGAGACACAAGGAGTACTCATCCATCAAGGCACTCTAGTGGCATTACCACAGAGTTCTCAAAAGCAGAATGTTAAAACATCTCCCTGTCGGATACAGGTAGAACAGTTGTGTATAAAAACATACTGAAGTGTCTCACAGAATGTTTTTGCTCAGGTTTCAAATGTGATATTATCTACTGTGGGTAGTTGAACACTCATTATAGCTATGAAAGAAATGCAAAATGCTTGTAATGGAGTGACTATAAACCCGTTGGCAAAGTTTCTTCAAGAATTTTGTGCCTATCTCAGACTTAGAAGGAAAGATGTTCTGAATGTTTGGACTTAGATTAAAACCATTACCCTGAGTCCCCCCCGAGTTGGGATGAATGCTGTTTAAGTGCTCAAAATATAGAAATATTGTGATATTTTTCTAGAAAAACAGAAGGTTAAATCTGCCTACAGGTCCTCATCTCTTCCCCCCCCCCCCGTGACTTCCTCCACAGAATGCTGGCTGTTTCCCAGTGGAGTTGGAAAGGGGCCCTCGAGGGTTTGGATTCAGTCTCCGAGGAGGAAAGGAATACAACATGGGCTTATTCATCCTCCGTCTGGCTGAGGATGGGCCGGCAGTCAAGGATGGGAGAGTCCACGTAGGTTCGGCTTCTCTAATCAATTTGTTGATGCAGTTGATACATCAATTTACCCAGAGTGGCAACAAACTTGGATTTTCACAAGCACAGGGTCCCAAAACAGCATCTGAGCCTTTGCCCTTCTTCCAGCTGTCCCTGTGGCCATGGGCTTTTAGATGTGACGTCCATGAACAGTTCTGGCCGTCCCAAAGGAATTGTCTGCTTTGCTGGGATTACAGTAGCATCCCTGGGTGTGAGTAGCAGGTACTCACAGGTATTTTAGGAGCCCCAACAAGAGATTGCACAGTGCACCAGAGAGCTGGGAGGAGAATCACTGTGCAAGTCAGTTAATTTTTGAGGAATGTTTGTGTGTACATTGTGCTGTGGCTGTTCTATGCCATTTCTGGAGATACAATCCTGATTTTTTCCCCAAATATTATGTTAATTCTTGCCTTTGTGTAAGGAATTCCCTCTCAAATATTGTAGTAAAAGCAAAGTACATGGATACAACAGAAGGAATGATGGCAAGCGAGACTCTGTGGCTGCTGCCCAGGGTTGGATTTTCAGAGATTGGAGCATCAAGGTGAGCCAGGTGCCCATGAGATGCCATCCTTTGTGATCATTGTGCTTCCCTGTTGCTGGCACGTGGCTCTGCCTCTCTTTGTCCTCTATTTGCAGAATGGGGCTGGCACAGATACTTGCTGCGAGGCTTAAATGGATGTGGAATTCTTAGTATTCTTAACTTCTCTTATCCTGTTCTTCACAGTAATTAGTATTTTCCCCCACTTGCTTGAGAGACAGCACAAGTTTAGCATTCAGTGCTGATATTTTTTCTCATAGTCCTCCATCAAGTAGTGTCACATTGAGCTCCAGGGCTTTGCTTTTTGGGCAAAGCAACCAAAAAAATTGTTCAGCCCAGAGAAGAAGAGCCAGAGATCAGACCTCACCGGGGTCTGCAGCTACCTCCTGAGGGGCAGGACCAGTGTCAGGCCCTGGGGGAATGGCTGGAGCTGTGTCAGGGGAGGGTTATGTTAGATATTGGGAAAAGATTCTTCCCTCTGAGAGTGGTCTGGCAGTGGAACAGGCCTACCCAGGGAATGGTCACAACCCCAAGGCTACCAGAGTTCAAAGAGTGCTTGGACAATGCTTTCAGGCACAGGATGGGATTGTCTGGGTGTCTTGTGCAGAGCCACATCTTTGATCTTCCCATTCTTGACACTAAGCTCCTCCCAGTGCTGGCATGTGCCAAGTCCCCAGCCCAGCCCACAGCACGGATGGGCTGAGCTCGCCCAGCCTGAGGTTATTCACATTTTTAATTTCTTGTCATCTGGATGTGGTGCCTCTTTCTGGTTGTACTTCAACAGTGTGAGGAGGAACTTCTCATCCAGCTAGCTGAGCTGTCCCAGTGTGTCTCAGACCCAGCCTGCCCATGAAGAGGCGGCAGTCAGTGACCTCCTTTTGCAGAGTGACTTCAACAAAGCCCAGGAAGCCTCTTTCAGCTGCTAATGTTACGCACCAGTGACATCTGTTGGCTGCTGTGTGCAGTGCCAGATAGGCTCCCGCTCCCTTTTTTTCCCCATTTCCCTTCTCAATTTTGCCTAATAGAGAACTGTTTTCGGGGTATGCTATTCCAGCCCCTTTCCAGAAGCTTCCAGCCCCTTTCCAGCAGCCAGGGAAGTTAGCGCTGGCTGAAATTACCTGCCTGGTACCTATGAGAATTGTTTACTGGCTCTGTGACCTCACCACTGATCTAACCAACCGAAAATAACAATTCCTTTCCCTACATCAAATCCTTTTGTGTGGTGTTCAGCTTGGCAGTGGGTATAGGGAAGGTGCTGTGTCCTCCCCTGGATAAGGTGACCTCAGACAGGTGTGATGTGGTTGATCCATGTGCTACCTCCACAGCATGATCCAGGATCAATGAAAATGTATTCAAGCACATCCTGTATCTGCCTCATCACTTGTAAATAAAAAGATGTGGTTAAGATCTCTGGAATCTTTTCCTGAGCAGAGGAAAAGATTCTGTGCACCTCTGAACCCCCAGACCCTAGGGTAACATCCTGCTTGTAATCCATGGAATGGTGTCACTAATGCCCACTGGGTTTTAGCACGAGAAGGAAAACAGAAGCATCTGCCTCTGTTACTTTTTCTTTCTAAATTAAAAACCAGTTCAAAGTGTCAGAGATTCCCAAAAACTAATCTGCTGCTCTCGTTTCCTCAGGTTGGTGACCAAATTGTGGAAATTAATGGAGAGCCTACTCAAGGAATCACTCACACACGAGCCATTGAGCTGATTCAGGCTGGAGGAAATAAAGTTTTGCTGCTGCTGAGACCAGGGACTGGATTGATACCAGATCACAGTATGTTGTCTCAAGGGCTTTTTGGTGTTGAGGGTGCAAGGCAGGGAAGTAAAGGGGGATGAGGAGGTTCTGCTACTTGTTCACTACAGTAGCTGGCGGTTGCCTTTGTGACAGCTGTGCATTTATTATTGAATTAAATTGAAAATTAAGATATAAAAATTGAAAAATAAAATACCTGTTTTTAAATACAAGGAATATTTGGGGTAAAATTAACACATGACAGTACGTAGGAGTATTGCACAATCTGAAATTATTCCATATTTCTAATTAGTTTCTCAGCTCTGTCCAAGCTAATCAAATTTTTCTATAAAAATATAATGATTAACCCTGATTGCCTTTTAATTTAAATGAAAATTCTCCGTGCTACAGTACTGTTAAAAGTTTGTTTCTGTACCTATTTACTTCTGGTTTTAGCCTTCTAAATTATGAAATGCTTTGTTTTTCAAAGCCAAAACTTCAGGAAGCAGGAAAGGGACAACTTTACTCTCCAAAGGCATTCAGTTTGATTCAAGGTGATTTCTGTGTCTACAAAAGGAAACCACAACTTTGTAGGCCAAAAAAAAACAACCCAAAAAACCCAGGAAGTACAGCAGAGCAAATGTTTGCAAGAGCCACAGAGTTCAGAACTGGTGACTTTGTGTCTCACGCAGTCCCAAGACTGCAAATCAGAGACTTGTGCCAGTGGCAGCAGCAGCATTTTAAAGCAAAGAATATATAACTTCCTTAGTCTTTGTAAGCTGACATCAAGGCGCTGATGGCTAAACTTCCTAAATTGTAGGGTCACTTTTTCTGATAAGGAGTTTTTCAGTCACAGTGATCAACCCCAAGCTCATCCTTTCAAAATCCCAAACACACAGTTTGAGCTACCAAATACTTTGTGTGTTCAGTCACTGGCATTACTTACTGGCATTCACTCAAAGGGTAAAATCTGCTCAGAACCATCTCAATTGCTTTCCTCCTGAGAGCTAGAAAAGGGTCCTGAGCATCACTACTGGCCCTGACGGTCACAGAAATTCCCTGAGCTTGAGGGAGAAACAGAATCAGACAGAAGGGAACCTCTGGAGCATGTCCAGGCCAGCCCTCTGTCTAGAGTGGGGCCTGGGATAGGTGAAGGAAATGGTGGAGTGGGGAAGGGTTTATGGCCTCTTGCCTTGCTGTTAATCCCACATTTCTGATTGAAGTCTTGCTTGCTGTAGTCTGTGATTTTTTTTGGTATGTACTTCTGGGCTTTTTCTCTTCCTCCTTCAGGTTTGGCTCCTTCCAGTCTGTGTCCCTACGTGAAACCTGAGCAACATTAAGGGCTTTCAGTGCTTTTCTTGGTTTTTCCTTAAAGACTTGGTAAATCTGCATGTCTTGTTTCATCTCTTCCTATTTTTGAAGTGCAAAGCTATGAATAACCCCAACTTTTCACTGTTTCAGATTTCTTTAGGCATAACAGTTCTAATTTGTTAGGTTTTATTAAATAGTGTAGGTCAGGGACTTTTTAATTTGAAATTTTGCTTTGTAGGCTTTGATTCAAGACTGTGACAGTCCTGCAGGGATCCAGCATTCTGAGCACTAGATATTTTTTTCTAAAAATCACATCCTCAGGGTTGTTGTAGAACAACACAATACAGAAAGCTGGCTAAATAAAGCTTTGAAAGTATGCTACTCCATAATGTTTTTTGAATTTAACTCAGTAGTTTGCCAATTATTACTTTTTGTGTGTTTAACCAAATCTCTTGCCGTTTGCTTCCAGGTGATTGGGATAGCTACAATCCTGCTTCATCAAATGTAATATATGAAGAACAGTCACCATTATTATCTTCATCTTCCCATTCTGCTTTCCCATCTGAAGTGTGTTATTTAGCAGTGCCAAGAGAAGTTTCAACTGGAGTTCAGCTGTCTGAGGAACTGGAACAAGCAGAGAACACTGTGCCTGACAAGAGAAGCACTTTAACTGAAAACCTGTGTGAGAGGAAGCCTCAGTCTTCTCCCCAGAAAACAGAGAACAGATGGGAATGTCCCTCAAGTCCTGGGTTTGGAATCACTAAAGGTAGTTCAGAAGCAAGGACCAGAAGGGGCAGATCTGCCAGTCCAGCAAAGTCAGGGGCTGCTGAAGGATACCCTCACATGGGATTCCACAGCCCCAGGAAAGGGAATCCTGAGAAAAACAATCTGTCATGTAAATCTGACAGTTCCAGGAGTGAGAGTAAAACCACAGGAAAAGGGATGAAGAATAGTGACAAAAAGGAGTCTTCCCATGGAAATCGAGGAAGGTCAGCAAGTCCCCAAAGGCATCATGGCAAGCCAGGAAGCACAGAAACAGTGGGAAGGATCCAAACATCCTGTTCTGTTGAGCAGTTGAAAGGTGGGAATGGTAAACCAGAAGTCACCAGGAAAGAAATGAAGCAGAAGACCCCAGGAAAGACAGAAGGGTGTTCTGCAGACCAACATTACCCATTGTTTGGTGGGAATAATCTTCCCTTTAGGGACTCCAGGAGAAATGCCTCTGAGGATGATTTATTAACCAAGTCCAGCTTTGGAGACACAAGTTCCAGCAGATTCAAAACCTCCAGCCTTTCCAATATCCCACTGCTTTCCATGGAGAAACAAAGGAGGGTGGAAACACAGGAAGCTCTTATGCTGAACAGACACCATGGAGAGAGACACATGAAGCTGCCCAATGAAACCAAAGATGGAACTTCACAACCTGAGAAGAATTCTCCAGTAAGGAAGATATTGATAACTCCCGGGCCGTGGAGGGTCCCCAGTGGCTGTAAGGACACCCCAGCAGCAGGGGTGCCTGGAAAACGGGTGTGACTGACTGAGAGACGCTGGGTTTTCGGTTTTTTTTTTTTTTTGAGAAGAAACATGTTTTGATCAGTTTTCCAGTAAGGGTAATTTAAAAGCATTGGTTTTTTTCACACAGTTGTCTTTTTTTTTTTCTTCTTCCTCAGAAACTGGTTGTGGGGGGGAAATATTTGATTTGTTCTTAAATTATCTAAGCTCCATGAAGGACTTTCAGATTGCTTCAGTGAAACCCTTCCTGAGCTGCTGTCCCCATGTCCCTTTGCAGGCCATGTCTGCTGCTCCCAGTGTTGTTGCACTGCTGCAGCTTCCTCGAGTATTGTGAACTCTGAACAAAGTTATTTAATGCCTCTATTGCCAATGTGATCCTGACTCACTTCCTGTTGTTGTGCCAAGCTATCTACTGAATCCAGTCAATCTAACCCTTCCCACATGGATTCCAGTCAGAGACAAGGCAGGTTTAGGTGTTTTCTCTGGAGCAGGTTGCATGTTTACATCAGGAAACCCACGTGTTCTTGCTGGGTCAGGGAGAACACAGGCAAGTTGGTTCTGTCAGTTCTCAGGACAGCAAATGACCTGCTGATACTGCTCAGTTCATATGTTTCCTGGAATTTTTATACCTAATACAAAACCCTGGTGTATGTATGTGACACAGTTTTGTAATTTTGCTTTTTCTGACCCAGCAGAATCACTTTAGTTCCTTGATTCACAGGGATTTGGGTTGCAAACATCCGTGAGAGGAAAGAAAATTCTGGGTTCTGTTAAATAACACAATTCCTTTGGTTTCACTTGTGGCATCATGACACCCTCAGCCTCAGTGTGGAGTTCATACTGAAGTCCCATCTTTAATTATTTAATGCTAGTTAGGAATTGGGGTTTCCTTCCCCTCTGTAGAGGTAAGAACCAACCCTAGGACAGACTCAGCTACCAGAGTAGCTTTTTCAGTGAAGTTCTTGCCTGTATATTTTAGAACTCTCCTGTAATTACTATGGATGTGTGGTAAAGGAGCGTTGGTGACAAACAGAATACAGGAGACACACCATCTATGGTTTGGGCTGGCAGAGATGTTTTAAAGAGGGATGTTACCACCAGAACCTACTGACACAGTCCTACAGCTGTAAGAACAATAGAAATGGAAGGGGTTTATTTTGTTCACAGTTTTAGTGATTATTTCCTGACATCTGACATTTTTAATGACTGGAGAAAAGTGGTGAAAGAAGGCCCTTTGCTGGAGAAAGAAGAGTAAATCATTGAGCTTTACTTACTTAAAATACAAACATGATTTGCTCTTTGCAAGTGAATATCTCATTTTGGCCTTGAAACCTTAAATGTTTTTGAAGGCTAACAAAGCACAGTGAGGCAGTTCTGAGTGGAATTCTTCACAAGTACAGCTGAGTGCTCAAACAGCTTTTAAACAAAGACTTTGGGAATTCAAAAGGCTTTAAAGCAGCTCTGAACTGTGCCCACCTGCTCGACACCAGGGTTGCTATGTAGCATAACACATACAAATACTCCCTGGGTGGAATATGACTGTGAAATATTTAATACTCTGAAGTAGCCTGTGTAGATATTGCCCTGTGTTCTTCCCCAGAGGTTGGTTGATGTTGAGCTGTGTGCACTTGGCCTGACCACTGAGTATAGTGAAAAATCCAGTCCTTTAATTCCAGATTAATTAGCCCCACTGAAATTATTTCCCTGCCATCAACTCCTCTATTTTTCTGTACGTTCATGTGACCTGATAATGTCTTACCTGTGTGAGATTTCTCTTTCCATAGACCTTGTATCTGTACTTCCTGTATCAGACTTAGCCATGTGGCCTTGGAATGCTACGCAATGTATGGATGTACTGGGTGTAAATGTTTATATATTGTACAGCACCTTTATACAGACTTCTGAGGTTCTGACTAGAGAGAGACCTGTAAATCGCTCATTATTTTTTATATAGATATTAAAAACAAATTCCAGTTCATGGCCTGTTGATTCTGCACTGTCTAAACCAGGTTCTTGCTTGGCTTTCGGGGGTGTCACGCAGGTTTTACCCACAAACATGCTACTCTTCTGGAAAATGAATGTAGTTTCTCATTGGAAGTCCTTGATCCCCCGTTCAAAAAATGTTCAGCAAAGACGGTATAAAAATCATTAAGTCCTGTCAAAACAGTACAGTGATGAAGTACTTGTCCTGTAGGTTTATTTGTACATTTTGCTATATAAAATTGTCATCTCCTTTTATATCACACAACTTTTCCTTGTATAGAAAATAGCTGTAAACAATTTAGTACCAGCTGCAGCTCTTGTATGGCTTTAGTGCTTGATGTCCCACACCAGTTCCTACTGGTTTCAGTGCTAGCTGCCAGGATTCAGCCCCATTAATCCAGTTTTTCTGTGCATGGCATGGGATGACATGATGAGGCCAGCACATTCCAGATGTTGTAGAACAATAAAGCAGAAGGAAAACTTCTGATACGTACACTGAGAATCTGTTTAAAAACTGAATGCCAGTTCCTGATGTCAGTTTGCAGGAGGCATTTGGTGCTGCCAGGGCAACCAGAGTTTTACTTTGATGCAGCTTTGGTCTGGGAGATACAGAGTTGCCCCCTCCTAACCCTTACCTCCTCCCCTCAGCCCTCTTCCATCGTGTCCCCTTCTCAGCCCCTCACCCCTACTCGAACTTCCAGCCTGCCCCTGCCCCATCCCTCTCTCTGCCCTTCACCCCTCCCCAGCCCGCCCTGCCCCATTCCTCCCCCCACCGCCAAGCTTTTAGTATAGTTCTAATATCTCATTTTCTTTTAATATAATAGAGAACATAAAATAATAAATCAGCCTTCTGAAAGGTGGAGTCAAGATTCTCATCTCTTTCCTTGTCCTGGGGACCCTCAAACACCACCACAATCATCGGCTTGAGCTGGTCTGGGCAGCACCAAATAAAATAAAAAGCTTCAAAAATAGAAAAATTAAAAATAAAAATTAAATAAAAATAACTAAAAATGGCCCGAAAAGCGGCAGAAACTGGCAGCGACCCCAGGGGAGGGAGCTTTTTACCCCAAAATATTTCTACTTTTGTTTTTACCCCAAAATATTGTCACCTTTGTTTTTACCCCAAAATATTTTCACCTGTGTTTTCACCCCAAAATATTTTTACCCCAAAAATTTTCACTTTTGTTTTTACCCCAAATCAAGAGTTGTCTCCAGCAGGGACCCCCCAGGAAGAGGCGAGGCCGGGACCCCCAGGACGAGTGGTCAGTTTGGGGGGGTGGGAGGTGGGGGACCCCCCTGCTGCGACCCCCAGCCCACTTCATGTTGGCCAAATGGTGAGTGCCCCAAAAGTGCCCCAAAAACCTCCAAAAATGCCCTAAAAGGGCTTCAAAAGTGCCCCCCAAAAAACTCCAAAAATGTCCTAAAAGGGCTTCAAACATGTCCCTGAAAACCTCGAAAAGTGCCCCAAAAATATTCCAAAAGTGGCCCAAAAGGTATCCAAAAGTGCCCCCAAAAAACTCCAAACATTGCTCAAAAATACTTCAAAAGTGCCTCCAAAATATTCCAAAAATGCCCAAAAATGCCAAAACTGCCCCAAAATGCTCCCAAATTGCCTCAATTTTTCCCTTACCTGCTCCCCCCTCTCCCGCAGCTGCCCCCCCGCATCCCCAGTCCCATTTTTGGAGCCCTCCGAGAGCGGGAGGTGAGTCTGGAATTTGGGGGGTGGGAGGGGGTCCCACCCTGGGGGGGTCTCACCCTGGTTTTGGGGGGTATCCCAGGGGGTCCCGCCCTGGTATTGGGGATATCCCGGGGGGGGGGGGTCCCGCCCTGTGTTTGGGGTGTCCCGGGGGGGTTTTACTGACCCCCTCACCCCCAGAACCCTTTCTCGTGGAGCTCAGCCGAGGATGAGGAGGATGAGACCCCCGGGGGGCTCCCCCAGACCTGGGCTGGTCCCGGGGGGCTCCTGCCGCCGCCCCCCCCCTTCTGGAGATCCCCCTGTTATAAACAAAAAACTGTCTTTTTTTTTTTTTTTTTAATAACGTTTATGGTCAGTGGCACAGTTTGGAGTTTAGTAAGTTGGTTTGATTTCTTTAGTAGTTTTTGTGATCTGCTGTGTGTGTTTCTATAGGGTTTTCTTTTATTTTGGTTCCATTTTTCTGATGTGATGAGAACTGTTAGTGAAAAGAGTGTTGTGTGGTTTTTTCGCTGGCAGTTGTTTGGCTGGTGGAGGTATCGTGATGTTTTTGGAAGATATTGGTGGGAATTTGATGCTGTTTGTTTTGTCATTTTATTTAGGAATTGGATTTTAAATGTGCAATTATAACTATAACGATAATTAAACAAAACAAATATATGTGTAGAAATGGGAATGAAACACTTATTTTTATATATTAGGTCTATTTTTAAAATTTAACATGTAACATAAGTCATCATATATTACAATATTATATTTTTAATAGAGAATTGTGTATGTTTACAGATATATAAATAGAGAATATAAATATAAACACAACCCAACCCAAATGTATTGCAAATAGATGCATATATATATAAAATTATCAAATAATTGTAAATATAAAATAACATAAATCGATACAATACAAAATACAATTAATACTGTGTATATCTTTTTATAATATAGGAAATATAAAATAGATATAAATATAGTACATCAATATGATATATATAACAAATAATAGATATGATAAATATAAATATGAAAATATTTTTAAAGTAGTTTAAAATAAAGGATGGTTTTGTTTTTTTATTTGGTAAAACAGGTTTTAGTATAAAAACTATAAATGCAAATAATATAAAGGTAGAAATCTAAGTATAGAAATATATCATAAATACATAAAGATTTATCATAAAAATAAAAATATAAGAAAAAAAGTTGTAGCAGTAGACATGGTGCATAATTTTAAAAAGTTATCTATATTATTTGAATATGATACATATTATATATAATTATTATTATAATGCATCAATATAAACTATAAATGTAAATGTGAATATAGTCATGGAAGCTATAAATATAAAAATATTTCAAAATAGTTTAAAAGAAGAGGGTTTTTTGTATTTATTTAGTTAGAATGGGATTTTTATTTTAAATAATAAAAGTATTATAGAAATGTCATTTTAAAAATAGAAATAAACAATCAATATGTGAAGATATTTATAAAACCGCAAAAGATAAATAAATATAAATAATAGGAATAGACACAATATATTTTATAGATTACATACTACATCAATGTCCACAATAAATATGCATGTGAATTTAAATAGGGAAAATATAAATATAAAATGTATTTAAAGATGGTTTTAAAGGAAGGGGGCTTGTTTGGTTCTCGTTGGGTAAGAGGCAGGTTTTTGGCATTTCTTTCAGAGGAGTTTTTGGCGGGGATCGCCCCCTGCTCTTTGTTGCCGCCTTCCCTGCCCGCAGCCCCCGGGCGCGCTGCGCCCCCGGCTGGGGTGGGCGGCAGTGCTGCCGCCTTGTGGGCAGAGCGCGGTACTGCAGCCCTGGGCCGAGAGGCAGCAGTCAAGAGGCCGCCATCTTGGGAGTGGCGTGTCGCGGGTGTCGCGGAGTCGCTTGACCTTCTCAGCATGGCGGCCAAAAGGGCGGGGAAATCGAGGACCCCGGTCGGGGCGTCAGTACTGCCTGCACGGAACAGCGACGCCAGCGCGGCTCCAACGAGATTTTCTGTGCCGTTTCAAGTGCTCCTGACACGGGCTATGGTCTCAGCGGCACCGCGGGAGGGAGTATTTTGGCGTGTTTCTGACAGGCATCTGCGTAAACGCCTCTTTCTGCCGGGGGGGGGGCCTATTGTCGCCGCCATCTTGAGAGTGGCGCGTCCCGAACGTCGCGGACTTTCTCTGACCTTCTCACGATGGCGACCAAAAGGGCGCGAAAATTGAAGACCCCGAGTTGTCTAAGCGAATTGCCTCCCCGGAACACCGACGTCGGTGCAGCCAAGGCAGGATTTTCTGTGGCGTTTCAAGTGTGCCCGACACGGGCTGTTGGCTCAGCGGAACCGCGGACGGGCGTATTTTAGCGGGTTTCTGACAGGCATCTGAGTAAACGCCTCTCTCTGCCGAAGGTCCTATTGCCGCCGCCATCTTGGGAGTGGCGTGTCGCAGATGTCGCGGACGTCGCGGGCTTTCTTTGACCTTCTCAAGGTGGCGGCCAGAAGGGCGGGAAAATCGCAGACCCCGGTAAGTCTGCCGCCCTGTGGCCACAGAGCGGTACTGCAGCCATCCGAGCCAGCGCCCTGCCCCTCGCCGCTGGCTGCCGGGGCCGGGGGAAGGACGCGGCTGCCGAGAGACGGAAAGGGCGAGGGGCGGGAGCGAGAGGCGGGCGGGGCGGTGTCTTTAAATGGCGGGGAGGGCTGAAGGACGTTCGGGAGCGCAAAGGGACACGATGGCCGAGAAGAATGGCCGCTGGGGCGGGGGCGGCCTGGCGGGGCCGGGTTCGGCGGGCGGCGGGGCGCGGTCGCAGTGGCCCGCGGGCCGGGGGCAGCGGGCGGGGCGGGCGAGCGGCGTCGGAACAGGGCTGCACCTCCGGGCCCGCGCACGCCCTCTCCCGGCGCCGGGAGCGACCGCGGGCCGGACAATCCGGGCGGGCGGGCCCGGGGGGCGGGCGGGCGGCGCAGGAGGCGGAGCGGGGCCGGGGCGCTCCCCGCCATTGCTGCCGCCGGCTTTGGACGGTCAGGCCGGGCGCCCGTCCCGTCCCGCCCCTCCCGGGCCGTGTAAACTCCTCTGTGCTTCACAGGTCCGTGCCGGAGAGTGGGAGAAAGGACCCTGCTGGTGGCCGTGTCCTCGGTGGGCAGAGAGCTCTGACCTTGGCCGGATGGGCTGGTGAGCATTGGATCAATGGGGATGTGCTTTTATGTATTTAGTGACCTTTACAGATTTATTCCCCGAGTTTTTTGAGTTCATAGAATCATGGAATAATTCAGGTTGGAAGGGGCTCTAAAGATCACCTCATTCCAAGCCTGCTGCCGTGGGCAGGGACATGTTTCCCTAGACCAGGTTGCTCAGAGCCTCATCCCAGAGCAGCCACAGCATCTCTGAGCAAGCTGTGCCAGCCAGGTGCCAGAGGAGGAAGAAAGCCCTTCCCACCTGGAGCAGAGGCTGCTGCAGCTTCGTGTAGCCTTGTGTCACCGAGTGTGTGAGACAGAAAGGCCCTTCCCGTGGAGGGATAACAGCACTCAAAGATCTTTTTTGGGAGAAGCAGAGCAACGGAACGCCAAAGTAGCCTGCAGTTCTTCCAGCAGATTTGGGAACAACTTGAAGGAGGAGCAGAGCTGGCCTGGTGCCTGCCAGCTCTGCAGGCAGTGGGGATGGAGAAGCTGCAATTATCTGTCTTCTTGGCTGAGTCTTGAAAAATGAGGCACTTTTCTGTAGTTCCTTTTCAAGCATTACATGCAAGTTCCCCCTAGAAGTCCAAAGGCAGCTGTTTTCTTAGCATAAGGAAGTCAGGAAGAGGCAAAGCAGGCAAAGACATCAGATAAGTCTGGATAAAAAACTCGGCTAACCTATTTTTCCCCCCTCCTCCAAACAGCCAATTCTGAAGCACTGAGCAGAGATCTGCCCGGGAGGAAAAGCAGAGCCAATCCCTGAGAACTGACTCGCGAGCTCCGGTGAGGACGGCTGCTCCCCCGGCCTTGGTGTGGGAACTCCTGAGCTCCCATTCCTGTGGCGGGAGTGTTTCTCCTCTCATCCAGCCAAGCCAGAGACGCCCTAGGGAATGAGCAGGTAAGGTTTCAGGACCGAGATCTCCCAAGTAAGAAGTGACATGGCAAAAGGAAATGGCCTCAAGTTGCAGCAGAAAAGGCTTAGATTGGCTTTGAGGAGAAATTTCTTCACTGAAAGGGTGGTCAGGCATAGGAGCAGGCTGCTCAGGGAAGTCCCCATTGCTGCAGACATCAAAAGAATGTCAAGATGTGGTGTTTAGGGACCTGATTTGGGTGGGGGCTTGGCAGTGCTGGGGCAGCAGCTGGGCTCGATGACCTTAGAAGGATTTTCCAACCTAAAGGATCCTATGGTTCTGGAAAGCCTTGACCCCTCTGGCTCTAACACAGCACCTGGATGCTGACAAAATGAGGCTGGTCATAGACACTGGAGGTCCCTGTCCCACAGGGAGAGGACAAGCCAGTGTCATCTGCAGGGAGGATCTCATCCCCAGAGAGCAGTCAGTGACTGCATCCCTACCCGGGGCTCTGGGTGCACCCTCGGGGTGGACATCTGCCCTCAGGTTTCCCTCTGGGCACCCGGGAAGGGAACCAGGTCCATCCATGTGGCAGCTCCAGGGCTTGCAGGCTTTGGGGCTTTGCAGCTGTGTGCCTCGTCACAAGGTGGCAGGGACGTGACATTGCCCGGCAACGCCGCTGGCCTCGGATCCTTGCTGCTTTTCTCCTTATCCCATATGGATTTACCAGCAATCTTCTGTCTTTTCTTTAAAACTGTCCTTGGGATAGTTGAAAGACAGGGTAATTAGTTATGTCAAAGCCTAAATATTTTACCTATTGGCACTCAAGAGAAAAGACAGAACCCTGCTTTGCATCCTTCTGCCTGGAAGTCATTGTGACACAGGGAAGTGAGGAAGGGGCTGGCCGGGGTCACTGAGACCCTGAGATGGAGGTGAGTTTGCATTCCAATTTATTGTAACAGGGCTTATCAGGAGTTGTCTCGGCTATGGAAGGCACAGAGCTCTGGAGCCGAGCAAGCCTGAGCTGCTGCATGCTTGCTGTGAGCCTTGAGGGGAGCGTGCACCATTGCAGGCTTGGGATTGATTGAAATGCCCTAAGGAAACCAGCTCGAGGGAGGGAGGGAGGGAGGGGGAGGGAAATCCTCTCCTAACATGTGCCAATTCTTCTGTCACACTCATCACGGCAGGACAGCGTGAAGACTGAAAGTGTGAGAAGATGTGGAGGGAAATGGACAATCTGACAGGAGCACCGAACACACAAGTCACAAATTTTGCTTTTTGCTTGGATTTAAACTCAGAAGTTGTAAGGAATTTGGGAATGAGAAGGGACATTTCAGAAGGAGAAGGAGGAGAAGAAGAAGAAGTTGTTACAGTCCTGGCAAAACCTTTTGTTCTAGCTAATAAAAGAAGTTTGTTTAAAAAATAAACAGAAAAAAATGTGATTTTTTTTCCCTTCACTATTATATTCATTGGTGGTATATGGTGTGTGGTTTTATTTCTTGGTATTATTAACTCTGTGTAATTTGTTTTTTGAGTGAAGCTGCCTTACTGGACGGGTTGGTTTGTATTTCAGGTAGGATTAATTTCAATAGGTTTCTTTAGTAGACTTCTGATAGGTATTCCTGGGCTTTTGGTTTTGTTTGCTGTATGTATAAACAGAGATTTGGTAGGGCCATCTCGGCTGCTGGAGTTTTGGGTGTTAATTTATTAGATGGCTTTTGTTAAATGCAGTTTTTAATTTTTGAAAGGCTTTTTCATGTAATGGTTTTAAGGTGTTTTTTAAGAATGGATTGTGTTGTTTTATGTTGTTTGCAGTTGGTGTATGATAAGGGATATGGTGTAACTTCTTGAACGTTATGGTTTTAGTGTTCCTAAATTCCGATTTCTTTCTGGTTTGATGGTTTTTTTAGTTCTATTTTTGGGCACAGGGGCATTTATATGGTGTGTTTTTATAGGCAATATGTTTCTTAATTTGGGTAGTGATAGTTTTTAGTATTTAGTAGTTTAGATTTTTTATTTTTATGTGTTTAATTAGTTTTGAAAAATTTTAAAAATAACTTTTATAGATTATTGTCTATTATTTGTGAGTTAGCATAAAGGTAGAGCTTTGGGGGCTTTTTTAGTAATGTTTAGGGTCAGTTGTACAGTTTTGAGTTTAGTGAGTTGGTTTGATTTTTTAATGGGTGTTTTTATTAGCAGTTATGTAATTTTCAATGTGTATTTTTTTTTTGGGATTTTGAGATATTGGTTCAGGAGGAAGTTGATGATGAGAATGTATGGAGGTTTTGGGCTAGTTATAGTGGGATTTAAAATTTATTTACAGGTAGGTTTATTTGAGTTTTTATTAGGGTTAAATGTTGTGGGATCTTTGTTCTGTTAGTAATAGAAATAGGTTTTGTTTTGATCTGCTGCGATGGGATGAGCGTGTGCTGCGTCCTGGTGCTGATGAAGGTACAGTATTTTTGTGGTTCTCATGTGTTAGGTTAATGAATTCATATGGCTTAATATATAGATGAAAATAGAAATAAATATACATTTAAAAATAAATATAAAATTATAGTGGTAAACATAAATATACAAACCAAATACATATATAAAAGTATAATATATAGTATAATACTGTAACATACTATAATATATATAAATGATAGACTATTATATATATACAAAGATATATAAATATGGATTGTAAATATAAAAATATTTAAATATAGTTAAAATAAATTGGGGATTTTTTGATTTTATTTGGTTATAGGCTGGGTTTTTTTACAAATAATATAAATATAAATAATATAAAAAAGAAATACAAATATACCAATATATAATATATATACCGATATCTATAAATATTTATTATAAATAACTATAAGTAAGATAAATATACAATATAAAAATAATATGTTTTTGAAGTAAAACGTTTTCTGTCTAATATATATAATTAAATATAAATAAAAATTGTAAATGTGAGTAGAATTATGAAAAATCAAACTTTTTAAAATTTTAAATATTGTTTAAATAAAGGGATGTCTGGTTTTTATTTGGTTAGAGGCAGAGGTTTTATTTAAATAATACAAGTATTATAGAAATGTAAATCTAAATATAGAAATATATAATAAATATATAAAGATATATTACTAAACTATGATTATAAATTTAAATATAAATATATGTAAGTCGTATGAGGAGATGTAATAAAAAATATAAAGAACATTATAAGGCAGTATAAATTACAAATATACATGTGAATATAAATATGAAAAATATAATTCTTTAGAAAATTTAAATACAGTTGAAATTAAAGGGGGTCTTTTTGGCTTTAATTTGGGTAGAGGCAGGGCATCTCTTTTATATAAGTGTTACAGATGTAAAAATCCTAACAGAAATATATAATCAATATATAAAAATATGTATAAATAAATCTAAGTAATAGGAATAGATGTCATATAGAATATAAATTTATTTATAAAAATGTATAAATAAGCATACATCAATTTACATTATAAATACAAAAGTGAATATAATTATGGAAAAATATTTTTTAAAATATTTTTTAAAATAACTTCCTGGGTTTTGTTTTGGGTTTTTTTTATTCTATTGAGTTAGAGGCAGGGTTTTTTTTTTTTTTTTCTTCTTCCTGGTTGTTTTGGGGCATTTCTTTCAGAGGAGTTTTTGGAGAGGATCGCCCCTGTTCTTTTTTGCCGCCTTCCCTGCCCGCAGCCCCGAGGCGCGCTGCGCCCCCGGCTGGGGTGGGCGGCAGTGCTGCCGCCTTGTGGGCAGAGCGCGGTACTGCAGCCCTGGGCCGAGAGGCAGCAGCCGGGAGGCCGCCATCTTGGGAGTGGCGTGTCGCGGGTGTCGCGGAGTCGCTTGACCTTCTAAGCATGGCGGCCAAAAGGGCGGGGAAATCGAGGACCCCGGTCGGGGCGTCAGGACTGCCTGAACGGCACCCCGATGCCGGCGCGGCCCCGGTGGGATTTTCTGTGCCGTTTCAAGTGTACCCGACACTGGCTGTGGGCTCAGCGGCGGCACGGGCGGGCGCATTTCGGCGTGTTACTGACAGGCAATGCGGTAAACGCCTCTCTCAGCCGGGAGGTCCTCTGGCGGCCGCCATCTTGGGAGTGGCGCGTCGCGAATGTCGCGGACTTTATTTGACCTTCTCAGTATGGCGGATGAAAAGGCGCGAAAATCGAGAACCCCGGTCCGTCTAACCGGACTGCCTGCACAGCACACCGACGCCGGCGCGGCTCCGGCGGGATTTTCTGTGGGGTTTCAAGTGTACCCGACACGGGTTTCGGGCTCTGCGGCGACGCGGGGCGGCGTATTTTGGCGTCTTTCTTACAGGCACTGGAGAAAACGCCTCTCTCCACCGGGGTCCTCTGGACCGCTTTCCCGCCCTCCCCTCCCCGAGCCGGACCGAATTCTTCCGAAGAGCCGAATATAGCCGAGGTTAGCCGAAAATAGCTGAGGTAGCTGAAAAATATGAAGAGCCGAGGTAGCTGAAAAGCTGAGGTAGCTGAAAATAGCTGAGGTGAGCCGAAGAGCCGAGGTAGCCGAAAATAGACTTGAGGAAGAGCTGAGTGAGCTGGAAAATAGCTGAGGTGAGCCGAAGAGCTGAGTGTAGCCGAAAATAGCTGAGGTGAGCCGAAGAGACGAGTGTAGCCGAAAATAGCCGAGGTGAGTGAAGAGCCGAAGAGCCGAGGTAGCCGAAAATAGCCGAGCCGAAAATGAGCCGAAAAAGAGGTAGCCGAAGAGACGAGTGTAGCCGAAAATAGCCGAGGTGAGCCGAAGAGACGAGTGTAGCCGAAAATAGCCGAGGTGAGCCGAAGAGACGAGTGTAGCCGACATTAGCCGCGTTTAGACAAAGAGCCGAATATGACCGAGTTTAGCCGAACCGTGCTGAGTGCAGCCGAAGAGCCGAAAAAGCCGAATTTAGACGAAAATACGAACTGAGACGAGTTTAGGCCAAGAGCCGAACCAAGCCGAATTTAGCCGAGTTTAATTAAACAGAACCGAACGACGCCGCAGCGCGCTGCCTGCAGCGCGCCAGGGCAGACGGCAGGGGGCGCCGTGCCTGCAGTGCGCCAGAGCGGACGGCAGGGGGCGCTGTATAAGGAAAGTATAAAATATAAACTATAGAGAAGAAGGAATAAAAGCTCTATGCTACGTGCAGCAGTAGAAAATTTCAGGCGCCCAGGGAGTCAATAGTTTTCTTTAAATCATTTTAGTTTGCGATTTTTTTTGCTCCCAGGTAGCCCGAAAGTTACTACTGCTGCTTTTTTATTCTGAAGCTAGAAAGGAAAACCAAGATTAGAAATACAGGGAAAGGAAGAAAGGAAGAAAAGAAAAAAAGAAAAAAGAAAAGGAAAAAAGAAAATCTGGACAGGAAAGGAAAGGAAAGGAAAGGAAAGGAAAAAGAAAGGAAAGGAAAGGAAAGGAAAAAGGAAAGAAAGAAAGGAGAGGAAAGGAAAAAGGAAAGAAGGAAAGAAAGAAAGAAAGGAAAAGAAAGGAAAGGAAAGAAGAGAGAAGGAAAAAGGAAAGAAAGCAGGAGAGCAAGAAGGAAAGAAGGAAAGAAAGCAGGAGAAAGAGAAGGAAAGAAAGTAACGAGAAAAAGGAAAAGGGTGAGAGTGAAAAAGGAAGAGTGAGAGTGAAAAAGCGGGTGAAAAACAAAGTGAAAAAAAGAAAAAATAGCTGGAGTGAAAAAGAAAGGACATTCGGGAGGGGTGGTGCTGCCTCAGGTTCTTCCCCGCCCAGGAGCGAAGGACCCGTTTGATGCCCTGGCGGGACCGCCGCTCCCGCTGTCGGAAAACGGAGCGGTGGCTGTCAGCCCGAGACTACAACTCCCGGCAGGCCCTGCTGCCGGCGCGGCGTCTGACGCAACGGCCGACGCGCCACATGAGTGGCTGCCGGGCCGAGGCGGCCGCGCGCCGGGGGAGCGGGCTGTCCGCGGGGAGCTCGCGGCGCCTCTGCCGCGCGGGACGGAGCCGCGGCAGCGACGCTGGAGGGGCGAAGCCTCCGGCCGGCCGCCCGCACGGAGCTGAGCAGCGCGGAAGGGGCGTCCGCCCAGTTCCTCGGCCTCGCTCAGCGCTACCGGTGACGGCGGCTCAGCTCGGGCGGGGCGGGGCGGGGAGGGGAGCGCTGCCGCCCGCCGATGGCGGAAGGCGAGGCGCTGCTTTGCTGCCGCGGGCCGGGAGCTGCAGGAGCAGCCCCGGGCGAGCGGCGAGCGGCGCTCCCGCGGTCCCTGTGGGGCGGGCGGCTGCCCTCGGGCTAGCGGAGGCGCAGGAGCCCCCGAGCTGCCGCCGCCTCCCTCCGGCTGCTGCCGGTGCTGCGGGCGGGGCGGGCGAGCGGCCGGGGAGGCGGCTCCGCAGCGTGTTGGGCGTTGCGAGCCGAGAGCGCTGCGATATCGCCAGAAGGACGCGGCTGCTGACTGCGTTAGCGCTTGTGGCTCTTTCTGTCGTGGAAACTGATGGAGCAGCGCTGACCGGTAAACACGGAGATGGCCAGGAGCATGGCGAGCGCCAGGAGCGCGCGGGCTGTGTCCTTCTGATGGCACAGGTGCGGTCTGCAAGCTCATCCCCTTCAGCCCCCGCCCTCCCGACCCCCAGGGAAAATGCTTTCCAGCGTGGAGCTTCTGAAAGACAAAACTTGTGATTTGACACTAGCATCCCGAAAAGGTTTCTGTTTAGACAAGCAAATGCCTAAATTGTTCTTGGTTCCATGCTGTGATCGGTTTTAAGCAGTGACTTTATACTGCTTTTAGGATTTTCTTGTACAAGTGTAAGAAAATAGGCAGGTCTGATACTGGTTTCACTTTTTTCCTACTTAATGTTCCACGAGATGCTTTTATCCAAGCAATTGGTTTAAACTTCTACTGTAGGCATTTATGGTTCACTTTTTTTTTCTTTGCACCACCCATCCCTTTTTTTTTCTCTAAATCGGCAGTAAATATAGCTGAGTAAAACTACCTTGGTTTTCTTCCTTCTTTTATGACTTAATTGTTTTTATTTATAATCCTATTTGAATATGCAGAAAAAGTAGGTATATCCTGTAATATATCCTAGCTTTTCTTGTTTACAGGGTACTCAGAAAATATGTCTCCCTTAGAGTCCCACAAAAGCATTGTCAGTGCAATCTCTATTAAGGTTTGTATTTGCAAATAAGTGATCAGTTTAGATATTTGCCTGTGTTCCTTTTCCTGTAATTCAGAGTTTGTGTTCTGTGGTTTTTATGATAAACCTATAAAACATGTAAAAATGGTTTTGCAAGTCTTAATCATTGAAGGCAGCAATAAGTGGTTTTAAAGCCTGGTCTTGAGCAGGCAAAGGGAAAAAGTGAGAATTTGATGCTGAACTTGTCATTTTTCATTTGACTTGCCTTGAATTACTGAAGAAGAGAGAGAACTAGAAAAAGAGAGAAATAGAATTGGTTCTTGAGCCCTCCTAAAATGCTCACCGTGATTCTGTGTGGAGCCGAAGTGAAGGGTGATGGAAGAGAGCTCTGTGCTTTAGAAGGAAATAAATGTAAACCTGATCTCCACGCAGAGTCTCACTAATTTCTGCTTTTCAAATACAAAATACGTTTAGGAAGTGTTGGAAGTTAGTATTTTGGGAAAGACATGGCAGTTCCACAAAACATTCCATTTAACAGAGGCTCTTGGAAGGATTCATTTGGTAACCGCTGTAACTGCAGTCAGTTGGTGGTTCAGCGTTGAAATGTGCACTTGCCCTTCTATAAAGCACTATTTCATTTGCCTTTCAGTGCTGTGGGTCTTGACAAATTGGAGAAGAGCCCAAGAGAAATTTTTTCATCCTGAGATACAAAAAGGCAGGAAGCGACTTTTGTTTTGTGTGGTTCTTTTTCTTTATTATTTTCTGGAAATAGAAGTAATTAAGTATAGATACTACTGGTTTGTTTCTTCCAGTAGCAGATAATGAAAATAAAAAAAAAAATTTAAAAATTATAATAACAAAAACAGCAATAGTAATGTAATACTACTTAAACTGTCTTTATCCATTGAACTGGCCATTTCAAATCGAAACTTCTAAACACAAATAAAACCATCATCCTTGTGGAATCTTTACTAGGAGTGGGCTAAAGATACTGGTTTTGTTTACAGGATTTATTGGTTCTGGAAGAGCAAGAGGTGAGTACAAGCCTAACTACTTCTGCCTCACTGACCCGTCCAGTGAATACAGCTTTGTATTTTGATGGGCTTGTGATGAATTTGAAATCAATTGCTCAGTACAGTAAAAAAAATGAATTTTTTTTGGAACATGACAGCAGAAATAACTTTAAGCACCAACGTAATAATAATAGATCACCAATTGAAGTTAATAGTTTTCTTCTATACTATCAAAGTTTAAAGGTAAATTATTCTGTATTAGGAGATCGTATAAAGTGTATGTTCTAATGTGTAGGATACATACAAAGATACATACATACGTGACAGTCCTTAGAGGAAACAATCGCGCAGAATTTTTTGTTTGACTGTTTATCATATAATATTTGGTTTTATTTCCCAGGATCGGTGAATTTTAAATTTGGAGTCCCCTGTGTGCTAAGGATGGTCAGCTTACAGATGATGAAATGTTGAAATGGTGTTTTTTTCATCTGAATTTAATTGTTTTGCTCATCTGAATTTAAAAAAAGGCAAGATAAAAAAAAAAAGGTAGGTTTATTATTTTTGACCCTGTTATGTCTGTTTCCTCAGTATTTGCTGGAGCTCTGCTTACCCAAGCTTTGGGTTCCTTCTGTCCCACTGTGAGGTGCCCAGTTTGGTTGCATCTGGTGAAATTCACCCTGAGACCTTACAGAACCAGCTCAAACTACGCGAGAGCCATTTGCAGTTCTCTCCAGACCCCTGGAGAATGGGTGATGTTTCTGAGGATCTGCAGGTGTACTTATATCCAAACTCAGTCTGTGAAATTTCTGGGGAAACCCTTCTGTGTCCTGAAGGGTTCAAGCTCTGTTGAGGAACCAGTTATCAGTTGCTCACCTGGCTGGTTCCAGCTCTTAACAAAGTTAACACTTGTACTCTTGCCCTGCAGTTTATATCTATTGTATTTTTGTTATTTTGCAAGATTTTTTGCCTTTGCAAAATATTGTGCATTTCACTCTGTGGAAGCTCTCAGATCCTCCTTTGGTGCAGCAGCACCTAACGGGACACTTGGCTGCTGTCCTGAAGGGGTTGCTCACTAGAATTGTAAATCCTGAGAGTTTTGTAAGCCTTCTGTCCCCAGGGAGGTATCACGCTTTGTTTACTTTTTGCTCTGTTTGTTAGCTGCTGCTTCTCATTGGAAGAATTAATTTCCAACCACCCTGTTATTTTTTTAAATTTTTCCTGGTTCTCCATACGGCAGGGAAAGACTCTTTTATCCTTGTCGCCAGGTGGGGCACTGCCCAAGAAGATACAGAGACTATAAAAAAAAATCATAAGAGGCAAATATGACCGCAGAGAAAACAAACGGGGAGAAAAAAGGTGATGTTGTTATCCTTACCCTGTATTAGAAACATCCACTGTGCTTTGATGCTGGTAAATGCCAGGGCCTTGTTATATCTTTTAGGCAGGTGTAGGTGTTCACTTGTAGGATTTTTCTCTGGACAAGTCAATTAAAACTTTGCTGAGCTTATAATTGAAAATTACTCTAGTACAGACCAGCGTGACATTTTTGAACGTTGTAAAAACTGTGTCACTTGGAATTTGCTAATGATGAGAAGCTTTAGGAGAAATAAGATTTCAGGGTTGGGAGATATAGAAGAATTTTGTGGGGAAAGCGCACTTTAAGCTGGACTGGCACTGGCAGGTCCCCTGTTAAACAGAACGAGCTTAGATTAGCCTGGGGGCCCCGATTGTTTCTGTAGAAGCCAATGTTTCAGGTCCTCAGAAGTGAGCTGAGAAAAGCTGGAAGGAGCCGTAGTGACAACTGTGTGCTTCGGATTAAAAGCAGATTTCGGGAAGGGTGATAGGCTTTTGTCTTTTCCTAGCCCGGGATGTAATCCTATTGAGGAGCCGGGCCGCCTGTGGGACGAGGCATCCATCAGAGCCCCTGCTGTACTGATCATCATAGAGATACAAAACAAAAAATCAGACCCTGTCCCAACCGCTTGCACACAGAGAGCCTGGAACGTGAGCCGAGGCTGCGCGCTATTAAGGCCACGGAAGAGAGCGAGCATTGTTGCAGCTGTTGGGAACAAACAATTTGGTCACAAAGCAATGGAATTAGCTCAGACCTAATTTCGTCTCCTGAGTTTAGCAGAAGAGGAGACTCCGCTAGCCGAGGTCCGTGTAATCCAGCCTCCGATTATCGCAGCATCCTGAGCAGGGCGAGGCTGGGGGCGCAGGGAGGGCAGGGTGTACATTATCATCTGCCTGAACCTACAGACCCCTCCTTGAGAAGCCACGGGTGGAAATCTGCTCCACATCCCCTAAATAAAACTTGCTCCTTCCTTTTTAAGAATTGTTTCCTCTTTGTTCTTTGTTATCCCTCTGTGTCCAAACTCCCTTTAAAATCAGTTCAGTTCATCAGTTGAAAGTTTTTTTGCAGACCCTCCTCCGCAGAATTTGGCAGACTCCTGCCCGTTTCTGCTGGCCTCCTAGGACCGTGAGGAGCCTATGTGTGCTTTTTGCTTTGGGACGCTCTGAGGTGTTTATTCCTTTTGGGATATGGGATGAGAAGCCCAAGAGAGGTAGTTATAAGGTATGACACTGGGAAGAAGCCTGAGTCGTTGGAATGTTGTTGTTGTCAAAAGTTAATTTTTTTCTTAGCCAGGAGTTAGCTTTTTGCTTGATTTTGTGGTCTCAGTATTTTATTGTTTAAAAAATTGCCCCAGAATAACGCCAGTGGTTGGCCCCGTACCTTGTTCAGATGTGCCTATTTGCTGGCCCTGGCCCAAAATGTTTATATATTTTTTATCATTCTATTTAAGAAACTGCTGCCCAGTCAACTAATAACTGAATATCTATCTGTCTAGGACATGGGGAAGAGGATTTAGGCAGCAAGGCTGCTTCCAGGGCAGTCGGACATCGTTCCAGTGTAGTTTGGGGCTGAGGAAAAGGGGGTGAAGACTCGGGGCTCTGATGCCGCTGGGCACCCCAAGGTCCCCAGGAGAGGGAGCC